>BLAL01000013.1:747889-1495779 GCA_015698045.1 Rhizophagus clarus | reverse complement strand
CTCACGATGAACGCTCAGGGCCATTATAAGTTTATAGAGAACTGGTTGATTCTCTTTTAGCAAATACGATTCAATATAAAAACTTCAGGAGACCATTGCAGTCGGTTGCTCTTTTTTTTCCTCCTTCTAGATCACTAGGTTCAAAAAGATATCGAACTTCAGTATAGCTTGGTAAAATTGCTTCATCATAGCCAATTGAACGTCTAGGCAGGCAAGAGGGTTAGCCTTAACCTGCTTCTTTTTTATAGCCTTAGCAGGAGACATACTTATAAGGTTTGTTATTGAAATATTAATATCTTTAACAATTAATAGGCAAGTTCTGTACCCAAGACTAGATCTTTCAGATAAATGCAATGTTAATAAGTCATGTGCGTCTTGTATACGAAATAATCTTTAGCTAATGTTTGATTATATCTCTCAACAATACCCATAGTACGCTTAGATTTAGCCTTCTGAATTTTCACGCCATGCTCTCTCATTAATTCTCACAATCACCCCTAACTCTGGCCCCTTATCAGTGCTTAATAATTTCGGCCAACCAGAGGATTCAGGCTCATCATAAATTTTCTCAAGTGCTCGAGCAATAGTCTTTGAAAGTTAAGATTCCCTCTCTATCCTTGACACTATAGCACCATAGGAATAGATGCTTTATATCTAGAAGCACGCCACTACATTAAGACAAAAAAGATAAGTAACTTCGTCCTACTTTCTCATAAGGCATATAAAGAACATCTGCCTGATGGGACTTCATTGGGGGTTGTAGTAATAAGGTAAAACTTTGCACAAGGAATATATCTAGGACGTGGCATATGTATTGGTGTACAGCCTGTCTCTCAAGCCAGTCATTCACTTATCAATAGTAAAATCATATCCAGCTTAATAGAAGCTTCAAACAATTTTTTAGTCATTTCGATGATAACCAATAGGCTGATAATAAATCTTTTTTCAAAGCAATAGAAATATCAGATTTCGAGCCTCACCAGAATCCTATAGGAATAATAGGTAACAATGGGGGTTGAGCAGACATATCTTGATCAGCTAAATAGCAACTTTGATCTAGGGATAAAGTTAGTAACAAAAGAAAATCCACAACTTAAAGAGGAAATTAAAGCCTGTGAGCGATATATTTCCCATCTTGAAAAGAACCTTCAATCCTGTAATGAAGAAGTTAATCACCTAAAGGATAAATGTAAGGTTATTCAAGGTGAGCTTAAAAAATGTCAGGATCATCTGGAACTAAAAGAGGAGGCATTGATAGTCCAAGACAGACGAATCATCCAGCTAGAAGATAGAATAGATAAACTTAAATCTTGTATACAAGAATTATCTAAATCTAATAATAATCATTCTGAAGAAGAACAAAAAATATGGCAATACCTGATATTTTAATAAATATTGCTAGAGCGCTAGATCGGGTGGAATCATATTTTGATGGGGATACATCATTCAACCCCAAAAATACACTAGATGTATACGAATCTTATTAACAACTGCTCGTGAACTTATGCAAAGAGATGCTCAAGATGCTATTAACATGCAAGGTTTATACCGTTTAGCTAATGATCGAATCAATGGCCTTAGGAATGATTTAACAACTACTAGAAATCAATGTCTTCGAAGAGCTCAGCTACTGACTTTAGCATATAATAATGAGGTAAATGAGCGTCGACGTTGGTGGCAAATAGCACAGGATAGGCAAACTAATGGACAAAGGATAGCCTTAAGAAAGCAAAATCGAATAAATGTATTAATAGGAGAAAAAGCTATTCTTCAGCGAATAAATCAGAGACGCAAAGCAGAGGCAGAATTAGCAGAATTCAATCGGGCATTTGTATTTAATAGATACCAAAAATGGAAGGGTAGGGAATTAAATTCACGACAAATTATTTTGAATTTACAAAACAATCCTCCAGGAAACATGGCTACAATACAAGATGTCATGCATACATTAGCACCATTACTTGCGCAATTACCCAATTATGATGGGCAGGAACCACCAGACGTATATTATCAAAAGCTTAGAAATATAAATGAGATGGCACGTCCTTTAGCTGTTGCTGGCTTTAATGCCGTTGCAAGATGTCAAGTTATGATAAATAAAATGACAGGTAGGTTTGCACCTGTTCCTGCCAATGATCCTTATGCAGTAGGTAATCCAGCTATTAATACTGAACCTCTCTTCCTAAACTGGTTGCGTGAAAAATATAGAGAAGTTATGGTGGGGACTAACCGAAGTGCTATATTTGCTCTTGTTAATGAAAAGTTTTTAGAGACAGATACTCCTGATAGTTATGAAAAACGAATCAAACCACTAGTACAAGCAATGCCAGATGCTGATGCCTTACCTTATCTATTTAATCAATTGCCTTCTGATTTAGAAATGAGAGTTAGAATTGCTACTCCTGCTACAGTCATTGCATTTTTTACAGACTTGCGTAATATATGGCATGAAAGTGCAGGCAAAAGAATACAAGCTCATACAATAGCTCCAGTTAATTATAAAGCTCAACCACAAAAAGATGATTTTAAAATTCGTCTAGCAAGAGATTTGGCATATACAGGAATAGGAACAGATGACGCTACATTAGAAAATTTTATTTATGAAGAACTTAAAAAGAGATTAGGAGGTCAAACAGCTCATGTTAGAAAGAGTCCCTTTACACCTAGAAGTGCCTATGCCACAAAGAAAGTTGTTAGAAAGGTAGTGCCAAGTAAAGCATCAAGTAAACTTGTCCGGCATTGCTCAGTATGTGGAAATGCTGGACATACAAAGGTTAATTGCCCCAGACTAAAGCGGACTAAAAAAGTTAATTATGTATACCAAAATAAGGAAGAAGATTCTGATGACTCTGAAGATTCTGAAGAATACATATTGGAAGAAGATTCTGAAGAAGAAATTGAAGATGATAATGAGGATGATATTGATGATGAATCACGAAATTGCTATGCTTTAAAAAAAAGTGGTGCGAAGTGGAGTACCTATAAAAAAGAGTACCAAATCAAAAGAAGGAACCACCAAGAAGTCCCCTACTTCCAAATCTCGTACTAGTAATATAGCCATAGCTACAGATCTAATGTATCAAATAGCATTAAAATCGTCAATAGCATCATTAGTCCCTCATTGTCCTAGAGAGATTCTTATAGAAATTTCAAAATTTATTAATATGATATTCCCCAAAATAAAAGACCATTGCTTGAATACAGAAATGCCAAATGATACGGTTAAAAGAAGGGAATTAGCATGGGAAAATGTTACAAAAAAATTTCAAGATGTCTTATTTCCACTAATACAGGCCACAAATACCGAACAGAAGCTTCTTTTACAAGTTCCAGAAAATAATAATGAAACTGTTCCAAATGCCCCCAGCCCAAATGAAGATATGGTTATAACAGATTCTACTAAAATAAAGGAAATTAATACTACATCTTCTAGCTATGCTAAACCAGAGAGCATTCAACTAGATTATGCCATTAAGGCTTATGCTACAGCTCAAAAAAAAAATAGCCAAATATATTGGCCAAAGCCCTTGGAGATAAATTTTCTCCAAATAAAGGATGCCGATGATGTTGCAACCATCTCATGTAAGGTAGGGGATATAACTATACCATATGCAATGATTGATAGTGGATCAGATTCATCAATATTCTCAGAAAATGTTGCTATTCATTTGGGTCAAAAAATAAATAGAAAGAAGATTCATCGACTTAATGGGGTTGCAAGTAAGTCTCATTCTCTTGGTACGGTTGATAGTGTTCCTGTAACTATAGAGGATAAGGAAAATAGAGATATCATTTCAGATGAATTTTCTGTCGTCCCTACAGAATATGATGATAATGGAAATGAGTTATCACTATTTATTCTTGGAACGAAATGGCAACATCGGGCAGGATGGGAACCCTTAGTAAAGGGAGAATTTAAGACAATCCGAAATGGAAAGACTATTACCATTCCCCTATCAGTTCATAAATCTCAGCGTAATGTCTTCACTGTAGAGAAGGGGCTAGAACCTATAAAAAAAACTAGCAGATCGTACATGCATGCATTGTGGTAAAGAATTCTGTTATCCATCTGTTTTAAAGCGCCATTTAAGATTAAAAAATATGTGCAGTAAACAGGCTAATCAAGAAACTGATCGGGTTAGTCCAACAAGTGATCGGGTTAGTCCAACAAGTGATCGGGTTAGTCCAACAAGTGATCGGGTTAGTCCAACAAGTGATCAGGTTAGACCTGCAAGTAATCAGATTAGTGATCAGTTTAATGAAAAAAATACTGTACCTATTCATCTATCACTGGCTTAGACACGCACCCGGAAAGTATATTTTTTTCGAATACTTATATTATCCTTTGCTTTTTCCCGTTGCTTAGCCCAAAATTCAGTATCATAGTGAGAAAGATATGAACTTGGCTCAATTGTTGCATCTCTTCCACTATGGGGTTCATAAGAAATAATCCTATCATTAAGAGTTATGATCTTTAGATCTTTGGCAAAGATAACATCTTCTAAATCCTTATACCTTTGCTCAGCCAATTTTTTTATATTATTCTTATCATTTTTTAGTTGGGAGATAGTAGAGGATAACTTGCCAATATTTTTATCTTTTTCGATATTAGCTTTTTCTAAAGCAGAGATACGAGAATGGTATTGTTTCTCCAAGTCAGCCTTGCTGGATTTATGTTGCTCTTCTAGCTGATACCTAAATGAATATAATTTCTGTTTCATATCTGCCATACAGTTATTATATTCTCTCACTTTTCGAGCTAAAAGAGTATCATATTCATCTTTTAGACGTTTGCGTTCCTCAGAAACTTGAGTCTCAATAGTTTTCTTAATATTATTCTCCTGTTGCTGTACACAAAGTTCACGCTCTTCTAACTGTTTCTCAAATCCATCTAGCCTTGATAATGTACTAGAACCATCAGAAGTGGTATTTGCTTCAATCTTAAGCTTTTGGCGATTTTTTTTATTAAAGTATCTTTCAACTTCTTTAGTAAGTAATTCCTCAATATCTGAACGAATACCTTTAGCCTGTTCCTCAGATAGGGGATTACTTTTACGAGTTGTTAGTCGTAACCATGCATCTTTTTTCATGGATGGTGGTAATTGGTCAAGCAAACTCTTATAGTGTTCATTAAAATGTGGTTGGCTAGACATATGCTTGATTATACTTTAACGCCTTCGGCAAGGTAAGTGATATAGTCTTGGAAAAATTCCTGGAAAAAAATATTCCAGGCATGCCATATTTTCCCAGAAGTTTGGGTATTCCATATATTTTTAGTAAAAGTTTCCGTCTAGAATTAGCCAAAAAAATTGCTGAAGCCTATATTCTGGGAAAAAATACCGAGAAAATGCCAAAGAAAATACCCTTCCTTGTCCAAGAATTGTGGGGAGATTATCCTGAAATTTATAAGAAGGGAATGTGAACCGAGTTCACAATGTCACGTGTATGGCGCAGTAAATATTATTACTTTGGAATAATAGTCTGAATCTTCTCTAGCTTAGCTTTATTGTATGATAGATCAGGATTATTAATATCAATTGGCAATGGTTTTTTCAAATCTGATTTTATCAAATTTATCATGTCTTCCAATTTATTCAGGCTATTCATTAGAGCTTGTGCTGATTCTGCCAAAATGGGGGAAATAAGGGATGAGGAATTATAGTCAAGCTGGCTCGTCTCTAGCTGATCCTTTTGAGATTGTTCTTCTTTTTTATTACTTTCCATTTCTTATCTGCGGAAAATAGTCTAAATAATTTGACTAAGAATAATTGGATCGGTTCCAACCTCTACTTAGACCAAAATATTTTAATTTAAGATACAATCTAGTTTCTCTGATAGTTTTATAAGTAATTCTACAACCGTGAATATGAAGTGCTTGGAGTTTTAGGCAGGAATGAATAATATTACAAATTGATTCTTCAGAAAACTCTATACGGAAAGAAATATCTAGATATTCTAATTTATAGCATGAATTTGCGATTGCATATAGACCTTTATCAGTTATTAATCCAGTATCATTTTTTCTTTCATGATAATAAATTCCCAAGTTGAGATACTTCAGATTGGGGTATGATTCTGCTATTCGATTTAATGTTTTATCACTGAATCCTGTACTATTATTCAAATTTAAATGAATTATATTTGGGAATAGATGTGTAATATGTTTGAATTTTTTATCTGAAAGTCGCCAGTAGCTTGGGATTTCTAAATGAGTTACATTCAAATAATAAAATGGTTTGGTTCCAAAGAGACTCTTCTGCTTCTCACATATTATTTTCATAAAAATTTTTTGTATGTTACTATTCTTTAGCTCAACTCGTTTCCATAGAACAGAAACACCGCATCTGTACCACAATCGACAGACAAATAAAGTGGGATAGAGGGATTTATCTATTGCTAGAAAATGTAAAATATGATTTAATAGTTCTGGTAAATATATAACTCTTGAATGTGTCATAATTAACAAATATTATATGCTAATTTAAAATATGCATAACACTCTAGCTTTACCCACTAGAAAAAAAAAGAAAAGCTGAGTTTATTAGTATTCCTGGCATTCGTAATAATATTAGAAGAAAAAAAAAGATGCAAAGGAATTTTATAGGTTAGCCAAGTCTTTTCAGTCTATTAAACTCCCTTGATAATTATTTTGCACAAAATCTAACTCTCGTGCTAATCTATCTAATGTTAATTGTAGTCCAATTATATAAAGTTTTTGACGATCTTCTGCTCTAACTCCATTTTGGAATACCATTTTGATATTCTTTTTTACTTCATCTATAATATCCTCTAATCCCACTATGCTGGTTGTCATTTTAGTGATTTACTTAACTAATGTTTTTTATTTCAATTGCTAAATTTAACCTTCTAAAACCATTTTTGGCAAGCCTGTAAATACTGCTTTTGGTGACAGCTCTATAACCGGAAACTGAAAAAATAGGAAATAATTAATTAAAGAAAAAATTTTATAAGTAAGTAATAGTGCGACGGTTAGAGCTAACTAATATACCAAATGTCTGACGCTTACCCAGAATATATAGAAGAATTTAGTATAGAGATATCTGATTTTAATCCGATTGGCCCTACCGCCCATATACCTTTGCCAGAAACTTTGCCAAAACATAATAATGGAATTATTAATATTCAAAATAAAGATGACTGGTGTTTCGGATGGAGTGTCCTAGGAGCTTTACATCCAGTTAAAGTTCATCCGGAAAGAAATCCGCATCGGCTATATGGAGATTTTGTGGAGGAGCTTAATATGGACGATATTCCAGTTCCAGTGCCAATCTCAACACCAGTTTATAAAAAGTTTGAAGAAAATAACCCAGAAATCAGTCTATGTGTCTATGAATGGCACATCAAAACAAATGTCTTGACTTTCGCTATATTTCAGAAAGAAGGGGAGATGAATATAAGCAAGTAAATCTTCTAGTAATTACGGAAGAAGATAGAAGTCATTACTGCATAATCAAAGATCTGCACAAGCTGGTATACAATCATAGTAAGCATAAAGGACGAAAATATCTATGCCGATATTGCCTTCATGTATATTCAGCGGAGAAAGGGTATAAGGAACATTTGCCGAAATGCAAGGGTTTGAATAATGCTCCTCAACGGCCACAAATGCCGATAAAAAATAAGAGTATCAAAGCTTTTTATAATCATAAATGCATGCAACCAAACCCATACCGAATATTCTGGGATTTAGAATGCTTAACCGAAAATCTAACTCCCGAAGAGAAAACAAAACTAACTCATACTGAAAGAATACAGAGGCATAAGCCAAGTGGTTATTGCTATGTAGTGGTTTGCATAGATAGTTCACTTAATTATGAGATTGTGAGTCACGATCTATATAGAGGCCCAGATGCCTTGAAAAGATTCGTTACAAAAATCGAAGAGGAACTCCTAGCTATCCAAGAAGATTTATCTGCACCGGCTGAAATGATAATGGCACCAGGAGACTTGAAGGCGTATAATGAAGCGACTGAATGCTGGATTTGCAAGGGACCTTTCTTAAAACCAGCACCAGAGGTAATAAAAAAACTCGAAGAAGCAAAGCATAGATTATTAGAAGTTAAGGAATGGGAAACATGTATGGAAAAGGAGCATCCTGAAAAGAAAGAGGTGCAGAAAAGATACCGAGAAGCCTTAAGTGCTCTTAATCGAAAAGTAAAAGATCATGACCATATAAATGGAAAGTATCGAGGCCCAGCTCATGACTCTTGTAACAAAAAATTGCGAATAGGCTCTTTCGAAACCAAAGTGCCACTTATATGTCATAATTTCCGGGGATATGACTCTCATCTGCTTATGAAAGTTGTGAGCAAATTCACGGCTGATAAGCTAAATTGCATCCCAGAAAATATAGGAAAGTACAAAGCCATGGACGTAGGACAGCTTCGGTTCTTAGATAGCTTTCAGCATATGGGAATGGGACTAGATAAATTAGTAGAATGTCTAGGAGGAAAGCTCGAAAAATTCCCTCTAACTGTTAGGTACTTTACAGAGAAAGGCTACTCAATAGATAAGATCAAGCTTCTTCTACGAAAAGGGGTATTCCCATATGACTGGAGCAACTCATGGGACAAGTTCGACAAAACAAGCCTCCCACCTAGAAAGGGTTTCTATTCGCTTCTTAGCCAGCAAAATATTAGTAAAGAGGATTATGAACATGCTCAAAAGGTATGGCAGGAATTTGAGATGAAGAATTTTGGAGAATATCATGACTTATATCTTGAAACCGACGTACTTTTACTTGCAGACGTTTTCATGAACTACACTATCATGTGCTTGAATGATGATGGCTTAGATCCCTCTCATTACGTATCTGCACCAGGAATGTTTAATGATTCCTTATACAAAAGTAGTGGAGCTGAACTTAAGCTAATGACAGATATGGACGAGTACTTGATGGTAGAGAAGGGTATTCGTGGAGGCATGACAATGGCAAGTCACCGTTATGCCAAAGCTAATAATCCTAAATGTCCTGATTACAATCCAGGCAAACCAACATCTTGGATCATGTATGAGGATATGAATGCTTTATATTCAGGTGCAATGACCCAATACATGCCTACAGAAATTTTAGGTAAAGTGAGTCCAGAGGAAGTACCAGATATCCAAAGTATCGCGTTTGATGCAGAAATAGGCTATATGCTTGAACTTGATCTAGAAGCTCCAGTGCACTTGCACGATTACTTTGCAGATTATCCTTTAGCGCCAGAAAAGCAGATAATTCCAGAAGACTGGCTTAGCTTGTATAATGAAAGATTAGTACAAGATAAAGAAGTTGGGGGTGGAAAATATACAACAGGAGAAAAGCTCGTCCAAACCCTTTATCCCAAAAAGAACTACGTGATCCATTATCGTGCACTCCAGTTATACATGAAATTTGGGGTGAAAGTTACAAAGATTCACGGTGGATTAAAATTCCGGCAGTCTCCATGGATGAAAGACTATATTGAGGAAAATATTCATAAACGCAAAATAGCTAAAGCCACTGGGGATGAGTTTGGAGTTATGTATTATAAGTTAAAAAATAATGCAGTCTTCGGCAAACAGATGGAGAATGTCCGTAAACATATGAGAGTAGAGCTACTTAGAACAGAAGAGGATAAAAAAATTAGGCGTCTAGCAAGTTCACCATTATATGTAGGCTTTAAAGCATTCGAAGGGGGCATCACAGCAGTACACATGTTAAAAGGTACAGTAACTCTAAATAAACCAATCTATGTGGGGCAGGCAATTCTCGACATTAGCAAGGCCATGATGTTTAACTTTTGGTACGGTTACATAAAGCCTCGCTATGGAGATAAGGCCCGTTTACTGTATACTGACACAGACTCGCTCATCATGTGGATAGAAACTGAGGATATCTATAAAGATCGGGCAGAAAGACCAGACATTTTCGATCTTAACTATTCAGGAGACTTGTTTCTAATGAAGGATGAGTCAAAAGGAGATCCAATAGGCGAATCAGTATGCTTAAAGCCAAAAATGTATTCAGTTCTTCCAGCAGGTCATGATCCAAAAACTCCCGATGATCCTGATTCAGAAGAACCTAAGAAGAAACATGGCATCCAGAAGGCAAAGGGTGTTAAGAAATGCGTGGTCAAAAGGGAGCTTCGACATGATAAATTTCTAGAATGTCTTAGGAATAAGAAACTAACTCGGCATGATATGTATGGCCTCCGAAGTTATGATCATCAAATATATCTGGAGAGGGTAAATAAGATAGGGCTGAATCCATATGATAACAAGCGCTGGATCTTACTTGATGGAATTCGAACCCTCCCATATGGATATTGGCGAATTGGACTATATAATCGCCTGATAGCATCTGGAATATCTCCTGAAGAAGCAGAAGAAAGAGCTATGAAAGTTAGACTTCGTGTCAAGGAATAGATACTTTATAACAAATATTTTTTCCGGATAAAAATTATCAAAGAATATAATTTATTAATTAAAGTTTTTCTATCGTTATAGTAGAAACAATACAAAAATGGTTGATCATAAGGATATAGAACTTGCGCAAATAAAAGTCATAAAAACTGCATTGCGAAAAGGCAGAAAATATGATAATCTTGCAAAAAATTATGGAGACTATCTAAAGAAACTGCGAGCTGAAAAGGATCCGAATAACTATATTAAAACACTTGCAGTAAAGATGTTCCCTAAGGAAGAAGCATATACTGAAAGGCTAGAAAATTATCGCAAAAGGTATGAAGATAATGATCTATTTGCCAGCCTAGAGAAATTATATGAGCTTTATTATCAAATAGCTAAGGAGGAGAATCGCGAAAGGTCAGAAGATGAAATAGAGCAGATGCTCAAAACAATGGCAATCTAGTTGTCTTTGGCAAAGCTATTGTAAAACTGAAGCATTAACTAATTATTAATTAATCTTTTCAAATCTAGTAATAAAAAGTAGGATGATCGGTGAATATTCTTGCCCATTTCTCTGCAATACTGGAAAGATTTGCAATAACCCTTGCATTCGCCTAGAAGGTTGCCGATTTTATTGGAAAGCTAAAAAACGGGTACCATGTTCTGATTGCAGGAAGCCTACAGCTTCTGCTTGTGGCCGATGCCCGTTACATGTTAGAGGCTATTATGTTATTCAGTATTATGACAGGCTTTGATCACAGATACAAGAAAGTAATGGATAGATCATTTCGGCTAACACTTTATCTTAATTTTTTGTTAGACTTATAAAATTCCTGGCAGGAGGTGGAAAAGTTAGACTTTAATTTTTTTGTTAAATTTATATGCTATTTATTATGCTATCTGGCGCAGAACCCATTCTTGACTAAGGAAAAGTTGGGACAATTTTGCGGATTTCTTCTGAATTTTTATAGGGTGGCATTTCATTAGACATTTATATAAAATATGCTATTTAATAAGTTAGCCTGCATTGAACCTGTTCTTGATTAAGGAAAAGTTGGGACAAAAATCCTGTTAGATTTATTTAACAATTATGCTATTTAATGAGCTAGCTTGCGCAGAAGCCATTCTTATATATAGAAAAGTTCGTTAGATTTAAGAAGTCACATGATTTTTAAATTTTTCGTATGACTTATTTATGGGGAATTGGGACAAAATTTTTGTATGATTTATTTTCGTTAGACTTATTTAATAAATATACTTATTGATGCGCTAGCCTGCATTAAACCCGTTCTTGATTAAGAAAAAGTTAGGACAAATTTTCGTATGACTTATTTTCGTATGACTTATTTTTTCGTATGACTTATTTAATAAATATACTTATTGATGCGCTAGCCTGCATTAAACCCGTTCTTGATTAAGGAAAAGTTAGGACAAATTTTCGTATGACTTATTTTCGTATGACTTATTTTTTCGTATGACTTATTTAATAAATATACTTATTGATGCGCTAGCCTGCATTAAACCCGTTCTTGATTAAGGAAAAGTTAGGACAAATTTTCGTATGACTTATTTTCGTATGACTTATTTTTTCGTATGACTTATTTCGTATGACTTATTTTTTCGTATGACTTATTTATGGGGGAATTGGGACGAAATTTTTGTATGATTTATTTTACGATATTGATTTTACCATTCTGGGAGTCATGACACACAATAGCAAGGGGGACGGACCTTACGGTCCTTAAACCCCCAATATGCTATTGTGTGAAGGTAAATTATAGATTATTAAGTTATTATCTTATTATAGTTTGATATTAATAAATTCTTTAATATAAAATTACTTTAGATTGTAAGTTATTTAATTATCTTATATTGTAATATTTATAAATAATTTTAAACTAATTAATAATTCTTTAATTAGCAATGAATGGTAGTATATTATAAAATTATATATTTTTATATAATTTATATTAAATTACTAATTACAGTATATTTAATTTAAAAATTGTTTAAATAACAGATACTAATAATATAGAAGGTAAATTATATATCACTATTTTTTTTTTAAAATTTTATCTTGTACTAATTTTAAACTAATTAAAACTTATTTAAAATATAGATGGTAATTTATAGATTACTTTTATTTCATTATATTATATATTATTAAATTAACTACCAAATTTTTATTTGAAATTATTTTAGATGGTAGGTAATGATTTTTTTTTGGTTAAAATGATATTGTCATTGCTTTATTAAAATAATTTCAATCAAAGATCAATACTCACCTACTTGGCATGATGCTAACCCAGATGCCATTTTTCTGAGTAAGTTATAATTTATTTATTCAGTATTTATTGTATATATGTACAACTGAATTATATTTATCAATAAACATAATAATTAAATTTTATTTAAAATTAATTTAGGTCGTAAGTTAAATTATATCCAATTTATTATATTATAATGATTCATTTAACTTAAAAGATATTTTATAATATAGATAATATAGAAGGTAAATTATAAATTATTATTATATTTTATAATATTATATAATTTAAAGTTATTATATTTAATTTAAAATATTTAATAATATAAAAGGTGGATATAGGATATTATCATTTATTATTTGATTTTATTTGTGTATTATAATTTAAACTAATTAAATCCTTTATAAATTATTATTTAGGCAGTTACAATGAAGATTTAATAAAGCATGATAAAAATAAATTTTTTTCAATAAGAAGTAAGTTATAATTTGCGTACTCAATTATACAGTATATTTCTTATAATATTAGGTTAAATAGTTATTTGTTTAAAAAATTATAATATAGAAGATAAATTATAAATTATCGTTATTTATTAATTTAATAATTTAAACCTACAAATTATTTTAGGTGGCCGTAGTAAAAATTTAATTAAGCGTTTTAAAAATAAAATTTTTTCAATTAATAGTAAGTTAAATTATAATTTTAATGCTACTATTATTTATTTAATTTTATTATACTATAATTTAAACTGACTGAATTCTTTATTAAATATTTTAGATCGTAAGTTAATAATTTATTTATTATTTTATTATATTTTTTATATTATTTACTATATATATAATTTAAATATTTAATATTATAAATTATATATAATAATATATGATTTGTTTAAAAATTGGTTGGTAATCTATTTTAGTCGGTAAGTAAATTATAAGTTATTATACATCATTTATCAAAGACTAAGATTTATATTAGATGAATTTCTATTTAAAATTTAGAGTAAGTATAATATTAATAATATATTTTTTTTTAATTTAAATTTAATAAAATTCTTTATATGATTTTTAATTGTTTAAATTATAGATTTGAAAAAAGTGATAATGCAATTTTAGATAAATTTATTTCTGAAAACAATTTAAAATGGATTCCTTACAATCAATTTGAGAATGTTAAATATCTTGATAAAGGAGGTTTTGGAACTATTTACAAGGCCATTTGGTTGTTAAAAGATAAAGTTATTGAAGTAGCTCTTAAACATCCTAATAATTTGAATGAAAATTTAGATGAATTTTTAAATGAAGTATGATAATATATTAATTATTTTTAATTTTTATTATAAAATCATTCACACTAATATCCAATTTCAATTTTATTTATAGTGGGATTGTCATGCAAAATGTTTAAATTCAAATGCAATTATTCCTTTATACGGATTTACAAAAGATCCAAATACATCGAATTATATAGCAGTAATGAAGTATGCAAATAAAGGTAATTTAAGAATAAATTTAACAAAAATAATTAAAAATAATTGGAATCAAAAATTATATATGTTGTATCAAATTATTTCTGGTCTTGAAAAAATACATGAGCAAAATCTTATTCATTGTGATTTCCATGATGGTGCTATTTTATTTCATGAGGATGAAAAGGATGAGGATAATAAGGACAAAGTTTTTATTGGTGATTTTGGATTATGCAAAACTGCTAATTTTTTAAAAGAAAAGTTTATTTGTGGTGTAATGGCATTTATGGCCCCTGAAGTTTTAAATTTCAAATCATTTACTTTAGCCAGTGACATATATAGTTTTTCTATGATTATGTGGGAATTTACATCTGGAGTTCCACCATTTAATGATAGAGCACATGATTTTGAACTCAAAATAAGTATTTGTAAAGGTGAACGACCTGAAATTATTGAAAATACTCCACAATGTTATGTGGATTTGATGAAAAAAAGTTGGGATAAGGATCCATTAAAAAGGCCATCTGCATCAGAAGTGAGTAATATTATTGCAAATTGGATATTCCTTCCTTATAATGGTCAAATTAGTGAAGAATTAAAAAGTAATATTATGGAACTTATGAACGCACCAGTTGGAAATAATAATCTTATTACTAAATCTCATCAACGAGCAAGTCGTTCACTTGATTTTACTAGTAGAAATGTGAATGGAATTAGTGAATGTTTAGATTGTCTAATATGATAAATCAAGTGAAAAATTGAATGAAATTGTAGAAAGTGAATGTTTGGATTATATAGTTGACAATATAAGGTCATTAGGTATGTTATTTATACTATAAAAAATGGTAATTTTGCAAATTATTTTATGTGAAAATAATTAATTTATTTAATTATTTAGATGTCAGAACCAATAAAAATTAATTGGAATTACGGCATTTTTAAGAGAAATATGTTTTTTTATTTATTTTTATTGGAATTATTTAAACACCAAGGCTAGAGTAGTAAAATATTTTACAAGTTTCTTAGTTTATAATTTAAATAATTCCTTTTTTTATAGCTTATCCAAGTGATTGAATATATATATCCTATTATTTATTTTACTTGGAATTATTTAAACACTAAGGCTAGAGTAGTAAATATTTTACAAGTTTCTTAGTTTGTAATTTAAATAATTCTATTTTATTTTAGTTATTAAATAATTATCGTTTGACTTTATCTAAATATGTTGAGAATCGTCAAAAAAAATTTTTTTTTTTTTTGAATTATGTGAAGTCGCAAATGTTCGTCTGTCCGTAAATATAACACATCAAGAATGATCTTTTGTTTCTCACGTGGTATTGTACAACAAAAAAAACTTTTCCCTTAAAATTTTCACGTAGTAAGTACTGTATTGATTTTATTTTTAACTGGAGATTTTACAGTCTGTAAATATATTTAATCATGTAACCGAGAGTGCTGATATTTCCAAACAATAATGGTTAACCTTCGTATCTATATATTAAAAAAATAAGTTTTCAAGGAAAAAAGTGCACTAGTTACACCCAAAGTTTTACACCTATTTGTATCATTTCTTTGTTATAAAAAGTACGTACTATTTATTTGCTTCAACTACTTATGGGTTGTATGTGCAGGATAAAAATAATTTAATCATTAAGTTACATGATATAAATGTTAATTCATTAAGATATGTCTATAAATGTTGATTACATTTATAATGAGCATTTTAAATGTAAAAATATTGAATACAAATTTATTTTGAAAAATAAAGGTGTATTTAACAATAATTATCATATTGCACAGTACTTTAAATAATAACATTATTATGAACTTACGGAATAAATATTCAAACTCTAAATAGTTTTTGATTAATTTAATCGGGAACTAAAAATATAGTATAAAAGTAAATCATTTATTCTATATTTTAAAAATAAATAAAAGTTAGCCATAAATAAACTTACTGTCTAAATCATCATTATCATCTTCATAAATTCGATCGTATATAAAAATTAAGATTGTGAAAAAAAAAAACAAAATTAAACAAAAAAGAGGATCCAATTATTACCTGCATTGCTTATATTCACTTTTGTAGTCGCCTCTATTATTTAAAAAAAATTACTAATATAGTTTTAATTGTTATAAAGCAATAGTTATTACCTTGTACATCAGCGTCATTATCATTATCATTATCATTATCATTATCATCTTGAATATCTTGATTGCACAATAATCAAACGTACATTAAGTATTTATAAAATAAAGTTAGAAACAAAAATTTTTCACTTGTTAATATTTTTTTTGTAAAAAATCATTATAAGTTAAAATACTTACCTTGTATATTATCATCATCATATTCGATATCTTGAAAGTCTTGAACATTCCTCATTTTTCCGAGTTTAATTAGTTTATTAAAAACTTGACAAATTGATGGTCTTTTATTTGGTTCAGGATCCCAACATGATTCATATAATTGCAAGTATTCATCGGGTGTATCGGGTACTGGTTCTTCTCTACGACCATTTACCAACTGATGTTTTAAAACGCTTTCAATTTCATAAATGAAAGGAGGTACACCACTAGATAATTCCCACATAAGAACTCCTAAACTATAAATATCGGACTTCTCGTTATATTTATATGAATGGTCTTCTAAAATTTTAGGATCAATATATGGAAGTGATCCAAATACACCCGAATGAATATTTGTTTGAGTTTCTGTACTTTTTGCAATACCAAGGTCAATAATTTTAGCTTCTCCTTGATGAATTACTATATTTCCGGAGTGTAAATCTCGATGGAGAATTTTTTCTCCTTGAAGATACTTTATCCCTTCAGTAATCTGATAAGCTAACTTGATTTTATCATCCCATGTTAATTCTGAATTCTTTTGTTTAAGATATTGTCGTAAATTTCCACCATTAGCATATTCCAATATAAGCATATATTCTTTTGACTTTTCATCTGTAAATAAAATATAAATCAATTTTTATTTATTATAATTTAGATATGTTAATATGTAAAAAAAGCTTACCTAAACTTATACCTAAAATACGTATTATTCTTTGACAAAAATTCAGTCTTCCATGCATATTTAGTTCATGAAGAAGAGCTTCGGTCGGTTTATTACTGATTGATTCATTATTTTTTAATCTTTTACAAATGACATAATCATTTGTTTTTTTCCATCTAGCTCTTGAAATGATGCCAAAATGACCACCATCTATATTTTTCATATCATATAATTCATTCATATTAATTTCTTTAATTAATTTATATTTTTTGATTAAATTAATCAATTCTAATCCTGAATTTTTATTCATTTCTTCTAATTTATTAAAAATTTGATTAATTGATGGTCTTATATTTGGTTCAGGATGCCAACATGATTCGTATAAATCAAAGTATTCTTTAGGAGTATTGGGAATTCGGGTTTCTCTATAACCATCAATTATATGGCTTTTTAAAATATTTTCAGTTTTAGGAGGATGACCACTAGTTAATTCCCACATGAGGACTCCTAAACTATAAATATCTGATTTCTTATTTAATTCATATGAATTATTTTCTAATAGCTTAGGATCAACATAAGACATCATTTCATCATCATTCGAAGAATCAGCATTTGTACCTTTTATAAGATCAAGCATAATTTTAGCTTCATTTTTATGTATTACTATATTTTTAGAATGCAAATTTTGATGTATAATATCTAGATCATGAAGAAATTTTATTCCTTCAGTAATTTGATATGCCAACTTTATTTTATCATCCATAGTTAATTTTGAAAAGTGCTTTTCGAAATACTGGCGTAAATTTCCACCATCAGCATATTGCATGATAAGTGAACATTCTCCTACACTTTCATCTAGAAATAAAAATAATAAACGGGTACTCAATTACGAATAATTATAATATATATAAATAATGATGCTATTTATTATATATGAACTTACCTAAACCTATACCTAAAATATGTACAATTCTTGAATAAAAAATTAATTTTCTGTGCATCTTTAATTCATGAATGAAAGTTTCATTTAGTTGAATACATTTAAATTTCTTACAAATAACTGGAAAGGTGCAATCTTTTTTTTTCCAAGTAATGCTTCCATTAATGTTTGATAATTCTTCTTTATTAATAATTTTGATTAAATAATTATTTTTAATAAAATCAATCAATTTTGATGGCTCCAAACTTGTTTTGGTTTGAGCGTACAATATTTTTCCTAATTTACTAAAAACTTGATTAATAGACGGCCTTTCATTTGGTTCAGAATGCCAACATGATTTATATAAATCAAAGTATTTATCGGGAGTATCAGGAACTTTTTTTTCCCTAATGCCGTTTATTAAATCGATCCTTAAATCATTTTCATTTATATTATTAATAAAAGGAGATTCTCCACTTGATAATTCCCACATAAGAACTCCTAAACTATAAATATTTGATTTCTTATCATATCCATAAGAATGATTTTCAATAAGTTTTGGATCAACAAATGGAATTATTTCATCAGAAATATTTGAATAATCAATTTCTGTACTCTTCACAATATCAAGTGTTATTTTAGCTTCTTTTTTATGTATTACAATATTTTTAGGATGTAAATTTTGATGTAAAACATCTTCATCATGAAGAAATTTTATCCCTTCAGTAATTTGATACGCTAACTTTATTTTATCATTCCACGTCATTTCTGAAAAATGATTTTTAAGATACTGATGTAAATTTCCACCGTCAGTATATTGGATAATAAGTAAATATTCTTTAGTGTCTTCATCTAAAATAAATGATATATACTGTAAATGAATGTTTATTTTAATAAAATAATATTAACAAAACCTACCCAAACTTATACCTAGTACATTTAAGATTCTCAAGCAAAAATATAATTTTTTATGTTTTTTTAATTCGTGAAAGAAGGTTTTATCTAATTGGGTATTTTTAAATCTCTTACAGGCAACCAAAATATTTTTCTCTTCTTTATTCAAAGTAGCTTTTGAAATCTTGCAAAAGTCGTCATTATCAATAGAAGTCATGTTTGTTAGTTCATTCATATTAATAACTTCAATCAATTTATTTTTTTTGATATATTTGATCATTTCTAACGGTTCTAAATTGTCACCTTCTGCTTTTTGGGGAGTGACTTCTTGATATTTAGATTTAGAATAATCCTTATTGTTTTCTGCTGCAAGAAACTCTAAACATATCATATTTAGTGAAGTTGCGTTTTTATTGTGATAGATTGACGACCATAAGTAATATAAAGTATAATGTACATCATTTATACTAGGGCGTAAATCTGGTTCAGTATCCCAACATCTTTCCATTAAATTCTTGAAACTTTTTGGTATAATATCTGGAATATGTGGTCTTAATCCAAAACAAATATCAAAAGTTAAATACCGATTAAAATGATTAGAGTGTGATGGGTAATCGTAAGGAGGAATTTTTCCAGTTCCAATAGCATGCATAATCATTCCAAATGAATAAATATCACTAGCTTTTGTATAAGGTTGGTTAACTAAAATTTCTGGTGCCTTATAAGGATACCATCCACCTTTTTCGTTTTTATTTGATAAAGGCAGAGCTTTACAATCCAAAAATGTTTCTATTGCACAAAAGCTATCATCGAATACTGATACACCGGATGGATGTATATAATATCTATACACATATCCAGCGTTGTGTAATGCTTTTAAATCTTCAGAAAGATAAAGCAATAAATGCAATTTCTTCTCCCAATTTAAATTATTAAAATAATGAAAAATGTACTCTGTTAATGACGGAGTGTTATTATGAAATTGTTTTACAATAAAGTAATCATTATTTGCAGGATCCTTAGATATTCCGTAATATTGAATTAATAGGGCATTTTCTCGATTGTGACAATCCAAATATATCTTAAGCTATACAATTATAATTATAAAAAAAAAAAAAAGCTTTATTTTTAACGGGTGAATTGAAAAATTCAAAACATGAAATAAATTACTATCAATTACCTCATTTAAAATTTCATTAATTTGGTTAATATCATCATTATCCTTATTTAATTTGATAATAACTTTGGTTTTAACTCTCTCATATTTTTCATTTTGTTGGTTCCATATTCTTGGTCCATCTTTCCAAATAGCTGAATATACTGTTCTTGACCTATTGCCTGATTTTGAATTTAAGATATTTATATTTCCGAGTTTATCGAAAGGAATCCATTCTAAAAAAGTCTGAGGTCTTGTAGAATTTAATTGTGCATCACGAAGGAATGTATCAATTCTCTCATTTCCGCTAGTCCAATTTTTAAAATTTTCCTCACATTGTTTTCGTTCACATGATTGACACCATCGATAATGGCTTCTTTGCTGTTTACATTCTATACATGTTCCGTATAAAGTTATCATCTCTTTTTTTTTGATTTTTCTAAAAATGAATTATTTAATTATTATTTATATTTATATTATATCAAAAAATACATAATTTTATTTTTGCAATACCTTCTTTATTAAGTTTACTCAGATTATAAAAAATTTTTTTGGTCATTTATTATAAATATTCGTCATCACGCATAATGCTGCTGATCTGATCTGTTGTAGAACAATCCACAAAATTTTGTTGCACATGCATGGAGCCAATGATCAATTTTCACGTGTTTATCATATGACCATATACGCTTAAAAAGAATTCAATAAATAAGTTTGTTCATGTTGCAACAAGCCATTTATCTGACCTTAGTAACATAATGAAAGGATAGTTTAGTATAGTGCTTCGATCCGGATGAAATCCGTCATCCGGATTACACAAAAAAAAAATCTGGATTTCATCCGGATCAATCCGGATCAAATCACAAATTTTTTATTAAATGATGATATTTTCGTCATTTTGCATATTGCTAGGTGTATCAAACCTCTAGCACTTAAACTTTGACCAAAAATTCGTAATTTCGGCAAATTTTTATGATTTTCTTAACTCGTCCCGTTTTGGCCGGCATTATGCATTTTTGGCCGGAATTAAGAATTTAACTATGTGAAGGTGTTAAATATGCGGAAATAACGTCATTAACGTTAAAGTTTATAATTTTAACGTTCAGGAAACATTTATTTCTGTGAATTTAACGTCTCTGACATTAAATATCATTCATTTTAGCGTCAGAGATGTTATTTCGCGGATTTAACGAGTATCTAACGTTTCTAACGTTAAAATTTGACGCCGAAGACCTTTTCTCCGCAGATTTAACGTATTCGATGTTTACCCTAGTGTTTAATACACTTTAATATAAGAAATTTTCTTAACTTATTTTTTTTTATATTTATTTCCATCCGGATCCCGGTTCAAACCGGATATTTGTCATCCGGATTATAAACCGGATGAAAACCGCGGATTTCGGATATCCGAAAAAAAAAAAAAAATCCGGATCGATCCGGATTGATCCGGATACGGATCGAAGCACTAGTTTAGTAGCTTAGTGAAATCGTGATATTGATAAGTTTATAAAGACACTATTATAATGCAAAACAAATCATATTCCTTGAACGTTGATAGGTTTGAGAATTCAAAGGAACTGGCGTAGTAGTATGCCATAGTTTACTCCGCGAAAATGAATTAATATTTTCACCCTGGGCCGGGCCGGGCTGGCACATGATACACCGTTTTTAAATCCGGGCTGGGCTGGGCCTCAAAATATGGCCAAATGCAGGTCTCTAAGTGAAAGTATTCGTCAAAATTATCATGGAATAGATCCAAAAAAAGAAATGAATTATTAAATATACTGCAGGAGGTACGAGGTTTACGAAGTGGAAAAAATGAAATTTATAATATAGAAATGAAGAAAAAGCGGAAATAATAATGGAAATTTATGATAATTTATCAAAATATAAACTATTGAATTCTAAGATGAATATTTAAAGTATAAATAATAAATTTAGAAGGATAAAATGATTAATTAAAATAAGATTATTTAATGTAAAATTCTGGAATTTTAAATATTCCGATCAGGCTACGTAATTAAAAAAGTGAGATCGTCACCAATAAAATGTTTATACGTGATCTACAATGCTGTAACAAAGAACTTACTATATTTGGTCTAATGCTAAGTTTTTCTGCAGTTTTGTGATTTTTTTTTTTTTTTATTATTTCTGAATTTATTAATTAAATTGCTCGTATATATAAAATTATAATTCATATAATTCAAAGTTAATTAGTATGGAAAAGAAGCCAAAGAATTTATGGAAATATACTGATACTGATAAATATCAAGTAAATTTATTTTATTATTATTAATTGGAATAATATTGAATTTTTGATGTTAAAATTGTAATAATTTTTTTTGATTATTAAAGCTTCATGTTACAGTTTCTACTGTTAGAACAGAATGTGCAGATGAAACAATAGTTTATATGGAAGATTTAGAAAAAAGAAAAGAAGCATATGGAATATGTGGAGAATGTAATGAACCTGGTACAGGAGAATATTGGTGTCAACCTTGTAATGCTAAAAGATTTAAAGATAACTTTAAAAATTGGACTAGTGGAAATAAAAATGTTGATGAGTTTATACAACAATCACAACTTAATGCTATACATTTTCTTAAATATCTTGAATGGATACCTTTTGAAAAATTTCAAAATATCACTTATATTGCAGAAGGTGGATTTGGTAAGATTTATTCAGCTGAATGGTCTGAAGGATATATTTATTATTGGGATATTGAAAATCAAAAATGGTATAGATATAATCAATATAATAAATATATATTGAAAAGTTTGTATAATTCTTCTGATATTTGTACAGAATTTTTAGGGGAGGTAATTAAATTCACTTTGATTTGTATTTAACAATTGTCACTTGTATTAATAAAGTTTTCTTTTATTAATTAGATTAAATCTTATCTTCAGGTTTATCTTGAAGGTATTGTTCCATGTTATGGAATAACTCAAAATCCAAATACTAAGGAATATATGATGGTTTTATATTACTGTGAAAAAGGAAATTTGAGGGATTATCTCAATGAATCTGAATTTTATATAAATTATAAATCAAAAATTAATAAATTATTACAAATTGCAAAAGGGCTTTTAGATATTCACAATGCTGGATCCATTCATAAAGATTTTCATTCAGGTAATATATTGCATGATGCTTCTTTTCCATTTATAAGTGATTTAGGAATGTGTCAACCAGCAAATAAACAATCAGTTAAAGAAGAAGGAATTTATGGAGTATTACCATATATGGCACCAGAAGTTTTATGTGGACATCAATATACAAAAGCAGCAGATATTTATTCATTTGGAATAATAATGAATGAGTTACTTTCTGAAGAAATTCCTTTTAATGATATTTCTCATGATCAATTTTTAGCTATTAAAATATATAAAGGATTTAGACCAAATATTTCTAAAGATGTACCAGAATTACTTGCAGAATTAATAATAAAATGTTGGGATGCTGAAACAGAAAATAGACCAACTACTAAAGAATTATATCAGTTATTAGTAAAATGGGATGATGAAATTAATAATATTAAAAGTAATTATTATGATAGTGATGATAGTGATGATAATTATAGTGAAAATATTGAAAATAATCAAAATAATCAAAATAGTGAAATTTATTTTCAAGTAAAAGAATGTGATAAAATTGGAAAGCAAAAATTTAAAAGCAGATTAAATAAAAATAAATCTGTAAACATTCTAACACATCCACAAGCAATTTATACTAGCAGACTTTTAAATTTTAAAAATCTTCCAAAACCAGTAAATTCATCAAATTTATCATTTCAATTCAATTCAGGTAAATTTAACTTATTTACTTTTATTTTGATTTATTTGCTATTTATTATTAATTTATATTTTTTTAATAGATGCTGATCATACTATTCAATCAATATCATGTAAGTATTTCTCATAATTATTACTATTATTATTTCATTTAAATTTATTAATGGTTAAATATTATTTTATGAAATTTCAGCTTCAGTTCAATTAACTGAATTAGGTAATTTATTATTTATTTATATATGCTTTATTATATTTTCTATCTGATTTTTTTATTTTTTTGTAGAACTGAATGAATTTTGGCAAAAATAATAATATTGAATGAAGTATTTTTTTTTTAAAAAATTTAAATTTAGTAGTGTAGGTAACTGCAAAGTATACTAATCAGTTTTTAC
Organism: Rhizophagus clarus; assembly: GCA_015698045.1. Taxonomy (NCBI): domain Eukaryota; kingdom Fungi; phylum Glomeromycota; class Glomeromycetes; order Glomerales; family Glomeraceae; genus Rhizophagus; species Rhizophagus clarus. The sequence continues at coordinate 1,471,492 of BLAL01000013.1, read as the reverse complement.
TTTTATTTCTATTGTATCTTATTTTTGTATTTATACTTTTTTATATTTTTATATTATATATTTATATTATTTTATTAATTTTTTTTTATAATTATTTTAAATTTATATATAAATAAAGCAAGATATAAATATTTTATATTAATTAAATTATATATAAATAGAACTCTGAATTTTTGATTCAGTTTTGAATTTTTGTTTTAATCCAATTTTCATATAAAATATTATTAAAAGTGTTTTAGTTTAATATTTTATAAAAAATGTTTTGGGTTAAATTTAGCAAAAATTTTTCAGTTAAAAACCTTATTAAAAATATTTTGTTTAAAAAATCAATTTCAATTTATTTTTAAATTAAAAAAATAGAATTAAACCTATTTTTAGAAAAACTTCAAATTAAAAATATTTTTAAATGAAGTTTTTATTGGAACTTACTAGGAATCAGAAAGTATAATTTTATGTGGAATTTTATTTGTTTAAATGAAGTTTTTATTGGAACTTATAAGGAATCAAAAAGTATAATTTTATGTGGAATTTTATTTGTTCAAAAAATATATTAGTACATCTTTTCTTTTTCTTTATAGAATACCAATTTAATAACTGGATTTAAGACTTATATAAATATATATATGTATATATCTGCACATAAGTATATAGTGGTTCAAAAGTACACTGTAATTTTTTTATTTACTGTTTTGAGAAAAATATTGATATTTTTTTATAGAAACATTGGTAAATTTATAGAAAAGCAGATAAACTAATAAGTTATATGGGAATCTCATTTTTATTTGTTTGTCATTTTTTTATTTTTGTAGATTTATTTATTTTATTTTATTTTATTAAATGTGATAAGAAAATATTGATAACCCGTAATACAAATTAATAATGACTGCACAAATCATGACAGGAAATTTCATAGGTACAAAAACCAATATTTAACTCCTGCTTTATAGAGGTCATTACCACAGAAAAACAAAACAGCTCAACCGTAACTACTGGTGAGTGGCTGTATGGAAAAAGGGAAAATACAAAGGGAAGGGGCATTTATACAAGCTTAACCTTGGCTTTTAGAATGAAAACCATTCATTCACCTGCACGCTTGAGGTGAGGTTATTAAAACTCCTTCTATAACTATGACTAACTACACTACTACATAAAAACTAATCTAAAAAAAAGAAAAAAGTGCTAAAAACCTTCAGTATAAGGACCCACTTATTCCCATAGGACATAGTAGGTTTTCAGCCAGCCAGTATAGAGCTTGTGCATTCTTGCGTGAAGTTTACTAACTAAAAAAAAAATATGAGAAAAGGAAATGGGTTAGTGTTGATTATCAAACTTCTGGTATATTTTCTGAAGCAGCGAGAGGAGGATGTCTGAGTTCTGGACATTGGAGGTATGTGGCTTGGTAAATTGAGGTTTATCAGATATCATCTTTCAAGCAGAGCGGGTATGTTTGTATTATCAGCCAATCATTGCTTTCTTTCTGCGGCCTTTTGGGCCTCAGATTTGCATTATTTTTCGTTAATTTTCTTATGGATTTTTGGTCATGAGGTGTGTGAGAAGTGGTCAAATTGATAGATGTCACTATTTGGCAAGCTCGTAGTAGCCGTTCGTATATTTCAAAGTATAAAATTCCCATTTTTTCTCCATTATTTTTTTGAGTAGTCTTCTAGGAGCAGCTTGTGTGTACTGCATGAGTGATTGACCATTTGAGGTGAAAGGGTCAAAAAGACATTCCTTTGTTTTGTCTTTTGGTATGATAAAGGTAGCCTGGGAGCATTCTCATTCCTTATAGCAAGATAGCTTCCATTCTCCCAAAAATCAGTAGATATAGTCATTCCTCAAGCGAGTGATTCAGGGTTGTAAACATACTCTGTATCTTTTGTATAATTTTCACGTAAATAAATTGATATTTACGTTAACATTTAAATGATATTTTTAACACTTGTCCCTAAGACTTAAGATGTTCCAATAGTTCATCATGAGGCGTAGTGGCTGGTATGTCATAGATCATGATATGCCTGACTTGACCTTTCTGGAATTTGTGTACAACATTGTTTAATGTATGCATTATACTGATCTGGCCTAATTTCTTCTTTTTTGGCTTCAGGGCAGAAACTGGTTTACTTGGCTGAGGGAATGTTTGATCTGCAGATAATATCAGCATAACAGGTTGTAATGGTACCTTTTTTGGTGTAAACTCAGGTGTCTTTGTGTTCAAGTTGCTATCTATAGCCATGGCATTATCATTTTGGTGTATTATTGGTTCATCAATGTTATTGTGCGTTCCTGTTTTCCCTAATGGTATCTCTGTCTGTATCTTCTGGAGTAGAGTGATCATCCAAGACAAGGTCGCGAAGCGCCAATAAAGCCTTTTGTATCCATATTTTGGCCATACAGGCACAACTTGCACAACAGGGCATGGTAAAGCTTTATTTAATTACTTAACTTGTTTGTTATTTTCTTGTATTATAATTACTGACTCGCGAAGGGTGACTTCTTCCCTGAGTTTCTCAAGCAGTTTATTTTGCGACCTGACCATTTTTGAAGTTAAAGCCCTCAAATACTTTATTCACAGTAGTGAGGAAGTGTTTAGTGTTTTTATCAACCAATCTTTGTAAGGTGGTGTCCATTATTTTTAATAAAAACCTTATCTCAAAAGTAATATTTTTGTAGATCACCCAGTGATTATCTAAATTCTAAATGAAATGATAATATTATGCAATAAAATAAAGATGAATTTATTGTAATAACACTGCATCAGCTGCTAACTGAATATTATGACATATTTCATGGCCTTTTTGATGCAATATTTAACAGGTTAACTTCTAACTAAACAGTTCTTAATAATTTGAGATTATTAGTAAAGAAATTATGTATATATATATACTAATATTAGATGTAATAAATATGAAAAATACATAAATTTTTTTGAATTTTAAATAAAAAAAAATTATATAAATCTATATAGAGACTTATCAACCATCATCTGACAGATATCTGTCATCGGATAACTCAGATAATCTGATCTGATTTATCTGATGGATCTTAATCGATTCATCCTTGAATGAAACAAATAATCTGTTTTATCTGAATTAGGCTTAATTTGAGCTGCTTAAGTGCAGACAGTTCCATAATGCTAGTCTGAATTATGCAAATTTTAACACATTAATTTGTTTATTACGTATTTTCTATAGTTCAGAGCTTCAGGCCAACATTATAATTTGATCTGAATTAGTACATTTACTCCCATAGCATGGACATTACACAAATCCCAAAAATGGAAAATTTTCTTCCTGGAGAATATGGTTTACAATTATTCCATCAAAAAAGGAATTTTCACACAAATTATATAATTCTGACCAGGATTGTGGCTATTGCCAAAACATGGTCAGAGTGAGATTTACATATTTTGTGCAGTATGCATTTTCATCATTTTGGTAGAAATTATAAATTTGGCTGTATACAAAAAAATCACTCATCCATCAGATATCCAATTTAGATCACGGATCATCTGTCATCTGATGTGGATCATTCATCATTTTGATTATAGAATGCCAGAGTGGACAGAAATTTAACATAAAAGTCAAACGTTTGATATTAAACGCCATATTATTTGACTTTGAAATACAAAGCATCTGGCATTAAAAAATAAACCATTTGTCATTAATTCCAAAGCATTTGTCATTAAATGCAAATTTTTTGAATTTTAAAATAATTTTCCTATAAAGGAAATAAGACTCTTTTAGGCAGTGTTTGGTAAATGATTTGAAATGACAAATGACTCAAATGACAAGTCATTTGTCATTTGTCATTTGGAACCCAAATGATCAGTCATTTAAGTCATTTGAAAAATATTAAATATTTCAGGAATTATTATTAATTATTTTGTTTATTTTAAAATAAAGAAACAAAATATTAAAACAAAATTTATTTAATATATGTAATAAAAAAAGTGTGAAAGAGTATTGAATCACGTGATTTATTATTATTTTTATTGGTAGAAATAATTTTTTTTACACCTATTTAATCATAAACTCCATTTTTTTTTATAAATAATATTACATTTATTTAAAGAAAATTGTCTCACTATCAATAATCTCACCAATAGTGACAAGATTATTATTCACCGATTATCATTTCACCAATAGAGTTATTTCATCAATGGGTTTATTTCATCAACAAAAGCAATAAAAGCTAATAAATTTTGCAATAATTGTAACTCATATACTGCATATAAAACCTATTTTTGCATGTGAAATTTTATTTATACATACAATATTAATAATTTTTGCTGTGTCATTAGTTAGGCGACTATGATTTTGCGATTGTACATCACATGATGATGTAATTAAATTGTCCAATAGTCTTTCTGTATTTTAGTGACAAATGACCAAATGACAAATGATGCAAATGACAGTCAAATGACATCCAATCATTTGGCATTTGGTCATTTGCGAAATGACAAAATGACAAATGCCAAATGATAGGGTATCATTTGACCAAATCACTCCTAATCCGAAAAATGGTCAAATGACCAGGTCATTACCGAACACTGCTTTTAGGATCTCACGACTCACGAGACTTCTAAAAAGAAAATTTCTTTTATAGAATTACTTAAATTACACCAATTGAATTTTAATCAAATATGGAAATTATTTTCATATCACAAAATTGTTTGACAGTATTAGCAAAGAATTAAACTACAAAGACAAACAGTTTGAAGGTAATAGCAAATTATTTGGTGGTAAAGGTAAATCATTTGAACTTCACAGTTAACCTTAAACGTCAACCGTTTTAGCTTTTACGTTAAACTTCTGTCCAGACCGACATTCCATATCCGATCTGTTCACTGTTTCACACATAAAATCAGGTTCATATAAAATCCACATTGGGCCCTTAAAACCACATATATTTTATTTAGAATATTTCATATAAATCTATGTAGAAAGTAACTCCTAATGAAAGTTCTTAAGAAAATATGCTAAACATATATCAAAAATAGTATATAATAAATGAAATTTTTAAATAAGTAGTATAAGCAATTGTAATTGTAACAAATTGTTAACTTTAAATCAAATAACTCAGGTAGTTTCGAATTCTTTATATAGGAATCATTTTTAGTCTAACTGGACAATTGGATTGCTGCAGGATAAAATAATGAATTTGTTAATAAGAATCAGTATATTGTAGATTCTAAATAATAACATCACTGAATAAAATTATAAACATACCGAATAAAATAATCAAATCTACAACTATTTCAGTTAGTCAATTTTAATCGGGAACTAAAGATACAAAATAAATTATTTATTCTAAAACTTAAAATATAAAGATTGTGAGTAGACTTACTATGTAAATCCTTATTATCATCTATGATTTCGATTATTACTACAATTCACAAAAATTATTAGAATTTATGGACAAAATGATAAAATGGTCTTAAACAAAATGTAAATATTAATTATTACCTGCATTGCTAACATTCACATTTGTAGTCACTTTTATAAAATTTAAGAGAAAGGAAATTACTACTTATATAATTTTAATTATGATGAATAATAATTTTTACCTTGTGAATCAGTATCATCATCATCATCATCATAAATATCTTGAATATCTCGAGTATCTAGTATTGATTATAATAAATCAATTCACAAATAATGTTAACTAAGAATACTTACATAACCTTTATAGAAGTTTTATTCATAATATCTTCATTACCGCAAAATAAAATATTCTTACCTAGTGTATTATTGTCATCACTGTCATACTTAATATTTTGAAAATATTGAACGTCCAACTTTTTCCCTAATTCAATCAATTTATTTAAAACGTCTTTAATAGTTGGTCTTACATCGGGATTACCATTCCAACATAATTTATATAATTCCGAGTATTCTTTAGGTGTATCAGCTACTTCTTGTTCTCTATAACCAGCTATTAAATGGGATCTTAGATGATGTTCACCTTCATTATCATCAATAAAAGGAGCTTTACCGCTAGATAATTCCCACATAAGAACTCCTAAACTATAAATATCAGATTTTTCATTATATTTATACGAATAATTCTCTAAACGTTTAGGATCAATATACGCGATCACTCACATTACTCCTCCTGAATGAATATTTGTTTCAGTTTCTGTACTTTTTGCAATACCAAGATCTATAATTTTAGCTTCTCCTTGGTGTATTACTATATTTCCAGAATGCAAGTCTCGATGAAAAATATTTTCTTTCTGAAGAAATTTTATTCCTTCAGTAATTTGATATGCTAATTTGATTTTATCATCCCAAGTTAATTTTAGAAAGTTTTCTTTAAGATATTTACGTAAATCTCCACCATCGGCATATTCCATAACAAACAAATATTCTTGTGCGTTTAAATCTATTTAAAGATTGATTAATGATGTATTTAGATGCAAATTGAATAATAAAATAAACTTACCAAAATTTATTCCTAATATATGAATTATTCTTGGACAATAATCTAATCTTCTATGCATATTTAATTCATGAAGAAAAGCTTCAATTTGTTTCTTATTAATTGATTCATTATTTCTTATTTTTTTACAAATAACTAATTTATTTAATTTCATCCAAATAGCTTTATAAATACTACCAAAATTGCTACTATGAATTTGGGTCATTTCTGTCAATTCATCTTTTTTAATAAATGTAATAAGTTTACAATCTATTATAAAGTTGATTAATTCCAATGGGTTTATATTTTTTCTATATTGACTACTTAACATTCTTTGAAATTCCTCAATAACTTCATCAATAGTTGGCCTTTTTTCAGGTTTTTGGCACCAGCAACTTTTATAAAGTTTTTCGTATTCATTAGGAGTATTAGAAATTGGTGTTTCTCGATCTCCATTATTAATAGCCTTTCCAAGTGTATATATATTATGATTTCTAAATGGAGGACGTCCGCTAGAAATTTCCCACATTAATACACCAAAACTATAAATATCCGAGCATTTGTTGTATGGAAAATTCTTATCTAATATACATTTTGGTTCGATATAAGCAACGACATAAAAATTATCGGCAGTATGTGTTTCTGCAACATTTTGAGTTTTTGAAATACCAAAATTTGTAATTTTAGCTTTATTTTCATGAATAACTATATTTTTCGAATTCTAAGTAACAAACAATTTGGTAAAAGTTAAATATTAGTAATTTAAAAAATTAAATATTTAAATTATACTACTTACTAAATTTCGGTGTATAATATTATTGTTGTGTATATATTGCAATCCATCTGCAATTTGAAATGCTAATTTTATCTTATCATACCAAGTCAATTTATTGAAGTTATTTTGGAGATAATTTTGAAGATTTCCGTCGTTAGCATATTCCATGATAAGTAAATACTCATTTGTTTTTTGTTCTAAAAAAAAAATTATATAAGAAATATAATAATTAAAAATGTTTGTGCATGATAATTTAAATTTAAATTACCTTGACTAATACCCAAGCAACGTATAATTTTATCATAATCAAGACTTAAATTGATTTGTAGTTCATGAATAAAAGCATCTTTATTCACCTTTTTACAAACAACATAACCATTTGTATCAGTGCAAGTTGCTTTTAAAACAGATCCAGATCCTCTTTTATTAAGTAATTCTAAATTTCTTAAATTAACAAATGGTATGAATTTAACACGTTCAGATTTCAAAGCATTTTTGATCCATTTAGCAGTATAATCTTCATCTTGAAAAGATTGAATACCCATTATCATTCCTAATCTAATTAATTCAATAAGTACCTCATCAATTGTTGGTCTTTTATCTGGATTACCATCCCAACATTCTTTATATAATTTCAAGTATTCTTTGGGCGTTCCATCTACTGATTTTTCTCTAAAACCATTTATTAAACAAATTTTTAAATGATGTTCACCATCATTATTAATAAAAGGAGGGCTACCACTAGATAATTCCCACATAATAACTCCTAAACTATAAGTATCAGACTTATCATTGTATTCATAAAAATAATCTTCTAGTCGTTTAGGATCAATATATGGAAGTAATCCAAATACATTTTGAGTTTCAGTACTTTTAGCAATAATAAAATTAATTATTTTAGCTTCTCCTTTATGTATCAGTATATTTCCAGAGTGTAAATCTTGATGTAAAACATTTTCTTCCTGAAGAAATTTTATTCCATCAGTAATTTGATATGCCAATTTTATTTTATCATTCCAAGTTAATGTTGAAAAATGATTTTTAAGATATTCATGTAAATTTCCACTATCAGTATATTGCATTACAAATGAATACTCATTTGTCCTTTCATCTGTACATAACATAGTAAGTGTTAAATATTATTATTATAACTTATAAATAAATTATAATAAGTTTGTGTTAGCTTACCTAAACTTATACCTAACATACATATTATCCTTTGACAAAAATCCAGTCTATTGTACATTATTTTTAATTCATGAAGTAGCGATTCGATTGATTTATTACTAATTAATTCATTATTTTTTAATTTTTTACAAATAATATAATCATTTGTTTTTTTCCATTTAGCTTTTGAAGTTATGCCTGCATCAATATTTTCAATATTTAATAATTCACTTTTATCAATAAATTTAACTAATTTTTGTGTTTTGATCAAATTAATCAATTCTGGTCCTATATTTTTATCCATTTTTTCTAATTTATTAAAAACTTGACTTATTGATGGTCTTTCATTTGGTTCAGAATCCCAACAAAATTTATATAATTTTAAGTATTCTTCAGGTGTACCATCTGCTGGTTCTTCTCTAAGACCATTTATTAAATCAATTCTTAATTGATTGACATTTATACCATTGTTAAAAGGAGGATAACCACAAGATAATTCCCACATAAGAACACCTAAACTATAAATATCTGATTCCTTATCTAATTCATATGAATTACTATTTTCTAGGATTTTAGGATCAATATATGAAATCATTTCATGATCATTCCAATAATCAGTTTCTGTACTTTTTACAATATCAAGCATAATTTTAGCTTCTTTTTTATCAATAACAATATTTTTAGGATGTAAATTTTGATGAGCAATATCTATATCATGAAGAAATTTTATTCCTTCGGTAATTTGATATGCTAACTTTATTTTATCATTCCAAGTTAATTTTGGAAAATTGCTTTTAAAATATTGGCGCAAATTTCCACCATCAGCACGTTGCATGAGGAGTAAACATTCCCCCACACTTTCATCTGCAAATAAAATAATAAACGGATATTCATTATAAAAGCATAAATAACGATATTTATGATAATATTAACTTACCTAAACTTATGCCTAATATTTCTACAATCCTTGAAAAATTCAATTTGCTACATATCTTTAATTCATGAATAAAAGCTTCATTTAATTGAGTACCTTTAATTCTTTTATAAATGACTGGAACTAGTGAAGGATCTTTGTCTTTGGGTCTATCTTTTTTTTTCCAAGTAGTATCACCATAAATATTTGATAGTTCGTTTATATAAATAATTCTAATTAAATAATTATTTTTAACTGTACTGAAAAATTCTGATGGTTCAAAGTTTGTTTTAGTTTGAGTAAATGATATTTTTCCTAATTTATTAAAAATTTGGTTAATTGATGGTCTTTTATTTGGCTTAGGATCCCAACACGATTTATATAAATCCAAGTATTCATTAGGTGTATTAGGAATTTTTTTTTCTCTGAGACCATTTATTAAATCAATTCTTAAATGATTTTCATTTATATTATTGACAAAAGGAGGACAACCACTAGATAATTCCCACATAAGAACACCTAAACTATAAATATCTGACTTCTTGTCATATCTATAAGAATCGTCTTCCAAATGTTTTGGGTCAATATATGAAATTTCAGTATCATCTTTTGTAATATTAAACATAATCTTAGCTTCTTCTTGATGTATTGCTATATTCTTAGAGTGCAAATTTTGATGAACAATGTCTTCATCATGAAAATATTTCATTCCTTCAGTAATTTGATAAGCCAATTTAATTTTATCACCCCAAGTCAATTTAGTAAAATTATGTACAAGATATTTGCGTAAGTTACCACCATTGGCATATTGCATGATTATTAAATGATCTTTTGTGCTTTCATCTGTAAGAAAAATTAAATAAGAGTCAATTATAACAATAATCAAGAATTAGAAACATACAAAATTGCCTACCGAGACTTATGCCTAATATTTGTATTACTCTTGAGCCAATATCTGGTCTATTTTGTAACTTTAATTTATGAATAAAGGTTTCAATTAATTTATTACTAAATAGTAGTTCATTTTTTAGTCTCTTACAAACGACTACTTTTTTTTGTAAAGTATATCTTGAAACATTATTTCCGATAGGAGTCTGTGTTTTCAGTTCATCCATTTTAATGAATTCAACATATTTTTCAATAGTATCAATTATATCTGATAGTTCTAAATTGTTACTTTCTACTTTTGCTTCTTGAGACTTAGATTTGGAAGAATCTTTATTGTTGTCCGCAGCAAGAAATTCTAAACATATTAAATTTAATGAAGTTGAATGTTTGTAGCGATAAATTGATGACCATAAGTTCGATAAAGTATTGTGTATTTCATTAATATTAGGGCGTAAGCCTGGTTCACTATCCCAGCATCTTTTTATTAAGTTCTTAAAACTTTTTGGTATAATATTTGGAATATGTGGTCTTGTTCCAAAACATATATCAAAAGTTAAATGTCGTTTAAAATGATTAGCGTGTGATGGGTAGTCATAAGGAGGAATTTTTCCAGTTCCAACGGCATGCATAATCATTCCAAATGAATAGATATCACTAGCTTTTGTATAAGGTTGATTAACTAAAATTTCTGGTGCCTTATAGGGAAACCATCCACCTATTTCAACTTTATTTGATAAAGGCAGGGCTTTGTGTTCTAAAAATATTTCTATTGCACAGATGCTATCATCAAATACTAATATACTAGATGGATGTTTATAATACCTGTGAACATATCCGGCGTTGTGTAGTGCTTTTAAATCTTCAGAAAGATGAAGTAGTAAATTCAATTTCATCTCCCAGTTTAAATTATTGAAGTTATGGGAGATATAATCTGATAATGATGAAGCATTTTCATAAAATTGCTTTACAATAAAATAATCGTTATTAACAGGATGTTTAGAGATTCCGTAAAATTGAACTAGTAGAGCATATTCTTGAGTATGACAATTTAAATATATTTCAAGCTATAGCAATTATTATAAGAAAAAAAAGAATTATATTTACTGACGAATTAAAAAATTTCCAAAAATAAATTAATATAAAATTACCTCATTTAAAATTCCACTAATTTGGTCATTATCATTACTACTCTCATTTATTTTGATAATAACTTGAATTCCAGATCTTTTGTACTGTTCATTTTCTTCGTCCCATTTTCTTGGGCCATCTTTCCAAAAAGCAGAATATACTGCACTTCTTGATGTTGAAGATAAAATATTTATTTTTTCAAGTTTATCAAAAGGAATCCATTCTAGATAAGTCCGAGGTCTTGTAGAATTTAATTGTGCATCTCGGAGGAATGTATCAACTCTTTTATCTCCGCTATTCCAATTTTCAAAATTTTCTTTACATTGTTTTTTTTCACATAATTGGCACCATTGATAATGGCTTCTTGGCTGTTTACATTCTATACATGTTCCATATAAAGCTGTAATCCTTTTTTTCAATTCTAAAAATGGATATTTTAACATATTAATCATATTTATATTACATCAAAAATTAAGAATGCATAATATTAGTTTTATATCATACTTTTATCTTGCTCCATTATTTCATTATTCGAAAATGAATGTCTTGAAAAAAAATCATTATTTATATACATTTTTTCGTCATCACGCATAAGGCGTGATCTGTTGTAGAACAAAAATTCGTTTCACGTGCATGAAGCACAAATCCGTGGGCACATAATCACATGATAGTCACGTGTTATAAACTAACGAAAAAAAAATGAATAAAAAATTTAATACTATAAGCAATAAACAAAAATCACAAAATTATTTATACTGCAACGAACCATTTACTGAAAAATTACGGTGTAAAGAATATGATCTTAGTTAGTATAAGACCCAGAAATATATATACAGGGGTCAGGTTTGAGTTTGCGTGCAATAGATAATGCTAGCCAAAGATTTATTTCTTAATTTAGAAACTGGCTAGCATTATTGTAATTCCGGCCCTGAAAAAATGCGTACAGCTAATAGTAAATTTTTTTTGGCCGGATCTGACCCTTATATATATATTTCTGGGTCCAGTTAGTGTAATAAAAGAATAAACTAGTGGAATCCTGATATTGATAAGCTTAATAAAGATACAATTTACAATGCAAGTCAAGAACCAAGATACTGATGATATTTTCCTTGAATGAGTATCGTATAATAGATTAATAGACATCAAACAAGTTAGAGAAGGAGAGTTGCTTTATACATGCTTAATATTTTCAAATTTTAGTTCATTTATTCTAAGTATATTTTTTATTCCTTCATTAACATTGAAAACCGGATGAATCGATAATCTGCGAAATATCCACCAAAAAACATGCGGCGTGCAGATTCTATCAAGTACCCATCGCAAATCATGTAAAATATTCCTTTCACGCATCCTATATTTCCAAAATTATTTGCATAGCTCTTTCTTCACAATAGAATTTTGTTGATCTATTATTTAGCTAATAATAAATTAACAATAAAGGATAATTTAATATAAAATTGAAATTACTCAATTTTATTATGGCAAGAAAAATAAATTTTCTTTTTTAGTTATTGAGCAAAATGGCACAACAACTATACACGCCGTTAAGCGGATAATGCGTGAAAATTAGACGACAGAAATATCACGTGACTTTGGCTATTTTTTGGTTAAGAAAAAGAGCTTTTAATAGGGCCAGAATTTCTGTCAATAAAAAACAAACAGTGGGAAGTTTAATTTTCTAGAAGTTTATTTATAGAAAGAGAAATATACTTTTCTACGCATTTTGAGCATAAAGGTTTAAGATTTACTGCAGAACTCTTTAATTGAAGTATTATGTGCAAAACCTTCAAAAAATAATAGAATACGGTAAAAATATGGGGATGAGCAATATTATAAAAAAAACTACCTTCAGATATGCTTGTGCTTGTGATCGACACAATGCATGTGCCGGAATAAATGATGTTCCGAAATTCCGAAAATAATAAAGAAATGTACTTATTCTTTCTTTCTAGGAGGGATTTCGATAAACTTTGCAGAAATGTCTCACAATAAAGACAAAGGTAAAATATTCAAGAATGGTTAAATAATATAAATTATACCGAATTATTCTGAATTTTGTTTTTTTTAAACCGAATTTGCAACATGATAAACTAGTTGCAAGTACCGAGGAATCTGAAGGTAAATATTTAATATACTTTACATAACATTCACATATAATAATTTAAATTAACTTTATGGTAATTTAAAAATTATTTATATCTTCAGCCCGTAAGTTAATTTATAATTTGAATAAAATTAAGTCACTTAATCCTATTACATTCTAATAATTTTTTTAATAATATTATAGTTAGTTAAGTTACTAGTTATTTACTTTTTTACCTCATCAAATAATCAAATTCTTAAATTAAATAATTGCAAATACTTTATAATGTTGCAGATGGTGAGCTATTTAATGCTACTAAATTTATATGATGATGATATTTTACATATAATTTTGACTAATTATATTTTATTTAAATAATTATAATTAGATTGTAAGCTATATGTTTAATTCTAAAATATATACGTTGTAAAATTCACATATAACTAATTTTTCCTTTAAATTAATGATTAATAATAAATGATATAGGGTGTAAGTTTATGTTGTTAGGTTTCTTTTATCTATCAATTTCGAATTTAACTAGGTTCTTTATTTAATACATGATCAATAACAATATAGTTTGTATGTTATGTTATATAATTTTGTTATATTCTATGTAATATTTCTATTGATTCAATTAATAACTGATATTAACTTTAGCCGGTAGGTTTTAAATTATTCAACTATCATCATATTACATAAAATTAGTATTTAATTCATACTCATTAAATTCTTTATTTAAAAATTTAAAGGAAGTAAGTTTTAATTTTATATATAGATATAGTATTCATATAAGTATAACCTGAATTAACTAAATTCTTATTTAAAAATTATTTAGGTCGTAAGTCACGTTTAGTTCTTTTATATTGTTACATATAATTTAAGTTAATTAAATTCCTTAACAATAAATTGTTTTATGATGTAGAAAGTAAGTTACAAATTGCTTATTTAATATTACTCTCCTATATATTATTCAAATTAACTAAATTTTATTTGAAAATTATTTTAGATCGTAATATTTCATTTAATTTTATTATATTTGTGGTTATGCATTCACATAATTTAAGCTAATTAAATTTTTTAAAAAATTATTTGATAATTTTGTTTAGTCGGTAAGTTATAGATTATCTGTTAAGTTTGGTGTATTATCTTTATGATATTTGTACAATTTAATTAACTAAATAATATTATAATATTGTAGAGAGTAAGTCGTATATTAATTATTTGATTATTTGTAATATATAATTTAAACTAATCAGATTTTTTTTTTTTTATGATTATTTTAGGTTGTAAGTGTCATCTTATAAGATATATTTAATATCATTATGCTTTACATGTTTGTATAATATTAAACTAATAACTGAATATCTCTGTTTATGTTAGATTGTAAGTTATAAGTTACTTATTATATTTAGTTTTGATTATGTTATATTAATAATATATGTGCTAACTAAACTTATTTAAATTATTTAGATCGTAAGTCATAATTTTTTAATTAATTTTGTTATATTAATATAATATTTAAACTGACAAAATACCTCATTTAGATTATTTAATAATTTAGAAAGTAAGTTTAAAATCATTTAGATGGTAAATAAATTATTTATTTAATCTATATGATGTTCACAATTATTTAAACTAATGTAATTTTTATTAAAAAAAAATATTGAAATTTATTTCAGTTGGTAAGACATAAATCATTGTTTTAATTCTATTATATTTATATATTTAAGTTAACTAAATTTTTATTAACGATTCTTTAGGTGGTAAGTTGTATAAGTTCAATTAGTAATTACAGTATTTAATCCTTTATTTAAACTAACAATTACGCGTTTAAAATATTATTTTAGATTGTAAGTTAAAGATTTTATTTATTAATTTATTATATTTATAATATCTATACATAATCTAATTTTTATTTAAAAACTATATGATAATTTATTTTAGTTGGTAAGTTAATTAATTTTAATATATTTATACTATATTTACCTATAATTTAAAATATAATTTATAAATTATTTAGATCGTAAGTTATTTAATTTTGCTGCATATAGTAAGTAATATTTATTAAAATATTTAAATTTAACTAATTCTTATTCAAAAATGATTTAATAATATAGAAAATAAGTTATGAATTATTTTTGTAATATTATTTTTATATATAATTTAAAATTGATTTAATCTTTGGGTTTAAAAATTATTTTAGATCGTAAGTTACATTATTTATAATATTTACAAGCTTATACGTAATTTTATTAACTAAATATTTTATTAAAATTGCATGTCAATAGAAAGTAAGTTATAAATTGTTTTAAATTATGTACGGAATATTTAAATTTACTAAAATTTTTAAATTATTATAATAACAGAAAGTAAGCTATTTATTATATTCATAATGATTATATAAAATTTAAACCAACTAATTTTATTTTTTAAAAAATTGTTTAATAATAGAAAGTAAGTTATAGGCAGTTATTTAATCCTTATACACTTACATTATTTATAAATGGTTTAAATTGATTAAATTTTTTATCATTGAATGATTTATTTTAGTTGGTAATTACAGTTATTTATATTGCTTTATTATACTTATGTGACATTTGCCCATGATTTAAACTGACTTAAATAATTATAAATGATACTTTAGTTGGTAAGTTACATATTATATTTAATTATTTCTGTGGTACTATTCATATATGATTAACTAGATTTTTCATTAAAATATTTAGATTGTAAGTTATAAATTATCTATTTATTCACATTATATTTAAATTTTAGTTCAAATACATATTTGTGTTAGTTCTTATGTTTAAAATTTTAAAATCTTAGATGTAAGTTATTTATATTAAAATAATTACATTTATATAAATGTTTATATCATAATTTAAACTTATTAAATCTTTTCAAATTTTAGATTGTAAGTTGTAGTTATTTATTATATTTACAATATATATATTTATGTGCTAATTTAAAATTATTTTAGATCGTAAGTTAGGTCATTTATTAATTTATTTTAAACAGCATATGATATCATAAAATTTCTACTCATCAAATTTTATTTAAAAATTATTTAATAATTTAGAAGGTAAATTACTAGTTATTTATTCAATTTCATTATATTATAACTCAAACTAATGAAATTCTTTGTTTTAAATTATGTTAGATCGTAAGTTTTAATTTATTTAATTGTATTATCCTCATATACAGTATAATATTTATAAAAACTAATTACTTTATTTTAAATTACTTTAGATTGTAAGTTACTGGTATTTGCTTAATTATATTATCTCTATATATCACATTATATAACTTAGACAGGCTCATTAAACTACTTATTTAAAATCTATTTTAGATCGTAAGTTATAATTTATTTATTTAATTATCTTATATAATTATTATTCATGTACAATTTAGGATAATCATATCTTTAAATTTAGATTGTAAGTCTTAAATTATTTGATTTTATCATCACTTAATTTTTACACATAATTTAAACTTACTAAATTCTTTAACAACTATTTAGATTGTAAGTCATATTATTTCATTATACTTTATGTATTCGGTTCGCATATAATTATTTAAATTATTATTTAACTGATATTATTGTATTATAGCATGTAAGTTGGTTAATTTATTATATTTATGTGGATATATTTTAACATGTTCCTTATTTAAAAAAAAAATGACAATCAATTTAAGTTGGTAAGTTTTTTAAAAATAAGTATTATACATTATTTATAAAAAGACTGAACTATTCATTTGATTTATTAATTTTAATTTAAATTTAGAGTGAGTATTGTTATTTTGCTCAATATAAAATACTCAATTTTACACTTTAATAAATTCTTATCGATTTAAATTCCTTAGATAAGGAACTAGTGGAAATACTGTTATGGACCAATTTATTCTTGAAAAAAGTTTAAAATGGATTCCTTATAATCACCTTAAAAATTTTAGATATTTAGTTAAAGGGGGATTTAGTATTGTACTTAAAGCTATTTGGAAATATAAAAATAACGACATGGAAGTAGTTCTTAAATATTCGACAAAGGTTTATACGAATTTAGATGAATTTTTATATGAAGTATGATAATATACTTATCCTTTGATTTTAATTATAATTTATTCAATTTAATTTTATATAATCTTATTTTATAGTATGAATTACATTGTAATTGTTTAAGTTCAAATGCAATTATTTATATTTATGGATTTACAAAACATCCAGAAACTTTGAATTATATGATAGTAATGGATTATGCAAACAAAGGTAATTTAAGAGGAAACTTAACAGAAATAATTAAGGGCGGCTGGAAACAAAGATTATATATGTTGTTCAAGATTATTTCTGGGCTTAACGAAATACATAACCAAAATCTTATTCATTGTGATTTTCATGACGGCAATATTCTAATTCATAAGGACAAAAAGTATGAAAAAGATAAAGAAAGTAAATATGATAAGAAAAGTGATAAAAAAGATGGAAATGGTGAGGATGAGGAAAATGATGAAATTGATGATAAAATTTATATTAGTGATTTAAGATTAAGTCGATCTGTAAAATATATTTTCAAAAAAGAAAAGATTTATGGTGTTATACCATATATAGCACCTGAAGTTTTAAGAGGCAGACCTTATACTCCAGCTAGTGACATATATAGTTTTTCTATGTTAATGTGGCAATTTACATCTGGAATTCCACCATTTAATGATATACCACATGATTTTCAACTCATGTTAAGTATTTGTAAAGGTTTAAGACCTGAAATTATTAAAAATACTCCACAATGTTATGTGGATTTGATGAAAAGATGCTGGAATGATGATCTATCAAAAAGACCAACCGCATTAGAAGTTTTGAATATTATTAAAAGATGGATTATCCATTCTTCTGAAATTAGTGAAGAATTGAAAAGCAATATTATGGAATTTATAGATGCACCAATTGGAAATAATAATCTTATTACTGAATATCATCCACAAGCAATTTATACAAGTCGCTTGTTGACTTTTTATGATAAAGACTTAGATTGTAATGACATTAGTGATTGTATGAGTTGTCGTATTGATGATTATTTAGGTACGTTCAAATAATAGTAAACTTGAATAATTATTTATATGTTAATTTGTTGCATATTTATTTAGATATTGAAACAGTATCATTAGTCTAAGCTTTAATGATAGTATCCTTTCAGAAAAATGAAGGGGGTATACTCATTCACATATTAAGGCAAAGGGCAAGCTGAATGTTCTACCATAGGCTTGTGAGTTTTTTATCTTGTAAAATTTTTTTATCTAACTATTAAATAGAATTATTTAAACACTAAGACTAGATTTAGTAATAATTTTACAAGTTTCTTAGTTAGTAATTTGAATAATTCTTCTTTTTTCTTTTTCTAGTATTTATTTATTGAATATTCACTATCATTTGTTTTATTTAAAATGTATTAATATCTTGTCAAATACTATATATAAATATTTTTTTTTTTATTAGAAGTGTAATTAAAGAAAATTGGTAAAAAATTTTAAAAAGCAGGTTTATTTATATTGTGTTAAAAGTAAAAATAAAAGATTTTGGCATGCATATTATTAGTGAGTATGTTTTTAAAATAAAATTTATAAGCTCTTGCACAATGTGCAGTATACCTAATTTATTTGATAGGTTGTATAATAAAATGTATCAACATTTTTTGTGAATATTTTATTTCAATTTATATGCAAAACCATAAGAACTTTTTGTGTGTCGTATCCCTAAAAATATTTTTCAATAATTTTTATCTTACGTAAGTAACATGGCATGGTTGCCATATAAAGGTATGTAAGTAGGAGAAAGACGTGTAGTCTGAGCTAATTGTCAACATGTTATTTAATTCTATGGAGGGGATTTACTAAAACTGCATTCTGATTAGTCTTCATATCCACATAAAATAAACCTTAAACAATGTTTTGGTGCATGACTTGCATCATATCTATTTGTAAATACAATTCGATTAATTGAACATGCTTGAATTCCAGACCGAGCGAGCTATATAATTTTTTTTTCAATCAATAATCAATCATGAATTTTTGAGCTAACTAAATACCTTATCAAATAAGTGAATAGCGAGATCAATCAAATAGTTATTTGTATTTATAATCTATATGTAAAAGTTTCATTTATTTAAGTACAATGATAAATTTGTTATTTTAATATTATCAATTAGCTGATGATTAAGCAAAGCAATTTTAATGTTTTAAATGTTAAATTTCATGATACAGCTTTTATTTTCATGATTTGTAAGTAAATACATGTGAATATTTATTCTTAAGTTTACATATTATTTTTACAAAATTATTGGGACAATTTTTTTTTTTGAAAATGTGGAATTAACATAATGATATACTAAATAATAACGTTACCAATAAAATTTGGTAACTTACTATAAAGTGATCTAATTTACATTATTTATCATTGTCATCAGAAACTAAAAAAATACAAAGTAAATTATTTATTTAGTATCTCAAAATAATAAAGTTATCATAAATGAACTTACGAACACAATCATCGTTGTGATCTTTCATAAATTAATAATAAAATGATTTATAAATAATTAGAATTTATAGATAAAAAATTAATCATTTTAGAATAAAGAATATATTTTTTAATCAATTACCTGTTGCACAATTAATATTCAATCTTGTAGCTGCTTTCATAGAAATTTATTAATAAAAGAGGGATGTTACTACTATGATTTTTTCATTATTACAAAATACAGGAAGCAATTCTTACATTGTATATTATAATCATCTTGAATATCTCGAATATTTTGAAGACCTAATAATCGATTTATTATAAAATTAGTTCAAGGATACTGTTGAATAAAAATATATACATATTTGTGCGATTATTCACCTGCATCATTGATATTCGATTTTGTTGCCACTTTTATAGAAATTTATTGTTAAAAAAAAAAAAAAAATTACTCTTTATAACTTTACATTATTATAAGATAAACAATTCTTACATTGTGCATTATTATCAACTTGAATATTTTCAATATTTTGAAGATCTAATAATCAAATTTATCATATAATCAGTAGAATATTTAATCACCAATATTATTTTAGCAAACCAATTATCATTCTAATGTTTATTCCTACCTTGTATGTCGTATTCATTGCCATCATCATCACATTCGATGTCTTGAAAATATTGAATATCTTTCATTCTCCCTAATTTAACTATTTTGTTATAAACTTCACTAATAGTTGGCCTTTTATCTGGATTAATATCCCAGCATAATTTATATAATTTCAAGTATACTTCAGGTGTATCAGGCACTGGATTTTCTCTACGGCCATTTATTAGATCAATTCTTAAAAGACTTTCGCTTATATCATTAATAAAAGGAGGCGTACAACTAGATATTTCCCACATAAGAACTCCTAAACTATAAATATCGGATTTTTCATTATACTCATAAAAAGGATCATCTAATCGTTTAGGATCAATGTATGGAAGTGACCCAAACACATTTGAATGAATATTTGTTTGAGTTTCAATACTTTTTGCAATACCAAGATCGATAATTTTAGCTTCCCCTTGATGTATTACTATATTTCCAGAATGTAAATCTCGATGAAGAATATTTTCTCCCTGAAGAAATTTGATTCCATCAGTAATTTGATAAGATAATTTGATTTTATCCTCCCAAGTTAATGTTGAAACCCGATTTTTAAGATATTCGCGTAAATTTCCACTATCAGCATATTGCATTACAAATAAATACTCTTTTGTGCTTTCATCTATTAATAAAAATAGTAAATATTTATTTTTTATAATTAAATTTAATAATCAAATTATATTAGCTTACCTAAACTTATACCTAATATACGTATTATTCTTTCACAAAAATCTAATCTCCTATACATTTTTAATTCATGAAGAAATGCCTCAATTGGTTTATTACTAATTGATTCATTATTTCTTAATTTTTTGCAAACAACGTTATTGTTTGTTTTTTTCCATATAGCTCTTGAAATAATTCCAAAATGACCTGCATCAAAATTTTGAACATCTGTTAATTCACTTTTATCAATAAATTTAAACAAATTTTGCTCTATAATTAAATTAATCAATTCTGGTCCTAAATTTTTATTCATTTCTTCTAATTTACTAGAAACTTGACTTATTGATGGTCTTTTACTTGGCTCAGAATCCCAACATGATTTATATAAATTAAGATATTCATTAGGTGTGCCGGGATAACAATTCATTATACTACGAGTTTCAGGATAACAACCAGACAGTTCCCACAAGAGTACTCCTAAACTATATATACTGTATCTATATCGATATTCATTTGTATTGCCTAAAAGTTTAGGATCAACATATGAAATTATTTCATCGGAAACATTCATTGCTGTATTTTTTATAATATCAAGCTTAATTTTAGCTTCTTTTTTGTGTATTAATATATTTTTATAATATAAATTTTGATGAATAATATCTTTATCATGAAGATATCTTATTCCTTCAGTAATTTGATGAGCCAACTTGATTTTATTGTTCCAAGTCAATTTTCCCAAGTGATTTTTAAGATACTGACGTAAATTTCCACCATCAGCATATTGAATAATAAGTAAATATTCGTTTGTATTTTCATCTATAAAATAATAAATAAGTATATATGTTATATAAATGTAAATAATAATGATATTTATAATTATGTGATCTTACCTAAACATATGCCTAAATTTGCATAATTCTTGAACATGAATTCAAAGTTTTACGCATTTTCAATTCGTGAATAAAGGCTTCATTTAATTCAATAGTTTTGATTCTTTTATAGGCAACTAAGCAATTTGTATTTTTCCAAGTAGCTGTTAAAATAGTTTCTCTATCAACATTATTATTTACTTCTGATAATTCATCTATCTCAATAATTCTAGTTAAATGATTATTTTTAATCAAATTAATCAATTCTGTTGGTTCAAAATTTTTTTTTGTTTGAGCACTATATAATATCTTTCCTAATATATCAAAAACTTGACTAACGGATGGTCTTTTATTTGATTCAGAATCCCAACACGATTTATATAAATCCAAGTATTCATTAGGAGTATTTGGAATTGGCTTTTCTCTGAGATCATTAATTAAATGCATTTTTAAAAGATTCTCAGTTTCGATATAAATGAAAGGAAGATGACCACTGGTTATTTCCCACATAAGAACTCCTAAACTATAAATATCTGACTTTTTATCATATTCATAAGAATCATCTCCCAAAAGTTTTGGGTCAATATATGAAATTTCAGTATCCTCTTTTCCAATATTAAGCGTAATCTTAGCCTCTTCTTTGTGTATTAATATATTTTTAGGATATAAATTTTGATGAAGAATATCTTCGTCATGAAGATATTTTATTCCTTCAGTAATCTGATAAGCCAATTTAATTTTATCATTCCAAGTCAATCTTATTAAATGATTGTTAAGATACTGGCGTAAATTTCCACCATCAGCATACTGCATAACAAGTAAATATTCGTTTGCACTTTGATCTATAAGAAAAACAAAGGTCAAATGGATGTTAATCATATTATTAATAAAAATTATTAATATATTCAAAATTGCTTACCAAAACATATACCTAATATACGCATTATTCTTGAACGAAAACCTAGTTTATCTTGCACATTTAATTTATGAATAAAGGCTTTAATAGATTCATTACCAACTAGTTTGTCGTTATTTAATCTTTTACAAACGACTAACAAAGTTTTTTCTTTCAAAGTATATGTATATCTAGAAATTTTGCTACTAATGGGGGTCTTTGTTGTTAATTCATCCATTTTAATGAATTTAACAAATCTTTTAATAGTCCTAATTATATCTATTTGTTCTAAATTGTCACTTTCTGCTTTTTGAGGAATGATTTCTTGAAACTTAGATTCAGAATAATCTTTATTATTATCTGCAGCAAGAAATTCTAAGCATATTAAATTTAATGTAGTTGGATATTTGTTGTGATATATTGATGACCATAAGTTCAATAAAACATTATGTACTTCATGAATATTAGGACGTAAGATTGGTTCATTATTCCAACATATTTCCACTAAGTTTTTGAAATTTTTTGGGATATTATTGGGAATATGCGGTCTTAATCCAGAACAAATATCAAAGGTTAAACACCGACTAAAGTGTAATGGATAAATATAAGGAGGAATCTTTCCGGTTCCGATAGCATGCATGATCATTCCGAATGAAAAAATATCACTAGCTTTTGTATAGGGTTGATTAATCAAAATTTCTGGTGCCTTATAGGGATACCACCCATCTTTTTCATCTTTATTTGATAAAGACAAAGCTTTGCACTCCAAAAATGTTTCTATTACACAAAAGTTATCGCCAAGTACTTGTACACTGGATGGATTCTTAAAATATCTATGAACATATCCAGCATTATGTAACGCTTTTAAATCTTCAGCAAGGTAGAGAAGTAAGTGCAATTTCATTTCCCAGTTTAAATTATTGAAGTTATGGGAAATATAATCTGATAATGATGAAGTATTTTCATGAAATTGCTTTACAATAAAATAATCATTACTGACAGGGTGTTTGGATATCCCATAAAATTGAATCAATAGAGCATTATCTTGAGTATGGCAATCCACATAAATTTTAAGCTATATCAGATATATATATATAATTACAAGAAAAAATAGAAGCATTATTTATATAAGAGGAATTGAAAAATTAAAACTTAAATAAATCACTATCAATTCACCTCATTTAAAATTTCATTAATTTGGTCATTATCATCGCCATCCTTATTTACGATAGTAACTTTAGTTTCGGCTCTCTCATATTTTTCATTCCTTTGGTCCCACATGATTCTTGGCCCATCTTTCCAAATAGCTGAATATACTGTACTTGTCTTATTTCCCGAATTTGTATTTAAGACATTTATATTTCCAAGCTTATCAAAAGGAATCCATTCTAGATAAGTCTGAGGTCTTGTAGAACAAAATTGTGCATCTTGAAGGAACTTATCAATTCTTTCATCTCCGCTAGTCCAATTTTTGAAATTTTCTACACATTGTTTTCGTTCGCATGGCTGGCACCATTGATAATGTCTCCTTGGCTGTTTACATTCTATACAAGTTCCGTACAACGTTGCCACCTCTTTTTTTAATTCTTATAAAAATAAATGGTTTAAATATTGATAATATTTATATCACATCAAAGAATACATAATTTTATTTTTTTGTAATATACCTTTTTTATTTGGCTCCATTATTTCATTGTTCAAAATATATATATTCATTGAAAAAATTTAAGGTCATATAAATATTTCACATTTAGACGTCATCACGCATTGCTGATCTGCTGATCTTTGTTTCATGTGCACAGAGTTTTCTCATAGTCACATGAACTTATATAATAAAATCATTACGCCATCATAATTCACTAATAGAACAAATTTGTTGTAAATTATTTTTTAGAAAAAAAAAAAAAAAAAAAAAGAAAATGAATTTGTACTTGATTGATTAAGTAAAGTAATACGAAAAAAAATCTTCAAAATTGCAATAAAATATTAAGTGAAAAAATTATGGTGTAAAACTCCAAATCTAATATAGTTTAGCAAAGATACTTTATAATGTATGACAAGGTAATTGGTGACATACTGTATTTATTGAGTAGGAATACTAAATTTATTAGTGATGGATAATTGTGAAAGTTGGACAGAATCTGTCAGCTGAATATTTAAAGGAAGTATGTATTAAAGTGTTTTATATGACATAATTAAGTTATTATGTATCAAATAGATTAAATGATAAAAGTAATTTAAGATGTATTTTTTCAAGTGATATCCTTTTGGCAGATAAATATCTTTGCTATGTAAAACTTAACAATAAATTTATAAAGATTTTACAGTGGAAATATACAATTTATGTCAGATTTTAGATTATCAAGTTATTATCAGTATGATTTAATCATGACCGAATTAATTTGACGTTATTTGTATTAGAAATATGTAAGGACTTAGACCTAATTTGGAAAAGAAACTCTAGAAGTTTGTAAGAATTAAGCTCACAGATATTTGAGAGAAACTAAAGCTAGTTTTAAAATGCTGAGAAGAAATATCAAAAATTTCAACTTATCTTAATTAGATAAATTTTTAACACCATCTGAAATTTAATATTAAAATATATATAATTCTCTTTATTAACTGTTAAATTTATTGTTTTATGGTTTAACGGATTTGCGATTAATCGATAGAAGTTCCTGAGTTCTGATAATTTATACTTTCAATGTTTAATGCTCATAAATATAGCTAGATTTTAACATTATTGATATTTTAATAAATAAGTAAGAACTTATCGTAGAATTAATTAGGATCTATTATTTGTAATCATTACTGCTACATTTAGATTTGATATTATTACAATTAGTAGTTAACTCGTGCAACTCGTGCATATGTGAATACAAGATGGAAGCAAATGCGGGAAAGTCACAAAATAAATATTATAAACAGCGTCTTTAATATCAGAATATATATAACATAAAATAATAACTATTTGTCTTGCGTAATGGTATAAGATTGCTAGTCGCTAGTCTTGTATTTACTGCACCATGATAAGCTTTGTTATCTAAGAATTTGTGTTGTAAAATTTGATGATCATATAAAATCTTTTCTACAATAGTAGATGTATGATTTTTAGTTTGTTCGGTTTCCCTGAATTTTCCGCATATATATCATAATTTTTATGAACTATAAAGAAATTTGGTTGTCCCAATTTTTTGGTTTATAAATCATGCAAAAATGTAACTGGGCACACGTACGATATGATCTCTCTTTTTTATAGTTATAAACGCATAACAATGAATTCCGCAACTTTATTAATTTATTACATATCCGTCGGTTGGAAAAATAACACGTGAAAATTTAACAATATTTGATGGGTTTTTAACTGTGTGCCTTCGACCGCTCCATTCTTAGATGGATTGGAACTTCATGACTTAATTTTTTCTTTTCTTTTTTTGATCATTTAGAATATTTATACATTAAGCTTTAATATTGATAAACTTTAAATTGAGAGTTTTAGTAAAAATGAGAATCTAAAAATTTAACAGCTATATTGTTCGCAAAAGATTTCTAATTAGTATCTATAGAGAATTATATAATTGTTTCGTATGTTCATAATTTCCACGATCGAAAATCGATTTAAGAATGGGTTATATTGCATATTACTAGAAAAATATATCAGTGTCAATGTTTAAAAAAGTAAAAAATTGATATTATCAACATTTTATGAAGTACTGTAAACTTGGTTAATCAAGCATACTAGTAAATAAAAACAATACATTTTATTTGAAAAGTTTAATATTTAACATACCGGTTCACATAATTTAATTGATTATTCCGCATTTATATATATTAAAATAAAATAAAACAAAGCGAAGAAATAATATATTTTACACTAGGGAAATTTGATGACGAGTCTCGTGTGCAGCCTAAAAATCACGTTAAAAATCAGATTATCAGTAGCGTAGCAAGGTATTTTTACGTTCTCAGATTGTAAGGATATCATGTGGCAACAACGACAACACGGTGACAACACGTCTGAAAGCGTGAAAAAGGACTAGTAATTAATGATAATTAGTGTTCAAAGTTGGAAATAAACATAAACAGTAAATTTGATTTGAGCCATCGAATAATTAGGTGTCTTTGAATAATCAATTTATAAAGTACAAAATTGTTTAATTAATCTGTAAAATAACTGGCTCATTCCTTAGTGCTGATAATATTAATTTTTATGAGAAAGCCTCAACGAACGCTTCTCAACAGATTAGAGAAGACTTTGTTTAAGTGGATTAAACAGTATTTAATGTATGGGATTCGTTTTTGCTAATAATAAACATAGGCCAATACATATTGGTAAATTTTATAAAAATCGTTAACATTGATTTGTTTAAATAAATAAAAACACAGGAAATTTCAGTTAATTTTAATTATTTAAATATAAAAAAACTGGATATATATATTCTCGAAAAAGTGAGAAAACATTTCTATAAATTTCAAATAATAAAAATAATTATAAACCTATAGAGTTAAAATCACCTTTTGTCAATTTAATCAACAGTCATCGGGAACTAAAAACACAAAAAATTGTTTAATTTATATTTAAAATAATAAAAATATCGTAAATGAACTTACTGTCTAAATCATCATTATCATCTTTCATATTTCGATTTATAACAATTACAATAATTAGAATTTATAGATAAAAATTAAACAATTTTAAATCATATGCATTATTCATTTATTACCTGCATTGCTGATATTCGCTTTTGTAGTTATATTTGTAGAAATTTAATATTATTAAAAAAAAAAAAAAAGAAATCATTATTTATATTATTTTAACTATGAAATAATGGTTCTTACCTCGTGTATTAGTATCATTATTTTCATTTTGAATATTTTGATTATCTTGAATTCCTGATAATTAATTTAATATATAATTAATACTATAGTACATACCGAACGTGGAATAATTAACAAATCATCAACTGTATTTTAAATAGTACAAATTACTATTACCTTGCATATCATCATCATCACATTTGATATCTTGAAAGTCTTGAATATTCATCGTTCTTCCTAATTTAACTAATTTATTGAAAACTTGACTAATTGATGGTCTTTTATTTGGTTCAGGATCCCAACATGATTCATATAATTTCAAGTATTCATCAGGTGTATCAGGTATTGGTTTTTCTCTACGGCCACTTATTAAACTGTATTTTAAAACGTTCTCACTTTCATTAATGAAAGGAGGTACACCACTAGATAATTCCCACATAAGAACTCCTAAACTATAAATGTCGGACTTCTCATTATATTTATATGAATGGTCTTCTAAAATTTTAGGATCAATATATGGAAGTGACCCAAATAAACCTGAATGAATATTTGTTTGAGTTTCCGTACTTTTTGCAATACCAAGATCAATGATTTTAGCTTCTCCTTGATGTATTACTATATTTCCAGAATGTAAGTCTCGATGAAGAATATTTTCTCCCTGAAGAAATTTTATTCCTTCAGCAATTTGATAAGCCAATTTAACTTTATCTTCCCATATCAATTCTGAAAACTTGTGTTTAAGGTACTGACGTAAATTTCCACCATCAGCATATTGCATTATAAGTAAATATTCTTTTGTATCGGTATCTGTGAATAAAATATAATTTCATTTACTATACTGACATTTACTATAGTATGAACAATAACAATTTTCAAAATAAGCTTACCTAAACTTATACCTAAAATACGTATTATTCTTTGACAAAAATTCAACCTTCCATGCATTTTTAATTCATGAAGAAGAGCTTCGGTTGGTTTATTACTGATTGATTCATTATTTTTTAACCTTTTACAAATAACATAATTCTTTGTCTTTTCCCATACAGCTCTTGAAATAATTCCAAAATGACCACCATCAATATTTTTCATATCTGATAATTCTTCCATATTAATTTCTTTAACTAATTTATATTTTTTAATTAAATTAATCACTTCTAATCCTGAATTTTTATTCATTTCTTCTAATTTATTAAAAATTTGATTAATTGATGGTCTTATGTTTGGTTCAGGATACCAACATGATTCGTATAAATCAAAGTATTCTTTAGGAGTATTAGGAATTCGGGTTTCTCTATAACCATCAATTATATGGCTTTTTAAAATATTTTCAGTTCTAGGAGGATGACCACTAGTTAATTCCCACATAAGGACTCCTAAACTGTAAATATCTGATTTCTTATCTAATTCATATGAATTATTTTCTAATAGCTTAGGATCAATATATGAAATCATTTCATAATCATTCGAAGAATCAGTATTTGTGCCCTTTACAAGATCAAGCATAATTTTAGCTTCACTTTTGTGTATTACTATATTTTTAGAGTGCAAATTTTGATGTATAATATCTAGATCATGAAGAAATTTTACTCCTTCAGTAATTTGATATGCTAACTTTATTTTATCATCTATAGTTAATTTTGGAAAGAAATTTTCGAAATACTGACGTAAATTACCACCATCAACATATTGCATGATAAGTGAACATTCTCCTGCACTTTCATCTAGAAATAAAATAGTAAACGTATACTCAATTATGAATAATTAACATATATGTAAATAATAATGATATTTATCATATAACATGAACTTACCTAAACTTATACCTGAATATGTACAATTCTTAAATAAAAATTTAATTTTCTATGCATCTTTAATTCATGAATGAAAGTTTCATTTAGTTGAGTACATTTAAATTTCTTATAAATAACTGGTTTTTTTTTCCAAGTAATGCTTCCATTAATATTTGATAATTCTTCTTTATTAATAATTTTGATTAAATAATTATTTTTAATATAATCAATCAATTTTGATGGCTCCAAATTTGTTTTGGTTTGAGCGTACAATATTTTTCCTAATTTACTAAAAACTTGATTAATAGACGGCCTTTCATTTGGTTCAGTATTCCAACATGATTTATACAATTCTAAGTATTCATTAGGAGTGTTGAGAACTGGTTTTTCTCTATAATCATTCATTAAATGGATCTCCAAAAGATTTTCAGTTTTATCATTAATGAAAGGAGGATAACCACTAGATAATTCCCACATAAGAACTCCTAAACTGTAAATATCTGATTTTTTATCATATTCATAAGATTGATTTTCTAAAAGTTTAGGATCAATATATGGAATTATTTCATCAGAAACGTTCAAATAATTAGTTCCTGTACTTTTCACAATATTAAGCAAAATTTTAGCTTCATTTTTATGTATTAAAATATTTTTAGGATGTAAATTTTGATGAAAAACATCTTCATCATGAAGGTACTTTGTACCTTCAGTGATTTGATAAGCAAAATTTAGTTTATCATCCCAAGTTAATTCTGTAAAGTGATCTTTGAAATACTGGCGTAAATTTCCACCATCAGCATATTGCATAATGAGTAAATATTCTTTATTATCTTCATCTGTAAATAAACAATAAATGAATATTTGTCATTGCAAATGGATAAAATTCTAGCTAAAAAACTTACCTAAACTTACGCCTAATATGCGCAAGATTTTTAAGCAGAAATATAATTTTTTATGCATTTTTAATTCATCAAAGAAGTTCTTGTCCAATTGAGTACTTTTAAATCTTTTACAAACAACTAAACTATCTGTTTCTCCTTTTTTCAAAATAGCTATTGAAATCTTACAAAAAGGATCATTATCAACAATAGGAGTCATCATTGTTAATTCATTGATACTAAAAATAATAGCTAAATTATTTTCTTTAATATACTTGATCATTTCTAATGGTTCTAAATTGTCGTTTTGAGTAACCATTTCTTGAGAATTAGATTTAGAATAATCTTTATCATTATCTGCAACAAGAAATTCTATAAATGTTGAATTTAATGGTGTTAAGTGGTTATTATGATAAATTGAAGACCATAAGTTCAATAAAATATTGTACACTTCATTGATATTAGGACGTAAGCCTGGTTCAGTATTCCAACATTTTTCCATTAAGTCTCTGAAACATTTTGGCATATTATCTGGAACATATGGTCTTAATCCTAAGCAAATATCGAGGGTTAAAGACTGATTAACACATAACGGACGATGCGGAACATTTCCAGTTCCAATAGTATGCATTATCACCCCAAATGAATAAATATCACTAGACTTTGTATAAGGATTTTTAAGTAAACATTCTGGTGCTGTATAATGAAACCATCCGATTATTTCTTCTGTATTTGATGAGATTTTACAACATTTTGAGAATGATCCTATAGCGCAAAAATTATCATCAAACGCTAATACGCTAGATGGATGTAAATATCTGTGAACATATCCAGCGTCGTGTAGAGCTTTTAGATCCTCGGCAAGACAAAGAAGTAAATGTAGCTTCATCTCCCAATATAAACTATTAAAGTTGTGAGAAATGAAATTTGCTAATGAACCATTTTGAGAAAATTGTTCTATGGTAAAATAATCATTACTATCAGGTTGTTTAGATATTCCATAAAATTGAAATAATAAACTGCCTTCTTGAGTATGACAACCTAAATATATTTTAAGCTATAAAAAAGGGAAGAAAATACACACAAAGTTAAGTAGCATGAAACGATAAAACTTTACAGAATTAATACAATTGAACACAATTAAATTATTGTACGATTAATAAATATTTATCCTTAATTAAATTAAATTTATAATTTTACCTCGTTTAGAATTTCATTAATTTGATCAATATCATCGTCATCCTTATATAATTTGATAGTAACTTGAATTCCAGATCTCTTATATTGTTCGTTTTGTTTGTCCCATTTTCTTGGTCCATCTTTCCAAAAAGCTGAATATACTGTACTTTTTGATGTAGTGCATAAAATAATTATATTTTCAAGTTTGCCAAAAGGAATCCATTCTAGAAATGTCTGAGGTTTCGTAGAATTTAATTGTGTGTCTTGAAGAAATTTGTCAATTTCCTTATTTCCGCTAGTCCAAT
This sequence comes from Rhizophagus clarus, assembly GCA_015698045.1. Lineage (NCBI taxonomy): Eukaryota > Fungi > Glomeromycota > Glomeromycetes > Glomerales > Glomeraceae > Rhizophagus > Rhizophagus clarus. Next base: position 1,439,558 of record BLAL01000013.1, on the reverse strand, counting down.
TTGAGAAATTTTCTTCACTTTGTTTTCGTTCACATGGTTGACACCATTGATAATGGCTTCTTGGCTGTTTACATTTCATGCATATTCCATATATAGATATCACTTCTTTTTTCAATCCTTCTAAATTATTTTCTTTTAAAAAAAAATAAAAAAAGTTCAACATTGTTACGTGAATTAATAATCACTTATTATTTTCGACTACTTTGTAGTACCTTCGCCACCCCCCAATAAAGTTTTTGGCTCTTCAGTAACAATTTGGTTGTTCATAATTGGGTTATCGGAATTTTGCAAATTATAATTTTTATTCAGTTCATTACAATTGTTAATTTCATGTCCGCTATTTATTTATTATTAAATTAATTATTAATTATCATGTGATAATTGCAATATGCACAACAATGACACCAAGATGTAAATGTTGTAAACATGTAAACATGCTAATAAAACTTGGTTTATTGTCATACACGGAGTATTAGTGTTTGATATTATGTTTCACCAATTATTTATTGGAATTTGTGCGCACAATCGACAGAAAATTTTCCCACAATCATAATTTGTTATTATTAAGTTGGCGCCAATAATTTAGTGCAAACTTCCTGTAATTTTTCTTTCAAAAAAATGAACAAATTTTTTTCTCTAAAAAGAAAAAAGGCTAAGCAAAAGACTGAATTTGACAATCACAATAATTGTTCGTATTGCAACAAACCATTTATTGAAAAATTATGGTGTAAAGAGTGTGACCCTCGTCGTATAATGGAAGGATGGACTAGCGGAAATCCTGATATTGATAAGTTTATAAATGATACAATTTATAATGCAAGACAGAATATTGATGATATTTTCCTTGAATGGGTACCATATAATAGGTTTATAGACATAACACAAATTGGCATAGGTGGGTTTGCTGAAATTTTTTCTGCGACATGGATAGATGGTAACTCATCATATTATGAAGATAATGAAAGTTGGAAAAAATCGGAGTCTAAATCTAAAAAAGTTGCTTTGAAAAGATTGAAAAATTCACAGGATATGTCAGCTGAATATTTAAATGGGGTATGTATCATTTATATTTGCACATTTTGTTTGTATATTGACGTGCTCAAATTTTTTTAATACAAAAATAGATTAAAGTACATTGGAACTTATATAAATTAGGAAGAAGTCAATATATACAGCTCTTAGATTTTTACGGAATGACTAAGGATCCAGAAACTGAAGAATTTATTATGATTGTAAAATTTGCAAATAAAGGAAATCTGAGATATTTTCTTGACAGAAATTTTAAAAATCTCCTTTGGGCGGATAAACTCTCTTTATTGTGTGACTTGCTAGAAAATATTAAAAATTTACATAAATTAGGATTTGCTCATAAAGATCTTCACGCTGGAAATATCTTACAGAATGACTATACAACTTATGTTTCAGATTTTGATTTATCTGGACCAGTAAATGAGCAAAATTCACAACATGGCGAAATATACGGAGTGCTCCCATGTATTGCGCCAGAAGTTTTATTGGGGAAACCATATAGTTTATCTGCTGACATTTATAGTGTTGGTATAATTATGACTGAATTATCATCCGGAAAACCACCTTTTCATGAAAGAGAATATGATATAAATTTAGCAGTTGACATATGTGAGGGACTCAGGCCAAAATTCGAAAAAGGAACTCCTGAAATTTATTGTAAATTAGCTACTAGATGTTTAGATGCTGATCCAGATCAAAGACCAACAGCTGAAGAACTATATTCTGTAATAAATTTTTGGTATAAATCTATTAATGATTACTACTATAAAGGTTATCAGGAAAAAGAAGAGTTTGGTTATAAAGGAAAAGAAATTAAAGCTATATTTAAAGAGGCTGACAAAGAGATACTAAATATTTCAACATTAGGAAAGGATGAAGTTCTAAGTAGTGCCTACATTACACATTTACAGGTTAAATATACTAGCGGATTAATCGATGAATATTTAGGTATTGATTAATGACAAACATTTGAATAATTAATTAATTTACTCATAAAAACTTTATTTATTAAATAGAATCTGATCGCTTAAGTGAATATTAATTAAAATGGTAAATCTTTGATCCTTATTACATTAATTTTATTGTTTTATTCATACACATTGCTTTCTTTAATTGCGTTTGGTTTATAAACAAAGACAGGAAGGTAAAGAGTAAAGAATACTATTACTAAATTTAAGTTACCAGTTACCTCAAAATTATAAATATCTACAATTATTTGTTTGACGTTAAAAAAACAAAGGTACGCTTTATTGTGACTTAAACTTTTCTTTTTGCTTTTCTATAATTTTTTGCTTTTCTATAATTTAAAATTAAACTGCAATTTATTTTTTCGTAACAGTCGCATTAATAATGATTTTTATTAAGAGAAGTGGACGATGATGGTGTTAAAGAGGGTTAAATTGCAATATCTTTTTATTTAAATTTACCTAATTTTTTTTTATTTTCTTGTTGGTTAAATAAACCTATAAATAAAATTTTTTTGGTCTTGATATTTATTAATATTGGGATCAATAAACCTGTTTTTTTGTTTATTAATTTATAAATCGTCATAATTATAAGTATTAGTTATTTACTATGCTAGTAGTAAATAAAAATAATTATCATCTTAACAATTAAGGATAACTATTCAATTTTACGCGTTACCTATTACATACAAACACTTTTTTAATACAATATAAATCAAAATAATACAACATGTACAGTAGTAAGATTATTCAATTAAAGCCTGAACAATATTAGATACTTGCTTTCTGCTTTCTCTCAAGAAATTAAGCGTAAATTTTATAAATATTTGATGCTATATGTGTTAGTCGTTTGAAATAATTTTCAACCCTTAGTGTTTCATAAATCAATTAAACTCTCAATTGATTTTTACTTAAGGTTGGCATTACTTTCATATAAATAACGTATAGATCCATCATTAAATTGGTAATAAATAATACGGTTAATAGATATTGAGTATGATATAACCTCCGATGTTGTATAGTATAGTTGATGAAAATCTATACAGTATATTATTTTTCTATACCGTATAGCTTTTTTTTCTATACAGTATAGTTGCAAATTAACTATACTCTGAGTATAGAAATTTTTTAATATCGTACTGACTATACTGCTATACTTTGTAATTTAGTATATATGATCCATGAAGTTGCCATTAAATTGTTCGATAGACTTTGCACGTTCAATAAGAAATTTTTTTTAAAAAATTTTTCTAACTACATTTATTATTTATTTATGCATTTTTAAGTAAGAAAAAAAAATTCAATATTAGAGAAAAAGCGATAAATTGTCAATATTTAAAAGTTAATATAATAAAATAATAAATTCAACTTTAGTAATTTTACTACCTATAAAATAAACACTAACATTAAAAATTTTGCCATCTAATAATTCTGGAAGACATATTGGTGATGTCCATGTTCTCTAAGAAGCAAAATTTTCCAAGTAATATTACCCTTGATCTTGGACTTTCAGGTAGGAGATGCCTAGTATCTAGTTAAAAAAATGAATGAAATGTAAATAATGGTCCTATTAACGTCTCTAACTCCCAATTCACAACACTTGCTTTTCATTCCAAAATTCAAGGCCAAAATCTACGTCCAGACGTTCAGATAGGTACCTACAGATAAAAAAAAATAAATGAAATGCTAATAAAGTTTACTAACATTCCCTAAATCCCACTCCTTAATTCCCATCTTCCATTGATTTTGAGTTCTGAAGTCCAATATCCGAGATATCAAAAGGAATGTTAGTAAAATTTACTAATGTTCCTTAAATCCTACTCTCCATACCAACTTTCACCTAATTCATGAGAACATGGTTTCATATAATGTATTCTTATCTAATTGTGTAGTAATTAAAACTTTTCTTTAAAAATGAAAGCTATTTTTTAATATAAAAAAAAAGAAATAAAAAAATAAAAAAGTTTCCAGCTGCTTAAAAAATAAAAATACTTTTATTGAGAAAAAAAAACAAAAAAAATAATTAAAAGAAATTTTCGGTTTAAACGATCTCAAATGATCAAATGATCCACCATTAAAAAGTCCGAAGTATAGTTAGTATCACATGCATCTTATATATACCGAGTATAGTTAGTACCATACTATACTATACAACAATAACTATATTATCTAAATAATATCAATTTAAATAAAAGAACATTAGAATTGCATTGCTGTTATTTAGCACTGTACAAATATCGAAGAGGACACATCACGGATGCAGTTTAAATTGTAAATTTTAATTTATTCATAGAAGCATCTTTAGCAAGTATTACAATTTTCTCGTTTTAATTGTTGACAACAAATAAATTTATTTATTTTATCTGATATTCATGGAGGTTTCTAAATAATACCAATTTAAATAATAAAAGTTATTTAATGAAATTAATAAAACTAAAATAATTTACATTTATTTATGGATTTTTTCGTAAATAATAAAAATTAGAATAATTAACGTACTGTACGCTTATATGATATACGCTCAATCTACTACAAATCATCAGGAACTAAAAAGAGATAAAATAATTAGAAATGAATTAAATAAATTATATAGAGAAAAATTCAAAAACTTACTGAATAAACTTTCAAAATCATCATTGCTAATAACTGTAAATTTTCGTCGATTTATTATAAACAATAAAACAATTAGTATTTTTAAACAAGTACTAATTAATTGCAAAATTTATAGTCATATTACCTGAACTAATAGTATTACTTATAGGTCCATTTTTTAAACCTAAAATCAAGAACAAATTATCATCAATCTTTTTTTTCTTTTTTTGATATATAAAAAAAAATTTCTTACCATTCGCAATATTTATGAAGTTATCATCGACACTGGTATCCTGAATGCCTAACATTTTCCCTAATTTGATAAAAACTTTATTAATAGATGGCCTTACATCTGGATTAGGATCCCAACATAATTTATATAATTCCAAGTATTCTTCAGGAGTATCAGGTACCGGTTCTTCTCTAAGACCATCTATTAAATGAAGTTTTAGATGGCTTACACTTTCATTATCAAGAAAAGGGGGTTTTCCACTTGATAATTCCCACATAAGAACTCCTAAACTGTAAATATCAGACTTATCATTATATTTGTACAAATAATTCTCTAAACGTTTCGGATCAATATATGCGATAACTCCCATTACACCTGAATGAAGATGTGTTTCGGTTTCTGTACTTTTTGCAATACCAAGGTCAATAATTTTAGCCTCCTTGATGGATTACTATATTTCCAGAATGCAAATCTCGATGAAGAATTTTTTCTCCTTGAAGAAATTTTATTCCTTCAGCAATTTGATAAGCTAATCTGATTTTATCATCCCAAGTTAATTTTGAAAAATAATGCTTAAGGTACTGGCGTAAATTTCCACCATCGGCATGTTCCATTATAAGCCAATATTCTTGTACACTTAAATCTATTAAAGATTGAATTAATATCGCATTTATTTACAACGTAAATATAAAAATATTTGGCTTACCAAAACTTATGCCTAATACACGTATTATTCTTGAACAAAAATCTAATCTTCTATGCATGTCTAATTCATGAAAGAAAGCTTCCGTTTGTTTTTTGTTAATTGATTCATTATTTCTTATTTTTTTTACAAACAACTAATTTATTCGTCTTTTCCAAATAGCAGTTGAAATACTGCCGAAATGACCACTATCAATCTTTTTCATTGTCGTCAATTCATCCTTGTTGATAAATTTAACCAAATTCTTTTTCCTAATAAAATTAATCATTTCTGATGGTTCTAAATTTATTATATTTGAAAGATCCATATCCTTTGGTTTGTTATATTCTATCTTTTGTGAAAGAGTTCCTTGAGATTTGGTCTTAGAATACTCAATATTATCTGCAGCAAGAAATTCTAAACTTATTGAATTTAATGAATTCAAACGCTTATTACGATTAATAGACGACCACAAATTCAGTAAAATGCTATATATTTCATGAATATTAGGACGTAAACTCGCTTCAGTATTCCAACATCTTTCTATCAAGTTTTCAAAACCTCCTGGAACATTATGTGAGATTTTTGGCCTTAATCCTTGAACAATGTCAATGGTCAAATAATGATCAATGCATAATGGGTAATACGGGATATATCCAGTGTCAACTGTATGCATTATCATTCCGAATGCGTAAATATCACTAGCTTTTGAATAAGTTTTGTAACGCAAATATTCTGGTGCCATATAATGTTGCCAACCACTAATTTCTTCCGTGTTTAGTAGAGCCAAATCTTTACAACATCTTGAAAATCCTCCTATTGCACAAAAACAATTATCTTCAAAGTTATTGAAACTACTACCATGACTATTACCAATATTATCAAATACTAATACACTAAATGGATGTAAATATCTATGAACATATCCAGCACTATGCAATGCTCTTAAATCTTCAGCAAGATAAAGAAGTAAATGTAATTTCGTTTCCCAGTCTAAATTATCGAAGTTTTGAGAAATGTAATCCGCTAGTGAATTATTTTGAGGAAACTGTTTTACAATAAAATAATCATTGCTATCAGGCTGTTTAGAGATTCCATAAAATTGAAATAACAAAGCGCAATATTGAGCATGACAATCTAGATATATCTTGAGCTATGTGAATAAAAAATGATTATTATTCGTCGATAAAGAATTAAATAGGTTATTTATATGAATTACCTCACTTAAAATTTTCTTAATTTGATTATCATCATCATCATTATATAATTCAATAGCAACTTTAGTTTCAATTCTTTCATATTTTACGTTTTCTTGGTTCCATGACATTCTTGGCCCATCTTTCCAAATAGCTGAATATATTGTACTTCTCGTATTGCCTGGTATTGTATCTAAAATATTTATATTTTTAAGTTTTTCAAAAGGGATCCATTCTAGAAAAGTTTGAGGTTTTGTAGAATTTAATTGTGTGTCTTGAAGAAATTTGTCAATTTCCTTATTTCCGCTAGTCCAATTTACGAAATTTTCTTCGCACTGTTTTCGTTCACATGATTGACACCATTGATAATGGCTTCTTTGCTGTTTACATTTCATGCACATACCGTACAGAGTTATAACTCTTTTATTAAATTTTCCTAAAATTAAATAATTTTTTTTTTAAAGTATCATTTACAAATGATTTTATTTATATATAGAGACATATATACAAATTTATCTATTTATTTTTTTAAAAAACATTGTTAATATACCTTCATCCTCTTCTAATAAAATGTGTGGTTCTTCAACAATAACAGAATTATTATTTGAATTTTGAAAATCATAATCTTTACTTAGTTCCATTATTATTGAGATTTTTTTTTTCTTTTAAAAAAAGAATTAATATCTGATATTTATATTGACGTGTTTCAGATTTTTATCAAAGGATACAACACTTGTCCTTAATGAAATCATCATCCTCATCTAAATATTTTGCCGATCAATTTGAGCACAAAATTGTCTACAAAGTACAAATATTGTAGGATACGACTTGATTGGATGAAATCATATACACACAGTATCAGAATATCTTATTTAAAAAGTTTAACCATAGAACGATTAAAATTCGGATATGAATTCAAGCCACATAAATTTCATGAAACAAGGAAAACAAAGGCGACAAGGGATTGTACTACAACGTAATAATTTTTTAATGTACACAAAAAAAACCATAATGGAATACACGACATAACATTGTGCCGATCTTTTGAATAAATTGCTTTGCTAAATAACGGTTTTTACAATTAAAAAAAAAATGTCATACGAAAAAAGACGAATATGTGAAAAATGCAGCGAACAATTTGTAGAGCCCGAATGGTGTAAAACATGTCAGTTAAATTTTTTGAATTGTTTAAAAGAAAGTTTTACCAGTGGAAATAAAACAATTGACGATTTCATTAAATTAATGCAATTAAAAGTTAACAATTACAGTGATATAGTATTTGAATGGATACCTTACGACCAGTTTAATGATATTAAAGAAATAGGTCAAGGTGGTTTTTCGACGATATTTTCAGCAATCTGGAATTAAAATATAATTTAAATAAATATGAAAGATGCCCAAATGAAAGAGTCGCTTTAAAATGTGTATATAATACACATAATATCATGAGTGAATTTCTAAATGAGGTATGAAATTTTTATTTAAATACTTTCATATAATAATTATTCTAATTTTGTTGATTCAATAATAGGCTAAAGCGTATTCGATTAATGGAGCATATAACGGGATTCTTCAAATACATGGAATTTCTCAAAATCCTGATACAAAGGATTATATTTTTGTTCTTGAGTATGCAGGAGGAGGAAATTTAAATGATTGGATGAAAAGGAATTATAAAACATTTGATTGGTCAAATAAAATTCTCGTATTGAGTTATATTATTAAAGGAATTAAAAAAATTCATCAAAGTCAAATGTTTCGTCGTGATCTTAATACGAAAAATATATTATTCGGACATAATGGGGACATATATTTCAGACATGTCTTTATGCAGAGAAATCAGTAATGGTGTATCCGAATCCAAGATTTACGGAATATTACCTTACGTAGCTCCTGAAGTGTTGAAAAAAAGACATTATACTCAAGCAGCAGATATATATAGTTAAGGTATGATCATGTACTTCGTCGCAACCGGAAGACAACCTTTTGACAACCACCCTCATGATACGCTTTTAATATTAAATATATGTAATGGATTTAGACCCGAATTAAATGAGCCAGAAGCACCAGAATGTTACATTAATTTAATGAAAAGATGTTGGGATCCAAATCCAGAAAATAGACCAAGTGCTGTTGAAATAAAAGAAACGATTATGTTATTTTACTATTCATATGTGAGCTTTATTAAAAAAGGGAAAGTTCATGATGATCATGAGATTGAAAGACAGTTTAAGAAGGCAGAAGAACACAGGAAAGCCGAAGAATACAAGAAAGATAAAGAGTATAAGTTTGAACCAAAAAGCATTACGAAAATAACAGAACAAGAAGGTAAAATTAATAATTGGGTTATCATTATATTTTATGTATATTATTTATTTATAATCATTATTTCTTAATTTTAAAGTGTCTCACGTCGAGCATTCCGAGTTTATCATTCCTGATGATTTAGCGATTTGACAATTTCTAGTAATTATTTTACACTTTATCATATGCCAAATTGATTAAATTATTTCTCAAATTATGGTGATAGACGAAGTTAAAATGGAGCTCGTCAAATAAGACATTGGTATAATTATGCAAAATAAAATTACTTTCAAAACACGAATTATTACTTAATACCTAACCAACATAGAGCATCTGAAAATATTAAGCGTCGTTTTTCTCATCAAGCTGATCTTTTAAAAGGAGAAATACGTGTAACAGTCGAGTAACTATCATATCAACAATTCAATACCGTTTAGATGTTTGAATAATACGAAGTAAGCTTCTTTTTCTAATAATTATTTCGACTCCTTATATACTAGGGTTAAGTCACATTTCTTAGTATTAAAAAATAAATACTGCACATAAATAAAACGTAACAGATACCATAATGAAATAATAAATAAATATTATTTGTAGAATTCTTAGTAATAATTAACTATAACCAATAAATTATAAATGCGTTTAATATAATTTTATTTAATACATTCATTCATTTTCAATTCATAAATATCTATTCTTGATGTATCTAATTGTATATCTAATTTAATGACTTTACTATTATTTTTTTGCAGCCTTTCTTAACCATTTGGTTCTCTCATCTTCATCCTTTGAAATTTTGTATAGTATATTTCAACCAGAGTGGGATTGTATAGTGTTATTTCACTTCACTGGCAGCCTTATTGGAAATATTTATGTATCATGTTAATAAAGTAAATGTATAGTGTAAATGTACTGCATTTCTTCAAGTGAACTGAAGTTAAAAATTCAAAAACATGATTTCAACGAAAGTAAAGTAAGAGTTTCTTCGTAGCATTTCCGCCCGTTACGTGTATAGTAGTAGTCCGCAAATCGTGGCTCGCACAAAATTATTCAAGTGCGGATGATTATTAATCTTAATAGAACCAGTCATATTCTAGGATAGCAAGAACTGAACTGAACGAAACAAGCAAGAAATTAATTTAAATTTATTACTGATTTCTTCGCCACAAAATCACATATATTGGGCGAGAGGCGGTTTCATAAAGTAATTCATTAATGTCTAACGTTATTTTGACCATTTTCTTTTTTATTATTTATTTCATTGTCATAGGTGATTTTCGCTGGAATCTTTTAATTTTATAAAATTATAATATTTATGTGATGTAACTAAGACGTTAAAATTACACAATAAAAAAATATATATTTATTTGAATTCTTGATGATAACTATATAATACATATAAATACATATAAGTGATAAAAAAAAAATTGATTAAACATCTTTTTAACCTAAAACCTCTATTCCTAATTCTAGTAATTTATAAAAAACAAATCGATATTCATTTTTTTAACTTAAAATCTTTATGTTTGAATCTTCGAGTAATTTTATGGCTTTATTATTATTTTTTAAAGCAGCCTTTCTCAACCATTCAATTCCCTTATTTTCGTCCTTTGGAATTTTGCATTTTCCCTTATAATATATATCGCCCAAGTGAAATTGTGCAGCGCTATTTTCACCTTCAGTAGCAGATTTAGTGAGATAATTCATAAATATTTCCTTATTATTACCTTCTTCAAGTATCTTTAATAAAGTAAAGGCATAGCGTAATTGAGCATCAGGATTTCCTTCATCAGCAGCTTCTTTAAGTAACTTTTTACCCTCTTCGAGATTTTTTATATTATGAAGTCCTTCATATAAATAACGACCTTTCCAATATTTTGCTGTTACATTACCATTATTTGCATGATATTCAAAACATTTCCATGCTTTTTGATGATCACTCGCTCTATAAGCTTTTATACCTTCTTCTAATGTTATTGAAATTATTGAACAAACATCGTCTGGTATTTCCAAATCATCATAATCATCATCTGGCTCATTTGTCCCATCTAAATCTAATGTCTTATCAGGAAGTAAATTTGGTAAATTTTCATCAAACAAATAGATAATTGAACTATGTAATTCTTCCAACATGTCCAATATTTTTAAAAAAGAAATGCGTTCATGCGGATCTTGCTTCCAAGCTATTAAATATATAATATCAATTAGAAGTTTTATAAATTTTACTTACACATCACATCATGTACTTTAACTCAAATGAAAAAAAGTCAAATATACTTACAGTCATTTATAATTTTCTTGTATTCTTCTTGAAGTTTAGGGATTTCGGAAGCTGATTTTCCAAACCTAATTATTTCTCTACCACCTTTGGTCACATATTCTTTGATCTCTTCTACTTTTTTCTTTTTATACGGAACTTTTTCGAAAGCAAGTTCCCAAAGTAACATACCAAAACTAAAAATTTCACACTGTGATGTATATCGAGTTTTAGGATCGCTTAACTTCTCAGGTGCCATCCAACGCACGGTGTCATTAAACTCATTCCCTAATGTGGTAGTTTTTCCAGAAACAAAACGTGCTGACTCGAAATTATAAATTTTAGGTTCTATAGCTTGTGTCATTAGGATATTTTCACATTTTAGGTCATGATGTAAAATTTCAGCCTGTTGCAAAAATATAAGTCCACGACAAATATTAAGAGCAATTCGAACTTTACAATGCCAATTAATATCTTTTTTTTCGTAAAGTTCTTTTAAAGTTTCAAGTTCAGCCCATTCAAAAACCATAATATTGTCAATACCAATTTTCGAAACACCATAAAATTTAAGAATATGATTACAATCTGATAATTTGGTTAAAATTGTAAGAAGTTTTTGCACATCTGGACTTGATTTCATTTCTTCTTCAGACATAGAAATTTTTTTACAAGCTACTTCTTGTCCTTTATAAATTCTTTTCATTACATTATGAGCTTTTCCTCGGGCATTATCAGATTTTCCTCGTGAAGGGAAGACTAAATCTTTTGAATCAATCTTACTTGCGCCATGTAAAACTGCTTTGTTTTTAATAAACATTATTTCATCATAGATGTAATTAACTTTTTCGTCAATCTTATTGACTTTTCCAGAAACGACATCAACTTTTCCATCAATGCTATCAACTTGTTGTTCCATTTTTTTAAGATATTTTTCAAATTCGGCAATGTCCTCCTCTAAAGATTCCTTTTCAATCTCTCTTTGTTCATCATTAGCAACAGCCATAGTAAAGTGTAAATCAATCATTGCTTTATCATATTTTTCTGTGAGTGAAATAAATTTATCTTTAACAGACAAAGCTTTTGTATATTTTTTAAAACCATGAATTTTCGAAATATTCGTAGTAAATTCCTTAATTTCTTCTAAAATGTATATAAATCTATGAAAAGCGTCATGAAATACTTCATCAGGTAAATCTAATTCCTTTCTTTTTTTCTTTCTACGATGTAATGATTCCATAGCAGCACTGGTTATTTTCACTCTGACTACTAAAGTATCGCAAATATTTTGATTATAATCCGCCGCTTCACAGATTTCTATAATTTTCTTAATTAAATTTGCAGCCGCTTGAACTAAGGGAACAAATGAGCCAGCATCTCCTGCTATAGAGATGGCTTCTTTAACTTCCTCCGACATGACAAATTCTTTAACCTTCTCCATTATGGCAGGAATAACTTTTTAAGAAGAAATGTTATTTTCTTTTTTTTTTTTTAAAAAAAAAAAATAGTTCATATATGCGTATGTTAGTGTAAAAAGCCACCATGCATAACAATTTCACAAACATCTCTTTTGTCCTCATTAACTGATTGATAAATCGATTTTAAGTGAAAATATTTAACCATTTTTGTTTTAGTTATAAAATGGTAGTTTCACGGTAATCATTGATATACACTTTATCGTAACCATTTATGCACTATATAATAATTAAGAAATCCGATTGTTGTACATCATCACGTGCGGAACAACGATCACGTGATTTTTATTACAAACGACACCAAAAAATTCGCGTGCCGGATAGGGATGAAGGCGTAGAAACATTTAGTCCTCCGATACACTTGACACTTCGGACTAATAATTTTTATAAAGCAAAAATGTATACAAAGGATGTGGCTAAACCGTGATAGTTTTATTATTTGAAACTTTTATTGAATCATTTTTAAAAAAAAGTCAATTATGAGAAAACTAGTGAAAATACCGGCCTAACCGATTTATTAAGTCGATTGAAAATAAAAAAAAATTTAACAGTTTTATAATATAAAAGACATTGAAATGTTTGGGCGATAAATGTTTGTAAAAGATATTCAAAAAGCTAAATAGTAAGTAGCATTTAAAAAAATTAGAATCAAGTTCAAACTCATTTACATTCAACAAGGTCACTTCAGCACTTAATAATAATTTTGCATAGCTTAAATTCTTATGCAGGGTCATTAAGTTCACATCATTTTTAACAGCAAAAAAAATGAATGTGATGCAATGTAATCATTAATGGATATGATAGATCAAAAATTAACAAATTAACGAGGTAGAAATCAATGGATAGCAAAAAAAAAAGATAAAATAAAATAAAATGAAGATATCATAGCGAAACGGCACAATCATGTTTGATTTGTTTTTATCAAAAAAAAAAAATTTTTAGAAAAGAACACATACTGTGATTTCAACTAGATTGCCCTATATGTGAATAGCACTTGTCCTCATTCTCGCTGAAACTTTTGATAATTACAAAATTGTAAGTATTGCCATTAAAAAAATTACGTTATTCACTAATGAGATTATTAAACGGTAAAATTATTAAAATAATTAATGTCGGTCAAATTCTGGTTTGTAAATTTAAAATCTCGTGTTAAACATTATGTAAGCAGAAATAAGGTGTTATTTTTTATGATTTGAAATTTTAAAATAAAGCAATAAAGAGTTACTTTTATTAACATTAACTAAATTAAAATACAGTGCAATAAAACAAATGATGGTGATGAAGGCTTTATGATACATTAATTGAATGTGTCAAAATATTCTTCAAGATAGTTTAAAATAATTTGTTCTTAAATTTTCTTTCATTATGTTTTAATAATTAAACTCCAAATCTAGATCAAATTTGGGAGTTATAATAAATGACTTATGATGGGTATTGGTATAAATTAGCAAACATGTGCGGTTGATGTTGTGTGTACTGTAGTATGGATCATTAGTAAATAGTAACAAAAAAATTAATTAGATGTAGAAATTAGGAAAAATGATTTATATGTAGACTATTTATTTTATTATAAAAGTATTGAATACTAATTGAATTTACGAAAATTTTTTATGTTCAAGCATTAATTGATCATATTTCCTTGATCAAGCATTAATTGATCATATTTCCTTGATTAAAGAGTAATGATTATTATAGCGACTGATTTAGAGATACAAGAGATATAGTGAAAAAAAAAATGCATATTTAGTTTCATATTTGAAATGCAATAAATTAAAGAAAGGTTAATAAATTAGCTTGAATTGTCCGTTGGGACATCTTATAACATAATTTTTAATATTACAAAATGTTTATCATCTGCATAAACAATCTAATAAACTTTATCTTTAACAACTCGCCGTGGTGGCGCTCATTTTATAAATACGTCTATTAAACATAAAATTTTAAAATGACGTGAGCGCATGGTGTTTTCACCATATAAAATTTTTTATATTTAATTTTTTACATCAACGTAATACTTAATGAACATTTGATTTGTTCACATAACGATGGCCCGCCACTTTCCACAAATTTTTAATTAACTGATTAAAGTTTCTTTGGGTAAACTCAAAAATTATTGTAACTGAATAAAAAAAAGGCGAATAAAATCGTATAAAACTTTCATTTCACCAAAAATTCTCACGATGTCACGTGAAAATTTTTCGAGCCAATAAAATTTGAATTTTATTATAAGTAGCAAATTAGGAAAATTATATTATCATTTATTTCCTTTTTTTTTGCCTCAAGAAAAAATTTTTTAAAAATGTCTGAAAATGAAATAAAAAATTCAGGTTATTATATCGACTGGTTAGAAAAATCGATTACCGAAGAATATTTCCATTATTATGAACATTCAAAGTTCGAAAATATAAAAGAAATAGGAGATAAAAAAATTTCAATAGTCCATCGTGCAAAATGGAAAAATATTGATCATTTTTGCGTTCTAAAATCCTTTCATGATAAACCCTTTAAAGATGTTGTTAATGAGGTATAATTTTAAATAAAAAAATTTTATTCTAAAAGGAAAAAAAAAAAAAAATGTTTAATTAATTAAACTATTAATACGTACAGTTAAAAATACGCCAAAAAACTAATTCTCATCCAAACATTATTCAATTTTATGGAATTACAAAGATAAAAAGCGGTAAGTAATAAAACATGATGTACATGCAGTAATATGTTTAATAATTAAATATATTTATATAATATGTTTTATTTTATTCTTATTATACTGTACTGTAGTTGACGAAATAAACGAATACGGCTTAGTTTTGGAATATGCCGATAGTAATACATTAGATTCTTATTTAAATAAACATATTGTCGAACTTAGTTTATACGATAAGTATCAGTTAGCAATTCAACTTGCAAGTGCTGTATCGTATATGCATGAATGTGATATTATTCATCGTAATCTGGTAATATGTAATCATTTATTCAGTTTGTTATTTAAATTTCGTTGTTTACTTAATTTTAGTTCCTAATGCAATTATAGAATTCAAAGAATGTACTCGTACATAAGAAAAATATTAAAGTTACAGGCTTTAGTTCAGCAAAAAAAATTTCTGATTCGACTACCAATATGTCTAAAATGTTCGGTGCAATACCTTACATGGATCCGAAATTTTTAAGTAATCAAAATTACGAATTGGATAGAAAATCTGATGTATATAGCATTGGAGTTTTAATGTGGCAAATTTCGAGCGGACGTCAACCATTTTCTACTACGGACGTTATCGATGATGCACATTTAATCTCATCTATTTTGGATGGTAATAGAGAAAAATTTATTGATGAAACTCCTGATGAATATAACCAATTATATGCAGGTAATTAAGATTATATGATTTTTATGAAAATAATAATAAATGATGATTAACAATTAATTAATTCACTTAATTAGAATGTTGGAAATATGAACCAAATGAACGTCCAACTATTCAAAAGGTTATCTCAACTCTTAATTTTTCTCTATCTGATTACTTTCAAGATGATGATCGTTATTCATCTGATGATGATGATGATGATGATGATGATGATTTAATTGACAATACATCTAAGTGGATTAAAAGTGCACTAAAAAATGATGATCTCAAATACATACCCATTGGTAATTTATTAAATATACAGTCACTTGGTACTGGAAGATTTGGATCTGTCATGAGAGCAACTTGGACAAAAACAAAAGACTATGTAGTTTGTAAAAAAATTATTAAAACGAGAAATAAAGAAAATGCTTTTACTGATGAATTAAAAATCCATTTAAAACTTAATTATAGTGACAGAATTATACGTTGTTTAGGTATTAGTATTAGCAAAGGTAATTTAAAATATCAGGCATAATTATTTTTATTTACATATTTGTTAAAATTATTTTTTATCTAGATCAAAGAACAAAAGAGTATATACTCGTCATGGAACATGCTAATGGTGGAGATCTTCAATATTATCTCGAAAAAAATTTTAATAAATTGACTTGGAATGATAAGAAAAGATTAGCATTTCAAATTGCAGATGGACTTTACTATTTGCACAATGAAAATATTTTACATAGAGATCTAGTAAGTAATATCTTTATATTTAATTTTTGCAAATAATTAATATTTAACTTTGATAAATTTATTTATTATTAGCACTCTAAAAATATTGTCATTCATGATAACAATGCTAAAATTATTGATTTTGGTTTGTCAAAATTTCAAGATTATAATACATCAGTAGCACAAGGTATTTTTGGTGTTATTCCTTATGTTGATCCAAAACGTATATCAGATGCAAAATTTCCATATGCTAAATCTTCAGATATTTATAGCTTTGGTGTAATAATGTGGGAAATTTCTAGTGGGCGTCGTCCATTTATGAGTGATGGCAATGATGTTGCACTTGTATATAGAATTATTAATGGTGCTCGTGAAGAAACAATTCCTGGTACTCCTAAAGAATATGAAGAATTATATAAGAATTGCTGGAGTCATGAACCTGAACAAAGACCGACTATTGATGAAATTATCAATGAATTTGGAAAAATGTCGGACGTTCGCAATAGGCTAAACCCGTCGGAATTAATAAATTTTATAATAGATTATAAGCTTACTAAATTTATTAAAAAAGATGAATTGAAAGCAATGACTCAAATTTATAGTGGCAGTTTTGGGAGTATTTCGACAGCTACTTGGATGAAAACAGATAGTATAGTTGTTTGTAAAAAAATAAAAAATAATGAATCGATTAATAAGAAACAAATCGAAGCTTTTCTTCATGAATTAGATATGCACAGAAGATTAGATTTTTGTCCAAGAATAATACGTATATTAGGCATAAGCTTTGGTAAGTTTATAATTTATAGTCATTTTACAAGCAAATATTCTACTAATCAATCTTAAAATAGATATAAATGTACATGAATATTTGCTTATTATGGAATATGCTGATGGAGGAGATTTACGTAAATATCTTAAAGAAAATTTTCCGAAATTGACTTGGGATGATAAAATCAAATTAGCTTATCAAATTACTGAAGGAATAAAATTTCTTCAGAAAGAAAATATACTTCATCGAGATTTACACTCTGGAAATATAGTAATACATCAAGGAGAAGCAAAAATTATAGATCTCGGTATTGCAAAAAGTACGGAAACAGAAACACATATTCATTCAAATGTACTTGGTGTAGTTGCGTATATTGATCCTAAACGTTTGGAGAATTATTTGTATAAATATAATGAGAAATCCGATATTTATAGTTTAGGTGTTCTTATGTGGGAACTATCTAGTGGCAAATCTCCCTTTATTGATAATGATAGTGAACATCATTTAAAAATTCATTTAATAGATGGACTTAGAGAAGAGCCAGTAGATGGTACACCTGAAGAATACTTGAAATTATATAAAGAATGTTGGGATGGCAATCCAGATAAAAGACCAACTATTAAAGAAGTTTTTAATAGGTTGATTAAATTGGGAAAAATGATGGATATTCAATATTTTCAAAACATTAACTATGATAATGATGATGCAAGTAATAACATTCATGACGGTAATGACAATGATACTGATTTACAAGGTAATAATTTTTTATTTCATAATAATAAAAAATTTCAAATAGTAAACTTTGTATGATATAATTTTCTTTTTATTGATTTAAATTTCTAACATTTTATTTATATATTTTGAATATTTTTATTGGTTAGATAATAAATTTAGGGATGATAATGATGATTTATATAGTAAGTTCATTTGTTTATAAATAACCTGATCAATTTAAGATATAAACTAAATAATTTGTTTCATATTTTTTTAGTCCCTGATGATTTTGATTAAATTTAATAAATTGATATGATAATATATAGAAGAGATTATCTTTATTTATTTAAGTACTGTAGCTACTTTATTATACTAAATAAAAGTTAACTTTACTATTAAAATTCTTTCAAACATTTGACACATATTTTTATTTAAATGCCAAATTGAACGTGCAGTATCATTACCAGTTTAATAAAATTGCGATAAAGGAAAATTAAACCAATACACATGGGTTTCTGACTTATGTTTTTTATCAAGATTTAAACATGTTAAAAACTTGCAAGCTTTGATCATTATGCTAGACTATTTTAAACTATAATTATGGAAACCGAATCTAATATCTCATCTTAAGGCTCTTCTAGAAGGTAAGTTAGCAACAAAATTTAAATCTTATCCGTTATTACGTAATAAGGTAAAATTAATTAGAATAATAGATTTATTATAGTATAATTGAGATATATAAATTTTATCTTATTTCTTTTATGAATTCTATAAATGTTCTGTACCGAAGTAAAATGATTTTATAAAATTAGTTTAATTATCTAATACACAATTTTGATATGTGAAATTTAAGGAATTCATTGCTGATATTTATTATAATTTTTCTTCATTGATTTTTTTCATCTTGCACCGATTACACAAAATAATTATTAAAGGCAACTAAAAAATGAATTTCCCGTATTTTAAGAAGACTTTAACTTTTTAGAGAAAAGATTTTTGCGTATATTAAAATAGTTTTTAAATCTAGTATAATTTGGTTTATATATGGTTTAATAATTCTTCTCTCAATCATTTTCTAAACATTTAAACTATTTTAAACTTATCTCATTTCTATTACTTCATTTTTATCGTTATTTTCAATATACAATAAATAGTTTATCGAAGAACGAATACAGGATAAAAACAAATTGCATCTTAATTTTTAGGCCAATAGTAAGTTTTTGTAAAAGAATTTTATAAATATAGAGAAACAAAGAATTCATTCGCTATTTACGTTTATATTTTTAATTCATTCGTTTTTATGCTACATTACCTGATTTATTGCAGAAAATTGCACCAAATTTTTCGATGAAGTTACATACAGTATATCTTTTCGAATGTTGAGTATAGTGATCCTTATTCGTGCAGTTGGTATGAATTGTTGATTAAAATTAATAAAATAATTTTTTTAATATATAACGATATTAGTCAATAAATCAAAATGTATTTGTTGACATGCTTAAAGTTTAAACCATTTTTTTAAATAATTGAGTAAATAGACGAATTTTATGTGAATAATATTTGATTGAAATTATTTAATAGTTCAAACTAATTAAAATCGACTTTTTTAAAATAAAATTAAAAAAAAAAATCTTCTAAAACGATGAATATGAAGTACTGTATTTAATTTTAGCGAATCTTCCCTTAACTCAGTAACAATAACTTTGTAAATTTAAAAGAAAGGATAATGACCGTTAAAAACCGCAGTAAATTTCGTTAATAAATAATTTACAGTAATACACTAGGGAATGGTTTCAGAACCGTTGTTAAGTCCGGAGTACAAATGTAACCAAATGAGCCAATCATGCATCGGCTCAATTTTTGAGCGGGCGGACAGACGGACATTTTGTGTGACCTTTGCATAGAAATATATAGTCCTTCGTTACACTTCGGACTAAAAAAACAGACTAATATTTGCCCGAATGACTTTTTTATGTATAAGATTTACAGGGTCGTATTTAAACACATACATGATCCACATGATTCATAATCCGATCTACTTTAAAAATTTCCAGATGAAGCTTGGTTGTAAAATTGTAATTAAGACAATGGTAGCATTATTTTGTGTTATGTCGCACGGTTTTTTTTATAAATATACCTGCTTATTCAATTATACCCAAAACAATTTTTTTATATGATATATATATACACTTCTAAGAGAAAGAATTTCTATCGTAATGGAGAATATTAAAGAAACGGTTAACTCAGTAGCAGATGCTATAAATCCATACATGCCCTTAATTGTAACTGCCACGGCCGTGATTAATAAGATAATAGAAATTTGTGAAGAAGCAGAATATAATCGAAACATTTGCAATACCTTACTAGACCGAGTGAAATTGGCCAGTAATGCTATAGATACATTACAACGTAAAAAACAAAAATATGAAAATAAATTACGTGAACAAGTATATTACGAGGCTTTTAATAGATTTATTAATGTTTTAAGAGAAATTGAAGCATTTACTGAGGAAATTTCAAAAATTCGCGGTTTAGTTAAATATACAAAACCATCGTCTATGAAAGATAAATTTGTTTCAATCACGGAAAGGTATGATAAAGCAATGATTGATTTACACTTTACTGTGGCTGTTGTTAATGAAGAACAAAGAAGAATTGAAAATGAATCTTTAGAGAATGACATTCATGAATTAGAAAGATATCTTAAATCAATAGATGTAGTTTCTGGAAATTTCAACATGTTTGACGGAATTTATGATGAAATAATGTCCATTAAAAACACTAAAAACGAAGCAGTTTTACATGGCGCAAATTGGATTGATTCAAAAGATTTAGTCCTCCCAACTCGAGAAAATGTCCGAAGCGGAAGAATTCCTAATGTTGTAGTAAAAAGAATTTTTAAAGAACAAGAGGTAGCTTGTAAAAAAATTTCTATGTCTGAAGAAGAAATGAAATCAAGCCCAGATGTGCAAAAACTTTTTACAATTTTAATCAAATTATCAGATTGTAGTTATATTCTTAAATTTTATGGTGTCTCGAAAATTAGTATTGGTAATGTGATGGTTTTTGAATGGGCTGAGCTTGGAACTTTGAGAGAACTTTACGAAAAAAAGGATATTAGTTGGCATTTCAAAATCAGTATTGCTCTTAATATTTGTCGTGGACTCATATTTTTGCAACATGCTGAAATTTTACATCATGACCTAAAATGTGAGAATATCCTAATGACACGAGTTATAGAACCTAAAATTTATAATTTCGAGTCAGCAAATTTTAAATCTGGGAAAACTATCACATTAGAGAATGAGTTTAATGACACCGTGCGTTGGATGGCACCTGAGAAGTTAAAAGACCCTAAAACTCGATATACAACCCAATGTGAAATCTTTAGTTTTAGTATGTTACTTTGGGAGCTTGCTTTCGAAAAAGTTCCGTATAGAAATCAAAGTTTAGAAAAGGTTAGGGAATATGTGACTAAAGGCGGTAGAGAAATAATTAAATTTGGAAAAGCAACTTCCGAAATTTCTATTCTTCAAGAAGAATACAAGAAAATTATAAATGACTGTAAGTATACTTGAAGTTATTGCAACCTTTTTTCGTTTGAGTTATATGATGGATAGTAAAGTAACGCGAGAATAAAATTTATAAAGCTTTCTAATTGATTTTATATATTCAATAGCTTGGAAACAAGATCCACACGAACGCATCTCTTTTTTGAAAATATCGAACATGCTGGAAGAATTACATAGTTCAATTCTTCCTGATAAGACATTAGATGGAATAAAAGTAGTAGATAGTAAGTTTTAATTTTATTATTATATTTATTAACTTAACTATTTATTAAGAATAAATATTGAATAATTTTTAACGTGTTTTAGTTCCACCCAATAATAATGATCATGTTCAAGGTAAAAAAAGAATATTTTATCTTATGGTAATGAAAAAAATTACGAATAGTAACTTGTCTTTGATAATAAATTTTTATAGAAGTTATTTCAAAAATGAATATTAATGACGCAGGTATTTTGGAAAATTATTTAAGGGAAACAATGAGTTTACCGAATACTAATGAATATATTTTAAATATAGATAATCATAAATTGGAAAAAAATGATACAAATTGGTTAGAACAGTCAATTTCAGGAGAATTCATTACAAAATATGAATATTCAGAATTTAAAATAATACGAAAGATAGGGAAAGGCTCATTCGGAAGCGTCAGTAGCGCTTATTGGAAAAATACAGATAAAGTTTTTGCTTTAAAAAGTTTCTGTAATGATAAGACGACATTAAAGGAAGTTGTTAATGAGGTATTAAATTTATAATAATTTTAAAAGTTTTTTAATTTTTATTGATTAAATTCTTTTACAGATAAGATTACAAAAAAGAGTGGACTTTCATGAAAATATTTTACGTTTCTATGGAATCACAGTGGCAAAAAAAGCCGGTATATATATACATATACATACTTTTATTTCTTTTTTTTAAAAAAAAAACATTTGATAATAATTAATTTTTTTTAATATATAGATAAAGTTCAAAAATACGCATTGGTTTTGGAATATGCTGATGGCGGCACATTAAGAACTTATTTAGATCAACATTTTAATGACCTTAAATGGGATGATAAATACCAGTTAGCATTTCAACTGGCCAGTGCGATAGCGTGTATACATGAATGTGATATTATTCATTGTGATCTGGTAATAATTTAAAATTTTCTTATTTTTAATGTTAATTTGACTATTTAGTACTAATTATTTGTATTCCTTTAATTTCCTTTATTTAAAATAGCATGCTGACAATGTATTCATAAACCAGAAACAGATAAAACTGGCAGATTTTGGTTTATCAAAAAAGATTGCTGCATCAAGTAATAATCCAAAAACATTTGGATCGATACCTTATATCGATCCAAAAAGATTATGTGATCAAAAAAATTATAAATTAAACAAAAAGTCTGATGTATATAGTGTTGGTGTTCTAATGTGGCAAATTTCAAGCGGATATCAACCATTTGGTAATGATGATTATGATGTAAGTTTAGCCGTATCAATAGTAGGTGGAAGAAGAGAAGATGTTGTTAATGGAACTCCCCCTGAATATAGTAAATTATATACAGGTAATAAATAATTCTATTATATAAATATTGTTTTGGTTAACATTAAAGTTAAATTTATTTAATTTATTTAACTAGAATGTTGGAAATACGAACCACATGAACGTCCAGATATGCAGGATGTTGCTTCAGCTCTTAAAGCCATAATTTATCCCAAACAAAATGATGCAAACTCTGAAGATATTATTAATGAGGAACGAAATGTTTCATTTGAAAAAACTAGTTTATCGGTAGGTCCGGTAGATTTTACCAATATATAGCCTGAGAGCAATTCAAGTTTGACAAATCAAGTATCTGTTATTCAATTAAAATTATCAAGTAATTTATATGAGAGTTTAAGAAATAAGTAGTCATAAATTTAATTTAATTCAATTTACTCTGCAAAACCGCAACTAAGTGAGTCATTAATGCTTTGTTACATTAATTAAGTTTTTTTTTTTACTGCTTCATATAGATTCAGTTATAATCAAATGCTCTTACTTTTCAATATTTATTTAACCTATTTATTTAACCTATTTAATTGATTTTCGTATGAATAATCCTCAATAAAGTTGAAATTTTCAATTTTGAGATGATATGAATTTATTTTGAATTACTTTATTATAAATTGAACTTTCAATTATTTGATAGCAATACATTTTACTCTTTATAGAATAGTACCAAAATTTCAAAATTTTCAGGAAAGATGTTTGAATACCATGCTAAATTTATGTCCTGATACTCATGAAATGCTGTATATTAAACTAATGATCATCTAATCATCATCAATGTTTAAATTCATCATGTATAGAATTTCTTACTATAAGGGATAGAAATTGTTTTAAAGCAGAATCTCCAGTAAGTCCACAGAAAGAAATAGTCCTTCTAAATAAAAAATTTAGAGTCATAAAAAGTTGATTGATTTATTGCAACTGAAGTTAATCATTCATTAAGTTTATTAATATAGGATTTACAACAATGATTTCTTGGCAGAAACGGATAGACAAGATAGACAACGGTCCTATTATATTACTATTGATTCCGCAGCCGCAGTGACTAAAACACGTGATTAAATACGTGGCACCGGCTTAGTGCGTAACGTTACGATTATTTCCCTTTAGACAACGTAATACAGAACACAATAATATAAAAGGTCATTTTGAATATCTTATAATTGAGGAAATTATCATTTTCTTTTCCCAAAAAAGAAAAAAAGAGAGAGAATGTCAAAATTAAATAGAGACATTATTTATCTGATATTACAAGAATTACAAGAAGATAAAAAATCTCTTTATTCATGTATTTCAGTTGATAAAACTTGGTGTGAAATCATTATACCAATTTTATGGAGTAATCCTTGGAAATATTTAAAGATTGAAAATTATAAATTATTATTTAATGTAATCATTTCACATTCATCGAATAATTTTAAAAATAATTTTTCGAATCAAAAATTCAATTTTTTAAAAGATTCATATCAAAAACCTTTATTCAATTATCTTAATTTTTGTAAACATTTAAATTTAAGTGAGATCAATAGATTAATCAATTCATTATTTGAAGGTTATGAAATTTCAACTATTAGAAATGAAATTTTAAATCTTTTTGTTAATGAAAATACGAAATTCACTCACCTTTATTTACCTTATCGATTTGATTATCAAATACATCTTATTCCTGGAGCGGAAAAGTGTTTTTCGGATCTTAAATTTCTTAGTTGTAGTGTCAACATAAATGATAATGCATTAACTGGATTGGTGGAAATTTGTAAATCAATTAAGGAATTGGAACTTTTTATTGAAGTTCAGAATAACAATTATGGAATTGTTCAATTAATTGAAACACCTAAAAAATTATCAAATGTTCGTTTTTTAATTGAGACTTATTCAGAAAGAAATGAACCATTTTATGAAATTCTTGAAAAATCATTGATTAAACATGCAAATCATATCCAATATTTTAAGATAACCAAACAACCTAGTACAAAAATACTTTCATCTTTTGTAAATTTAAAAAGTTTGGAATTATTTGATAAATATCGTCCTCTATCATGGGATTGTTTAGATAATTTATCCTTCCCTTCATTACAAAGTTTAAAAGCTCGAAGTGTTCCAATCAAAGTTTTAACAAATATAATTGCAAATACGGTTGGATATCTTGATGAAATAAAAATTGATCATACAAGTCATAATGAGATTGGTAATAAATTGATTATCCAAGCTATTTATAAGAATTGTCCAAATCTTAAATTTCTTAAATTATTATTTAAAAATAGTAATATTTTAGAATTAGAAAAATTATTAATTAGTTGTCAACATTTAAATGGTTTATTTATTATTTTTGAAGATGTTTGGGATGTTAGTGTTACGATTGATTATAATCATGTATTCGAAATTTTAACCAAATCATCACCAATTAGTTTATTTAAATTTAAATTTCATTATAATAGAGAACCTAAATTGAAATCTTTTAGATTATTTTTTGATAATTGGGAAGGTAGACATCCCATGTTATTACAAACTGTTCAGTATCGAAGATATGGAAATGAACATTTTAATTTGATAGAAAGTTATAAAACAAAAGGAATAGTTGAAAAGTATGATAATTTTTTGAGTGAAGATATTTGTGAAGTATTTAAATGGGTTTAAAAGGGACTTATTACATTAGATTGTATTTTTGAATATAAATTAAATAAATAAATACATTTTCCTATTATTAAAATCATGAATTTATAATAATTGATCAAATTCTCAAAATTGCAACTTTTGATTAAGGATTGGAATTTGATACTTCGAACCGATTCTTAGGCATTTTTTACAGATAGACCAATCTGACTCCAAAATAATTTCCATGCTACGATGTCGCCCAAATGACTGCTAGAATTAAGAAGTTGATTCAGAATCAGGTTAATTCCAATCTCTACTTATTATTAATGTTAATAAACTTGATTAATATGTACAAATCTTGAGCTTAAATATCTCGTAAAATGATTACATATTTAATTGAATGGTTGACTAGATGGATAAAACAATTTAAATGTGATCCTACCTTTTTAATAAACCTTGATTATAAATTATTCTTACCTGTTTCAATTTTATGTATGATCAAACAATCTATAACTAATAACTGATAATTATCAGAAGAAATACAAATTATAATGCGTATTCCTTCAAATATTTTTATCGTTGTAAAACATCAATTCGTGAACGAGATCTTTTGTAATTTTATTAATTAATGTTGTATTGATTTATCGTCTTTTAATTTTTTTTTTTCGCTAATCAATTTCTAGAATATTTCGCCATTACACAATAATGATCAACATCTATGACATCTTTAATATCTTGATCTTTAATTTGTTTGTTAACACCACAAATTTATTCTATCAAAATTACCGACAAATAGGCATGTTTCACTAGCATCCAAATATATTTATTATTCATTAAAAAATTTATTTACTTATACAAATAATACTAAATTAAACAGTATTTATAGTTTAAAATATTGTAATTCATATTTGTAACTCATGATTGGTACTTATATTTTTTTATTTACCTATTCACAAAATTTAACGTTGAAAATATTTTGTGAAATAAATAAAATTTGTCATCTAATGATTTTTGAAGATTTTTCCATGATAAACATGTGAAAAAAGTGAACATGTACTTTGTTTATTGAAGTAAAATGATTATCAATTAAGAATCCGACAGAATCATGATCTACCAAATTTAGAAAAAATGATTTGAAAATCATCAACGGTCTGAATAATATTTTTTTTTTTTTGAAAACAATTTTTTCATAATTTACATTATTATTTTTTGTTTTATTTTAACAATGTTCAGCCGATAATAAATAACAATAAATAATTTAGTTAGCTTTAATTTTTCATAATGCAATTATTAAAAATGATATTTGATAAACTTTATTATTACTGTTATGAAAAGTTCACATGCAAAAACATGAGTAATTTAACAAATGCTACATAATGCATGAACTTATTTAACTATAATATTAACTAAAAAATCATGCAAATACCAGAAATAGACGGGACTTAAACAATTAAAAATATAAAAATTTTCTTATTAATTTACAACTGGTCGTTATAAATCTTTGATAATGTAGGTCGAACGAACTTAACCAATATGGCCAGACCGACGAAGGAATATTAAGATATATTATAAAAGGAGTGATAATTTTCCTAAAATTTTATGCTCGTCTAGTTGGTCAAGCACGCAATTATCATTTTAATACGGTTCAGAAGTGTTCATATTTTAGAATTATATAATATGTATTATTACCGAAGTATTCCGTTTTAAAATGAAATTTTAATGATAAACCTTCTGTGAGTTCCGTCTTTATAAATTTTAATTTTAAAAGAAATTAGTGAAAAACAAGTATATATTTTTAAAGTATAATTCAAAAATTTCACAAAATGTTTATTTATTTAATTTACAAAAAAATTTGATCTTAAATAAACAAGGTTTCTTATTTTAATTTACAGTAAATATCATTGATCTTAAATAATTTTTGTTACAGTTATATATAAAACAACAAATATATACGAGATTAAATACAAATTTTCTACAAAAAAAATGAAAATGTAAAATTTTGTACATTAAAAACCAGAAAAACAAAACCAATTCAAAAAAAAAAACACACGCGTATTACGCATATCGTAAAAGGTTAATATTTCATTCGTTTCGACTTATGAAATAGCTCGCTAGGAGCTTCATAATTTTTCATCATCTCAAAGAATTTTGCCATATATGCTTCTGCAAATGATGAAAAATAATACTATTGAAAATAAAAAATTATGGTTATCAATTAAATTTATTAAATTTTTACGATATTATATAAAATTACACTTACTTCATGATCAGCGTTATGATGTTTAACATAATTATGTGCTAATTCATGACAAAATGTCATAAACCAATAAGTCATAGCATTAATTGTAGGTCTTATAGCACATTCTTTATCGTGATAACCAATGTAGAATTTTAAATTAAAAAATAATGATCGATTATAATTGAATGCAATTGAAGTTGAATTGTCATCATAAAATACTGAGATGACTCTATTTGGTATAATTCCAAAAATAGTTGCAAGATCTTTTAACATATTAATAAACCGTGTTAATGGAACCATACGTGTTGGAGACATGATTTCTGATCTATCGGCATCTTTAGGAACATAAAGGCTTATGTCTTGTGAAAATCCAACATGTAATAATGATTGAGCTAAAAAATCAAGAAAATAAATTATTAAATAAAAAGATATACAATGTAACAAATTACTTATAGTACTTACCAGGTACAATATCACAATAACTTATTTGATTTTGGACATTTTCAAAATATTCTTGTGTATCAATACAATCAATATTTCCAGAAATTAAATTACAAGAATTTATGGAATCTTGTAAAGAAAGTCGTAAACTCTGGATAATCTCAGGTGTAGCATTAACTTTGGTCTTAAAGATAGATCTTTGGTTATTCTCAAAACATTTTAATTTGGGATGTTGTAATATGCGATCAACTGGATATCCCATACCTTTTAAACTTGATAGGGATGTAGTTAAAAGTGTGTGAATGCGGAATGTGCTATTCCATTCACGTGTTTTGAAGATGTTTTTGGCTATATGTTTTGAAATATCAAGTAATTTTAAGTTAGATGTTATATATAGCGTCCATGAATTCATTCCTACATCCTGAAGAATACAATTGCAACTATCTTTACTCGTTTGCCTCTTATTTCCTAATGAATATGTTGTTTCTATATAATTAACCTCTCTAACTTTTAACCGTTTAAGCCATTCTTCGTCTTTTTTTATGTCAAATGTGGGATGTTTAAAATAGAATAAACTTGCTCTTTCTAAAATCGTATCTTGTAATTGCTGAGAATTTTTAGTTTGTTGAGCAAACCCTTTTGGAACTGCAACTTCTTTTACAGAATCATGCAAAGATCTACATCCCAACCACTAAAAAAAAAATAAATTATATAAGCAAATTATGACACTTCTCTAATCCTAATCTATAGATAACTTCACATGTGTTAGTAAACTAAATACCTTATATAATGGTTCCAAATAATCTTCCTCAGGAGCCGTCAATGTATTAAAAATACCTTGATATACTATATCGTCATTTATATATATTTCATTTGCTGTAGCTAATTGGTATCCTTGAATTTCTTGGTTACCGGGATTTACATTATTGACGTTTTCCAGTCTTCTTACTGCTAATAAAATGGGAACCGATTTCATCTTTTCGACCAAACTTAATTTACGAGTTATAGAACCACATAGTTTATAATCCATAGCGATCCTTCTCAAAATGGAAATATATTTTTCTACATCACCTCCATTTGAGTTCATCAATTCACGCGATGAATTTACCAATAATTCAGCAAAGTCTACCGGAGTTGGTTCATTTTTGACGCCACAACTTTGTAAAAATTTATTGGCCTTTTCTCCAAAGTCAACACGTAAAAAGAAACCATTTAAACTGAAAAAAAAAAGAAAACAAAAGTTAAATTTAATTCATTTTTAAAATAATGAACTTATATGAAAATAAATGTTATACGTACAAATCTTCTTGAATTTTAAAGAAACATTTAAATGGACTAGCATGAATAATTATGTCAGGGTAAACTCTAAACGGAATAAATTCAAGATAATTGAGAGTATTCCAATCCGATGTGATAAAATCTCCCTGTTGCGATGCTAAATATTCGAATATCTCTTTTCCCTTATTTTCATCTTGTGGTCGATTCTTTTTTAACTTTTCTAAAAGTTGTTCAGGATCAGGATTTTGAAGAACGCCCAATTTTTCCACTTGATACTTTAAATCTTGTCGTACAACTTGAAATCCCATTATCGAACATTTAGGGTTAATAAAGCACTCTGAAGGTTTCGCATAAATACCTTGAACTGAACAAGGTAAAAATGCAACTTTAACTTCAGCCCAATTATAATTACTAAAATATTTCTCGTCAAAGTTAGTGATAAAGTATTTGAGAGCCTTTTTACGAATTTCAGGATCAGTTGGAGGTGCTGCCAATTCCAGGATCTTTTGAAGTGTAGGATATTCACGTATACCTAATTCGATAAGAAATTTTTCTTTTTTTTTTTTTAAAAAAAAAAAAATAAAATAAAATAAAATTTATTTTTGAATTACAAAAGGTTAACTTAGAAAGTAAAATTCATAACGAAATTAATATACCTTCTTGTGCATTACAATCCCATCTTCCTTGCCAATCAATTATCGGTAAACCAAGGTCACGATGGATTGGCGATGGCACATGTAAATTATTAGCAACAAAACGTTGAACTATTTGCGCTTGTTTCGCCGCCTTCTTGCTTTGTTGTAAATTTTTTTTAGGCCAGATGGCTACGCTCTTTAGTATCGTTATTTCATCTTCATTAAGATCGCTAAATTTTAAAGAAAGATATTTTACAAGTTGCATATGATCCCAATCTCCCTGACCAAGAAGGCGTTGAAAAATGAGTTGCAATTCGACAACCTATGAAGTTTAATTAAAGTCTCATTATTTAACATTTCGAGAAATGTATAAAAAGAAAAAATTTTTCCCTTACCTTTCGAACGCCCAAAAGATCCATTATATTCTGAACCATTGAAGATTCTTGAAATTGTATTGTTGGCAAATTGGGAAATAGATTAACATTTTCAAAATAAGCTTTACTAGGATACATCATACCAAATCTAGTTGGAATGCATTGCTTTTGAACAAATAATTGACGAATTGTTTCCTTATCATCTTGTGAAATATTATCTAAACTTCTTGCTAAAATATAATGAACTTTTTCAGCAAAAACGGGATTAACTTCTATATCAGGTTTATTAACAATAAAGGTTGCCCAATTAACCAAAGGTAATTCCGACCATCCAAACCATTTTACAAGATCTTGAAGATCTATATCTTTGGAAATGGCGTATGGTAACACGTCATCTGGGATATCTACGTCAGAGGAAATCGTTACTGGATTCAAAAAATAACGAATCGTACTTAAAGATTGTGATTTCTTATCAATGCGCGCAAATTGCATGAACTGATTAAATTCAGATGAATCGACATTATTTCCGCTTGACCTATAAGAGATCCACCAGTTTAAAAGTTTAGCCATTTCATCTTCAGAAAGTGTTCGATTTCTCAATTCATATAAAACATCATTAAGGGTTAACTCTCCTATAATTTGATAAGTATTTTTTGCTTTCGTAAAAAATCCGATACACTGTTCAAATAATACTTTCGGAACAATTGGAACTATCTTAATGAACCCCTCCATTTCTGAATTAGGAAGACGGATATTTGATATCGGAAGGACGCCATTCGTTGATAAGATTGGCAAATTTTTCTTTGAACAATTGAAAAACTGTTCTTCTAATATTTTACCAACTTTCTCATTTGGTGTACTATTTCTGAACGTACAATAAGTTAAATTATATGCTGCCCATATACCAATCCATTCACGGAAAGAATCAGAGTTGTTTTCACTTATCATTTCATTATAAAGTTGTTCTATATAGGCCATTTCATCATCATATAAAATTCTACACAAGGTTCCTGCTAAACATAACATTTCATGGTTATATATTGACAGAGTTTTTTCCGCTAAGTCAATCGATTCTCGTTCCACCTAAAACAATAATAAAATATTAATTAATATGTATAAAGTATATAATTATCAACAGATGATAGATACATACGGTAGGAATTACGCGAGCTGCTAAATGTGAACAACACCCAGTGGTTTGATGAGTTGAGAAACCAATATATATTCTTCCTTGTTCAGGATATGGAAGTAAATTTTTAAAGACTGAAGAAATGGTTCCGTTATAATTTTCATGTTCGTTAAATCCAGTAAAAATCATTTGTATAGTCGTTTTTCTTGGCGGTTTCTTTTTGGTAATTCGTTCCATTTCTGCAGAAAATGTATCGCTAACGTTAACGTCTAAATTTCCACTAGTAATTCTGAGAAGTATAGATGCTTGTTCCGTTTGAAGATCAGTCGGATACCATTGGTTTGCACTCATATTCGTAGGAATAAGTACTCTTCTAACTTCAAGCTGAACATCTTTAACAAGTACCGAGGTAAGTTGAAACATCTTTCGGGGAGAATATGTATCAAGTTCAGAAGAGATGTTTATCGATTTTGGCTCCATAATATTTTTTGATAGATGTATTGCCAATATATTATTAAAATAAACAGATATCTCTCGAAGATTTCCCGTAAATCCCTATTAACATTATATTGTTAGCGTTAAAAGACTATACGAATATGAATGTAAGTATATGACTTTAACCTTACCAATGAATTTGCCAAGAATTGAGCAAAAGATTCAACATTTGGAAGCTAATTATAAATAAAAAGAAAAAATTTTTAACACGCCAAACGTTAACGCTATACGTGCTGACAAATATTTACCTCAATAGGTTCTCTCATGTCCATTAAGAATGTCGTCCAAACTTTATCATCATCACCAGTTGGACCCTGTTTTGAAGTTAATTGACCATGACGCCAAAAGAAAGCCATTCCTTGTCCACCAGATGAAACACTATTAAAATGAAATGAATCGAAATGAATAACATTATTAACTTAATAATATTAATTTTTTAATAATAATTATAAAAGAATGCCTTACAATGGTTCTTCACAAACTGAAAACAATGAATAAAAGCCTACACCAAAAGCTCCTATCTATTAAAATTATTGAAAGGTAAGTTAGTAATAGAATAATTAAATTTGACATAATTATTATACTATTAAAATTTTACTTTACTTTTTGTTCATCGGGATTCCCTTCAGCAATTTTCTTTAATCGATCCCAATCTTCAGGTCTAAAAGCGAATCCATTGTTCTTGAATGTAATTCGTATAATTTTACTCCACAAACTATTGCCCTCGGTTTCAAAAATAATTTGAATACTTGATGATTTCGCATCATCTTTTTTTTGGTAATATAATTTGTTTAACGAATTTTTTCATTATAACTTAATGAATCAAACGTATAAAAATGATAAAATCAAAAATTTTACCGGAATTCTGTATTAACTCCCGATATATTACAAACTCGGAAGAATATCTAAAATAAAAAAAAAAAAAATAAATAAATAAAAATTTACCTATAGAATCTAAGGGTTTAAAAGAGCATTACCGGGCCAAAATCTTATCAATCAAAGGTCTATGATTGACTTCTACTCGTTCTTCACTAAGATTCGAAAGAACCCGATTTCTAATATCATCTATAGTCATAAGGGATAATTATAGTATATACGTATTTAAAAATAAAAATGAAAAGGAAGTTATGTTTTAAAAAACATTTATTGGTCGTACTATTTATTTTATATTGTCTGGCTTCAAATAGAAGGTTGTATCGCAAATGATATGTTGATCAAAACCTAAAAATAGAAATTAAAAAAAAAAAAGGAAAAATAAATTTATGCGTAGGGGCGTCATCATATTGCATATAGAAGTTGAAATGGCATTCAAAAATTTTTTTATCAACCATTAAATGAACTCGACAAATAATACATGTTAATGAAAGTATTATTCTTTAAAGTCCATAAATAAGTGCTCCTAAATTTAAGAAAAAAAAAAAAAAAAATGAAAATCGTTTACCTAATTGCTGCATTCGTATATTTCTTTGTGGGAGTTGCAAAAATTTTTTATGTACAAGATAAAGTAAAATCTTTTTTCACAATACAAAGAAAGTTGGAAAATTCAAATAATCAAAAAACTTTAAGCGATATAATATTAATATCGACCCTGTTTGTTGACATAATATTACGTAATTTAGCCGACATAACAACCATCTCTTCAATCTTTTAAAATTTGGCTTGGGCGTAAATACAAAAAATAAATAAAGATATAAAATTACCATAATTTGTGTCATTTCAAATAATTAAAATAACCATAATCATAAAAACATTGAAGTCTGTATTAAAAATTATGCGCAGGGCGTGAGATAATGTACATTTTTGCTGACCTACAGATAAACATTTAAGCGATGCTGCATAATCAAAGACAACCTAAAATTGGTTGGAATGGATTCAAATTGTAACATGTGAAATTCAGGATACATAAAAGGGCCCGTGCATGTATAATCCTTATTTAGATAGTGCCGGCCGGAGACTCACTAAGCGCAAAATCTACATGTTGGCTGACATTATCTATTATTTCGTTTTTAAGACTTATCGTAAAAAAAAAAAAATTTTTTTTAAATAAAAAAATTTTTAAACTGAACAGTGATGTTAATGACGAGTCATGAGATGATAAAAAGACATTTCTTTTGTTCCTTTTAGTTAATAAATCTTGGAGTAAAATATTATTAATCTTTATGTAGAAATACATTGAAAAGATGTACGAAAAATTATTGTTAACGAAGATTTTTTTTACAAGAAATCAACATTAACTTTGTTTAAAAGTTCATTACTTAACAATATAAAACTCTGAACTCCGATATTGCGAATAAAATAAAATCTTTCTACAAATTTTATGCGTACTTTATATATAATAAACCTATTCCTGGATCGAACGCTGAATTTAATTTCTACCAACATAAATAGCTGAATTAATAGCTATACACAATATTTTAAGATATTTAAACGATCTTACATAAAATTCTTTCGTTTTTTTTAAAATTTCACAGATATTATCTTACGAAGTAGGCTTGTTTGGAGAATATATTCTTAACTTTCTTATTCTGAAATTTAGATGTTTATATTTAAAATCATTATTATTGATGTTTGAATACGATTATGACAAATTAAAATCATTTATTTAAAATGGTTAATTTTGATAGTCCACGTTATACTAAATCACTCAATTATATAAGGACGAATATATTCATATTTTTTAGTTATTCCTTCTACTTTATATTTTTCGATAAAATGTTTTGTTTATATTAAAGATTCGAGCATGTTTTAAAAAGTCCCGCGTTTTCTTAATTATTTCGTTATGGTGTCATTGCAAGATGGGATACGTTTTAAAATCAACGTAATTTAGCGAAACAAAACTTAAATTCACGTGATCTTAAATTTGATACTAACTTTAGATGATATTAGCGTTACCTTTTTTTCAAGAGTTTCTTATCAGTTATTATATAAAATAACTAATGATGTAATGACGTACTATTGTAAACATTCTACTAATTGTATTACGAGAGTTTAAAGTAACATCGATTGGAATATGAACATCAATGATCGAATAATGAAAGCGTATCGTAATAATGTATTTAGATCAGATAATATCATATAACGTTTGGATTAGATTTTTGATTAAGCCGTTGGAAAATGATGAAAGTTAAAATTATTAATAAAATGTAAGAGTAAACTTCCACAATTTTAATACAAATTCTTTAACTGCCGCTAAATCAATTTAAATGTGACTTGAAGAAACGTTTTATTCAAATATGGATTTCTATAGGTAATAGTACCTAAAGAATAAACACGTCCCCAAAAAATTCTTTATTATGTGAAAACCTCAAAATTATTTTCTTTTATAATGACACCAGTTTATGAACCGCTTGAACGTGGGAGATTTATACAGGGAAGTATATACGGTATCTATAGATGAAATGACTCATAAATTAATTAAGATTTTAATTCTATTAGTAATTGTTCAGCTGCAAGTTTTTCTAGGAAATCTTGATCATGTTTCTTAAAAATGAAAAAAAGAAATTTATTTTATAATTTATGAATATCTTTTTTTTCGCATAAATAAAATAAACAATGTTCATACCTCAGAAAGAAATAAACCTTGTAATCCTTCTGGCTTCAAATTTAAAACATAAGACTCCAAATTTTTTTTTGTAAAAGATTCTCTAAAATGAATACGACATTGAAAAGGAGATCTGGTTTCAACAAATTTTGAAACTTTTTGCCAACTTTTTCCATATAATCTTACAGCTTTTATTAATCTTATAGTTTCATCAATTTCCCAAAAACCACTATTATAATAAGGATCAGCCAAAGGACAAAATCTTACATGTTCTCTTATAGAAGGAGCCAAACGATGAGGTAATAATTTTTGGATTTTCTTCCAATCTTTACCATACTTTAAAATAGAATCACTAATTAATTTGTTTTCTTGTTCAGTCCATTCAGGAAATTTAGCAGAATTTAATAAAACGAATCTAAAATGTCTTTTAAGAGTACTAACAGGTCTATTCATATCATCAGCAATCTTTTTCCAATGATTTCCACCATATTTTTTTATTAAATTACATAACAATTCATCTTCCTCTTCAGTAAAATTACCACGTTTTGTATAATTGATAAGATAAAATCTCCTAAATACTTGCATAGATTCTTTATTTGGTAACATTCTTGAAATTTTTCTCCATTGTCTACCATATTTTTCAAAACCTTTTAATAATACTTTATCTTCTTCTGGTGTCCATTTCGATATAATATTTTTACGACTATTTTCATCCTTCAATTTTTCTCTATCCCATTTACATTTAATTGAATGTAATGATCTATAATTAAAATAATGTTTATGAATATATTTCCATCGATTTCCATGAATTTCTAATGCCATAAATAAAAGGTTTGTTTCTTCTTCTTTCCATTCTTTTAATTTATAACCTTTTGCTATTTTGGTAGATTCTTCTTCTAATACTCTAATCAATGATTTTGTTTCTGTTAAAGAATTAAAATGTTTTGTTAATGGAATAGAAGAATTTATATTAAAAGTTTTTTTTGATCGATACATTATTACGGGTACGAGCCGAGTGTTATGTTTTCCAAAGCATTTTATAAGCGAATCGTTAAAATTACATTTTTCTATTCCGTTAAGAAATGTTTTATGGGCGAAATACCAAGCATGTTGAACATACATATGGATATGAAATTCTATAAGAAAAAAATTTTTTTTTTTTTTTTTGTTCATGTAGGAAAAAAAAATTAGTCATCAAATTGTAGATCATTTATAAGTTGTGAATCACGTGTTGACGATGTTGTGACGTTATACGTTAAATTTCACGGAACACATGGAACACAGGAATGCAGAAACTTTAGTACATACTCGATCTGTCGCTCAAACGTTATGGAATCAATTTATTATAAACCTTATTTTTTTTGTGGAATTATTTAAGATAAATTATAAATAATACGTAATTTTATGCTTTATCATAAATTTTAAAATACATTCTTTTTTTTAGGGGTGCAGACATTACTGACGTGACTTTTCTACGTCAG
Source organism: Rhizophagus clarus (assembly GCA_015698045.1). NCBI lineage: Eukaryota > Fungi > Glomeromycota > Glomeromycetes > Glomerales > Glomeraceae > Rhizophagus > Rhizophagus clarus. The sequence goes on along the minus strand of BLAL01000013.1, from coordinate 1,401,953 downwards.
TAACGTCTCATATAGGAATTTATTAATAATTCATATAATTTTAAATTACGTCACAGGTTACAACTTTTTAAGTGACGTATCTAAAAAAAAGCAAATGTCTGCACCCCTAATTTTTTTAAGGTCAATTCAGTTAAAGTTTTAACCGTACACGACAACAATTTATTATTATCCATATATAAAATATTATTAGTCTATTTTGTAACGTTGATAGGCGATTTCTAAAATATTTCCGGAATAGTAATTTTGAATTTTGAAATAAAATAAGACAATAATGAAAGAAAAAAAAAAAAATCAGTTCTACAGCGTATCCCTTCCCTTACACTATTTCCTGGAAAAAAGCCAAGAATAATTTTCATGATGGACCAACTTATTATATTAATAGTTGGTTACGACTAAATTTTTAAATGAGCTTGTTTGTCTTATTTGGTATAAATTTTGCATTAATTAGTCTAATTAGAATTTTTGTATTAAAAGTAGTTAGTGAAAATTGGGTTAGATACAAAGCTTCTGAACGCCGCCAATATATATTTATGTATTAGAGGAAAACGGAAAAAGGTTATAGTTCAGGGGTTATTTATTCAAAAAGGAAATAACAGCGATGATCACTTAAACATGGGCAAACAATTTTTTTTTTTTTATAATTATAACGTTAGTTACTATCTCTATTACTATCCCTATAGTATAGCTTTTACTTTATTTTTTTTTATAAACTTATAAAGTGAATGTAAATATCGAGGGATGAAATTGATTCGATCAAATAAAAAGTAATTAACATATATTGTAAATATTAAAAATGAACTAATCAAATTATCAAATGGCATCTTGATTTTAAATTCAAGCATATTTTGTTTTATTTATTTATTTATTTATATTTATATTTTTTTTTTTAAAAAAAAAAAAATTATTGCACAAAAATTTCGTTATACAGTAATTAACAACCGAATATGATTACACTTGATAGTTGATACTTAAAACATTTAAATTTAAGATAGTATCATAAATATTCTCTTTTTTATTGATATATCATATCGTAAACTTCTTATTTATCGAATAATATTGCATTGATTTTATCGTGGTTTGTTTTATTCAATAAACTGAGGATTTTATATTTTTTTGCGCACAAAGATTAATTATATAAGGTCAAATAGTGTTTTCTAGCGCAGAATCATATTTTTCAGGTGATTTTTATCATGTCACAATCACATAGTGAATTATATACTAGATCTTTTAATCTGAGTTGATGGCTCATGAAGATACACGTCAGCAATGCAATCATCTGTGGTTTTTCCTGCTTCATATGTTAATTATCGACAAACATCATCGAACTTTGTTTAAAAGGTGATAAGTTTTATATGATTTCAATTAACTGGTTTAAACTTTGTCAAGATTTATCAATTTCAACAGTTTAATTATTTAAATACTGTAATTTCAATTTAATGATCAATATTATCACATGAATCCGAGGTTTATTCAATTCTGCTATACGATATATAAGTAATGCATTTTTATAATAAAACATGAAGCAGATTTAGGTTGATTTCGATTCTCTTTTCTACAATAAATATTAGAAGAATTTAATGTGATTTGAATCAATAATCATATACGACATGTCACTTTTGGGAACAAGATTAGCTACTGCTCCCTTATTTCCAAAACGAATGGTTAACTTGTCGCCCATTTCGATGGGTTAAATCTTGACGGTTATATAAATCTCAATTCCTCTGGCTTTTAATTTTCTTTTTTCTTTTCATAAAATTTTCTTGACTCATTTCTTATCTGATCAAATTTGATATCACACAATCAGAGAATACTCTCCTTTGTAAGTACATTTTTTTTTACGGATATTTAAATATCCGAAAATTTATCCGTGAATAACTAAATCACATGACGAATGCTCATCAGATATAAAAATGATTCATTCATTTTAATTGTGATACGTAAAACAAGGATAAATAATTGACAAAATAAATAAGAACTTAATTGTTGTATTTTTTTTTAAGGCGAAAAAATAAAAATGTCAAAATTAAATAAAGATATTATTTATTTAATATTCAAAGAATTACAATATGATAAAAAAACTCTTCAATCATGCCTTTCAGTTAATAAGATTTGGTGTGAAATAATTATTCCAATCTTATGGAAGGATCCTTGGAAATATTTAGGGAAAGGAAATGATAAATTATTATTAAACGTAATTTTTTCACATTTATCAAAAGAATCAAGGGATTATCTAAGTCGACGATTGAATTTCTTTACCAATTCATATCAAAAACCTTTATTCGATTATATTAGTTTTTGTAAACATTTAAATTTCATTGAAATTAAAAAGTTAATTAATAATACTATAAATGAAAAATCAGAAATTCCAAATATTGAAAAAGAAATTTTATACCTTTTCATTAATAAAAAAAATACAAGTTTTACACACCTTTATATACCTCATAAATTCAATTATCAAATAAATCTTATTCCTGGAGCCGAACGTTGCTTTTCCGATATAGATTATCTCAGTTGTAATGTCACCGTAAACGATGAAGTTTTGACTGGATTAACAAAAATTTGCAAATCAATTAAAGAATTGGACCTTTTTATTGAAGTACATAGTAATAATTATGAAATTGTTAAATTAATTAAAACTCCTAAAAAATTATTAAATATACGTTTAATGACTGATTATTATTCAGAAATTGATGAATCATTTTATAAAGTTCTTGAAAATTCTTTGATTTTACATTCGAATCATGTACAATATTTTAAAATAACCAAACAACCAATCACAGAAATCCTCTCATCTTTCGTAAATCTAAAAAAATTAGAATTGGATGATAATTTTCGTCACATGACGTGGAAATGTTTGGAAAATTTATCTTTACCTTACTTACAAATTTTAAAAGCTAAACGTGTTCCAATCAATGTATTATCAAGTTTAATTGAAAATACAAGTGGAACTCTTACTGAAATAACCATTGATTATGTGAGTCATGATGGGATTAATAATAAAAGAATCATTCAGGCTATTTATAAAAATTGTCCGAAACTCAAATATCTTAAACTTGTTATTAGATGTTGTAATATTTCAGAATTAGAAAAATTATTGATTAATTGTAAATGTTTAGAAGGTTTATATATTCTCGTTGATAATATGCCTGATGGTTATGGTTCGGAATTTAGTGATAGTGTGATTGATTGGAATTTTTTATTCGAAATTTTGGCCAATTCTTCTCCAATCGGTTTGTTCAAGTTTAAACTTTATTATAAAGTTGCACCTAAATTAGAATTCGTCAAATCATTCTTTGATAAATGGAAAGGTAGGCATCCTATGTTATTACAAACCATTCCTATTCCGTTTATTGGTAATCAAGATACTTGTAAATATTATTTTGATTTAATTGAAAAATATAAGGCTGAAGGGATTATTAAAAAGTACGATCATGATGTATACGAATATACTTTTGAAGATTTTGAATGGATTCAAAAGAGATTTAATTAGTTTTTTTTTGTTGTTTCTTTGCATCATTTATTATTAGTGTTTTACGAATAGAAAATAGTATTTATTTATATCAAATAAAAATTTAAAATTTATATTATTACAGTCGCCATTGGTTATTGTTATACTGAACCAAAGTTCCCAGAACCGAAATTTTATAGTTAATATAATGATTTTTTATAATAAAATCATTATATACCGCATCCGTACTTGATTTGATCAGCCCTAATATGATATTAGCCATGTATTCGTTATACCAAACAGTTACGTGACTATAAACTGATTCTGGCCAAATTTATAACACTGGCCAGAATTATAATAAAACAAACAGTTGTTACGATTGGTTCATAAAATATTTCCCCGCTTTAATTTTTTCCGGTAGATGATGTTCATTTCTCTGACTTCCAGGGTTGATCTTTCATCATGAAATTATTGGTAATATCGCCTTTGTGTCATTTGAGGCTATAATCCTGGCCGGCACTATAAATTCGGCCAGAATTAACCTATAAAAAAAAATGGTCACGTTTTTAATAAGATTTTTATACGATTTTTTTTTCCTTAGGAATAACGTATCACAATAGACCGTTGAAAAGATACGAAAAATGCACAATTCCGTATCACTATAATGATGGTTTAGATACGGAATTTGCACTGATTTATCACGGAATTTATATTATTGCTTATTAAATTTAATGTTTATATTACAATTTATTACAATTTATTACTAGACTTTATTAACATAAATTTTAGTTTTATTTATTAAATCAAAAAATAAAAAAATAAAATAAAACACAATTTATATTAAGAATAGTTTATCCCTATCAAACCAACTATTGCAAATCAAAACAAAACATTAATACTATTTCTACTAATATTTCTTTAAGAAATTTAATGTTTTTTAAGAAATCAAAAGTCTCCAGGAGCACTTAGTCCAAAGAAATAACTTATTCCTTCAAAATAGATGAAAAAAGACACTAGTACATTTCTTTAACTCAATTAGACCAACGCTTCCCTATTTACTATAATTCTGAGTTTGTCCAAACCATCAGGAGTCAGATAACCTAAAAACAAAAAAAAAAAGAAATATAAGCTCCGCTTATATAGTACCTGCAATCATCCAAGTTTCCAAGCGTCAGCCTCCTCCTGACCTACAAAAAAAAAAAAAAAAAGAATTTTAAAACTGACCTGCAAAAAGAAAAAAGGAACCAAGCAGAAACCAAAAAAAAAATCTGGTCTACAAAATAAAAAGAATAAATATAAATAAAAAAGAAAAGGTAATGAGATGGAAATAAAAAAGTAAATAAATAAAAAAAATTTTTTTTTTTTGAAAAAGGAATAACGAAGTTAGAAATAAAAAAAGATTTTTAAAAGGGATGACAAAGTTAGAAAAATAAAGCAGAAGGTAACTTACATAACCCGGCTTATAGGAACCTCTCTTTTCAAATTAGAAACTCAGGAAATACCTGCACTAAATAAGGCTTTTTATTCACCAGTCCCGACAACCTCGCGTTAGTCCATCTTTAACCATTTTTTCCCTTGGCCCTCCCTCTAAGACTACCTATGCTGTCAGAGGAGAGAACATTCAGAAACAATTCAGTAAAAGAAGGGCAAAAATAAGTTTTTTTTTAAAAAAGAAGAAAGGGTAATGAATGGGAGTAAAAGAATAAACCAAAAAGAAATTTTTTTTTTTAAGGAGGGCAACGAAGTTAGAAAAATAAAGAAATTTTTAAAAGAAAGAATAAAAAAGAGGGGAACAAATAAAAGAAAACCGATTTTTTTTTAAAAAAAAAATAGCGAAATAAAACTTCAGGAAGACAGGAAGACAGGAAAGACAGATCAAAGCTAGATTTATATAAACAAAAACGTATCATAACAAATCATGTGATCACACGGAATGACGATAAAAGTCTCATCTAAAAAAGATAAGTTCAAAAATTCCGTATACACATGTTGTATATATTAATTTTTCCGTATACATCCCATTCCGTATGCAAAACATTTAAAAATGAATTACGCATTAAATATATACGGAATCGGTAAAAACTTATATCAAACGTATATAAAACGTATCCTTTCCATATACAGATTTCTTATAGGGATTATTCATGGCGGTTCGGTATTTATATAACGAATTCACTATATACCGAATCAAACCCTTCGTTATACCCAGTGGCCCCGTGACGACTATATTATTAGAAATTGTTAGATCTAATTTAATCTTTTAAAAATTTCTTTATGTTATTTATTATACACTTAAAAACTAATAAATCCATCTTTATCGCACGATTGGGTCGATTGGCCGTGATAGAAGTGCATCTGTGATCTAGAGTGAGAGAGAGGAGAGTTTTGCATTTAGCGAAATATAACTGAATTTTGAATTTAGAGATGAGCGATTGGCTGGCTAATTCTATATTATTAAATTTCAGCGGCATGGTTCGTATTTGAAATTAAAATAATTAAAATTATCTACAATTAAAACCTAATTAGACGTATTTTATTGTATAATACTAGATAACATTTTAAATTCAAAATATATTAGTCGATGTCAGGTTTTATCTTGTAATCGTCCAGTGCTCGCCTAGTAATTTCAAATACTGTATAGTGGACAACACTATTTGAAAGCAGCGCTAATTTCAATTATATCTAAAATTAAATTTTATTATGAAATACATGTTAATATTCTAATAATATGTATTACCGTGAGTATAAATAAAGTTTGATAAAAAAAAATGCTTATGTTACTAAAATTATTATGCACTATGCCAAATAGATGTTGTGTTTTTAACATACTGTTATTTCATAGATAAATCAAAATATTTTGATGCATTACATCATTTAGATTAAATATTACGCATATTAATTTTTATTGGTAAAATAGTTTGATTTGTTAATATTTTATATGAAGCAAAAGTCGTTATTGGGTATGATGGTTAAAATATCATCCGAACCGTTTTCGTTGTCCGGCTATCATATTACCAAATAACTCTTATTCATGCTTAAATAAAACCGTGTGTAAAAATGATAGTATAAAATAAGTATAAGTATAAAAATCGCGAAGGTTTATTGGTTTATCGGGTTTCATTCAAAATTATATTGATTGTCAAATTACCAAATTGTAATTTGATCAATTTTTTGATATACGGCAATATACGGCAATACATGCAGTTCTGCAGATTTTACGCCCTATCATCTGTTCACATGATTGCATTACGTATACTACGTGCAATGATATGATTGTGGCACGTAAAACTATAATAAAAGCGTCGTTTAAATGAACCTTTAAAATAAATAAAAAAAAAAAATATTAAAAATGTCCAAACTAAACGGAGATGTTCTTTATTTAATATTAAATGAATTACAAGATGATAAAAAAGCTCTTCGTTCATGTCTTTCAGTTAATAAGTTTTGGTGTGAAATAATTGTTCCAATCTTATGGAAAAATCCTTGGAAACATTTGAGAAATGGGGAAAAGAGAAACATGAAATTATTATTGGATGTAATTATTTTACATTTATCAAAAAATTCAAGAGATAATTTAACTCAACATTATAAGAAAAATTCTTATAAAAGACCATTATTTGATTATATTAGTTTTTGTAGACATTTAAATTTTACTATAATTAAAAGTATTGTTAATAATTTTATAGATGAAAAAACTAAAATTCCAATCATTGAAAATGAAATACTTGATCTTTTTATTAATAATAGTACAAATTTCACTCACCTTTATATACCTCATAAGTTTGATCATCAAACAAGTCTTATTCCTGGAGCCGAAAGTAGCTTATCAGAACTTAAATTCCTTAGTTTTAGCACTAATATAAATGATGATGTTATAGCTGGATTAATAGAATTATGTGGTTCAGTTAATGAATTGGAATTTTTTATTGCAACACGTAATAACAATCATGGAATTATTAAATTAATTGAAACTTGTAGAAAATTATTTAGCGTCCATTTGATCTATTCAGAAATTGATGAATCATTTTGCAAGATTCTTGAAAATTCGTTGATCTTACATTCAAAAAGTATTCAATATCTTAAAATTACTAAACAACCGATCACGGAATTTCTTTCATCTTTTGTAAATTTAAAAAGTTTAGAATTGGATGATAGTCGTAACAAGTCATGGAAATGTTTAGAAAATTTATCTTTTCCTTACTTACAATCATTAAAAACTAGTAGAGTACCAATCAATGTTTTAATAAATCTAATTGAAAATACAAGTGGATATCTTACCGAAATAAAAATTGATAGAGTACGACATGATGAGATTAATAATGAGAAAATTATTCGGTGTATTTATCAAAACTGTCCAATGCTTAAATATCTCAAATTATTGTTCATAAATAGTAATTTTTTAGAATTGGAAAATTTGTTGATTTATTGTCAATATTTAAAAGGATTATATATTATTTTTGAAGATGCTTGGGTTAATTATTTTACTATTAATTGGAATCATTTATTTGAAATTTTAACTAAATCATCTCCTGATGGTTTATTTAAATTTAAATTTTATTGTTTTTGTATACCTAAATTAGAATCTTTAAAATTATTTTTTGATAATTGGAAGGGTAAACAACCCATGTTATTACAAACTACCCCATTAAATAGTGATTCTTATGATTTAATAGAAAAATATAAAATAGATGGCGTGGTTAAAAAATATAGTTGTAGTTTACATAATTTTAAAGATGATGATTTTGAATGGAATTGATCGAATTAAATTTTTTTTTTTCCTTTTGTTTTTTTTTCTTATAAACTTTTATTTTTTTTTGATATATTTTTCATGTTATTTGTTATTGAAGATAGAATTACTGAGAATAGAATCATTAAGGATAGAATTGTGAAATAAATAAAATGGTATTACTATATACAAATTTTATAAAATTATGTTAATTGACTCAATACACGTGACACCCGCAAAGTCGCGAATAATTTTGCCCAGCACTATGAAATATCACATAAATCACATGACTACGATTATGCATTTGCGCCATGTTTTTTTTGTAAGACGTGAAACAAAAACAAATAAATCAACGGCGTCATTTAATCGTTCGTATTCTTTTAACGATAACAACGAAAAAAAAAAAAAAAAAAATGCCCGGGCTAAACAATGATGTTCTTTATTTAATAATAAAAGAATTACAAAATGATAATAAGAAATCTCTTTATTCATACCTTTCAGTTAATAAAACTTGGTGTGAGATAATTATTCCTCTATTATGGAAAAATCCTTGGGAATATTTAAAGAAGGGTAATGAAAAATTATTATTAAACGTAATTTTTTCACATTTATCAAAAAAATCAAAGGATCAAAGTCAACTTAATAATTTCTTTATTCATTCATATCAAAAACCTTTATTTAATTATATTAGTTTTTGTAAACATTTAAATTTAATTGAAATCATAAAGTTAATTAATGTTATTGATGAAAAATCTAAAATTTCTATTGTTCAAAAAGAAATTTTGAATATTTTTATTAATTCAAATACGAAATTTACACACCTTTATTTACCTTATAAATTTACTTATCAAATACATCTTATTCCTGGTGCAAAAAGTTGTTTATCAGAACTTCAATTTTTTAGTTGTGATGCTAGTGTAAATGAAAATATTTTAATTGGATTAGTGGGAATGTGTAATACAATTAGAGAAATCGAAATTATTATGCTTCGTAATGAAAAAATTAGTAATAGTTATGGAATTGTTAGATTAATTGAAGCTCAAAAGAAATTATCAAATGTTCATTTTGTATCCAATTATCAGAAAATTAATGAAGAAATCTGTGAAATTCTTGAAAATTCATTAATTAAACATGCAAATACTATACAATATTTTGGGACAACAAAACAACCTATCACGAAATTCCTTTCATCTTTTATAAATTTAAAAAGATTAGAATTAAATGATAATTTTGTTTATATGTCATGGAATCATTTAGAAAATTTATCTTTACCTTCCTTACAAATTTTAAAAGCTAGAAGTGTTCCGGTCAAAATTTTAGCAAGTTTAATTGAAAATACCAGTGGATATCTTACTGAAATAAAAATTGATAGGATACGTCATGATGTGAATAATAATAAAAGAATTATTCAATCTATTTATCAGAATTGTCCAATGCTTAAATATCTCAAATTACTTTTTATAAAGAGTAATTTTTTAGAATTAGAAAAATTATTAATTTCTTGTCAATATTTAATAGGATTATATATAATTTTTGAAGATGTTTGGGATAATTATGTTATGATTAATTGGAATCATTTATTTAAAATTTTAACTCAATCATCTCCATCTGGGTTGTTTAAATTTAAATTTTATTATAGTGGTAAACCTAAATTAGAATCTTTAAAGTTATTTTTTGATAATTGGAAAAATAAAAATCCCATGTTATTACAAACCACTCAATTATGTAAGGATGAATATATTGATTTAATAGAAAGATATAAAGCGAAAGGAATAATTAAGAAATTTAATGATAATTTGTACGCTTTTGATGATTTCGAATGGATTCAAAGAATATTTTAATTGAATTCAAATTTAGCATAGATTAAGATTGGGACAGGACTTGTGGCAATGGGAAAATTTATCTTTTTTTTTAAGATTTTAAATTTATTTATATAATTTAAATAAAGTTTTTAATAATCTATTATGATTATTCATTATCGAACCATAAATTATTTTCTCAGGTAGTGAATGTTCTTAAATAAAATTTAAATAATAACCTTGATTAAAACCAAACTATTTTCAATTTTTTCATCTATTGGTATTCGATATACGGAATCATCCGTTTCAGCAAAAATTTCTGGTATATCGAGTATTTCGACATGACAAATTTTTGATATTTTGGAACTTATTTTAAATCATGTGAAATTCTGTCTATGAAAATTTCATATAAAAGTATGTATAACTAGATTAGTAAAATTTTTACACTGCTTTTTTTTTGATCTCCATTTTAGTCGATGCATTATTGGTTAATTTATTTTTAGACGAATATAAGGTAAGAAGTAAATTGGATGCATATTTTATTGGTTACGATGGAAGAGTTCTAATTAAATATGCCAAATATGAAATATTCCTCTGCTAAATTTATCTCGTTGTTTTATTTTTGATTTGAGAATGTAAATATGAAATTGAGACAATTGAGACGGGTTATCAAGGAGAATATATCGATAAAATTTAAAACAATTAGAATCTAAGAAGAATTTCTCCACCATTCTTAAATGGACTAGAATTTGATAAAAATATTGAATCATATTGAAGGTAAGGGACTAAGGGAGTTTACTGATTTCATATTATAATAAGCTGCTGGTATTATAGATGTTAAAAAACTTGAGGACACATTTGTCTGGATTATAGAATTTTTTTCTTGGGATATGATATGACCAAAATCAAAATTGTTATTTCAGAAAAAAAAAAAAAAGAAAAAAAATTAAAGAGTTCATAAGTGTGTAGCCCTAACACAGATTGATTATCTTTTTTTTCCAAATTGGAAATATGACTTGTTGGACATTTACAATGGATGAATACTATTATCAAGATTAAATTGTTAAGGGAGCAGATTGTTGAGAAAGTGCAGAGGTTAAAGCAGAAAATATGAACTAAGCCAGGTTATGGAGATAAATGCTGGGCTCAGCAATAGAATCGAGGAACTAGAAGAAATAAATAGAATCCACTACACTAATCAAAGATTTCAGACAAATTCCTTCTGAAAATTGTATCTTACTATCGACCATGAACAATGTAAAATTGTAATCATAATTTTTTGTTTTCAATCACTTCCCAAGGAACGATCATTTTGGGGATAGAATCGCTTACAGTTCTTGATATATGAGCTATATAACAGCTGCACAGAGAATGGAAATAAGATCTCGCCGATTATTGATGTCAATTGGTTTGAAAATGTAACTAGACGGCCTGGACAAGATACATTGGATCGAACTTATTGAATTTTTCTTCAAGTTCTTTCATGACATCTTAAAAATTTTGACTTTAGTCTTTTCTTCTCCCTTAATTAAATCACATTACACTGTTCATCCAGCATAAAAAGCCAGGTATCAATTAAACTCAAGTTAATGGTGCAACAATAAGACGTGTGAGATTACTAAACCACTTCAACAGAGTTCAACTTCGATTCGATGAGAGCGTCACAGATCGAGCCAGTTTTATCAATAAACATCTCATCACAACTCCGTTTCGATAAATAAATACAATAAATATAATTTCATTAATATGTGAAAAAAGTCGAATTGATTAAAATCATTACAACTGCTTACCAGGTTCTATAATAAGACTCTTTATGCATAAGGAAGATATTTATCTGATTTCTACTCCGTAATCATCAGACCTTAATCAAAAAACCTCATAATAGGAGACATGCATAACGCATCTTCTTCCCCTAACCGCAGAATAGGACGTAATATGCTCATTACTATCCACATTCTTAAGAAATGTGTAAAATACTAAACATTAATACTTTGTTCAGTTCTTTCGTCTCAGGGATTAAATTCCTGTCTAATATTCTAACTCGATTCCTCGTGAAGTATGTGATACTAGCTTTGATAATTTTGGCATTATTCAGAGTAATAATTGTCCTGTGAATCTTTACGTGTCTTAAGATATTTTACTTTTGACAATGAGTGTAGAAAGGGTAACGGGTAAATATATTCTTATTTTTTTTATTTTTATAGGTTTTTTTAATAATTATTTTGCATTTCGCATTAAAATTAGCTTTATAAAATAGACATTCTTTTTTTTTTAAAAGAATATTCTATTTGGCTAGAATCTTTATTTTTCGTTATATTTAATGTAAAAAGATAATTAGAATATCAATACAAAAGGTTAAACTTCTTATAATTATTATGAAAATTATATATATATATATATATATATATATATGTTGTGCCTCAGATGTAAATCCGCGTCAGGTGATAACTGACGCGCGTCAGATATTAATTAACACCTGACGCGCGTTACTTACCAATTGACAAATGACGTGCGTTAGTTGTCATCTGACGTGCGTTAATTATTGACTGACGCAACATATATCAATTACCGGTAATTTTAAAGATTAATAAATTTTTTAAATTTTTACATTATATTTGCATGTTTTGTTGCACTATACTTTTATATAACACTCTGTATGTAACACTGTAAAAAAAATTGTAAAAAAAATTATATAATAGTGTTCTGTAACACTGTAAAATCAATTTTTTTATTTAACACTCCTAATATAAAAAGCTATTTTTTCTTAAAAAATCTAATTTTCACACTTGTTTTGACATGGGCGGCCACTATGACACCTACTTCCGCAATTTTGTCCAACCTTTTTACAACGACATTTATTGTTATTGCAGTTACTTTTACAGTTGCAAATGGCTCCTGTAACTAGTCCAGTGCTTTGAAGGTGCGCAGCTTCTCTGACAGAAATCTTGTTTGAAGGTAAATTGTTAAGCTCAGGAAAGTCTATTGTACCAAGTGGTTCAATTTCTCTTGGTGAGTAATGCACATTGATAATTCCAAATTTTGATCCTAAAACATACTGATTATTTTTGGTTATTTCTAAAACTTTGCATGGAAGAGTAGGACGGTCAATACCAGAACGATCAATTTTTGGAATTGTAATCCTCACTAAATCTCCTACTTCATAGCTAATTGAGCGCTTTTTTTTATTCATCTGGTTGACCATTTTATCTGTGTAAGATTGTAGATTTTTCCGAGCTGCTTCTCTTAAAATATCATGACCTGTAATTGTTGTTTCACTTCTTATGGCTGTATTTGTGATGTCAATAAGAACCGGATCAATAGGAATTGGATGATATTGTGAAATTTTTGGGGTATGTTCATTATCATTTACATTATAAGTTTCATATTGAATTTGTGCTGATTTTACTGTATCAACACTATCAATACTAATACAATCATCATCTCTTTCTTCAATTTCACCTAAATCTTTTATTATTTGTGGTGAAGGTGCAGGGACTGATGGTAAAGAAATAGGAGTGGGTAAAGTTGATAATGAAGGTGCAGGGAATGATGAAGAAGAAGCAGGAATTGCTGGTAAAGGAATAGAAACTGATAATGACGAGTTTAAAATATGTATTATAAATATAATAAGAAAATTTTATTAGAATATTTAATTAAATTTAAAATTAAAATAAATTATAACATTAAAATATTGAATGTCTATTAAGTTTTTATAACTAAATATAAAGATTAATTAAAATATTTTAATATGCTCTTTACCTTGTTCATCTACCATATCATCATCCAAATTTTCAGCTGAATACTCAAAATCTTTGATTGTAACTGTCTCAGGAATATTCTCTTCATCATAAATACCCTTGCTAAACAGATCTTCAATTAATGTACAACCTCCATGAGGCTTATCACCAAATACAAGCTCATAGGGAGTTTTTTTGTGAGAACGACAATATGAATGATTCATTGATAAAATAACTGAATGAAGCCCAAAAGACCAATCATTTCTACCTGTATCCTCTTTCCACTTTCCCAATTTTTGCTGCAGAATTCCATTTGCTCTTTCTACAAGACCTTGACTTTGAGGATGGCGTGGACGTCCATTAATTATTTTTACTGTTGGCCATAAACTGATTAATTCTTTTATTATTGTAGCAGTGAATTCTTTTCCATTGTCTGACTGAAGTATTTTAGGTGGAGAACCTAAAAAATGGAAAAGATCAAACAAATATGCAGCTACTTCAACAGCTCGCTTGGAAGTAAGTGCTTTTGCCCATGAAAAACGTGTAAAATGATCTCGAATATGGCAAATATACTTGTATTCTCCATCAGGATCATATGATAAATCAATCAAATCTATCTGTTAATATAAAATTTAAATTAATATAATGCAAATAAAAGTTAAATAAATAATCTATTAATTAATCATGTACCTGAATTCGTGATAAAAAGTTTCTTGCAATAATTGGTTTAGCAGCCAAAGGGTGAAATGAGGGTTTACGAATAGCACAAATATTACAGTTATTAACGAATTTTTCAACTAAATCTTGCTTCACCCAGCTCCATCTTTCTTTAATAGATTTCCAAAGCTGCTTTTGTCCTCCATGCTGATCTATTTCAGCATGTGTTCGGCATAATATTTCATACATATTCTCCACTACAAGAACTGGCTTGTTATCTGCTTTAACTAATACTCTAAAGTCTCCAGGAACTACTTCTTCAAGGCAAAAGCGTTTCATAGCCCAATTTCGAGTATTTTTATCACAAATATGAAAATTTTTGGGGTCTAATAATACCGCTTTTATTTTTCCTAAAAGGTCTAGATTTATTAAAGCCTTATCTTGCTTGCATTCTGGCAATCTACTAAGATAATTATTTAGTAAGGTTTCAAACGTCTCCTTGCTTATAAAAGTATACTCCATTATGCTATATAAGATTATTAAAGCTTTTATTAACTTTAAGAAAAAATAACAGTATATGTGGTTGTTGATACAAGTAATGTTGAAATAGTTATAGAGGAAGAAATTGAAGAGAATAACAAAGTAAAAAAACATGTTCAGATAATCCATTATTAAATAACAGATCATGCGTCAGATGACAACTAACGCACGTCATTTGTCAATTGGTAAGTAACGCACGTCAGGTGTTAATTAATATCTGACGCGCGTCAGTTATCACCTGACGCGGATTTACATCTGAGGCACAACATATATATATATAGTTTATTACATTTTCATTTATAGATCCTGACAAATTATGTGATACTTTCTTTTTTTCCTTGCTGGCATTATATTAGGATCATTTTCTTTGGAATATTTTTTACGCCTTTGAATTGAAGTTACTTGTACAGGAATATTTGAACGATTCTTTATATTGAATTTTGAGTCAGAATTTCGATAATTTTGGTGTAAGTAAGATACCATCGTTTAAAAAAAATTTTGTTTTATTCGTATATGTAGCACAAAATTTGTATAACGATTGGATAAACAAACGTCACAAACATATCACATATCACGTGTTTCTCAAACCCCACGGGGTGCTGTTTATTTTTCCCTAATAAATTCCATTTATTTATGACGCAGTATAATTTGTGGGAAGGATTACGGTTTAGGATTTGAAAAATTCCTTCTTTTAGATTCACTACTCCATTCATTTTACTATACTAGATCTTTTAATTTTATTATAATCAATAGAAAAAATTAATAAAGATTTTCACTCACATTAGGTTGTAATAGGCGCACTTTTTCTTTGTTTATTTCTTATACTCAATAAGCTATAATTAAAATTTTGATCAATCGATCAGGAGAACATATTGAATCACACTATCTCTAATCAACCCCAACCTCAATATATACTTTTTTATCTGCTGTAATATAATTCTGTAAACAATAATTATTAAACATATCGAATATATTCGGAACAACAAAATGGATTGGTAGATTAATAGATTATGATCCAATTTGTTTCTTAATTGACTAAGACCATGTAACCTGCATAATATAAGCATAATTAGTTTTTAATAATAGTAAAACAAAACTAATAATATAAAGCCAATATTACATTGATGTCATGTTTTACTGCGATTGTTTTTGGTATAAATGATTACTTCCATTGTGGTTAGGTGCAAGAGTATCAATATACTTAAAATTTGGATCTTTAGGAACGTTATAACATCCTGGAATGATTTCATAGATCTTATCAAAGTATTTGAATTCCAACTCTCGAAGAACCATTTTCATCATTATTGGTTAAGCATCGCACCTTAAATTTACCCTCTTTCCGTAAAACATCAATGTGCCACCATTTCAGAAAATCTGCCAGATAGTAGACCACCAACAGTCCTTGCAAAATTTTTGATTATTTTAATAATTTTGTCTTTTGTATTATTTCATGATATTTGTGCAATGCCTCGCATATTTCTTTTGAAGCAGGATCTCTGTGAAACCAGGTCTCGGAATAATATGTATTGCTTTTTCAGTATAATTGTCATTATAATCACCCCTTAGCTTTTAAGAAAAGTAAAAGTATCACATTGAGAGATAAATTCAACAAGTTCCAGTTCATCAATATGTTCAACGAAAATTCTTCGTGTCATACAATCCCATCTCCTAATCAATTTCTCAAATCGAGCTTTAGGTATTTTCTCCTTATACTGCGCATTACATTCCTAAACATCCCAAATTTCGTTTTCTGTCCAAATTAGAGCATAATACCTAGTGTTCTGAACGGGTCGGGTCAATTCAGGTGACCCATCAGGTTGACCTGAAATATTCGGATCAGGTCATCAAATTCGTGACCCAACCTTGGGTCAGGTCATAGTTTGACTGACCCGATTGACCCGTTTTAACCTGATGTTAAAAAAAGAAAATGCCGATACTAAATGATTGTAAAAGAAACATTTCAGCATTTTTTTCAAAAATTTATTTAATGAATGCAAAAAAAAGCTTCAGATTTTTTTGCCAATTCAATTTTAATTAATAAAAAACGTTAAAAAACGGGTTAACGTTTATTTATTCAGTTATTGAACCGCTTAAAAAATGTGAAAACCCGCATTTTAGCATTTTTTTTTTTAAATTAAACGCTTTATAAAAACGTTTTTTTAATGATTTAACGCTTAAAAAAAAATGTTTTTTTAAATTTAACATTAAAAATGTATTTTAGCGTTTTTTTTAAAAATTAAAAGCTTTAAAAAAAAACATTTTTTAAATTAAAAAACGTATTTTAGCGCTTATTTTTAATTAACCATTTTAAAAAATTAAAAAATAACATTTTAATTAAAACGCTTTAAAAAAAATGTTAAAACCCGCATTTTAGCATTTTTTTTTAAATTAAACGCAATTAAACGCTTTATAAAACATTTTTTTAATAAACTTAATGCTTAAAAAAAACGTTTTTTTAAATTTAACGTTAAAAATGTGTTTTAGCGTTTTTTTTTAAATTAAAAGCTTTAAAAAAAATGTATTTTAAATTAAAAAATGTATTTTAACGTTTTTTTTAATTAACTGTTTTAAAAAATTAAAAAAAAACGTTTTGGTTAAAACGCTTTAAAAAAAATGTCAAAAAACGCATTTTAGCATTTTTATTTAAATTAAAAGCTTTAAAAGAAACGTTTTTTAAATTAAAAAACGTATTTTACCGTTTTTTTTTAATTAACCATTTTAAAAATTTAAAAAAAAAAACATTTTAGTTAAAACGCTTTAAAAAAAACGTTAAAACCGCATTTAGCATTTTTTTAAAAAATTAAACGCTTTATAAAAATGTTATTTTAATAAACTTAATGCTTAAAAAAAAATGCTAAAACACAATTTAACGTTAAATTTAAAAAAACGGTTTAATTAAGTTTAGCGTTTTTATTTAAATTAAAAGCTTTAAAAAAAAGTTTTCTATTTAAAAAATGTATTTTAGCGTTTTTTTTTAAATTAAACATTTTAAAAAATTAAAAAAAAAACGTTTTAATTAAAACGCTTTAAAAAACGCATTTTAGCATTTTTTTTAAATTAAATGTTCTAAATATGATGTTTTTAAATAAGCATTAAAAAAAAGTTAAAAACTTATTTAATGTTTTTTTAATTTGGAAATTAAAAAAAAAACATTTTTAAATTATAAACTTGTCACTAAAAAAATG
This sequence comes from Rhizophagus clarus, assembly GCA_015698045.1. Taxonomy (NCBI): domain Eukaryota; kingdom Fungi; phylum Glomeromycota; class Glomeromycetes; order Glomerales; family Glomeraceae; genus Rhizophagus; species Rhizophagus clarus. The sequence goes on along the minus strand of BLAL01000013.1, from coordinate 1,383,861 downwards.
TTAATGAATAGTTTTAAAGTTTTTTATTCAGTTATTAAACGCTTTAAAAAATGTTAAAAACTGTATTTTAGCATTTTTTTTATAGGCGTTAAATAAAAGGTAAAAACCTATTCTTAATTAAACGTAAACTTGAAAAAAACATTTTTTTTTAATTTAACGCTTAAAAAAAACGTTTTGGGAAAAAAATAAAGCTTTTTAATTAAAATGCTTTAAAAAAATGTTAAAACCTTATTTTTTTAATTAAATACTTTAAAAAAAAAATACGTTTTTTAAATTAAACGCTCAAAAAAAAACGTATTTTAGCATTTTTTAATTATAAATGCTTTAAAAAAATGTTATACCCATATTTTTTTAATTAAATACTTTAAAAAAAAAAATACGTTTTTTAAATTAAACGCTTAAAAAAAACATATTTTAACATTTTTTAATTAAGTGCTTAAAAAAACGTTAAAAACCATATTTTTTTAATTAAGTACTTTAAAAAAAATACGTTTTTAAATTTAAACGCTCAAAAAAAATGTATTTTGTCATTTTCTTAATTAAACACTTTAAAAAAAAATGTTAAAACTGTATTTTTTGTTAATTAAATACTTTAAAAAAAAATGTATTTTAACGTTTTTGTTAATTAAACGCTTTAAAAAAATGTTAAACCCTTATTTTTTAATTAAATACTTTAAAATAAAATACGTTTTTTAAATTAAACACTTAAAAAAAACGTATTTTAGCATTTTTTAAATTAAACGCTTTAAAAAACTTTTTTTATTCAAATTAAATGCACGTCAAATGCTTAAAAAAAAAATTTTTTTTTAAATTAAGCGCTTAAAAATTAAAAAAATGTTGATGAACGTTTTGATGTGATTTTATTAATTGCTCTAATAAAACCATTAACCCGATTTGAGAAAGAAAAGATGTTTTGACATTTTTACAAAAATTCTATTTAATATTTATTGTTATAACTATAAATTATTTCTTGCTATAAACATTATAACAGACAAAACTATTTCAGGTCAGATGGGTCAGACAGGTCAGGTTGGGTCAGACGGGTTACCCAACCCGACCTGACCTGAAAAAAAATATCGGGTCAGGTAACCCGTCTGACCTGACCTGACCTGACCTGTTTGGAACACTAATAATGCCTTCTGGGATCATACTTTTTGGATTCATGCCATCAAATATTTTTTTGGAGTTGTGACCAAAAATGTTTATATTTTTTTACATAAAGATACACTCCATTGAGAATTGGGTTTTCATAGCTTGAATAATGAACTTTATCAGTATTTCTTTCAATATCATTAAACAAAAAGCAACGATAGTAAAATAAACAAGAACAAGAGACAAATTATAAAGAAAGCTTATATATCTTAAATAATAAATTACTCATATTTAGTATGATAACGACATTACAAATTTATCAGGTTTTGTAAGTCTGACTAGTTACTAATCTATACACACGTTCCATTTAAGTCTAATATGTGTAATATATATTGTACCAGACTGATATGACTTTAAGTGGACCATATTTTCTGACCGAGATAACAAAATTTATCTAAGCAATTTAAACGAGTTATAATTAATGTTATAAACTTTGGATGTTTTATTAAAGTATTTCTTAAATTTTCGTATCTTTTCAGGAATAACAATTTCCAGAATTTGATCTCAGGAAAGATACGTTATCCAGACAAATCTTTTTTTACCTGTTAAGATCATCTTTATACCAGCTGGCGATATGAAATCACTTTTCATAATATGATTTTGTCATCAATAGGCCTGTTCAATACTTGATTATTCAGGTTTTTGATCGCAAAATCCGTTGACCAATCTGAACATGTGATCAAAATCTGAATTGAGTTCAGAATTGAACAGGCCTAATATTAACTTATATGATGGTCCTGTGTTGCAACAAAGCAATCTTTCATATTCTTCTCACGTTTAGCAGTAAATGTATTTACTTCCTTTAAAATTTTTCTGTCACACAAGCACAGCCAACTCGAATGATTCATTAATGAATCTTATGAGCTGATCGATCCTTGAGTATATAGTAAGCTAATGCGAACCTTCAAAAAAAATTTTAATTTTTCCATACTTGAACACAACCATGACTGTCAGTAGTTTATAAGATTGTACAATTTTGTAATAAAATAATTATTTGAGTATATAATAAAGTATTTTACATTTATTTGTGTAAAATAATACAAATATGAATCTTAATATATTGTATCTGATGTTGAAGAATTAGTAAATCCCAGTTTATATTAAAAGAATTTTCATGATACCAGATATTGCTTAATAATTTAATTTATTGTGCATATAAACTTTCCCAGTATCATCATTAGTGCTCCAAAAGAGTCAGGTCAGACTCGGGTGATCAATCCGACCCAGATTTTAAATCGAGTTGGGATTGGTAATTATGCTGACCCATGACCCGCATGACCAAACCCATCAGGTTAGGGTCATACTGTTGCTTTGACCCAGAACAATCCAGGTGACCCGGGTTATGCTAGGATGATGCATTTTTTTCCACAATTTTTTTTTATGCTAAATTTTAGTTTGTTTGTGGCTTTGTAAAAGCTTTACTAATAAATATATCTGAAACTATTGATCTTATTGAACCATATCACAACTTGGAAAACAAAAAGGTTCGTGTAGCGAGCTTTTATTAATAATCTCTTTGAGGAGAAAGACCTTCCATCAGAGCATAAAAGAGTGAAAACTCATCGCGAAGTTAGTTGATTACTAAATGATTAGTTTTACCATTTAAAACTGATAAGACACAAAAAAAATGAATGATGATAAAGTTGTTATCGATAAAAATAAAATATAATGATCACTTTTAATATTTTCTGAAGGAATGATGAGAAAAAGTAAACCTGATCGGTTTTATACTTAAAGTAATAATTAATAATCAAGAAAAGTGCCTTAACTGTCTGTAAGTAAAAAATTTTTAAAATGTAACAGGAATGTTTTAATTGAAAATATATATACTTAATATTGACAACTTAATATATTATTTCATAATTCTTTTTTAAAACTAAAGATAAAAAAAAGTAAGTAGAGATCAATTAAATTCTAAAAAGCTACAATATTTTAATTATTTTACTTATTCTTAAATGTAGTTTACACAAACAGGTAATTTTATTATTGTCTTGCCGATTATAAAAAAATTTATATAAATTCGGGTTCAACCTGGGTTATTCGAGTTAAACTGTAGTCGGGTCGAGTCAAGTTCAGGTTAAATAGTTGATTGACCCAAAAATTCAAGTCGGGTTACATGAATATTCGAGTCGAATTTGAACATCCGATTCAACCTGACCCGTACGGAGCACTAATCACCATAGAGATTCATGTCTCTCACAAATTTAAAGTTCATTTTATGATTATATCGTTCACTATTCCTTATGAACATCATCCGTTAATATAGGTATTATTCAATATAATAGGAACTCTAGTATTTTATTTGTAATCAGTGCTCCAACGACTGCTTTTCCACCCGAATTTACCGTTTATGAGGTGGTACCTCTTATTGGGACGAACGTACAACACTTCGTAACCATTTAAAGAATTTACACAGTAAATCAATTTCAGGATAAGTATATGATTACACTAAATATTGGGTCATAATCCTATAAAATATTTGGATAACTTATTTTTCATAGAACTCCGCGCCTATATTACAATCTCTACTAGCACGATAAAGTAAATTGAATTTACATGTATACTGTAAATTATATATATATAATAAGGAACATTTTTGCTTTCCAATCTAGATTGGGTCTTACTAGGTACTAGGTCCATATGATATTCAAACATATTATTGACTATATCATTTGGCAATAATTATTTAATTGGTATACTTTTAGAGAAGAATCCTTTGAAGATATAAATAATTGATAAAGCAAATCTATTCAATCTTCTTTCTATCGCTGTAAATTCAATTTTACCCTATCTTTTGGCTGTCCACATATCCATTTTAATAAATTTCCCAAATAATAATTTCATTAATACAAAAATCATCTCTATACTATTATTTCTAAAATAGATGGATCGAAAGTAAAGGTCTTCACAATACGTATATAACTTTATATGAAAGAAAATATTAGAAAAAGTCATTTATCTTTTAAAGCTCTTAAAAATTACTGGAATGATTACTAAAAAAAAAATACCATAGGAAAATTTCAAAAACTTTTATACTCTATAATAAAATAATCATCCTTTTTTGAATTTTTTAAAGATTATCAATTATCAACGCCCTCACGATAATATTTATAACTGAGAATTGATCAATTATTATTCATGTTTTTAATAAATAGGAAATGTATTTATTTAATTTATATTCAAAAATACAATCTAATGTAATAAGCCCTTTTAAACCCATTTAAATACTTCACAAATATCGTCATTCAAAAAATTATCATACTTTTCAACTATTCCTTTTGTTTTATAACTTTCTATAAAATTAAAATGTTCATTTCCATATCTTCGATACTGAACAGTTTGTAATAACATGGGACCAATTATCAAAAAATAATCTAAAAGATTTCAATTCAGGTTCTCTATTATAATGAAATTTAAATTTAAATAAACTAATTAGTGATGATTTGGTTAAAATTTTGAATACATGATTATAATCAATCGTAACATTAACATCCAAAACATCTTCAAAAATAATAAATAAACCACTTAAATGTTGACAACTAATTAATAATTTTTTTAATTCCTATTTTAAATAATAATTAAGAAATTTAAGATTTGAACAATTTTTATAAATAGCTTGAATAATCAATTTTATTACCAATCCAATTATGAATTGTACGATCAATTTTTATTTCATCAAGATATCCAAACGTATTTGAAATTATATTTGTTAAAACTTCGATCGGAACACTTCGAGCTTTTAAACTTTTTAATAAAGGGAAGGATAAATTATCTAAACAATCCCATGATAGATGATTTACAAAAGATGAAAGTATTTTTGTGCTAGGTTGTTTGGTTATCTTAAATATTGAATATGATTTGCATGTTTAATCAATGATTTTTCAAGAATTTCATAAAATGGCTCATTTCTTTCTGAATAAGTCTCAATTAAAAAACGAACATTTGATAAATTTTTAGGTGTTACAATTAATTTAACAATTCCATAATTGTTATTCTGAGCTTCAATATAAAGTTCCAAATTCCTTAGTTGATTTACAAATTTCCACAAATCCAGTTAATGCATTATCATTTATGTTGACACTACAACTAAGAAATTTAAGATCTGAAAACACTTTTCCGCTCCAGGAAATGTATTTGATAATCAAATCGATAAGGTAAGTAAAGGTGAGTAAATTTCGCATTTCCATTAATAAAAAGATTTAAAATTTCATTTTTAATAGTTGAAATTTCAAAACATTCAAATATTAATGAATTGATTAATTTATTGATCCCATTTAAATTTAAATGTTTACAAAAATTAATGTAATTGAATAAAGGTTTTTGATATGAATCTTTTAAAAAATTGAATTTTTGATTTCGAAAAATTATTTTTGAAATTATTTGATGAATGTGAAATGATTACGTTAAATAATGCTTTATAATTTTTAATCTTTAAATATTTCCAAGGATTATTCCATAAAATTGGTATAATGATTTCACACCAAGTTTTATCAACTGAAATACATGAATAAAGAGATTTTTTATCTTCTTGTAATTCTTGTAATATCAAATAAATAATGTCTTTATTTAGTTTTGACATTCTCTTTTTTTTTTCTTTTTTAAGAAAAGAAATAATTATCATTTTAAGATATTCAAAATGACCTTTTATATTATTGTGTCCTGTATTACGTTGTCTAAAGGGAAGTAACGCGCTAAGCCGGTGCCGCGTATTTAGTCACGTGTTTTAGTCACTGCAGCTGCGGAATCAATACTGAATTAATAGTAAGTTGTCTATTCGTTTCTACCAAGAAATCATTGTTGTGAATCCTATAATATAAACTTAATGAATGATTAACTTCAGTTGTAATAAATCAATCAATCAATTCTGATGACTCAAAATTTGTTTTGGTTTGAGTATACAATATTTTTCTTAACTCTAAAACTTGATTAATAGGTGGTCTTTTACTCGGTTTAGGATCCCAACATGATGTATATAGACCATAGTATTCATTAGGAGTATCAGGAATTCGGTTTTTCTATAACTTTTTCTCCTAAATTATAAATATCTGACTTATCATATTCATAAGAATCGTCATCCGAAAGTTTTGGGTCAACATATGAAATCTCAGAACCTTTTTTTGCCTGTCAAGCATAATCTTAGCTTCTCCTTGATGTATTAACATATTTTTAGAATGTAAATTTTTATGAAAAATATCATTATCAAGGGTATTTATTCCTTCAGTAATTTGGTAAACCTATTAGATTTTATCATCCCAAATCAATTTTGAAAAATTACGTTTAAGATATTCGCATAAATTCCCACAATCATAGCGCAGGGTAAAGATATAGCTGGTACATTTTTACTGTCTTGGGATATAAAACTCTGGATAATTTTATCGATTAAATCTTTCTTTGCATATTTTCATGAAATATTCTATTTAAAATTATAATTTTTAATTTTATTCAATGCAAGAAAAAAAAATATATTACTTCTGTATTTAGTCTTATTAATATTATTTGTACCTACTATAATAAATAAATTCAGTTTATTAACTGCTATCTAATAACTTATTTCCATTGCTAAAATCAATGTATATAAATAAGTTTAATTATTCATTAATATCACTATTTCTTAGTAAAATATTAATATAAAATATTAAGTAAAAAAAATTTTCCCACAAATATTATGTACGATTGGAATTCCGACTATGATCATAATTATAAGAAACAGAAACCGTTATAAGTCCGATGCATTTTATTGTTCTAAACACTAAGATTATCTAATACATATCACTTACGCTTCAACGGAGACTTTTTTTTAATGATCTAATATTATCTTTACGCGTTGTTAGTATTGATCGTGTTTAGAAATTTTTTTCAACATAAGATTTATAAATCTAAAACTTCATAAATTCATCTCTTTGTTTTGTCCTCTTCAATCACTTTTACTCGGTCTTTCACTTTTACTCGTTTTTGTTAGTTTCTTTGATCAGTCTATTTTACTCATTTTCTTTAGTCTCTGTAGTCTCTTTTACTCGGTCTCTCTCTTCCTATTAATTTTCTTCAGTCTTTTTTTTATTCTGTTCTCTCTTTCTACTTATTCTCTTTGATCTCTTCAGTCTCTTTTACTCAGTCTTTCTCTTTCTACTCGTTCTCTTTGGTTCGAGTCTTTTTTTTTTTATTCGGTTTCTCTCTCTTTTTACCCGTTCTCTTCGCCTCTTCAGTTTCTATCACTCAGTCTCTGGTCTCTTGGTCTCTAGTTTCTTCTAAGAACTTCTTAACTCTTCCCTTTTGCTTCTCTCCCTATATTATATATTTTGGAAAATTCGTTAAAATTAAAAAAAAAAACAATCCTTTCCTAAACATTAAATTTAAATAACTAATATTTATATAGAAGTGGATAAATTTGAGATTTTAATAAGTTGACGAAAAGAGAATATTAGAGAAATCTTACTATTTTTATATGATAATTATTTTCTCCTTCCTTCCTTTCTCATCTCAAATTTTTTCTTCACGCTTAATCGACAGTTCCTTATTTTTGGGTATTTTTTTTTGGAGCAGCATAATGCTATGCATGGGAGGGAGCATAGCATGCTTACTTATTTGTAAGCCTGCGAGTACCAGCTTTTGCTGCAGTCTCACAGTAGGGCTGGTTGGAAATTTTTGGAGCGGTATGGTACTATGCGAGGGTTGGATCATAGGCGCTTGCTTTTAGTAAGCTCGTGGGTACCAGTTTTTCTGCAGTCCCACGATAGGATGATGCTATGCGTAGGGTGGGGCATAGTACACTTTTTAGGAGGTCCCTTTGTGGCAGGGCCAAAGGTAGGTTGATAAAGGTAAGTTTATTTGGTTAAGTTTACTGGTATTGGGTGTTGGTAGGAAGGGTAGGGCCGAAAGTAAGTTGTTAAAGGTAAGTTTATTGGTGCTAGAATAGAAAGTAAGTTGTTAAAGTTGCTAAAGGTTTACTGGGTAAGAAGGTAAGTTATTAAAGATGAGTTAATTATTAGCATTGGAATAGAAGGTAAGTTATTATAGGCACGCTTACTGAATTGAGTTAGGTAGGTTGCTATAGGTACGTTTACTGTGGATAGGAAGGTAATGAAAGGTAAGTTTATTGGTACTAGAATAGAAAGTAAGGTAAGTTTACTGGATAAGAAGGCGAGTTGCTAAAAGGTAAGTTAATTATTGGTATGAGGTAGACGGTAAATTGCTATAGGTACGTTTACTGGATAAGAAGGTAAGTTGCTATAGGTACGTTTACTGGATACTGGATAGGAAGGTAAGATGCTGTAAGGTAAGTTTATTGGTACTAGAATAGAAAGTAAGTTGCTAAAGGTGAGTTTACTGGATAGAAAGGTAAGTTGTTAAAAGTTAAATTGTTAAAAGGTAAGTTTATTGGGTACTAATATTGGAGCAGCATGATGCTATGCGTGGGTGGGAGCATAGCATGCTTACTTTGTAAGCCTGTGAGTACCAGCTTTTGCTGCAGTCTCACGGTAGGGCTGCTGATTGGGAATTTAGTTAATATTCAAGCATTGAATTGCTTTTAACAAGCTCATGGGCTGCAGTCCTGCAATAGGATTAGTTGGTATTATATATAATAAACTATGTCACTAATTGTAGCAATACTGTATATACATAGGATTTCATACAGTACTTGTAAATAAAAAAAGAGTATATTTATTAATTGAATGAGTTATAGAAAAAGAATCATTTAAATTACAAACCAAGAATACTTGTAAAACACTTTATATAATACTCTAACCTTAGTTTGAATAATACTAATAAACAAAAAATATCTTGAATGCATGAAATTAAGTACCACTTTCAAAAAAAATACATTTTAAAAAAAAAAGGTTCGCAAATAATTAATTGGTTGGTTATGTTCTTTATCACGCCCGGGATATGTCGCATGCTAGTGAAGATCTTGTGATTAATTTGTGGCGTGACAAATTGCAAAATGTCATCCAATATTTTTTTTTTTTTACTTTTTTTTTCCTTCCTAAAAATGGTCTTCAATCTTCAAAACCGTAAGTAGAATTTTTTTTTTTTTGTATTTATTTATTTCTTTCTTTCTTTCTTTTTTTTTGGTTTAAGAGCATTACTAACGATCTTTTCTTTCTTTTTAACTAACTAAATTATAAATATAGATACTACATAGATTGCAAATTAACAGAAATTTGATATTATTTCTGTTAAGGTTTAAAAAAAAACTATATTCTAATTATTGGAACACGTTACACACAATTAATTGGCGTGATTTGTATGACAAATATCGGGATCAACACTCCAAAAGCAGATATAATTTACCCGATTCGACATAATTTTTGATAGCCTCTCCTTCACTTTCAATTACAATGACATGCTCAAAAATATTTTCAGGAGATTTACCTGAATTAACATATGATATTTTAAAATATTTACATGATGATTTTTCGACCTTATATTCATGTGTTTTAGTTAACAGATTGTGGTGTCGTTTAGCGATTCCATTATTATGGGAAAATCCATTTTCAATTACTACCGGGAATCGTAATTTTATTGAAATTTACTTATGTAATTTAGATGAAGATATAAAAACAAGATTAAATGAATATAAAATTAATGATAATTCATTATTTTCGAATACATTGTTCAATTATCCTAGGTTTTTAAAATATTTGAATACATGTGAAATTTTTTATTCTGTTACGAAGTGGTTTAACAATACCTTCAATACATCAAAACGCGGAAATAGAGGTTTTTTACGAGATTCGGATACATGTTCAGTATCTAATTTTAGAAAAATAATTTATACGTCACTATTTAAAATATTCAATGAGAATGAAATAAATTTACATACTTTTGAAATTGATGTCTCAAATAGTGATTATAATGATTATTATACATATTATGATAATATTTTTGAGTTAATTTTACAAAATACAAATTTCATTCGTAATACTAGATATTTAAATCTTTATATTGATGACTCATCTGAAAAGTATGATGAAGATGATGCCGACAGAGACAGATATAAGTTATTTAAGGATCGTATATTACAAATAATTGATTTACATCAAAACCTTAAAAAGCTTTTATTAGATTATGGTAATTTACCTTTATATCAATCATTACTATTATCGAAAGATTCTAATTTTTCAAATACTTTAAATACAATTATATTATTTTGCATTGATTCTAAGGACATGGTCAATCTAGCTAAAACATTTGAACAATTAAATGTTTTGGAATCTATTCATATCATTTATTGTTTCTTAAATTGCGATTTTATTCAACAAATTATTAATTTAACTAAACCATTTAAATTAAAGTCTTTATGTATGAGAAAGATACCAAACATTGAATTTTTATCGTTATTATTACAGAAGTCTGGTAATTACTTGGAAAATTTTGAGTTTAATTTTAGAGATACTAATTCATCGCTATTATTAAAACAACAATTAGTAGAATTAATTATAGAATATTGTAAAAATATCAAATTACTTGATTTATTTATACTTGAAAATCAGGTTACTATTTATCTAATATTCAAATTAATCGAGAATTTTAAGCAAAGTCTTGAATACCTTTCAATCTATTTACAAGACAGAAACACCAAAAGTGAATCTAGTACAATCATATTACAAAATTTAGGACATTTCCTTCCTCCTAAATTAGAATATTTAAATTTGAATCTTTATTTTGTTAATACAAATGATTTTGAAATATTTCTAAAAAATTCTCAGGATACTTTTATTAAGAAATTATTGATTTGTAACATAAGGGGTCAAAATATTTTACCCTCTATAAAAGAATATATTATGAAAAAGAAAATGGTTAAGTATTTGGCTGCTTATATTACTATTTCATCATATGGTAATTATGGTAATAAGTATATATGTAGTGATTTGACTTCATCAGTTAATGAAGTAAATGAATTTAGATTGTATAATATTAAAGTGCGTGAATATTATCGTTTACTGATTACCTCATATGATTTTATCAAGGAAATTTAAATCAGGTAGGATTGATCTTGCTTTCATAAAAGTTCAGTTGTTTAATAATTTTTATATTCTTGTTCAATGATTTTATTTACTTTTAATATTCTATTTTAGATTAATTTTCCATTGTGATGCTATTTGACACATTTTTTCTTTATTGGTTTATAGTATCTATAACCGATTTTATTAAGAGTGAAACTCTACCCTTCCATTCATTATGATAGTTTCCGAATACTCATTTTTCTTTCTTCTTAATCGGTTCTTCCTTCTTTCTTCTTTCCTAACTGCAAATCCTTCTTATACATGCTTTATCTATGCCCGTCATTTCATTTACGTTAGGCAACCTTAAATCTTCTCAAAACTATTATTCAAAGGTTAATTTCTTCTTCTTCTTCTTGAATAATATCTGATCTTGCCGATATAGTCCCTATCTTATTCTTTTCTTGCTATTTTTCGTTTCCTTCTTTATCAATATTTTTTGTGGCATGAAAATTTTATTGTAACTTCTTATTTGTCATGCTTTCTCTGAACACATCTGCTTCATCCATGGAAACTGAGATTGTCTTTATTGTATCCTTTCTATCACAAAATTGTAACTTTTCTGAATAATTGATTCAGGTCTATCTTACTCGTTTATTTTCATATATTAATGTTACTATTCAATTAAACTGAAACATTTTTATATAATAAAGCGTCAGTTATTCAATATTAATTATTTCTTTAAAAATGACTGTTGGTGAAACATTTGTTGGTAAAAACGTTCGTCAGTGATTGTCGGTAGAATGAATCAGACTCCATATAAATAATTAGCTGTTAGTATAATAAGTATTAATTACTAAACGAGAAAATGTAACAATAATTCAAGGTCTTCTTAAAAAAAATGCTCAGAGATTCTTTTACATTATTTACCTTTACAGATTCTCATTTCCAAATTCTCGAAAAAATGCCAAACAATTGGCAATGTTCATTAAAAAAAAAAGGAAAAATTTCCTTTTTTTATTTACTAGATTTCACACACATCAGAGACTTTAAACTACGAAAAAAACCAAACTAATACATTTGAAAAAAGAAATTATAAAAGTCATTTTTATGCTTACGTACATCAAACTCAAAAAATACCTAAAAAATGGTAAAAAGAACAATTAGTAATAAAGAAAAAATACCTATTGAAATGCATGCCTAAAGAACTGAAATGCAACCTAAAAAACAAAACCGCTAAAAATTAATGTTTTACCATAAATTTTGTCGTCCCACACCCACACAATCATTCACACACGCACCTAGATTCCGAAATTGATATAAGAGCAAAAGACCTATAAAATAGAAAGCACTAGAAAGCATTTTTTTTAAAAAAAAGGTTAAAAATAAAAATAAAATACCAGAGTCACGCATCTCAAAAAATAGGCATATTCTTATTTACGTCAATGGTTATCTATTAACTGTTAACCAACGCGGAGGATGGGAGGGTCAACGGTTCTAGTCCGTCCGGTCATCCACTTACCTACTATAAGCCTGGCTCGTACTTTTGTTCCAACATTCTTGCAAATAAAAATAAAGAAAGAAATGTTAGAAATATTTCTTATAATAAAAGAAAAATAAAACATGTCTAAAAAAAGATCTGGCTGGTAATATAAATAAATCTACTTAATATATAATCATGTGATAAATATTACATGCAAATTTTAGTTTTATTACCCCCTGCGAGATACATATTTTTCCAATTTGTTAATTTGTTTTATATTTTGTGTATATGTATTTATGATAAAATTCGCTTTATATTTAAACTAGCCCAAATTAGTTATTAAATAGATGTTATATTAACTATACTATATTTATTTTTTTATTTGCACAAAAAAAATTTATCATATGGCTAAATTAAATGTAAATTAAATGTCAATGACTAAAAAATGTTTTTTATTCATAAAATAAAAAAATTGATTAAAAACAAAATTTTTCTTAATAAAAATAATGTTTTAATTAAAAAATATAATTAGCTGAAAATTATAATTGAAAATAAAAATTATTTATTAAAAACAAGTATTATTATAGGCAAAAGTTGGGCGTGATTTTCTGGAGAAAGTGAAGTGTCTCTTCCTTCGTATCAGAGATCCCCATAAAAGTGCAATCGAGGATTTGGTCCGACAAGTGATCAAATGTGATTGCAATTCAGTTGACGGTATAGAATGGCTGAGAATTGGAAATAGACATTTCAGTTCTGAAATAAATTACTTGACGGAATAGAAAATTTAATTGAATCATTTAAAGAAACAAAGTAAATTTTTTATGAATATTAGTTTGTATCTTATAGTAATTTTTTTTATTAGAATCGAGTCTTCTTCTTTACCGTGAAAAGAAGTTGTGGATAAGTTCATTGATGGAAAAACCACAAAAATTGGATTACGGCGATGGTTGAATGCTACGAGAATGAATGAATTAAAAGCAGAGGCTCGTTAATTTATCTGTGCCATTTTATTAGAAGTGCATTTTTAATCAATTACAGAGCTAGAGATCCCTAAAAGACAAAATAATTAAATAATATAACAAAAAGTATTGCTATACCCTCGCGAAATTGAAAAAATTTTGGTAGCAATTTACGATTGTAAGGTTATTATAGGAGAAAACTTAATAATAACAATAATTTAATTATAATTTTTATTACTATTTATAATCTATATTTTTATTATCATAATTTTAAATATACTAATATTGCTTTACATTTTCGCACTTTTAATGGATCTAAAAAAAAATTATTCAAAAAAAAAAAATCAGAATTGGTCAATGTGGTTGCATCAACTAGTTTTCAATGGAATTACGACTTCTTAACAATATTAATAATGATTTGTCACATCCTTGAAACTAATTCGTCAATGAAAATCAGCGAAACTTTTACAATTCCCCTATCCTTTAATAAACCTACTACTACGCCCAACACCTTTTTCACACCATTACGTAACGTTTGATATTCTACGGATTCTTTATTCAAAGCATCTTCGGAAAATTCGATGCTAAATGGTAATTTACTGCCTTGTGAAATTTTTCCCGGAGTGTAGAGCAAGAAGTGCCAGTCCCGAGCCGTAGTGACAATACCATATAAATAATCGAAATCATCGTCATCATCCCGCTTTCGTTTTCTCTTGTTCGTTTGGAACGAACTTTCAAGCTGGACGATATTCTGAGCGAAGCCCTCGACCACGTTTCGTTGTGGTTTATCTTCTGTAACACAAATAAGGTTCTCGGCTTTCTGAAACACAAGTATGGTATTAGTATATCTCTCCTCAGGTCTAAAAAAATGCTAAGAAAATTGCATAATTAATTCGTGATCCGTTTACGAACCAGTGAAACGAATAAATGGCGCAGTTATCATGTGATGATCACTATAAAAAGCCAATCAATCAGTTTTAGATTAACAATTTTTCACAATGCTATACGCTTTGGAAGAAAGGTTTAAATTAGCAAGAGATACTCTGCTCAACTTTATTAAGCAGGATATCATAAAAGAAAATACAACGGAAAAAGGTACAGCCGAAAAGGAATCAATAGAAGAAGAGGATACGAAATTTACAAAGTCAGGAGAATTTAGTGGATTTGTAATTTTACGTGACGTGTCACTCGAAGAATTCCACGAGTTACGTATAGGAGCGAGAAAGTTCAAAGTCTACATCCGTTTAGTTGAAGGTGACGTAATTGCATATGAAATGCCCAGTCCTGCTCATTCATACGTGGCTGGAGAATTGATTTATTTGATAAGAGCTTGGAGCCACCATCTTCAAGTTGGGTCCGAACTAGACATTACTGTTAGACGTAACACTGAGTATATTTCTGACGTCACAGTTGAACCTCGGCAACCTGGACAACGACAGCATGGGACTGGAAGCGTATCACAACCAAGAATGATAATTGAAATTGGAGTAGCTGAGGCTTTTGGAAGCTTGCATTCTTTGGCGCTTGAATATTTTTCCAATTCTACGCAAACTAATTTTATACAAGTTTATTTATCGATTAAGATATTTCCTCGTCATGAAAATAATACTGTTACAATGATTGCGACGATTTACTTACGTAATAATGAGATTCCTGCACGAAATCAACAAAACAGGCGACTAAGCGCAGACGCAATAGCCAATCCAACCATGACACGAATACAAAACACAACACCAAATCGCGTGATTTCGTTTGGTACATCACCACTCGACCAGAGAATAGTGGATAGTATTAATAGTACTGGAGTTCAAAATGATAGAATCGTCGGTTTCATCCAGCCTGATGATGCTATTTGTTCACGCGCTGGAATGGAGGAGTATCAAGTTAATATACAATCAGGATTACTCTTCAATGGTTTCCCTGGAGGTGTGCCCCAAGGAACAGCAAATAATCTCATCATAGATCTATGGGAGATTCAACAAATAGTTCTGGATCGTCTGGTGAGTTTTGCTTTCATGCCTTGCTGTTACATTATTATTGAAAATTCTTATTTTTTTTTTCTTCCAGGAACCTTATGCTCCTTAAATTTGCAATAATGAAATCTAACATTATTATTGAGAACTTTGAATATATGTGAGAAAGTTTTCTATCAAAAAAAAATTCATGTAAAAATAATATGTTAAAAAATAAATAATAAAATGAGAGACAGCTTGCGATACATGATTATTATCTATCTGTGATTGAAATTTCAGCTTGCCAAAATTGTTATGACCCTTAACCATAAGTCTGACTTTTTCCTGTCTATTCAAAATAAAAAATTCACGTGATTCCCTTTGTGAACCAAGTTCACGAAGTTTTGCCAAGAAAAAAAAATATTTTATTAATACATGCGAAAAATAAATACAAATGTTCGGAACGTAGCCCATGATACATAACGATTTTTTTTTCTATGCTAATACCCCTATTTCTGAAATATTAACTCAAGACACGTCTATCCTAATTATCTATTTTTACCCGCTTTCCATCAACCAATGATGATTTCTGCTGATCAAAAACCCACTTGATTTGCCCAAATAATTTCTTGATAGGTCCAACTAGGTCATCGCGGGATAGTGATGGGTAGTTGATAGGAAGAGGTGTAGGCGTAGGTGAGCACAAAAAAACTTCAACCGGACCATCACCATTATCATTCCCATCTCCAATACCACTTTGAACTTTTGTTATTACCCAGTCGATGCCTGAAATTGGAATATCAAATAAAAGAGTTAGTAATAATCGCATTGATTTTGATTAAGTAGGACATTTTTCGAATTTGTTTTACAAATATACCAGTTGAGACAATGCAGTACATTACACCTTCATACAAATCAGCGTCATCATAAGTACGTTTTTTGCGATTGCATTGTATAGATGCATGTGCTTGGACAGTACTCTGAGCGATGCCTTGGTTAAGATCTTCTCGTTTTGCTTCAGTTACAGAAATAATTGTGTCTCCCATTTTGATCACCCAATCGATGGGTCCCTTTCCATGACTTCCGGCAACTCCATACTGGGGATAAACTTTTACAGTACCATCGAAGATGGATGCTACACCATATATAATCGCAGAAATAAATTCACAGCGGGTGGCCTCATTTGCGCTAGTGATGGGTGGGGACACCTTATGCATTCTTAAAAAATCCTCAATCACACTATTCCTGATCTCTTCTGAAGTTGCTGAACTTCCAATCTCAATACATGGTAATTGATCATAGCTATCAGCCTTCAAACTGAAAAGAACCTTCATCTTAGGGAAAGTATACGAAGAGAAAGGTTGTTGCGCTATAAAAACAGCCATGCATAAATTAACTGATCAGACCTTTGGTAAAATCGGCATGTGAATATCCTAAATATCTTGATAATACTTACACGTATCGACAACTATTTCCAGATCCACCTTGGGGTCAACAGTCCAGATAATGCTCAATAAATCCTCATCAGCAGAAAACTGAATAATTTTACACTCTGTCACAATCTCAACCATATCACTTGCACTCTGGGAACTCGAACTTGCCTTGTCTATTTTTTTACGCATTTTACCTGTCGAAATTTTTCTCTTCAAGCCAGCGCCACCTATTACATGACCTATTATGATATGCTTGTTTTCTGTCCCATCAGGAAACATGAAATATTCACAAAGCTTCTTCTTAAAACCTTCCAATGACACCATTTCTCGGCTCACTGTCCATTGAAAATTAGCACTCTTACGCCCATACGTTGGAGTGCAGTAAACTTCTTTCGTCTCAACAGGACGCTGTACGATTATATGTATGTGCTCGTCAGCTGGCTGAGAGGGAAAGTGTTTGCTAATCTTCGAAAGTGGTGGAAGTTCCTCACCACCAAGCTCGTCGTTAATATTAACGTTAATTTTTGTGTTGATGAGCTCAAGTTTCTTGTTTTCTTTTTCGAGGGAAATGTTGGCCTTCCATAGCTTAATATCATTTGCAGTTACGTTCTCAAACTTTGGGTGAAGCTTCTCCTTGATAGCGTCCTTAAACTTGCTAATAGACCTGTTTATCTCAATATCGACTTCGAAAGCATTTGCATAAGAGTTTTCACCCATGACCAAACAACTGAGAGTGATAGTTGATATAGCGCTTTTATAGGGATATTTAGGTCAGATAAAAAAATAGTGTTACGTTCTGAAGTGAGATAAAATTTTATTTCTGTTCGGGAAAGGGAATACTGGTATTAATATAGGTTTTTTATGTAGTACAAGCATTGCATCATTACACGTGACCCTTTCTCATATACGTTTGATAAGATAATACTTTATTTATGAAATAAAAAATATTGCCAGTATTCACGGCCTACAATACATAAAACTATTACATAGCATTATATATAAGATTATTTTGACCGGAGGTATACAGTGATATGGAAATGCTCTGCTTTAGTCTCCTCATCAAAACTAAAAATTTCAGAAAACTGATCGTACAGCTCCATTTCCCTTTCAATAACACTTCCAGCTTGAATTATACAAAATTTGAGAGGGATTTTATTAAATGGTGCCCCCAATCTGCTTTGAATTTCAGCCTCGAGTTTGCTAGAACCTTCATGTTTGCGAACTATAATTGATTGTATTACTTTAATACCTGGAATATTCATAAGTTTTTCTATAGGAACGATAAGACAATTGAGAATGATGGTGTCGTAGCTCATTTTGATCCCTAAATACAAGACCCATGGTGAGAAAAACTCATTCTCATACATACATAACTTCTGGCATATACATACCTTATTTTGCATTATTTTTTACAGGAAAGTTTTTGCGGAAAGTTGGCTGAATTTCCACATACCTCTACATGCTTTATATCTGGCTGGGAAAAAGAGCGCCAAGCCAAAGTTAAGGAGGTATGAGGCGTAATTAGTATTATCGTCTGATGCCAAGAGCTTCATAAAAGCACATGCAAACAAAATCTTCAAACCTTTTCACATGGAGATCTACCAGAGAGATGCTGAGGTAGTTAGTTCTTGTAGATCTTGAAATTGCGAGTCCCTCAGCCCTTCATAATATATGCTTTTGATGTTAATATTTACTTTTAGAGTTGGTCCTGTATTGCTTCTAGACATTTTTTCACGTTTTCTCATGAAAAAAATAAAGATTAATATGTTTTTCGAATATATATGTGAAAATTAATATGTCACACAAACTGACCGTGTGATCTGCATATTTTTGTCGTACAGGAGTGATCCAGCAAATTCTTCTGAGCTGGTGATCACTGCTCTGAACTAAGCCTTTCCACTATCTCATCTAACGCAAGCTCTTCTAAACCATCCAAATGAACTTTAAACGCATTCTCAGGGGCTAACTGAATCTTTGCCTTTTGATTAAGGCTTCTGAAAAAAACTTTTTTCATTACTTCTCTACGCAAGTCCGGACCTGATAATGAAGTATGTGCCTTATATTCCTTATATTCCTCAAAAAATTCATTCAGTAATTGGTTTTCTTGAACTAGTACTGGGTTATCTTTACCCTTTTCAGGTTCCAATGTCAGTGAAGTTGGAGGGGGCGTTTTATCTGACCAATTAAGTGTATCTCCTGTTTCAAGGGGATTATTTATTATTAGCATAGCAGAGCAAGATTTTTGTTATATGCATTTTGCTCCTGATCTTTTCTCCGGGTTAGGTGCTTCTGAATCCTTTGATGCTTAATCATCTTTACTATTTCATCAATATCAGAATCAGATGAACTGAACTCAGATGAATTAGACTTAGACGGGATATTGGTAAGGATGGTGCCGCAATTGATTTATCAAATCCGCAATATTGCGGATTTTGGAGTTGAATTGCGGTTAGTGAACCGCAATTCCGCAATTCAAGTAGGGTAAATATGGGGTTCTGGGACAAAATTATCATATAGCTATAAAAGGAGTAAGCCCCTCCCAGCTTAATTCCCGATATAGAAATTTAAGTAATCTTATTTGAGAACTAAATTCGTTTGCAATATCAGAAATCATAACAAAAAATCAATATAGAATTCAGGTTTTAAATCAAGCTGGGCTTAAATCCTGTTAACATACCCATCTTGCCCAAATTTGATGTTTACAAGCCAAAGGAAAGCACCATCATTGTTAACGAGCTGGCCAAATTTTAATTCCAAATAAGATAACCAAAAAAGTATGCCATTCAGCTTGCCACCAAAAAGTCAGATGAGCATCGAGGACCAAAGTGTTCGAGCATGCTCATCTGATGGTCCTTCAAGCAAAATAAGCATACCAGATTTAATGTTATCTTAGAATGAATTCTAAAACTGATTCATTGCAGTAAACAAAATAAAAAATTTACACCTAAGCATGTCTTAGGTGTAAATTTTTTTGTATACGAATAACTAAACCAAAAAGCTATAGCATAAGTTCTATCATACAAATATTTTTCAATATACAGGAAACCAATCTGAAGTCATTTCCTTTACACAATCATTAGGGCAAAAAGTCCAACCTTAGGTGTAAAAAAAAATTTCACCCGGCTAAGTCTAACATTAGGTGTAAATTTTTTGTATACGAATAACTAAACCAAAAAAGCTATAGCATAAGTTCTATCATACCAATAATATTTTAATATACAGGAAACCATTCTGAAGTCATTTCCTTTACGCAAACATTAGGACAAAAGTCAAACCTTAGGTGTAAAAAAAAATTTCACCTAAATAAGTCTCACCATTAGGGTAGGCAGAGCAAGTATACAAGATATGTTCACGAGAAAGTATAACCATGAGGTGAAAAAAAATCCTCCCAATAGCATACTACTTAGGTAGCAAGAGAGAACAAGCATGAGGAGGAGCAAAGCAACAATAAATGCGCGTTCGATATGCTACCATATTCTAATGTATGCAATATATGAGGCAAATAAGAATGCCAAAATATGTTAACCTCTGCAACGCACTATTGGCAAGTCTTACCAAACAGTGATCACAGACAGCGAAGCAAAGCGGAGCATGTATACAAGATAAGTCAACCTCTGCAATGCACCGCACCTAAAGGTGTAAATTTTTTTCGAAAAGGTTACTCCCTATTATACGTACCTAAGGCTCTATCACGAAGCCTATTAATATACTGAGTCACATAATAACTGTTAGCATGCTTCCTACAAAGGCCGGGTTCAGAGCTAGTTGGCTTACCACAAACATTACAAGGAAGACGCTTTCTAGATTTCCAATGTTCATGACATCCTTCAGGCCGACGGCAGGTCCGTGCACAGATACCACCAGTTCTAAGTAAATAGTTGCAAGAATATTCGCCTATCATAGTAATAAGAAATAAATATTTTATTTTAAACAAAAGATCTTGTAATATTAATACAAGCACCGGAGTAGCAACACTTTTACAATGAGTACACAAAATCAATTAGCTAATACCAAGCCCACATATCAGGAAATCGAACAAGCATTAATAAATGTAGTCAAAGCTGGCATCTATTATAGAAGGCCAAAGGAAGGTAAATTCATGCAATCATATAAAGAAAGGATCAAAAAATTACGTCAGGCAGAGGAACCACAAGAATATGTATTAAAATTAGCCATGACGATATTTCCCAATAAAGATAAATATGATAAAATCATGGATGATTATAAATCATGGTATGGACAAGATCCAAAGATTCTTAATTCAATTATAGAATTATACAAGCTATACCATAAATTAGCTAAAGATTATTTTGTTACAGAAGACAAAGTTAATGAAGAGACAGAAGACTTCCTATCATCACTTTAGAAATTTATTTTGTAAGAATCCACTGAGGAGGTAATTCCGTATCAAAGGGAATAACCATCAATTCTTCTCGAACAAAAGATCTTTGTGGACCATTACCATCATCATCTTCCAGCCAATATAATACTGGCTGATTTTTTTGCACCATAGATTGACTAATATGATAAATATGTGGAGACCAATTCAAATCCCCTGCACGACGTCTCCCACCCTCTAAATCACCAGGATAAAGTAAATAACGAACAAGAACATCACTAGAAAGCTTCTCTTCATCAAAACCTAATGGACCATCACGGGAATAAGAAGGCTTAGCAATGACCTCTTTTTTCTCAATAGCTTCAACAGGAGAAATACCAATCTGACGTGTGATAGAATTATTAATGTCCTCAACAATTAAAGGCAAATTCTTAACCCAAACCCTAGAACGATCATTTAAATGCAAAGACAAGAGATCAGAAGCATCCTGGGAAGGAAATAGTTTTTCAACCAAGGTACGATTATATCTTTCAACAATACCCATAGTACGTTTAGATTTGGCCTTCTGAATTTTTACATTATGTTCCATCATAAGAACCTCACATTCTCCCTTAAATTCAGAGCCCCTATCAGTGATTAATAATTTTGGCCAGACCAGAGGAATTTCAGGATCATCATAAATTTTCTCAAGTGCTCGAGCAATAGTCTTTGAAGTTAAGATTCCCTCTCTATCCTTGACACTATATGCACCAATAGGAATAGAAGCTTTATATCTAGAAGCAACGTCCACTACATTAAGACAAAAAAGATAAGTAATTCGTCCTACTTTATCATAAGGCATATAAAGAACATCTGCCTGATGGACTTCATTGGGTGTAGTAATAGAGGTAAAACTTGCACAAGGAATATATCTAGGACGTGGCATATGTATTTGGTGTACAGCCTGTCTCTCAAGCCAGTCATTCACTTCATCAATAGTAAAATCATATCCAGCCTTAATAGAAGCTTCAAACAATTTTTTAGCATTTCGATGATAACCAATAGGCTGATAATAAATCTTTTTCAAAGCAATAGAAATATCAAGATTTCGAGCCTCACCAGAATCTATAGGAATAATAGGTAACAATGGGGTTTGAGCAGACATATCTTGATCAGCTAAATAGCAACTTTGATCTAGGGATAAAGTTAGTACAAAAGAAAATTCACAAACTAGAAGAGGAAATTAAAGCCTGTGAGCGATATATTTCTCATCTTGAAAAGAATCTTCAATCTTATGATGATGAAGTTAATCAGCTAAAGGATAAATGTAAGGTTATTCAAGGTGAGCTCAAAAAATGTCAGGATCATCTGGAACTAAAAGAGGAGGCATTAATAGTCCAAGACAGACGAATCATCCAGCTAGAAGATAGAATAGATAAACTTAAATCTTGTATACAAGAATTATCAAAATCTAATAATAATCATTCCGAAGAAGAACAAAAAAATATGGCAATACCTGATATTTTAATAAATATTGCTAGAGCGCTAGATCGGGTGGAATCATATTTTGATGGGGATACATCATTCAACCCCAAAAATACACTAGATGGTATACGAATCTTATTAACAACTGCTCGTGAACTTATGCAAAGAAATGCTCAAGATGCTATTAACATGCAAGGTTTATACCGTATAGCTAATGATCGAATCAATGGCCTTAGGAATGATTTAACAACTACTAGAAATCAATGTCTTCGAAGAGCTCAGCTACTGACTTTAGCATATAATAATGAGGTAAATGAGCGTCGACGTTGGTGGCAAATAGCACAGGATAGGCAAACTAATGGACAAAGGATAGCCTTAAGAAAGCAAAATCGAATAAATGTATTAATAGGAGAAAAAGCTATTCTTCAGCGAATAAATCAGAGACGCAAAGCAGAGGCAGAATTAGCAGAATTCAATCGGGCATTTGTATTTAATAGATACCAAAAATGGAAGGGTAGGGAATTAAATTCACGACAAATTATTTTGAATTTACAAAACAATCCTCCAGGAAACATGGCTACAATACAAGATGTCATGCATACATTAGCACCATTACTTGCGCAATTACCCAATTATGATGGGCAGGAACCACCAGACGTATATTATCAAAAGCTTAGAAATATAAATGAGATGGCACGTCCTTTAGCCGTTGCTGGCTTTAATGCCGTTGCAAGATGTCAAGTTATGATAAATAAAATGACAGGTAGGTTTGCACCTGTTCCTGCCAATGATCCTTATGCAGTAGGTAATCCAGCTATTAATACTGAACCTCTCTTCCTAAACTGGTTGCGTGAAAAATATAGAGAAGTTATGGTAGGGACTAACCGAAGTGCTATATTTGCTCTTGTTAATGAAAAGTTTTTAGAGACAGATACTCCTGATAGTTATGAAAAACGAATCAAACCACTAGTACAAGCAATGCCAGATGCTGATGCTTTACCTTATCTATTTAATCAATTGCCTTCTGATTTAGAAATGAGAGTTAGAATTGCTACTCCTGCTACAGTCATTGCATTTTTTACAGACTTGCGTAATATATGGCATGAAAGTGCAGGCAAAAGAATACAAGCTCATACAATAGCTCCAGTTAATTATAAAGCTCAACCACAAAAAGATGATTTTAAAATTCGTCTAGCAAAAGATTTGGCATATACAGGAATAGGAACAGATGACGCTACATTAGAAAATTTTATTTATGAAGAACTTAAAAAGAGATTAGGAGGTCAAACAGCTCATGTTAGAAAGAGTCCCTTTACACCTAGAAGTGCCTATGCCACAAAGAAAGTTGTTAGAAAGGTAATGCCAAGTAAAGCATCAAGTAAACTTGTCCGGCATTGCTCAGTATGTGGAAAGGCTGGACATACAAAGGTTAATTGCCCCAGACTAAAGCGGACTAAAAAAGTTAATTATGTATACCAAAATAAGGAAGAAGATTCTGATGACTCTGAAGATTCTGAAGAATACATATTGGAAGAAGATTCTGAAGAAGAAATTGAAGATGATAATGAGGATGATATTGATGAGGAATCACGAAATTGCTATGCTTTAAAAAAAAAGTGGTGCGAAGTGGAGTACCTATAAAAAAGAGTACCAAATCAAAAGAAGGAACCACCAAGAAGTCCCCTACTTCCAAATCTCGTACTAGTAATATAGCCATAGCTACAGATCTAATGTATCAAATAGCATTAAAATCGTCAATAGCATCATTAGTCCCTCATTGTCCTAGAGAGATTCTTATAGAAATTTCAAAATTTATTAATATGATATTCCCCAAAATAAAAGACCATTGCTTGAATACAGAAATGCCAAATGATACGGTTAAAAGAAGGGAATTAGCATGGGAAAATGTTACAAAAAAATTTCAAGATGTCTTATTTCCACTAATACAGGCCACAAATACCGAACAGAAGCTTCTTTTACAAGTTCCAGAAAATAATAATGAAACTGTTCCAAATGCCCCCAGCTCAAATGAAGATATGGTTATAACAGATTCTACTAAAATAAAGGAAAACAATACTACTTCCTCTAACTATGTTATACCAGAGAGCATTCAACTAGCCATTAAGGCATATGCATTAGCTAAAAAAAAAAATAGCCAAATATATTGGCCAAAGCCCTTGGAGATAAATTTTCTCCAAATAAAGGATGCCGATGATGTTGCAACCATCTCATGTAAGGTAGGGGATATAACTATACCATATGCAATGATTGATAGTGGATCAGATTCATCAATATTCTCAGAAAATGTTGCTATTCATTTGGGTCAAAAAATAAATAGAAAGAAGATTCATCGACTTAATGGGGTTGCAAGTAAGTCTCATTCTCTTGGTACGGTTGATAGTGTTCCTGTAACTATAGAGGATAAGGAAAATAGAGATACCATTTCAGATGAATTTTCTGTCGTCCCTACAGAATATGATGATAATGGAAATGAGTTATCACTATTTATTCTTGGAACGAAATGGCAACATCGGGCAGGATGGGAACCCTTAGTAAAGGGAGAATTTAAGACAATCCGAAATGGAAAGACTATTACCATTCCCCTATCAGTTCATAAATCTCAGCGTAATGTCTTCACTGTAGAGAAGGGGCTAGAACCTATAAAAAAAAACTAGCAGATCGTACATGCATGCATTGTGGTAAAGAATTCTGTTATCCATCTGTTTTAAAGCGCCATTTAAGATTAAAAAATATGTGCAGTAAACAGGCTAATCAAGAAACTGATCGGGTTAGTCCAACAAGTGATCGGGTTAGTCCAACAAGTGATCGGGTTAGTCCAACAAGTAATCAGGTTAGACCTGCAAGTAATCAGATTAGTGATCAGTTTAATGAAAAAAATACTGTACCTATTCATCTATCACTGGCTTAGACACGCACCCGGAAAGTATATTTTTTTCGAATACTTATATTATCCTTTGCTTTTTCCCGTTGCTTAGCCCAAAATTCAGTATCATAGTGAGAAAGATATGAACTTGGCTCAATTGTTGCATCTCTTCCACTATGGGGTTCATAAGAAATAATCCTATCATTAAGAGTTATGATCTTTAGATCTTTGGCAAAGATAACATCTTCTAAATCCTTATACCTTTGCTCAGCCAATTTTTTTATATTATTCTTATCATTTTTTAGTTGGGAGATAGTAGAGGATAACTTGCCAATATTCTTATCTTTTTCGATATTAGCTTTTTCTAAAGCAGAGATACGAGAATGGTATTGTTTCTCCAAGTCAGCCTTGCTGGATTTATGTTGCTCTTCTAGCTGATACCTAAATGAATATAATTTCTGTTTCATATCTGCCATACAGTTATTATATTCTCTCACTTTTCGAGCTAAAAGAGTATCATATTCATCTTTTAGACGTTTGCGTTCCTCAGAAACTTGAGTCTCAATAGTTTTCTTAATATTATTCTCCTGTTGCTGTACACAAAGTTCACGCTCTTCTAACTGTTTCTCAAATCCATCTAGCCTTGATAATGTACTAGAACCATCAGAAGTGGTATTTGCTTCAATCTTAAGCTTTTGGCGATTTTTTTTATTAAAGTATCTTTCAACTTCTTTAGTAAGTAATTCCTCAATATCTGAACGAATACCTTTAGCCTGTTCCTCAGATAGGGGATTACTTTTACAAGTTGTTAGTCATAACCATGCATCTTTTTTCATGGATGGTGGTAATTGGTCAAGCAAACTCTTATAGTGTTCATTAAAATGTGGTTGGCTAGACATATGCTTGATTATACTTTAACGCCTTCGGCAAGGTAAGTGATATAGTCTTGGAAAAATTCCTGGAAAAAAATATTCCAGGCATGCCATATTTTCCCAGAAGTTTGGGTATTCCATATATTTTTAGTAAAAGTTTCCGTCTAGAATTAGCCAAAAAAATTGCTGAAGCCTATATTCTGGGAAAAAATACCGAGAAAATGCCAAAGAAAATACCCTTCCTTGTCCAAGAATTGCGGGGAGATTATCCTGAAATTTATAAGAAGGGGAATGTGAACCGAGTTCACAATGTCACGTGTATGGCGCAGTAAATATTATTACTTTGGAATAATAGTCTGAATCTTCTCTAGCTTAGCTTTATTGTATGATAGATCAGGATTATTAATATCAATTGGCAATGGTTTTTTCAAATCTGATTTTATCAAATTTATCATGTCTTCCAATTTATCCAGGCTATTCATTAGAGCTTGTGCTGATTCTGCCAAAATGGGGAAATAAGGGATGAGGAATTATAGTCAAGCTGGCTCGTCTCTAGCTGATCCTTTTGAGATTGTTCTTCTTTTTTATTACTTTCCATTTCTTATCTGCGGAAAATAGTCTAAATAATTTGACTAAGAATAATTGGATCGGTTCCAACCTCTACTTAGACCAAAATATTTTAATTTAAGATACAATCTAGTTTCTCTGATAGTTTTATAAGTAATTCTACAACCGTGAATATGAAGTGCTTGGAGTTTTAGGCAGGAATGAATAATATTACAAATTGATTCTTCAGAAAACTCTATACGAAAAGAAATATCTAGATATTCTAATTTATAGCATGAATTTGCGATTGCATATAGACCTTTATCAGTTATTAATCCAGTATCATCTTTTCTTTCATGATAATAAATTCCCAAGTTGAGATACTTCAGATTGGGGTATGATTCTGCTATTCGATTTAATGTTTTATCACTGAATCCTGTACTATTATTCAAATTTAAATGAATTATATTTGGGAATAGATGTGTAATATGTTTGAATTTTTTATCTGAAAGTCGCCAGTAGCTTGGGATTTCTAAATGAGTTACATTCAAATAATAAAATGGTTTGGTCCCAAAGAGACTCTTCTGCTTCTCACATATTATTTTCATAAAAATTTTTTGTATGTTACTATTTTTTAGCTCAACTCGTTTCCATAGAACAGAAACACCGCATCTGTACCACAATCGGCAGACAAATAAAGTGGGATAGAGGGATTTATCTATTGCTAGAAAATGTAAAATATGATTTAATAGTTCTGGTAAATATATAACTCTTGAATGTGTCATAATTAACAAATATTATATGCTAATTTAAAATATACTTTAGCTTTACCCATTAGAAAAGCTGAGTTTATTAGTATTCCTGGCATTCGTAATAATATTAGAAGAAAAAAAGATGCAAAGGAATTTTATAGGTTAGCCAAGTCTTTTCAGTCTATTAAACTAACTCCCTTGATAATTATTTTGCACAAAATCTAACTCTCGTGCTAATCTATCTAATGTTAATTGTAGTCCAATTATATAAAGTTTTTGACGATCTTCTGCTCTAACTCCATTTTGGAATACCATTTTGATATTCTTTTTTACTTCATCTATAATATCCTCTATATTCACTATATCGACTGATGACATTTTTGTGATTTATTCTATAACTGAATATTTAACATGCCAGAAAAAAAAAATCTAATAATGTATACACTATACCTTTTATAAATATGACTTTTCTAACCCATTACTAAATTATGTCTGAATGCTAGATATATGGGATACACATTCATTTTGATATTTCTCTGGGAGCTTGGCCCTCATAGCTCTTTTTTCGGCCTCTTCATGGGGGATACCAACTTTTACCATTTTCTTATATGCTATGATACGCCAATTATTATATGCTAAAGTAGTTATTCCATCTGATAATATCCAGCGCTTAGTATCTATGGGGCATAGGGCCTTTTTCTCAGACTCAACCAGGGATAATATGTGATCCTTTGATCGGATACCTACATTCTTTGCATAGAATACTTCCTTACCAAAGAGACAATCCCGATATACTAGAGTCATAGGATCAGCTTCTGAGCGTATAGTCAAGTCCTTAGCTTCTTGCTCTGATAGCGATAACTTATCTATTGGATCGTCTAGCAATGATCCTTCTAGGCTTGGCATATAAGAATCCATGGCCATTTCATTCATGCCCTTCTTGCTGACTCCTTTATGCTTAGATTGAGTAGACTTATCAGCTAGAACATAGTGGTAAGATTTGGATCGAATATGATAAGATTCTGTGATCACCTTTCCTGGAGTTTCATCTTTATATTTCCCAACAGTTTGGTCTCCATTGAGATTGAAAAGGTCTGGACGCTCATTCATATCTTTATATATATCTTCAGTCTTGATATATATTATAAAGGAATCTGTATCCATATATCCAAGCCGTGCTTTATCTCCATATTTTTCTTTTATATAGCCATACCAGAATTCGTACATATGAAGCTTGCTGAGTCCTAAAACTGATGCTCCAACTATGATAGGCTTGTTTAGTGTCACGCTAGCCTTTCCCATATGTGCCCCCACTAAAGTATTTCCAAGGGTTCTGGCATATTTGAATGAAGGCTTACGAACTTTATTGATAAATTTCTTCTCATCCTGTTCATTATTCATAGCCATAAGCTTGACATCTTGATACTTACGAATATTCTCCATAGTCTTGCCATATACTGATACATTCATAAGTTTGAAAAAGTCACTCAGGAATGTATTTTCAGCTTTTTTAGCCTCATTACGTTTCTCAGTATTAAAAGATATATATGGTTCAAGCCAGTTAGTCTGATCGAATGATAAGATTTCTGAAACCTCATCTACAACCATTCCTAACTCTATATAATACTGAAGTTCTTGGTAATGAATAACATAATCTTTTCGTGGGCCAAGATGTGGGACTAATTTTTCTGTTGCAGAGAAGCGTCCTCCATCTAGATTATTAACAAGCTTTGTATTATATAGACTTAACCAATCTTTTCCTACTGCAATATTTTCTACAGCTGGAGGCAAATCACTTAGATAGTCATGGGTTTTAAATGGAAAATGAGCATTAATATTTAAGAAATATCCTCGTTTAGCATCAGATCGTGTATTAAGAATCTTTTCAAGATATTTCTTCTGCATAACTGGATTCTTAAGTAAATATTCTCGACTGGCCTCCCATTGATAATTTTCGATAGGTAAATATTGACTCATAGAATGACCATAAAGATTTGTTGCGTCTACATATGAGATCCAGGATGTGGGTTTGGATGGGTCATAGGCTTCTCCCATCTTGGGATTATTAGCCTTAAAATATCGTTGACAGGCCATTGATATACCGCCACGCTTGGCCTTTTCAACAAAATCATGCATAGCCATATCTGTGAATAGTTCGATCTTGACTCCTGTCATTTTAAGCATAGAATCCCAGGATAGTGATGGGGCTGAAACATAGTGACTGGGATCAAGTTCATAATATTCCATAGACATTTTTCTAAATTCTGTCCAAACATCTGCTAGAAGAAGTACGTCAATTTTAAGATAGAGATCATTATACTCACCTAGATTTTTACAATTGAATTCCTTCCATATTTTTTGGGCATGTTCATAATCCTTTTGTGTAATTTTACCTCCAAGTATGCTATGGAATTCGTGGAATGGAGGGAGTTCTGTTTCCTTAAATCTATCTTGCGAATCTATGTAGTCATAAGGTTGGACCCCCTTGCGTGTAACTAAATCTATTTGTTCATCAGTATAGCCTAAATCCTTGAAATGCTTCTTAGTTATAGGCTTGTTATCACCCAAATTTTCTGCAAGTTTGGACAGGCTTGTATTCATGAATTGCTGGCTATCGATATATTTAAGCTGACCTACTTTCATGGACTTATATCACTCAAATGTTTCAGCTATGACTCTGATTTGATGGGCATTAACTGATCGCCCAACAGATTCACAGACCAAATGTGAATCATATCCACGAAAGTTATGGAATATGACTGGGATTGGGGTTTTCCAATCCTGTATTTGGAGCTTAAGATTGCAATCCCTATGAGATGCTCTACGAAACTTACCTGTAATATGGCAGTGATCCCAGACCTTATCAGCCTTAGCTTTTTCGCTGGCAATAGCTTTAGTTGTCTTATCAATAGTTATTTGGATGCCATTATATTCTGCTGACTCTTTTTTTAAGTTTTTTAGCTTCTCTTTAAGATAGGTTATTTTATCTTTTAAGCGCTCAATTTCATCTATATCTATATCAAACTTACCTTTGCAAATCCAACAGCTAATAGCTTTAGCAAATCTTTTCTTGTCTTCCTCAGTCACTTTTCGCTCATGCTTGATAGCTAGGACCTCATTGATTTTGACCAATTCCTGATCAATTCTTTGAACAAATTCTTGGGTGGCATTTTCTCCTCGATATAAGAAAGGCCCCCACTCATCTCCTGTATCGATCCAGTGGACCATATAGCTGAAGCTGTTTGCTTTCTGTTCAGCAAGTTTTTGCATGCTTCCCCCATATGCCTCATTGCATTTCTTATTATCTGCCTCGAAGTCTGCTATAATTACACATGGAGCATTGATCATCCTACCATAGTTCTTGAATTCCATAAAGTCATCGACTCCTTTCTGAGGTAGTTTGACTCTTTGTGGAGCATTTTCATGTATTCCTGGACATCCTTCTAAATGATTTTCTAGAGCTTTTTTAGAGGTCCAGCTTTGAAAGCATCCGTCACATAGATTTTTCTTTTCTTTATGCGCTGTATCCCCATATATTAATCTGCTAGGATTTTTTATCCAGAGAAAATGATTCTTTTGCCCGTACTTACCTGTTTCCTCAGATTTGATAATATCTGTAAGAGCTAATAACCGAATTTTATGTTGCCTTTTAAAGTTTTTACTAGCTATTACACCTTTTGGAGTGGCCGATTCTTCATTCCATTCCCAGACATTAATGGAGATATCTGGATTCATCTCCTCAATCTTATCGAATATACGTGGACAGATTGGGGTAGGCATTGGAATACCATCTAGTTTGATAGTATCTAAGTATGGCTTAAGCTTCTTAGCTCGGAAGATTCGTTCTAGATGATCTGTATGCCCATCTTGATGAGCAAAATAACATCCTAAAGCCCCTTGGAGACATTTTTCAGAAGGTTTATTTGTTTCTGGATCAATGAGTCCTTGATTATCTGGATTAATAGTACACTTTGTATTGGATAACCTCTTTGGTGTTGAAATATATGATCCTCCATGTGCACGACGTAATGTATATGCCTCTATTTTTACTATATCAATTCGTACTAAATTCCAGTTAGATCCCTTTTCTAAGTATTCTTCTATTTTCTTATCTATTTCACTTCCTGAAAGTGATATATGTTCATCTATATAGTTCTCTGAGAGAATACTTCGCATGCCTCCTCTGTGATGTTTTTCAGCAATTTTGATAAATCGTTTCTTACGTTCTTCTCCATCATTTTCTATCTTATAATATATACATTTTACAACTAATGCTGACTTTATTTGCTCCTTTCTTCTAAGCTCTGTTTGAAGCACTCTTGTTATTTCTTGTCTTGCTGATGCTATTAATTTTGGCATATATGGAATTTCATTATATTTGCTTCCTAATAATATGTTATTGAATGCATATGATGGGTTTGTCCTTTTGGGTACTATAGCTTCCCATTTGCTTAATGCGCTAAGATTTCTATGAGGTCTACTTGGATCTCCATCCTCCTCCTCAAAATGTAAATCACCTTCTGGAGCATGATCTTCTACTTTACCCACTTCTTTTAAGCCTTTCCAATATTCCAAACTTTTTTCTATTTCTGTTTCTTCTATCATGCCTAACTCTTTTAAAAGTTCGTAATCATCTACTTGTTGATTGATTTTATCTATACTGGTGAGCTCTTCTCTAACTGGAGGTGCTAAAGCATTAGCTTGACTTGTTGGACCGGGTCCAGCTTCAGGATCCGTTATCTCTTTTTGAACATTTTCGTAAGTCTCATTGTCTGCCTGCAATAGATCATGATGTAGTCGCTGACATTCTTTTAAGTTTTTTGGCAAATCACATTCTTCTCCAGTTATTTCAGTCCATTTTTGACGTAATCTTGCACCCCATATTTTCAAATGCTCCCCAATCTTTCTTGCATGTATATCGTGAGCATCTTGTCGTTCAACCTCATTATGCTTGGGAGATTGGATTACAGTTTTGGGTTTGGCTGTTGGTGACTTCTTTTCAGATTCTGGCTTGGGAACTGGAGTTTGGGTTACCTTCTCCTTTCTTCGATCTTTTCCTTTAGTATGGACTACTGGTGCAGGGGC
Organism: Rhizophagus clarus; assembly: GCA_015698045.1. Taxonomy (NCBI): domain Eukaryota; kingdom Fungi; phylum Glomeromycota; class Glomeromycetes; order Glomerales; family Glomeraceae; genus Rhizophagus; species Rhizophagus clarus. The sequence goes on along the minus strand of BLAL01000013.1, from coordinate 1,350,999 downwards.
TGGGCTTGGTGAACGAGGTCTAGGTGATTTTGGGCGAATTGGTTTTGGTTTGCATTTAAACTTTCTTTGAAGATGAGCTGTTAGATCACGGGTCTTTTTAAAGTCATCTTTACCGCATCTTGGACATTGTGGTATCATTTTGATTATATGGGTATGTATTCAGTTGTTTGTATTAATAGTACGAAATCTTTTGTTTAAAATAAATTATTTATTTCAGGTGTAGCTTTTCAGGTCTTTTTTTTTACTCCCAAGTGTTGCTACTCCGGTGCTTGTATTAATATTACAAGATCTTTTATTTAAAATAAAATATTTATTTCTTATTACTATGATAGGCGAATATTCTTGCAACTATTTACTTAGAACTGGTGGTATCTGTGCACGGACCTGCCGTCGGCCTGAAGGATGTCATGAACATTGGAAATCTAGAAAGCGTCTTCCTTGTAATGTTTGTGGTAAGCCAACTAGCTCTGAACCCGGCCTTTGTAGGAAGCATGCTAACAGTTATTATGTGACTCAGTATATTAATAGGCTTCGTGATAGAGCCTTAGGTACGTATAATAGGGAGTAACCTTTTCGAAAAAAATTTACACCTTTAGGTGCGGTGCATTGCAGAGGTTGACTTATCTTGTATACATGCTCCGCTTTGCTTCGCTGTCTGTGATCACTGTTTGGTAAGACTTGCCAATAGTGCGTTGCAGAGGTTAACATATTTTGGCATTCTTATTTGCCTCATATATTGCATACATTAGAATATGGTAGCATATCGAACGCGCATTCATTGTTGCTCTGCTCCTCCTCATGCTTGTTCTCTCTTGCTACCTAAGTAGTATGCTATTGGGAGGATTTTTTTTCACCTCATGGTTATACTTTCTCGTGAACATATCTTGTATACTTGCTCTGCCTACCCTAATGGTGAGACTTATTTAGGTGAAATTTTTTTTTACACCTAAGGTTTGACTTTTGTCCTAATGTTTGCGTAAAGGAAATGACTTCAGAATGGTTTCCTGTATATTAAAATATTATTGGTATGATAGAACTTATGCTATAGCTTTTTTGGTTTAGTTATTCGTATACAAAAAATTTACACCTAATGTTAGACTTAGCCGGGTGAAATTTTTTTTTACACCTAAGGTTGGACTTTTTGCCCTAATGATTGTGTAAAGGAAATGACTTCAGATTGGTTTCCTGTATATTGAAAAATATTTGTATGATAGAACTTATGCTATAGCTTTTTGGTTTAGTTATTCGTATACAAAAAAATTTACACCTAAGACATGCTTAGGTGTAAATTTTTTATTTTGTTTACTGCAATGAATCAGTTTTAGAATTCATTCTAAGATAACATTAAATCTGGTATGCTTATTTTGCTTGAAGGACCATCAGATGAGCATGCTCGAACACTTTGGTCCTCGATGCTCATCTGACTTTTTGGTGGCAAGCTGAATGGCATACTTTTTTGGTTATCTTATTTGGAATTAAAATTTGGCCAGCTCGTTAACAATGATGGTGCTTTCCTTTGGCTTGTAAACATCAAATTTGGGCAAGATGGGTATGTTAACAGGATTTAAGCCCAGCTTGATTTAAAACCTGAATTCTATATTGATTTTTTGTTATGATTTCTGATATTGCAAACGAATTTAGTTCTCAAATAAGATTACTTAAATTTCTATATCGGGAATTAAGCTGGGAGGGGCTTACTCCTTTTATAGCTATATGATAATTTTGTCCCAGAACCCCCATATTTACCCTACTATTCACCTGATCAGTTTTGGCAGTTTACCGAACCGATTTAATAAAAAAACGTTTCGCAACATTTTTTTAATTAATTTAACGAAAAAACGTTGCGAAACGTTTTTTCAAAGTATTTTAATTAATAAAAAGCATTTCGCAACGTTTTTTTAATTAATTTAACAAAAAAACGTTGCGAAATGTTTTTTCAAAGTATTTTAATTAATAAAAAGCGTTTTGCAACATTTTTTTAATTAATTTAAAGAAAAAACGTTGCGAAACATTTTTTCAAAGTATATTTAATTAAAAAAAAATGTTTCGCAACGTTTTTTAATTAATTTAAAGAAAAAACGTTGCGAAACGTTTTTTCAAAGTATATTTAATTAAAAAAAATGTTTCGCAACGTTTTTTTAATTAATTTAAAGAAAAAATGTTGCGAAACGTTTTTTCAAAGTATATTTTAATTAAAAAAAACGTTTCGCAACATTTTTTTGGATTGCTTTAGCGAAATTGCAATTCCGCAAATGTATCGCAATTCCGCAAATGTGCCGCAATTCCGCAATTATTCCGCAATTGAATTGCGGTACTTTGCAGAATTGCGGAATATTTGCGGAATTGCGGACAATTGCGGATTGCGAAATTGCGAATATTTAGGTTTAAAAATCCGCAATGTTCCGCAATACCGTAAATCGCAATTATTCCGCAATTGCTTATTTGCGGCACCATCCTTAGATATTGGTTAAGTCTGTTAGATGCTTTTGATCACTTTCCATTTTGATTATTTATATGCTAAACTTAATATCTTTGACCAAAAATATGCAAAGTACCTGCCTCGGCCCATTTCAAACTACCAACCGCTTAACCTTCTTTGGTTATGCCCTTCTTCATTGCTTATGAGGGACAGCCTTTTTTTCTCTTACCTCAATTATCTCAACTGAGTCAGAATCTTCAGAAGACTCAGATAAATAGGCGGAACCCTTACTTTTTTCATTACTCAGTATGGGAGCTATTTTATATATTAAGTTGACCACAGTTTCCCTATAACGTTAGTATGAAAAGTCGTTTATGACTTATCTTAATACCGAATAATTTAAATACATATTTTATTATAAAATTAAAAGTGAAAAGGCTTTTATATCCTAAAATACCTACATGGATCGTGTTACTTGCCAATATATTAAGAGAGATGGTTCCATTTGTGGGAGAGTCTGTACTCGTACTACTGGCTGTACAAAGCACTGGACATTACATGAAAAAATATGGAAAAAAGACCTTACCTTGTTTGTGGCATACCTACCATTTCTATTACAGAATGCTGTCCCAAACATTCGGCTAGATTTCATTCACTAAATTATCGAATGAGGCAGAAGTATGGGGTTGGGAACCTTCAATCTGGGAAGGTCTCTGAATTATCTACTGAGGAGTGAGAAACAATATATTATTCCATTCATTAGTTTATATTATTGGAGTGGCGCAAGGGTAGAGATAATTTTTAATAATATATGCTGATAGATGAAGGCTTCTGTGGAATTATATTATATAAAAATAGCAGAAGCCTTCACCTACCTGATATGTAACCAATTAGTATTAGCATATATCAAATAAGTCCTGAATATCCTCTGTATTTTGCGTATTATCCACTTTGCTAGAGCTAGTAAAATTATCTAATATCAATTCATCGGATGGGAGTTTACTATACCCATACCGAGTATCTTCACCATTTACCCAATAAATTTCTTCGCCCGTTTGATATGAAGGTAATCTAGAAGCATCTTTACTATCAAATGAACCTACTAGATGGTAATGTCTACAATTCTTATCTATAGCCTTAAATTTTAATCCATAAGTTGCATAAAGTGATGCATTTAATAAACCAAGTTTTGCCTGATCTGTTTTCAATCCCAATTTTTTAGCTCTGCACGATGCATCTGTATTATCAAACACTCGAGCCATTTTGGGTACTAAATCCTGGAGATATGATATTGATTCAGAAGAATTCAGATGAGTTTTGACATCATCAGACTTATATCTGGCTCTATCATCAATATCTCTAGCAGGTGTACAATTTCTTAGTAACTCCAAACAAATTTGATGTCTCTTAGCTCAGGTGGTAGTTGTAAGTCTGTCTTCCCTGTAGTCTTTATGAGTGATAGCTTCAATTGAATTTGATTTTTTAAATTATTTATTGTATTACTATTTCTATCATGCATTGAACCTCTTGATTTAGTACCATTATGTAATTTATTATTACTTTTATTACTTATAAAATCATCATCTAAATCTTCATCCCAATTTCCCATCATATCATGTAATACGTTTGTTTGATTTCAGGATCAGAATTGTAAACTATTAGATCTTCCTTTAAATTGATTATTTCTGTTATTGCTTTTAGTTACATCTGCATAGGTTCTGTTTCTATTTCTATTAAAGTTATAACCTTTAATCTCTTTGAGTTTGTTCTTCCTATTTAAGTATCTATTATTACTCTTATTTTGTTTTAATTGATAATCACATTCTATAGCCATATGATTAGTATAACCACAAATATTACAAGATTTTTCATCAGCAGGCACCCATTCAAGTTGGTTTCCTTTATATTGATAAATATTACTAGTGGCTGTTTCTAAATCTTCTTGTGAATAAAAATTAATATATGCATATTTTAATGGTTGATATCCTTTTGGTTTTTTTGGTATGAAGAAAGTAGCAGCATTCACTTCTTCAATAAAGCTTTGAATATCACGTGCAGTTGTATTTGATGGTAAACCACAGAGTTTAATACTATATTCTTTTCGTTCTAATCTTTTTTCTTCTGATAAATCTAAAGGTATTACTTAGAGGTATTCCTTAAATGCCTATACACTCCAGTGCTTAGAAAAGATTGTTAAGGCATCTTCTTCTTTATATGTGATATATGCCTGTTGATAAATTCCTTTTACTCTAGTATAAAAACCTTTTTCTTCAATTTTCCCATATCTAGAAAAGACAGCTCTGATGTCTTTGGGAGTTATATATAAAGGAATATTGATAATCTGTACAGTGCGATTGCATTCCTCTTGAATTTGTTAATTAGATTTTTGATTTAAAATTTTCTTTTCATCTAATCCAATGAATCTAATTGGTTCTTTATTCCTCATTTATTTTAAATTCCATTTCTAGAAGTTTCTGCAAATTTACTAAATTCTATACTGCTACATACAATTCCTTAAAAGATTTTTCTTCTTTTTTCTTAAGTGATACATTAATTCCTACTACATCTACTTGCTGTTTTACAATATTTGTAATTTTCTTTAAGCGGGTATTTACTTGTTGATCATTTTCCAAACAGATTACAGCCTTGAATTTTTTATTTTTATCAATCTTATTGATATTTTCCATATCAAGATTATAGTGACGTTTTCTTTATTTTCATTGGTATTTGTATTTTGGTTATCTATACCAATTTGGTCGTCTTGTATCATTTTACCTTTAGCATTTTGATTGTCATCCTTTTTTGGAAGTTTGGCTGTCTTGTCATTTTGGCTGATCTGTTGCTGATCAGTAAGTTCCATTTCAGTATCAATAATGACATCTTCGAATTCCTTATTGGGTTTTTGTTTTTTTGTTATGGGTTCTTTATCACCCATTTCTAAGTTGTCAAGATTGAGTCTAAAGGGTCCTTGTTGTTGATATGTTTCCCAAAGTTGTCTATTATCAATAATAGGGGTAGCCCTTTTTTGTTTATTTTCTTTACGTTGTAACTTTCTGTTTAGAACTTTGGTAAAGCCATCATTGTTTTCACCAATATTGAAGGTTTTATGTATTCTTTGAAAATCATTTTCACTGGAAATACTGCTTTTTTCAATATCGTCCAGGTTCATTTTCTCCTCATTTATATGTTGGGGCACTTTATTCCTAGTTTGGCTTCGAGTTCCTTGACTAGAACCACTCATATTCACAAATTTATATATTTGAAATTGAGATTCCACTTTTATTTGCTGCGAATTTTTTGTATTTTTTTTACAATTAGGAGAAAGAATTTATAGCAATATCGCAATAAATATAGCTATATAAAATTGAACTATTAAAGTTCACATTATGCATTTCTGAAATTATGAAAAAATGCTTGAAGATCGCACAACAAATCCCAAATTAAGTGAAAAAGTACATTAATTTGGGAAATGATCACCAATAATTTATCGATCAAAAGCATACTATCGCCAAATTAGTATGGAGTTTACAATAAATAAATATTATTAGTAAAAATCGATAAAATCAAAAAAAAAGTCTAATTTATTTGTATTAATCTATTAGAATTATTATCAATTAGTAATTGTTATCCATTAAAAATTTTTGTCTCAAAATAATTATTATTATATTACATATAAAATTGATCATCATTATTTGAACTTGGAAGAAAAAATTTTTTTTTTATGTTAGAAATATTCGAAGAAAAACTAAAAGAATTGAGAAACTATCGATTAGGTTGCATACTCTTAGTGGGTTGAAAAAGGAAAGCCATATGAGAAACATGAAGAAGTACTGTCATTTTTGAACTAAGAGAAACATGAGAATGGAAATGCTTGCTCAAATCACATTTGTTTTAAAGATCTAGTTGATCTGTATTGCATGTTTGTCATTAAGATGCAATTATAATTTTAAAGGAATCAGACAATTTAACTCTAACAGGGGAAGAGAACATTATAATGGAGGAACTTCTATCAGAAATTCTGGAAAAACTGATCCAAAATCCAGAAAAGGGGGCAATTACACTACTTTAATAAAGGGAACCAATACCACCACTCATAATAATCTGATATGTTATTTATTTTATTTTTATTTTTGATTGCGAACAGTTGATTAGAACAGTAATACATATTATAAGTCAATTAAAAATTGAGACTAATAACGAAAACTGTATCTAATTGAACCAATTCAAAGAACCTGCACCATCTGCCTTAGTGTACAGATGCAAGCAGAAAGCCCACCAACAGATTCCAAAGGGTAAACGCTAAGAGAAAAAAAATAAAAAGAAATAAAAAGGAAAAATAAGCACTGGGAAGATAAAAAAGGAGGAGACCAGTCACAACCTTTTCTTAGGCTATAGCAAAATATGGCAATGCCTGATCTATGCTAAAAACCTATGAAATAAAAGAAGATAAAATGAATTACTAGATTAGCAATTTATCATCTAGCTTCTGCAGTAAAGTTTTGAAAAGCATGCACAAGTCATCTGAAATGGTAGTCTTTTTACAAGATTTGTTCTTTTTCGATTTTGACTTCTTGTGGTCAGGGCAAACTGGATCTGTTTAGAGGGATTCAATTGTCATAGTTTTGGGGCATTGCCACCCCTATTGTCTTTTTTCTTCTTTGACTTAATCAGTAAGGGCATTTTGGAATTTGTCAACTTTATTTTATCTGTTTGTAAAGAAAGTGCTCGCATTAACCTTTCATACGTTTCAAAATAAAGTATTCCTTTGAGTCCTTATTTATCCTTGATGACTTTTCACACCAATGCTCTCGTATACTGAAGGAGAGAAGCACCATCAGGGGTGAATTTGCTGAATATTGCATCTTCAGTTGTTGGGCAGTGTAGTGACAAAATGACAATCAGCTAAATTATTATCTGAAGGCTAAATTATTATCCAAAGGAAATGGAAGAATTGCTATCTGAAGGAAATGAATAAATTATTATCTGAAGGAAAAATTATTACTGAATTATTTTTAGTTTAGTTTATTTTTAGAATAGTTTAGTTTATTTTTAGTTTTGTTTATTTTTATTTATTTGTTTATTTTTAGAATTAAAAAAAATAGAATAGTTTAGAGGGAAAAAGAGATAGATTTTAGGGAAAATGGAGGAATGAAATACCTTTAACATTCTGGATCCTTCTGAATGATGTAATAATAAGGAAAATGAAATACTATATGTGGAAAACAAGAAGATTTGAAATATCTCTAATATTCTGGATCTTTCTAAATGATGAAATAATTTTGAACTTCTGACAACAAAAAGAGACAAGTAAAATAGATCCTTGAAGGAAAACACTCAATGATGTAATGCTAATCATGACAATTTATGAGTCATCGTGAATCACTGAGAATGAATAACTATATTTAGAAAATAAGAAAATGGATCTTAGAGGAAAAAGAACATTTTCCTACTTAATCTTTAAAATGGATTTTAAAGGAAAATATCTAATGACATAATGCCAAGCAACACCAAGCGATTTACAATCAGAAAGTTGGAGAATCAGAAAACAAATCATTCACCTGGAACTATAGGAATTAGGGAAAATTATTTGGAGAAATTTAGGAATTAGGAGGAAAAATTAAATATAAAAATGGTCTTTAAAACTTAAGCAGAATTTAATGTTCATTTGCAGCTTATATAATATGGAATAAAGAAGGAAAAACTCTGCTTGGAAGGAATTTGAGAAGAAGGAAATAAGAAGTAATGGGAAAAATTATGCAAGAATGAAAATTGAAGATTAATTTTTAGTTTAAAAATTTCTTCTAATTAATAAACTTATAATTAATTCATAAAAGGAAATGATTAAATTCAGAAGTATGATAAAGAATTAATTTTACTTGTTAAAAACTTTCTTTAAAATATTTTAATCAGTATCTTTTGAATGAAGAATGATTTATTTGAATAATATGAAGTATAAATTTTACCTTTTGTTTTTATGTTTTTATCTTGTTTAATGAATCGTTATAATGTTTGTCAAATGTTTTATTGTATTTTGTTCATTACTAATTTTCTTTTATGATGGAAGAATGAATTTTTATTGGATTAATGTTCATTACTAATTTTTTGAATACTAATAAACCAAGCATAAGTTAGTTCTTTCTATATTCTCATCCAAGGGGTAGCGACGTAAGTATAGGTATCCTTACGGGCTCTTGATATGACAGCGGGAAGCAGAAGGAGGCTTGAAAAGTTTCATGACTCTTTCTTTGTGCGAGCTTCCATTTGCAAGGAAACCACTGGACTCATATTCCTCCTAATTGAGTACACCAAGGCAACAAAATGAACTCGGTATCTTTTGTGGGGAGTTAAAACTATATCCACACGTATTGTGTAGTACTTATGTTGGGTCTTAAGGGAAATGTTGAGACTGCGTTCCCAGTTGGCCAAAGTAGACCTTATTTTATCTGAGAATCAGGTAGTGGGTACGTTATAGATCATGATAGTTTGATGTTGATGATTTTAACTATCAGCAACAACGTTATTATCGCATGTGATTTTTTGAATCGACTCTTGCTTCTCTTTACCTTTTTTTGAATTTCTGGCTGGAAGTGTTATGACAGGAAGGGTGATCACAGATACATTCTGTGTAATTACCAGGTTGACTACCTTTTTGGAGTAAAACTTGCGGCATCTGCCAATAAATTACTATCTATGTTTATTGCCTGAGATTCTGTAGTTGCTATTGGTACATGTTGTTCCAGTTCCATCCATGATGGCTGCAGCTCCAAGTCTTCAAAATTGTTTCCTTGAGAGGGTAGCTGTAACATATCTTTGATCTTAATATATAGTCTGTCTAGTGTGGCAACCAAGTGCTTTTTTCCTAAACTTGCTATTATATAAGAGGTTATACGGGAGATAACTTTGTCATATTTTACAAAATGGGGGTCGTTTAGTTCAAACATATTTTTCTTGCCAATGAGGTAAGCAAGATTTTTATATAGTTTTTTGGTTTTCCTACATGGCCTGTTGAATAGGCAAGGCCTATGTCTATTATCAGTTCCTCCACAAAGGTGTGTATTAACTCTTTGATAGTATTTGTCCAAATTTCTTCAAAATTTTCCATCTTTTCCTATATTAATTTTGTCTGGGTATTTTATGACAAAAATTTGTGGAAAAGAGTTTTTGTAATAATCTGATATGTTGACTTTTATGATATGATCATACTTGCAGACCTTAAGTTCACGTGATATAACGTATAATCAAAAAGAGAAACTAAAATCATAATAATGTTTATATTCCTGGTTCCAGCTCCTTGAACGAGATTTTACTCTTAGTCAACACAGGCGTCTAACACACCCTCTACCAGACATTCAAGTATTTAATCTACCTATCAAACAACTCTCAATCAATAATTCTCTTCCAGTCGAACACCCTATAAATGAATGGGTCTACTATTGGGATGAAACTAAAAAAGACATTGTTTTTGGCAAAACTATTTCTAGAGAAAATGATTCTTTGTCATCAATAACATACTTTCAACATTATACTCCTATATTATGTTCTTCTCGTTCTTCGTCTTCTTCTTTAGATACTGCTCCTGTCACTCCTACTCGACAGTATCATATCCTAGTTCCCTGCAAATATTGTTCCCTTCACTCTTATTACCCACATAATTATAATTGCACTTGCGTAGTGTCCTCCCGTTCATTAAAATTATTAAAATTCCATACACATAAAAAATTATTAAATCCCTATAATTTAGTTATTCCTTCAATCTATTCTCAACAATTTTACGTCCCCACGAAACCTGTACACACTTATAAGCATTTGGCGTACAATTTTATGCTCCTTCGATATAACAAAGGCACTTTTAGCAATAACTCTCCTATTACGTCACATTTTATTTCTTCTATAACAAATACTACATGTTATTCATGTCCTTCGAATACTTCATTCATCACCCACGCTATCATTGGTAGCCCGGCCTTAAAAAATTGATTAATTTCTTTATCTACTCAATTTGCTAATTTCAGAGATTTTACTTTTTATACAGATGGTTCTGTTATTAATCTAGGAACCCCCGCAAGTTCAATGGAATTTGGATGGTTGCAAGTTCATCATGCTTCTCCTAAATTAACTTTTACAGGCAAAATTATTTTCCTTACTTCGTCTACTCGAGCTGAATTATTTTCTATCCTATCAGTCTTTTTAGTCGTTCCTGCTCAAGCGAACGTCCAAATATATACCGATTCAGCAACATATATCCAGAACTTTCATACCCTTATATTTAATTCTGTCTACAGCGTTAGACAACAACACAAGCAACTATGCCACACAGTTTGGTGACTCATCAAGTTTTTATACCAACATAAATCCATCAACGTCTCACTCCATAAGGTCAAAGTGTATAGTGACGATTACTATAATGATGAAGCTGATCGCTTAGCTAAACTAGGACATCAATCCACAGAATCTATGTTGGTTAATACACAATTTTTCTCTGACTGACTTATGAATATTATTTGGAATGGCATTTCTCATATCGATAAAAATATTTGCAAATGGTGCGCGACTCCTATATCTGCAAAAAATTTCAATCGTCTTATTGGCTCCTCGACTTATAAAGCAGTTTCTGATCTCATCTCTGCTAAAATAATTGATTGGGAAGCAACTACATTTTGGCTCAATTATAATCCTCATTCATCACCAACTTCTTCAAAACTTTCAAAAATATTATCTCACCAAATAAAAGTGGTCACCTTCATGTTACCTACTGGTTCGCTTCAACAGCGCAACTATCCCAAACTATATCCTACTTCGCCAATACTATGTCCCTCCTATCGAATTCATGAAGATACCAATCGTCATTTAGGTCTTTGCACCTCTCATCAAAGTAGCTGCATTACAATTATGGAATCACACCACCTATTCCTAATTGATATTCTTACACAACATTGTATTACATCCTCTCCTGTTGATATTTCTCATAACGTTAATTCTTGTAGAATTTTTCAATTATTACATTATTTCACTACGTATAGGACCTTGTCCCCCGACCACCCTATTTATCTATTATTTTACAACTACGTACCGTTAGAACTCACTGATTTGTTTCATACTTTTATCAACAAAACTAAATTACGAAAATCGTTACTTTTAAAATTTTTACTTTCTCTGTTCAAAGATTTCAAACAGAAAATATGGAATGTCCACACGTCCTCATTGAAAGTATGGGAATCAACAACATTTAAAATCACTTCCAAATCCAAAAAGACATACAGATCCAAGTTCGGTCGTCGCTCTCAAAAATCTCCACGCCAACATGTGCACACTTCTAACATTATTCGTTATAATCAGACAAGACAACCTCTTGATTTTGGTCCTCCTATGACATCAAGAACTTATCATCATCCGAATGTTAACTATGCCCAACATTTAATCTGGGCGTTCAGCAACTTCTTATATTCAGGACTATGGCATCATTATTTATCATATATTCCTTTTGACAATTTTAATTATATAGACCAATTTCCCTTTACTTCGTTATACTTATCTTATCATTTATTTTCTTCTTTTTGTAATTCTTCTTCTTCTTTTATTTTTACCAACCGTGTATCACCTTCTTCCCTATAAGTTAGGAATTCGCATAGTCTTCCAGTCATAACTTATGGGTCCCCTTTCATTGCAAAAGTTTTTACAGTTTTCTTTTATATACATTGTAGTCTTGTACTCATTAGATGTATAACTGTATCTGTGGTACCCACCTGTAAAAATAAAATAAAATAAAATGTTTATATTCCTCTTCAAGAAAAGATTCAGGTGAATTCTGTTTACATCAAATTATATGATCAATATATCAAGTCCTAATTTCGTGATCTCATGCTTACACTAAAGAATTTGTAAAAAACAAGAAGCCCGTTGAGTATGTGCTGAATGCCATGCAAAAAATACCAAAAACCTTACGTTAGATTCAATTCTGTCAAACATCATGGAACTAGTATTTACATGTGTGATCAAAATTATTATCTGAAAAAGTTCCTAGTTTTTATCTCTACGACAGTCATATAAAGAAAGACTGCCTGAACAAATTGAACAGATTTACTCCATACATTCCTACCAAAAGAACATACATCTTTACCTGTTGTTCCACTTTATTTAAATCATACAGCTAATGATGCACCTGAGATTTATGATCTACTACCAGAAGATATTCAAAATCATATGAACTTGGCTAAGTTGAAACTATATGCTCCTGATTTACCTCAAACACTTTAGTTCAGTAAATCTGGTAAACCTTTTTATTCTCCTGCTGTAGCTTGAATTTGTGGAAAATTGTGAAATCTCGTCATGAAGAATGCACTTGGCACGAACAACAATATCCGCATTTATCTATGGACAATGATAACAATGATTGAAATACTATACCGAATAGAGCTGCCTATTCCCTGCGTGAAATGAAAAATTACTATCACTATCACACGATACATTATATCTGTACTCATAAGTGACGTGAGTACCGTTTACAAGTAAATCAGAGTCTACTTGCACGAAACAATTACACTGGCTTATAGATCGAGATCCAGTTAAATTGAAATTGGATGACTCAGATGATAAAATTTATGGAACCGTGAACTAAATATTTGTTAGACAAAACTAATAATTTTGACGCTGATTACAAATTTCTCCCTCGATTACCTCTTCTCTCTCACGTAGTAAATAGTTTCTTTCTTTTGTTAGAATCATTTGTTTTGTTACAATATTTAGTTATTTGGGGTTTATACTTTTTCCTTTATCTGGTATCAATTATAGTTTATTCTTAGATTTACTTTTTATAATGTATAGTTTTGCTATTTGATACAACTTTTTTTTTATTCAAGTTTAGTGCATTTATAGCCGTTAGTTACGTATTTTCATTTTTTTTTCAAAAAACAACTGAAAAATAGATTGGACTATTTCCCATATTATAGTATCAACATGAGATGAACTTGATGTTTGAAAGGATGATACGGCTTTCTTTTTAGATTAGTGATTACATTATTGTTACTTTCATGTAATTAACAGGAGGCCGGTGTTACTCTGGTCAGTTCGTCGATCAGGTAACTATGACTTGGAGACAGGGATGCAATAGATATGTCTCAAGTCCAATCAACAAGACACACTATTCACAAAGGGACAGTTCGTTTATAAGGTAAAAGAGTTTATTTATTAATTATATGAACTTGTTATTATAACTTTGTTATTACACTCTCTGATATTTTTCAACTAAAAAGAAATTTCAGGATATTTATACAAAATAAAATATATTTAAAAATATAACAAATAAATCTAATATATCAAATAAAACTAATAAATCAAATAAATAAAATAAATCAATTAAATCAAATAAATCAGATAAATCAAATAAAACTGATATATCAAATAAATCGGAAATATCAAAAATAACAGGCTATGATGGCTTTGGCTTAGGCGGCTCTATATACTTTGCCACAATGTCACGTGATTACTACGCCAACAGTTCTCCCCTTCTTTAGTTTGAACTCCGTTGAAAACTCTTTTCTTTTTACCACACTACACACCCAACCCACTAGTACATGGGGGTCACTCGTGATATACCAAGCTAAGAGGTCCCCGAAGGGAATTCGTGCCGAAGCCCGAAATTAGCAAGGCATAGAAGCCGATCATTTTGGCCAGGAATGACCGAGTACGTGTGACAGCGATTTTGTGTTGATGATGGACTCATATTTATACCAATTTTTGAATTTGTTAGAATTATGGGATTGGAAATTAGTGGAAAAGTGTTGGTAAATTCTGATAAAATTCGGTTTGATTTTTGGTGGTAATTTCTGGGAAGTTTCTTCATTTAAATTTTCATCAATGTCGCACTATCTCAAAATTATCTTCATCTTTTTTTTTCATTAATTTTCAATATGACTCGCACTGACACCAATGTTGCTCGTTGAAAACTTCGCAGTTCGCGTGCCTCTCGAGGCTAAAATAATAAAAAAAAACATAATAAACCAAGTAAGGCCGTCAGAAGAAGGCATTTTCGAAGAAAAGGCATTGATAAGCCTCAAAAAAATGAAGGCTTGGCTCAACAAGCTTTAGAAGTTGCTGGAAAGCTTTTTGTAACGAAAGAAGAAGAAGTGGAGAAATTACAACAAGAAATAAATCAGAAAAATGGGGAACTTGGCCATTATAAGGAGTTAGCAGGGTTTAATAGAGATTTACGAGAACAAGTATTTTCATTAACTAAGGATAAGGAGCGGTATAGGAGGGAACGGGAAGGTTGGAAGGTACGACATGAGAGGGAACATAAAAGGGCTAATGAGGCAAAAGAAACTATTTCCAATTATGAAACATATATGAGAGAAAATAATTTAGAACCACCATCTACTATTTAGATTTTTCTTCTTTTCTTTTTTCTTTTTCCTAATAAATTTTCATAAAAATTTTCTATTTTCTATTAAATTATTTTGGGAAGTTAAGTCGCGCATTTTTGCTGATCATTTGTGAAACTAAAATTAACACTAAATTAAATTTGGATCTGCCATCATTACTAATTTCTATTTTTGTAGATCATACTTGCGTCAATTAATTAAATTAATTTAGACTTGATTTATTTAATCCAATCAATAAATTTTCCAATAAATTATGATGTAATTATAAAGAATTTTGATCCAATAATCCTTGCACTATTTCTCGTAACTGTTTCACCTGACTTCTATTTATTTTCCTTGCTATTTGCGCAGTAATGTAAAAAGTACCAAGTATTTTAATTGGTTGATGTTCAAATATATCAAAGACATTTTCTGACATTCTCGTATAATGATTAGTTAATTTTTGCTTATATCTAAATTGTTGAGCTTTAGTTTCTAAACTATTTAATAATTTTCCAATATAATAAGCATTGATTAGTGAGTTTAATCGTTCTTTCAATTGAATTGATCGTCATAATGCAGCATAAGCATTTTTAAATTGTTCATCAAAAGGAGCAGCTTCATCATAGGGTGGTATTAAATCTCCATTTTCAAAAGGAAGTTCTAGTTGTAAATCTTGAGTTAAAAGGTCAATTAATCTATTATTGGGAGATTCCATTCTTTCTGATCGTAGTAAGGTTTTAGTAAACTTCCATTGAAAGGAGCTTTTAGGACTTTTCCTTGCATATCCCTTATTTTATAGCTTTCATTTTGTAAAACCGCATGGATATAATAGGGTCCCTTCCATTTTTCATCTAATTTTCCAGACCATTGTTTCGCTTTTTCAGCCTTGTACAATAAAACTTTATCTCCTATTTGAAAAGATCTATGACGTTTAATTTGCTGATCATGATGTAATTTCTGTTTGGCTTGTTGCTGATCTATCCTTTGTCGGGTAGATTCTCTATCATGTGGTAACTCATTAACTAATTTGTTGATCCTACCGGATAATTGTTCTTCATTTTGGGTAAGATCATCAATTGGCAACTTTGCTTCACGACCATATGTTAAATAAAAAGGAGATATTTTGGTTGTGGATTGTTTACTTGTACGATAAGCAAATAAAACTGGCTGAATAAACTGATCCCACTGTTCTACTTGTTTGACTAATTTAGCTAAAGATTCACATAAAGTTCTATTGAATCTTTCTACTAATCCATTGGTTTGGGGATGATATGGTGTTGATAATAAATGCTTAATCTCAAATCTTTTGGTTAAACGATCAATAATTTGATTATTAAAATGAGTTCCTCGATCTGTCAGTATTTTCTGAGGGCATCCATGTCAGCATATAATGTCTTCATATATGAATTTCTCAGTTTCTTCTGCTGTAGCTCTAGGTACTGCTTTTGCTTCAGGCCATTTAGTCAGGTAATCCATAGCAACTATAATATATTTATTTCCATTAGAAGTCTTTGGTAAAGGTCCTACAAAATCTATTCCTATTTGATAAAAAGGTGAATGTACAGGTATTGGATGTAATAATTGATGAATTTGAGGTTTTCCTCTTCTTTGACATGAGTCACAATTTTTAACATATTCTCTAATATTTTCATACATCTGAGGCCAGTAATATCTAGTACGAATTTTGTTGAACATAATTTCAGTTCCAAAGTGTCCAGAAGTAGGATCATTATGTACCATGTAAAGAACTGGTTCCATTTCATGTATTCTAATTACTCTTAATAAATTTCCTTCTTTCTGTTTGTCTTTTCTATATAAATAGTTGTTTTTAATAATAAAAGGAGTACAAAAGTTTTTGAATTGTTTGATAAGTTGTTGAGTATTTAAGTCTGATGGTAGTTGTTGAGTAGTTAAATATTGAAAAATTCTATTATATTGGGTTGTATCCATTGTTATAAAAATACTTAAATAAAATAAAATATTAGGCTGTCTGTCACAATGCAGGCACTTTTCGCTTTCACCTTTTAATAAATTTGATATTTGTTAAGGATTTAATCTAAGGAAGCTACAAATGGCTCAGTAGAGATGGTGTAAGGGGGTAATCCATAGGAAAGTCGTAAGAAGCATTTTAAATAATGAACAAGGTTGGTTTGTTTCACTCCTTCAGGTTCCTCCCACCAAGGTTGGTTTACCAAAAATTCTGGCTTCATATCAGGTCGTATTTTCCCTAAAGTAAATCCAATAATGCAATCATGAAGTATAGTTCCATATGGGAGGTTCTTTTTGCACATTGTACAATAAGTATGAATATGATGATTTTCTATGTCACATTCAAAGGTGCATCTACTTCCTCCTCTATTGATAGGTTGACCAGCAATTACTTGCTTTATTTGAATAAACTCTTGGAATAATTCTTGTAATTTTTCCTTTGAAAAATAATATGCAGGAGTTTGGACTCCTTCTATATCATCATTCAAAATTAAAATATCTTGGCCTTCTTCTAGCCATTCTTCCTGATGGTTTGGATGATCTTCTTGGTCGTGTATTTGCTGGTAGTATTCTTGCCAATCTCTTTCATAGTCTGATCCTAAAGTGCTATTATCATTTCCCCAACATATACATTGAATTTCTTCACAATTTTCACATGGTTGAGGATAAATAATTTCGTATATTTCTGCTACTGGTTTGGTAGTGATGACTTCTTCAGAGTCTGCTTCATAATCTTCCTCTTCTATGGGGGTTAAAGTTATTGGAGCAGATAAAGTATGCTTGGTAGGTCCAGGATATGTTTCTAATTCAATTAGGAAACAGAATGTTTCTTCAGGAGTTCTAGATAATGCATCAGCATTGGCATTAAGTTTTCCTGGTCTGTGTTTGATCTCAAAGTCGTACTGCTGTAATTCCATTACCCAGCGAGCTCTTCTTCCTTTTGGCATCTTGGAAGTCTTTAACCATTTGAGGGCAGAGTGGTCAGTAATGATGGTGAATGGTCTTAATCCTAAGTAGTGTTGAAAATGTTTTATGGCCCATACTACAGCCAAACACTCTTGGTCTGTTACAGAGTAGTTCTTTTCTGCTGGATTAAGGTTTCTGCTTGCATAGGCAATTACATGTTCTTTACCATCTTCCTTTAGTTGAGATAATACAGCACCTAAACCAATTCCAGAGGCGTCAGTATAGATAATGAAAGGTTTGTCGAAATCTGGATAACTTAGTACAGGGGCTTTAATTAGCATCTCCTTTAGTCTGTCAAAGGCTTGCTGTTGCTTTTCCTCCCAGTTGAAAGGAGCATCTTTCTTTAACAAAGTGAGCATTGGTCTTGCAATTCTGGAGAAATCCTTAATAAATTTCCTATAATAGGAGAATAATCCAAGAGCAGCTCTTAATTGAGTTAGGTTTGTTGGTATTGGGTAATTCTTGACTTTGTCAATCTTTTCTGGGTCTGGTTTGATTCCATCTCTTCCTACTACATGTCCTAGGAAGTGTATATTAGGTAATGCAAAATAGCATTTCTTTAATTTTATTTTTAGGTTGGAATTTCTGAGCGCTTGAAAAACTTGAGCTATATGGTCCATGTGTTGCTCAAAGGTTCCTTTGGTGTAGATGATTACATCATCCAAATACACGGCTACAAAGTCATTCAAAAATTCTTGCAGCACTCTATTCATTAGTCTTTGAAATGTACCAGGAGCATAGCTTAACCCAAAAGGCATGACTAGGAATTCATACAATCCAAAGGGAGTTACAAAGGCAGTCTTTTCTATATCAGCTTCATCCATGGCTACTTGCCAATAACCACTGGCAAGATCTAAGGTAGTGAACCATTTGGCTTGTCCAAAACTTTCCAACAGGTCATCAATTCTAGGGAGTGGGTAGGCATCTGCTTTTGTAATAGCATTTAGTTTTCTATAATCAATGCAGATTCGCTTATCTCCTCCTTTCTTATCCACAATTACAACAGGTGAAGCCCAGGGGCTACATGATTTTCTAATGATTCCATTTTCTTCCATTTTTACAATTTCTTCCTTTAGAAATTCTTTATTTTTAGGATTAATTCTGTAGGGTGCTTGGGAAATGGGTCGTGCATCTCCAATATAAATTTTGTGTTTTATGAGATTTGTTCTACCAATCTCAGTCTGACTTTTAGCACAAATATCTCTGAAGGATGTAAGCAAATTGTTGAATAGTTGTTGCTGGTGCACATCCAAAGGTCCAAGGTTAAGTTTATGAGGCTCTTCTTGGGTGGCAGTGGCGGCTAAATAAATGGCTGGATTTTCATCCTCACTTTCTTCTATCTTTTCCTCAGATTCTTCATATGGGGTATGGTCAGTCCAAGGGTTAAATTCTAGGTCGGATAGATCAGAAAAATCATCAGTTAAATCTGAAAGATAGAGAGAAGATTCTTCTATTTCTTCCTCTTCATATTCTTCACTATCAGTTTCCTCTTCATCATAGGACTCAGCAGGTCGTCCTCTAGTGCATTGCATAGGAACAGTAATTCGTTTCTTTCTCCACAAGATAGTCAGTGTACCTTCTTCCCAATCCAAATTGGCTTTGACCTTTTTAAGCCAATCATTTCCAAGAATAAAAACTTCATCTGTAGAATCCAATACTTGAATGTTGAGGTTGATGAGATGTGATTTTACTTCTATAGGAAAATCTTTTACTTCTCCTAAGGATCTAACTTTAGTACCATTGGCAGTTACAATTACTAAGTTGGAAGGTCCATTTATAGAATATCCAAGTCGTTTCATGAGCTTTTTGGTGATGATACTAGTGGCAGCACCACTATCAATGACGGCTGAAATAGGTTCTCCATCTACTCTCAATTGGCATCTGGCAGCAGTAGTAGGAGCATCATTGGCTGAGGAGATAAAATTAGTCTCTCTGGTTCTCTTGACACTTTTAAGCATTGCACTTCTATATTTTGGAATTTGAGATGAGGCTTGTCCAATAGTTAAGCCACAAGGAAGGTCTTTAATGTATTGGGCAATGTCAAATTCAGTCACATTTTCAATAGGTGCGGGTCTCATTTTAAATTTTCTTTTGATCTTTTGAGCTTTAATGGTGGATGGGGTAGTTTCTGCTGAAGGAACAACTGGAATAATATATTCCTCTCCTCCTTCATCCATTTCATCTCCTGTTCTCACTCTTTTTCTTAGTTGTCTTTCTTTTCCAGATTCTGAACGAGTATTTACATATACTTCATATTCAGCTTCATCCTCCTCTTCTTCATCATAGGGGTAGTATTCTTCTTCTTCAACATATTCTTCATCCAGGAAATTAACAGGTCTGGTGAAAAGTTTTCTACTATTATTATTATTATTATTTCCTGAGTTGTTATTTCTATTACTTCTGCACTCTCTGGAGATATGTCCTACTTTCCCACATTTGAAACAGGTTAGTTTAGTTTTATCTCTAGCCTTTTCTGTAGTCGCTCTAAAATTTCTAGGCTTGCTATTATTGTTACTATTATTTTGAGCTAGCAATGCTGATGATAAGGTTGCATAATTAAGAGTCAATTGTTGGAGTTGTTGAGTTAATGCATCTACATCTGGGTCATTCTTGCTAGTGGAAGATCCAGCAACAGGAGTGATTGGTAAAGGAGCATTTTCTTTCACAGCAACAGGAACATTTAAAGAAACTGACTTTGTTGGAACATAATTATATCCAGTTTCTACCAATTTTGCACGGGTGATTGCATCATTTAAAGTAGTAGGATTGTTGGTAGATACTAAAGGAGTCAGCAGAGGGTTTAGTCCATACAAATACATTCGCACCTGTAATGCAGCAGGAACAGGTGGAGGATCAGTAGTTCCATTCACTTTTCTTAAGACTTTCTTGAATCTTCTAGAGTAGTCTTCAACTTTTTCTTCAGCTGTTTGTCTAATAGTCATTAATTCATAGTACCATTGATTTTTCTTAGTTTCAGGAGAGAAATATGCTTCAAACTGGTGTACAAAACTGGCATTTTGGTTTGTATTATCATTCCAAACAGTAAGACCATTACCATTGGCTCTGAACCAGTCATGGGCTGCATCTTTCAAGTATCCTGCAGCTATAGCTATTCTTCTGTTACCTGTCTACTGATTAGTATTAGCAGCTGTTTCAAAACGTTCTAACCATTCATAAGGGTCCTCATCATCTTTTCCATGAAAGTTATCTACTTTGGCTATGGTTAATTCACGAGGAGGTGGAGCATTTCCTAATGCAGTGGTCAACTGTGTAATATTTTGGCCATTAGTACCAAAAATAGTAGTTAAAACTGCAGTAAGTTGATCTTGATTCATAGTTTCAGGAGGTGCTTCTGGTGGAGGTAGGTTGTGGTATAAATTATATAACTTGGTGGTTTGATATTCAGTAGGTGCAGAGGAGTATCCTTGGGTTTCTTCACAAAGAGCAGGTATATAATATAATAATTCTAGTATAGGAGTACTAAGGGTGGAAAATAATATGCTTTTTAGAATTTCAGTAGTAAGGTCAGCAGCAGTATTCAGTTCAGCGATATTTTCTTTTAGTTTGGCAAAGGTAATAACAGTGCAAAGGTTGTAGTTTCTAGCAGAATGATTATCTTTAATCCAATTCCAAAAGTTAAAGAATCCAGTAGGATGTTGGTTATAAAGTATTTCTCCTGATGGGATATAACAAAAATTACAATAAGGAGCTCTTTCAAAGGCAGGTCTTCTTCTTTGAAGGTGCTTATTTCTGTGATGTTTTCTTTGGCTCTTTTTAGTACCGTAATATGGCATTCAATTGGGTGCAAGTACGTCTGCAATTGTTTTTCTTCTCAAGTACGTCTGAGAGATCCAGTATAGACAGTTCGTCGCTATACCTGGCAGGAATCACCAATTGTTACTCTGGTCAGTTCGTCGATCAGGTAACTATGACTTGGAGACAGGGATGCAATAGATATGTCTCAAGTCCAATCAACAAGACACACTATTCACAAAGGGACAGTTCGTTTATAAGGTAAAAGAGTTTATTTATTAATTATATGAACTTGTTATTATAACTTTGTTATTACACTCTCTGATATTTTTCAACTAAAAAGAAATTTCAGGATATTTATACAAAATAAAATATATTTAAAAATATAACAAATAAATCTAATATATCAAATAAAACTAATAAATCAAATAAATAAAATAAATCAATTAAATCAAATAAATCAGATAAATCAAATAAAACTGATATATCAAATAAATCGGAAATATCAAAAATAACAGGCTATGATGGCTTTGGCTTAGGCGGCTCTATATACTTTGCCACAATGTCACGTGATTACTACGCCAACACCGGCTGCTTGCAGCTGAGGACAGATTTTTTAGTACGACTCTATTCGGTCCTGTGCGACCTGACAACGTACTCACTGCTGTCTTTGGGGCACTCCGCCAGTAAAAATAAATAAAAATAGAAATAAAATTAAAATCATAATAATAATTCAAACTTGGATTTTTTATTTTTATAATTAATTGAAAAGATGTTAATAATGATAATATTTAATTGGAAAAATAAACTCAATAGTAATGATGACGTTACCCCTTTGTTGTGAAATTGTCTGATACTTTGCTTAAAATTGATTTGACATTACCGTTACTTTTAATTTTCATCTTTAATATTTCAGTTATAATTTTTGTTATTATTATTACGAAATTTCATATTTTATTTCAACGAAATTGTGAAAGTAAAATCTTTTTGATGATTAGAAGGATGAATAACTACATCGGTTAATAATAATAGAAAAAAAATATTAATATTAGAAATATTAAAAACTAGTGAGTCAATAAATAAAATAGTAGGTCACCTTTTTTCAATGTTTATTTTGAGAAAGTAAGCCTAAAAGATTCTAATGTTGCCATAAATGGTATCAACTCTAAATTTTCCAAGTTCATAAAATTATAAACATCCAGCTCGGATTAGTATAGTAACAGGCTCGACTTTTGATTAAAGTTAAAAATTGCGGCAGCATTATTGGTCTATTTTATTTTACTATAACGGTTTATGGATTTATATCGTAATGAGAACCGACGGTGATGATTACTAAGTAATCATGTGTTAAAATATGAATAATTAATTATGCTTTATAATAATTGATTATTTAGAAGGGAGATTAACTGGAAAATTAATAATAATGAACGAGTTCCTTGTCATTAAATTTCTTCGTTTGCTCTAAGATTTAACAGTAGATTTTAGAGAAAGCTACCCGTTATTTTTTTACCAAGAACTTTACGTTTAGCCACGTAATTATTTTTAGTGCTTTTCCAGAAAATAAAAATTTATTTTTTATGTAAGGGACGTAATTACTACGTCATGGAAAATACGGATAGTATGGTAAAATTGTCTATCATTTTGCCTATCAATTTAACCAGTAAATGTAAAGGCTCGTCAATGTTAATAAATCATTTATGCCAAGAATAAGATAACTTTTTTTTTTCTTTTTCAGCTTACCACTTATATTTTTTCTTTCCATGACATTTGGTAGTAAAAAAGCAATACTAGCCGCAAGCATTGTGGTTGGTGCTGGTCTCATAGCCCTCAGTGTTTTCAATCCTCCTGCAGGAAAAACAGTATCCACCATCTGCGTTGCAATAGGGTTTGGACTGAAAATAGCTGGTAGAAAAAATAATAATAAAATACTAGAATATGCAGGAGAAATTCTTGAAAATGGAGGAGCACTAGGAGGAATTGTAACTAGTTTTGTTAAGGGAAAATTTGTTTATTCCGCTTGTAAAGCTATTAAAAAATTTCTCTTCTAAACAAGAAGTAGGTAAGATTAAATAATATAATTCTCATGACAGCAGCAAAAAAATAAGCCTCTAACCAAAACCTTTACCGTAAATGACTGGTGAATAACAGCTGTCAAAATTTTTTTATTTCTCTTTTCTTACCTTTTCTCCTTTTTTCAAGTGAGATTAGAAGAATATCCAATAATAGTTGGAATGTGTATCTTTTTGACTTTCGTCGGTTGATTTTTTTTATAATTAATTACTTCTTTTTTTCTTATTAAGTCTTTTTGTTTAATTTATTACACCTATTTTTCTACACCTATTTTTCTATGCTTTTGTATGTTTTTTGACAAGACGATCATGAAACAATACTAGAGAATAATTCTTTTTTTTTTTTTTTCTTGTAGAGTCCTTTTGTTTACTTTTCTATGCTTTTGTATGTTTCTGTCAAGACAATCATGCAATAATACTAAAGAATATTCCTTTTTTTTTCTTTTTTTTTCTTGTTAAGTTCTTTTGTTTACTTTTTTATGTTTATTTTTCTATGCTTTTGTATGTTTCTGTCAAGACAATCATGCAACAATTCTAAAGAATAGTCCTTTTTTTTCTTTTTTTTTTCTTGTTAAGTTCTTTTGTTTACTTTTTCTATGCTTATTTTTCTATGCTTTTGTATGTTTTCTGTCGAGACAATTATGAAAATTTAAAAAAAAATCAAGTATGAATTTTGTAAGTGAAATAAATAATTTTGCTAATTTTCCCTAGTAGGGTGGTTGCTTCCTAATATTTTCAAGATTTAAAAGAGATTTTTTTTTTATTCAACTCTTGACAGAAAGGCAAGAAAATTTCTTAATGTTTTTACCGGTGAGAAAAAATTATTGAGTTTGATATAAATTTTAAAATAAAGAGCGGAAATTTTTCTAGTGAATAAATATAATAATAATGATTGCCAAAAGAGAAACGTGCTTTGAACTTGACGGCTTCCTGATACCGTTCCCTAGTGTAGTTCTTCATTATTTATCTAAACCTAAAATTGATTAAAAAAAAAAAAACAAGGTGATTAAAAATTTTTTTTTAAATTAATATAATTTTAAATTTAAAATAAAAAATTTACTATTAGGAAGTTCCAATTTATCTTGTTCTTCTGAATGAAGATTTGGACTATCACAGATTTCATCATCTACAAATAATGTAAATATTAGTAGTACAAAATTAGTATTATTTATATAAACAAGTTTAAACAACATATTACATACTGTAGTCATTAATAGTATGATATTTTTTCAATGGTTGCATTATTTCTCGAATATCTAAAAATTAGAATAAAATTATGCTTAAATGTTGAATAATTAAATTAATAAATTAGTAATATTAATCAACCTACTTACCATTTATTGAATTCTCTTTAGATATTTTGAGTGAGCATTTATTACTGGCTAATAAATTAAAGTATAAACTAAGATAAATTCGTTGATTATCTAAAAAAGTACTAAAATATATTTTATGAATCATAAATTACCAGTTAAATTACCTCTAACATTGCCACTTCTTTTTGTTAGATTGTTCATCCGGTTATTCACCTTATCAAAACCATTAACTAAAAAGAGGCAAAATCAATCAATAAAATATCTTGTTATATTAAACTTGACTCCAAATCCAATATATTTACCATTATTAGGAATGTAGAAGTTATATGATCTATTACTGTGAAATGCTAAATAACAATAAAGGAAAGTCTTTTATTATTTAATTATTCAGTAAGGAAAAAATATAAATTGTTTAATTTATACCTGCTTGCTCTTCTAATTTCAGGTATCAAAAAGGGAAATAATATATTAGTTATAAAATTTTGTTGTTATTTCATTAATACCGTAATAAATAATAAATACCTTTTGTTGCATTTCTTGGTTCAGGAAGATTTTCAAATCGAAAGATTTTACTAGTAAATAACCAGCTATTTGTATATCTTTCTGAACTATCATTTTCAAAACTATCATTTTCTTTTAGTTGATTCAATTTATTAGGATGGTTTTGGTAATATAAATTAAGTTCTCTTATTTTATTCTGAAGTGTTTTTATGTTTGGTCTGTTTAATGGATTAGCATCCCAACATTGTGTCATTAAATTCTTATATTTTAAGGGTGTTCCTGGTACAATTTTTGGTCTTATACCATTGATTATATTCATTATAAGATCATAATCATATTCATAATTAAAGAATGGTGGTTTTCCAGATGAAATTTCCCACATAAGCATTGCAACACTATAAATATCAGATTTAAAAGTAGTTTCATTTCCTGCAATTACTTCTGGTGCAATATAAGGAAGGTTTCCATATACACTTTTTAATGGTTTATTTGTAGGTCCACAAAATCCAAGATCACTAATTATAAATTTACCACCAATTCTAGATAGTATATTTCCAGAATGTAAATCCCTATGAATCATATTTTCATTATGAATCCTAAAAAGTGCATCTATTATATCGAGTGTAATTTGAATTCTTTCTTTCCATGTAAGTTTATTATGATTTTTTTGTAAATATTTTCTTAAATCTGTATCCATTAAATTCATCACAAGCATATAACTATTATTTAATGGATCGCAAGTTAATCCATAACATTGAATAACCACATCTGGCCATTTATTACTTATATATAAATGTGATCTAGCCTATAAAATAAAGAATATAATTATAAAAAAAATTTATGAAAATTATGAGGTTTGATATTTACCACCACTGGTGGTGAGTAGTATCACGTGATTTTATTGTAATTTTATAATTCCGACCGGAATTAAGTGATCTGCATAAAAATATCCTTTTTTAGAAATTAATGTTATACAAAATTCCAGGTAAAGTATTTCCAAAAATGGGGAAAATTTTGTGGAACGGGTATCGCCTAAAATGGATATTCCGTGTATTACAAAGTCCTAATATGGTAATTTTAATATTCTGGCCGGAATTATAAAAAAATAGGTATGTGACAGATAATATGTGACGAATAGGATTTTTAGCATGAAAAAAATTCTGTTCTATAAAAATGAAGGAAGGAGTGTGATATGTGTGACAAATAAAACACGTGACACTGGTGCTGACCACCAGTGGTGATACGTAGTAATTTTCAAATTATAATATCTTTAAATTACGAACCTCATCAAACCAACTTTTATTTGAACTTTTAACATTTTCTAATCTTTTAAGTATCACTCCTTGTTTTCCAAATCTTTTCAATTGTTGGTCCTTGGAATCCCATTCAATAAAATGTCCATCAATCCAAGTTGCTGTATAAATTTCAGAACATCCCCCTTCAGTTAGATACTTAATTTTTTTAAAATTATCATATGGAATCCACTCAATTATATTATCTGGTACAAATGTTTGCATTTGATATTCTTGTATTAAAATATCAATAACATCATTTTCAGATGTCCAGTTTGAAAAATTCGTTTTTAAATAATTTCGAATACAATGTTCACAATATGTTGTAGCTAAACATTCTTGATTACAATTTTCACAAACTCTTCTTGTTCCTTCATTAAAAAGAATCTTATTTTCGTCATAAGTTACAGTTAAAATTCTCATTGCTTCAGATTTTTCATCTTCTGTAAGTGATTCATCTGCAAGAATTATTTGTTTTTGAAATTCATTTTGTTTGTGAATATCATCATGAACATTAAAATCTATTAATGCATATGCTTTACTGATTGCAGTATCAATTAAATTTTTTCTAACAATAACCATAATGAAATAAATATATTGTAGAATTTTTTTTTTAAAATAAGTTTGAAGCAGAAAAAATTTTTTTTCGGAACTGTCTGAGAAATTCTATTTATAATAATAAAGTTGATTGTGCATAACTATTATGTACTTGGTGTCTTGTTGTACAAAACAAATTACTTAAAAAAAGGACACTTTTTCGCTGATCATTAAGTTCAAAATTTTAATGCTTTTTTATAATACATAGTGGAAGAGGTGATTGTATTTCACAGAAAAAAAGTTTTCAAATATATTTCTTAAAAAGACAATTTACAAGTATAGGAAGAGTGTATAGAAGTAGTTTTTTGATGAACTATAAAATGTCCAATTTTTCAATTAGTCAAACTTCTTTAATATGTCGAAACAATAAAGCTTTTATTAAAGTATAGCGAAAAATTAGCTTGCTTTAATAAGTAGACAAATTTCGGTGCAGCAGACTATATTCATATGATTCGAAATTGAAATCTCAGGAAAAAAAAAAGAAGGAATCATTTTACGGAAATATGATTAGGCGTAAAAAGAAGCGCATGGAATTTAGAAGTCGAAAAATAAAAAAAAGGAAAATCATCTGTCGATCCTTTGACCAAAATTTTTTTTGATGAAAAATATAATAAAACACAATAATAGTGGGTTAAAAAAAGACAAGATTTCAAGAATATTTATGAAAACTAGTTTTATTTCAAATAAACCCTCCTCGTACTGTAGATAAATGCCAAAAGAAGTATTTACCAAAAAAAAGTTTTACATCAATACCGCGAGTTTTTTGAACATATAGGTTATGCTTAAATACAATAAAACGTCTATCAAAAAATAATCTTAGAATATGGTAAAAAAAAGCACAGCAAAGAAACAATTTACATGGATCGAAAATGAATAAAGAAATAAAACGTTAAACAGGAAGCAGAGTAACTTAGCGGACTTTCTGTTTATTACATGAATGTGCTGATCATACTTCTATTTCATCACATTATATACTATATAGAGCTTTCGTAAAATCCGCAACAAGAAATAAACTTCACTATTTACCATGGACAAAAAACGAATTTAATAATTTACTAATGCATGTGCTTTCCTAATTACATCTCATTTAAAATTTTTTTTTTATTTCGGCGAACTGTCGCAATGGTGTTCCTGGACAGACACAAGCCGATATTGTAAATTATATTGTAGGAAACGGCGGCGTAGATTTCAATGGGTTAAACGCATTATTTTTATTCAGCGTAACCATCATGTAATAGTGATTGCTACGTTCTCTATTTGATATACGAAGCAAATTTCAAATTTCAAGCGGACGTCAACAGGTCGGTCATGTGATAATGATCAATTAAGAATATTTTGATTGATCAAACGATAGTTGGTTATATGATTGTCAAAATTTGATGTCAATCCTAGAAGTTTTGGAGCCGGTTTGGAGTCGGCTTCACTTATTTCTCTCTCATAAATTTAGAAACCAGTTTTCAGTTCAAAACCGTAGAACAATCTAGTCTGTTACAATTTTTTTTTTTCGAATTGGGAGTCTTGAAAATCTCTTTCTCCTTGTGTCAATAAGTGTTTAAAATGCTTACTCCCAAATTTATAACGTAATCTTAGTCTTTGTATAAGGGTTGCTTTTCAACTAATAATGTTTTGCCGAGACTTCAACTCGAATATTTAAAATCATTTAAGGGATTTGCCTTTTTAAAATTATTAGAACTAACCTATTTTATTCCAAATAACTTATAAATAATAAAGCTTTAATAAAAATGAGTTTGAATAAAAGTTCATTTTTAATTTCATTGAACTAACTATGCCATTCCACAATGATTTCTAAAAGAAAATTATTTGAAATTGCAAGATCACTCGGCAATCGTAAAATGTCAATCAATTTTTTTTTCAAGTCGTACAAGACGTACATTAACTGTATTTGTCTAATGTGGCTTCATGTAACAGAAAAATGGAGTTCTTATGCATGGTTATGCGTTACAGTCGTTACACGCAATCCTTTCAAATAAAACATATGATGTAATTTTGTTCAACTTAAGCTACTATTTTGACATTTTGATAATAACGAAAAAAAAAAGAAGAAAAAAAAAAAAAAAAAAGAAAATGCCAAAATTATATAAAGATATTCTTTATTTGATATTTAAAGAATTAGAATTACAATATCAAAAAAAGTCGCTTGTTTCATGCCTCACAGTTGATAAAACTTGGTGTGAAACAGTTGTTCTAATTTTGTGGAAAAATCCTTGGATATACTATGGACATAATAAGGAAGAATTATTATTAAACACAATCATTTCACATTCAACAGATGAAGCAAGAAATAACTTGAGTCAATATTTTAATTTTCTTACAAGTTCATCTAACAAACCTTTATTCAATTATCTTAGTTTTTGCAGACATTTAAATTTAGAAAAAATTGAAAATATAATTAAAGAATCATGTTTTACTCATACTCATTTTAAAGAAATTAGAAACTCTATACTCAACCTTTTTATTAATGAAAATATGGAATACACGCACCTTTATGTATCCCAACATTTTGATCATCGTATCGTTCCTGGAGCAGAGCTCTGTTTTTCAAAAGTTGAATATCTTGAAATTAATGGCAGAATAAATGATAATATTTTATTAATCTTAACGAAAACATGTAAATCAATTAAAGAAGTGAATTGTTTTATTTTTGAGTATGAATATAATTATAGAATTGCAAAGTTAATTGAAAACCAAAAAAGTTTAATTAATATTAAACTTCTAGTCGATAACTCTCATGACACGAAATCACATGAAATTATTGAAAAAGCTTTAATCAAACAATCAAATACTATACAATATTTTAATATATGCGGGCGACTTGAAACAAAAGTTCTTTCTTCTTTTGTAAATTTGAAAATATTGGAATTGACAGGTAATTATGATGGTAGAGGATTGAAATGGGATAATACAAGTGGTTTATTTTTACCTTCCTTACAAACCTTAAAAGCTAGTAATATTACATGTGACTTTTTAGTATATTTAATTGAGAATTCCGGCAGACAACTTATTGAGATTAATTATCATAATAATTATAGTCATTTTCATAATATATTTGATAACAGACGACTTATTCAGGCTATTTATCACAATTGTCCTAACCTTATGTATCTTGGAATATTATACAGGAATGATAATATTGTAGATTTTGAAAAATTATTAGTTAACTGTCAAAATTTAAAAAGATTAGAGTTTTTTTATGAGCATATCCCACAATGGTGTGAAATTCAACAAACATTTTATACTGAATGGGATAATTTATTCAACATTTTGATTAAATCACCACCTAGTTTATTTGATTTCATTTTTAAAGATACTGAAGACAGACCTGGATTGGAAAGTTTAAAATTATTTCTTGATAAATGGGAAGGGAGACAACCTGTTTCTTTTGCATTTGATACACGATACAAAAAAGTTAATGATAAATTAGTTGATTTAATAGGAAGATATAACGAAAAAGGGGTAGTTAAAAAGTATATCTATTATGATCGTTATTTTGAAGACGTAGACTTATTAGATATATATAGAGCAAAAAGAGATGGAGTAACTATAAGTTACCCTAAAGAACCCGAGACAAGCAATTACTAGCGCTAGCATCTAATTTTTTTTTTAATGTTCTTTTATTTATTTATTAATAAACATATATTTGTAATACGCGATATTAAAATCAGCGGGTGCGTTAATTTATAATTGTATGTAATTACTAGGGAAACGGAAACCGTTGAGAGTCCGGAACAAAACATTTATTTTGTTGTGTTACTTTTAGCGTATTGCAATTTTATTTTTATTTTTGTTTACAAAATTTAAGTGACGTAACGTGTGCGGATAAATGGATATCGCCACGTGACCTTAATTAATCATAAACATACAGTATACAGTCCTTCACTTCGCTCCGGACAATTATACGGGCGTGCTTAAATGATTTGATTGACACTTTAATTATCTATTTTTCAGCGATCAAAGGTTTATTAATTCGCAGTAGAGGCCTGCAACGGGCCGGGCTTCCTATTCTTAACAAATTTCCGAACCGGGTCCGGGTTCAGAATATAAACTCGGATTTTCTTAATTCTGGCCAAACTACCTATTTAATTCCGGCCAAAATTTAAATTATATCCGAGACATTACGATTTTTCTAAAATAATTGTTATATATTTTATAATTTTGTTTATAAATGATAATGTTTTAAACACTGAATGAATAAATTATTATCTTTGTGATATTTCAACTATGCAAATCATTAAATTTTACATTACCCAAAAATCACTGCTACAAAATTTGAGATCTATATTACTAATTTTTTTTTAACATTTGTGTTTAAAAAAAAAAAATTAAAAACTGAACTTCTAAACATTAATATATTAAAATAATATAACTTTAGACAACAAAAATGTAAAGCACAATAATATAAAAATTCCGGTCCGGGTCCGGGCCGGCTGAGTTTTCACATATTCTGGGCCGGGTCTAGGCCGGGCTGAGTTTTCACATTTGCTGTATATTCCGGGCCGGGCCGGGTTTCAAAATATGGCCAAATGCAGGCCTCTAAATTCGCAGTACTTTTGATATTTAAAAATTTATAAATTTTGACCATAAAACAATTTCATGTTATGAAATTTCTAAGATATTTTTATTAGCTTCTCTTATATCAATATTATTAATAACTCTTACCGTTATATAAATGGTTACCTAATTATCAAAATTAAATAATAACTGTATTTGACACTATTTTGAAGATGCTGTAATACGAATATTCATTTTGATGATCACGAGTCACGAGCCACTTCAATGCATAATCTGCAATAATTATGATCAAATTATGATGTAATTTTCCTCGCAAGTAGGTAAAATTGCGGCTAATAACTCTCAACTTCTAATCAAAATGTGACGACGAAAAGATCATATTGTCGCACTTTTTAAATTATTTATTGGGCATTCCTCTTCTAGTATCATTATTTATTCTTAGTGCCATTATTAAATCTGATTCCATACCGAGGTTTTCATTTTTTTTTTATTATGTACATCATGTGCTTCATATGCTCATGTGCCAGATCATGTGTCAATCATTAAAAAAAACAAGGACGTAAATTATGGTTTGTTCGATGACGATCTCGGAAAATCCAACTATGAAATACTACGAAATTTATTTCATGTCAATGAACCTTGAAAAATCTTGCTTCATGCCAAAAAAAATATTATCTATTACAATTCCTTCTTATCGTTATATACAATATTATTATAAATGGAGTTGACTTTTTAATAATTTGATTAACACGTCATTTTAAATGAAAAATGACTTTCCAATTTAAGCTAGTGAATAAATAAATTTTTTAAAAATTTTCGTGATACGTAACATGGAGAAATGTGTCACAAAAATGATATAAATACGAACATATTCTTTTTCAATTGTCGTTATTTATCATAAAAAAAAAAAAAAATGTCCAATCTAAACGGAGATATACTTTATTTAATATTCAAAGAACTTGAATTGAATGAAGAATTTCGTTCATGCCTTTTAGTTAACAAAACATGGTGTCAGATAATCATTCCAACTTTATGGAAAGACCCTTGGAAATATTTAAATAAGAGAAAAGCGAAATTATTCTTGAACGTAATTATTTCACATTTATCGGATGAAATGAGAAATAATTTAATCCAAAGAATTAATTCCGATTTATTAATATTAAGATCATGTAAAAAACCTTATTTTAATTATATTAGTTATTGTAGAAATTTAAATTTAATTGAAATTGAAAGATTAATTAATAACATTACATTTAGAGAATCATCAGCAGATATTTCAATTATTAAAAACACGATTCTTGAACTTTTTATTAATAAAAATACAAAAATTTCATACCTTAACATACCTTATAAATTTGATATTGAAATACATCTTATTCCCGGAGCGGTACGTTGTTTTTCAGAACTTGTATCACTAAGATGTAGTACCGGCGTGAATGATAAAATTTTAACTGGATTGATGGGAATATGCAAATCAATTGAAAAATTGCAACTTTATATTGAAGCGGATAAAAATAATTATGGAATTATTGAATTGATTGAAAATTCCGAAAAATTACTTAATATTCAATTAATAAATAATTATTCAAAAATTGATCAACCGTTCCGTAAAGTTCTTGAAAATTCATTAATTGAACGTGCTAATTCTATACAATCTTTTACGATATCTAAACATCCTGTCACAGATATTCTTCCATCTTTTGTACATTTAAAAAGTTTAGAATTAAATGATAGTAATTATAATATGTCATGGGATTGCAAAGAGAATTTATCTTTGCCTTTATTACAAATTTTAAAAGCTGATAATGTTCCGATCGATGTTTTAAAAAATTTAATTAAAAATACAAATGGATCACTAATCGAAATAAAAATTAATGGAGAATATCATGATGTAGTTATTAATAAGGAAATTATTCAAATTATTTATCAAAATTGTCCAAAACTTGAAAATCTTAAATTATTACTTAGAAATGATAATATTTTAGAATTAGAAAATTTATTAAAAACGTGTGATTCTTTAAATGGATTAAATATCATATTTAGTGTTTTTGATGATTGTATTGATTGGGACTATTTATTTGGAATTTTGGTTAAATTTTCACCAATTAATCTACATAAATTTAAATTTTTTCGCTTTAATAAGGAACCTAGTTTAGAATCTTTAAAATCATTCTTTGATAATTGGAGTTGTCCAAAACTAGAAAATTTATTAAAAAAATGTCAATCTTTAAATGGATCAAATATTATGTTTGGCGTTTTTGATGATTATTTTGATTATTTTGATCGGGATTACTTATTTGAAATCTTGACTAAATTTTCGCCAATTAATTTATTTAAATATAAATTTTTTCGATTTAATGAGGAATCTAATACTGAATCTTTAAAGTCAATTTTTGATAATTGGAAATGTAGACATCCTATATTATTACAATTTCCTAAAATGAAAAATATGGTGAAGAATACGACGTGTATTAACTTGATGGAAAAATACAAATTAAAAGGAATAATTAAAAAATATAACGTTTCAGACGAAACCACTTTTGAAGATTTTGAATGGAATCAAAAATATTTTGGTTAATTTTACTTTATTATATATATATATATTTGTTTTTCTTGATTTATGTAATATATTTATTATACAATAAATTATATTTTATCTTATTGTAAATAAATGAATATACAATATTATTAATATCTTATTACATCATGTACAATTATAAATATTTGTTTGAGAAAGCACAATAACATATAAAAGCCTATAATCATTTCTGAACTTATTTGACCTTATTGGTTTGTTAATAAGTATGTCATTACTAATTTTAGATTAATGATTTTTTTTATAATATTATTTTGAATCAATAAAATCTGGCTTAGCAAAAATAATCACGGGTTATTTGAAAGCCACTGTCAAAGCCCATTAACGTTATTATTACAAAATAAGAAATATTACACATTATGTCAGCAAGTTATTTAAGCCACAGAGCTATATTGATAGATATATAAAATAAGCAGCTGTTTTTTTTCATTTTCTACTTTATCCTTTTAAAATTAATAAAAAATGTACTGTATATGTTCAAAATATAATAAAATACCAAATTCTCTTAATATTATAAAAATAATATAAAGCTTTGCGTCAAAATCTTATCATAGCGTTCCATATTTTTTAGGTTGTCAAACCCTCATGATCGATTGCATCTCCAAGGCTCTCTTTTTGTTGAATTGTTTCATTAATAGAAATCATCAATAATTTCAGAAAAATATATAAACCACAAATATTAAGATTAAATATGAAATAGAATTGTTAGTTATAACTTTCTCAGGAGCGCTTACTCAAGTATAGTTGTTATATATGGCAAAAATAGCATTAGAAATAAATCTAAGGTAGACATCAACTAATTTTAGTCTAGTATACGAGATCTTGTTGAAGCATATATCATGGAGTACAACTACGAGAATTACAAATGTAACTTAAAGATGCACAACAAGAAATTAATACTCTAAAAGTAAGATCATCAGTCATTGGAAAAAAATCTCAAGCTCAGTCAAAGAAAATTCAAAAAGATTATTTCATTTAATTATCACTACAGATATATCTTGAGTTAAACAAGAAAAAAAGTTACTTTAAGCTTATTGAAAAGGTAATAATAAAATTGGGAGAACTATTGAAATTATTTTCAAAAATAAATAAGTGGAGAGCCAAAAGGAGATTGTTCAAGTATAAATTTATTAATCAATACAACCAATTCTTAAATGACAAAGCAATTTATTTGAATAATATAAAATAATAATTTAAATAAACCGTTTTGAGCAATTAATTATTAATGAGTGATTAATGACTGTCTACATTCGATCTTACAAAATTCAAGTAAAGTTATTAGTGACATTAAATCAATTGTCCTTTTATAAGCTATGCATGAAAGAGAATTTAACGCATTTGAAAATGCATGGGATTCCTTCACCATGCAAAATCCCTTTATACAATAAAATGTTTGGTTACTTGCTATAGATATGTGCGGACAACTTGGACATGTTAGTCACGCAATGTCTGAAATAACTATTATTTTCATAAATGAACATATGAAAGCTTTATGAAACAGTTCCAATGCAAAATGGAATCAACGAACAAAACTTTATATATCACCAACTCTACATATCGCCATAGTCTATCTAATCTAATAGACAACATAATATTTCTGATGCATTATTAGCAGCATATTTGATAATAAAAAAAAAGATGATGAAAAAAACTCCATTTCGTCATAATATATGTCGAAAGTTAGAAAAAAAATTGTAAAGCAGCTTTAGATGATCCAATTTTGAAAATTTAGAGATTATATGAAATAAGTTGTACTTGCATGGTATGAGGGCGGCTGTATAATATTTTGAATGATAGGTATTGATAACAGTTAGTCAAATTTTAAGATAACTACAAAAGGGATTCAGGCATTTTAGATCTGAGAATCAAAATCCTCAAAAATTGTATATTGATAGTAATAAGATTACTGTTCTCACATATAGATGTTTAGTTTACTAGCTATATTATACTGCATAAGTGTATTGGAATAGTTTTTCCTTAACCTAATATATGAATAATGCTAGAATGTGAAGTTCCAACTGATCCTATTAAGTTATTAGTGTTTGGTTTTTAATGGTTAACCAATGAAAATATTTTATATTTTCAATATTATTCTATAAAATTTTCTCATCAAATTAGATTAACTTACTAGTTTATGGAATTATTAAGAAATTGGCACTCAGAAAAAATTATACTAACTGACATAAATGTTATTGTAGAGGTATTCATATCTTTGTTTGAAACATCCAAAAAAATCTTATTCAACTATTATAAACAGTTTTTTTATTGGTAAATTATTTTGAAATTTGTTGCAAGTTATTTATAGAGAAAACTTCACATATATCTTCAGACATTAAGAAAAAATCAATTATAATTCTTTTAATAGAGTTTAATATTGTGAAACTCATTTATCAAGACTTATTTGAAAGTACATTTTCTGAGGATTTGGCTTAGTTAATTGAATTTGTAACAAATCAATAAACTTGCTTTTTCTCTAGAATATGTGTGGCATATCGTATGAACAGACCCAAGAAATTCAAAAGTGGCAGGTTTTTTTACCTTTAGTTATTTTATAGAGTCTTTTCTGCATAATAGGTATATTAATTTAAGTCTGGCCTGGATGGTAAAATCAGAATAATCGTGCTGCACCTCAAACGAAGGATATAAGCGATGGATAAGAATTGAAACAACAATATACAATTAATATTGATAGTCATGAAGGGATCCAAAAAAATTAGTATTAAACATCAAAATTTTATTGAAGAGATTCAACAAATATCCATGGTAGCATTGAGCAATGTGCCAAAAATAAAAATTTCAAAAGCAATTATTATTTTTATGACTTATACATATATTTTCTGCCATTATTCATTCAAAAGAATGAACAGAACTTAGGAATATTATTCAAACTTTGTAAAATATGAAAATTCAGTTTAATAACTAGTTGTTAAGAATCTCTAATTAATTAATAATAATATTAATATAAACAAAGTAAAATTAGATATATGATTACTGCTTTACTTTAAAGTTAATAACACAACTACTTGGAAGTTTAGCAGATTACGATAATTTGAATTTTATCAAATTAGAAATAAAAAACAGATAATATAATATAATTGCCTGGTTATTTTCTAACAAAAAAGGAAAACTTTCAGATATAGAATTTGGATTGCTTGACAATTTTTATCAACCCAATGAAAAAGTAATCCGGAATAGCTTTGTCAAATCATAAAAATTATTAATGAATTACTATGATAATATTTATTTATAATTCAAAAGTATGCAATCAAACTCAAATATAGTGTAGTATATTCAAATTAATTACTTATTTTGATGAAGTATTATTATAACTCAACGAGATCATATAACACGCTAACAAATATGATAAGGAGCTTAGGATACTAGTAGCATATAATGGAGAGCGATAAAGACCATTAAGCTCAGTTACCAATATCCTTTGAAGATACAAGGATGTATTTTTCCAATGAAAGCAAGATATTAGTAAAGCGTATGATCGCGTCAACTTATTATTCTCTTCATAGGAACATGTTATGAATTTTGATTTAGATATATATTACAAATATAATAAGATAAAGCACACAAAAATTAAGAGCTGTTTATGCAACTATTGTGATTTTATAGGATAGAGAAGAGCACATATTTTACATGAGCCATTATAGAATTTCCTTAATTAGTTTTAATTTCTTTTTTTCAATATTTCAAAATAAATTTACACTTCTTGAAAGTCATCCTAGTCATTGTTCAGTTTCCTATCTGATTGAGAAGCATGGAGTAAATAAAATGGAAGCAGAGAAAAATTATATAAATTAGTTGGTGGGTGCATTGTAGATCTAGATTACCACCATGCCAAAATTTGACTTTAAATTATTGGTGATCTTTGATAGCTTAATGGAAATGACAATTGTAACAAAGTCACAGATTAAAACTATGGATAGTACTCCAGGACATAAGAAAGGTCTACATCATTAGCTTGTTAAATAAAAAGGTGTACTCAAAGAATAGGATTTGGCGTAAGTATATAAGTTGAGCATTTTGTGACAACAATGACGTTAGATTTTCCACGATAACGACGTCATTAGTCAAACAATGTGTTATACTTTACACCTACATAAGTGAATTGTAGTAACAAAACCCTCATATCCTAAATTTAACCCTAACCCTAACCATAACCCTAAAGAAAAAACATCAAAAAACTCATCAATTAGAAGGCAAGTCATCATACGCAAGATTACAAAAAAATTTTTTTTAGACAAAGTTGCTTTAAAGACAAGGCACTTACTGCAAGCATTAGAAATGAAATACAAGAAAGTAAAGAAACCAAAAAATTTTTATTTTCTTACAAATAATAATTAGTTTACTATAGAAAAATAATTATTTCTCTTTCTATTTATTATTCAATTTATTATTCTTTTAAAGGACTCTACAGTTTTACAATAATTGTTTCATCATGAGCTATTCAAGATAGTACTGTTGACTCAACAATGGAATTCAAGCAAAAATATTAAAGTTAATATTAGCAACCTTTTGAATTTTTTAACAAAATGACTATTAATAATGTTGAACAATCAATTACACTATTGTAAACTCTTATTATTTTATTTAATTATTTTGTTATTTATTCATTGTTAATATATAAATATGATTTAAAGGCATGTAGTCTTATCTCAATGCTTAGAAACCCCAAGAAAAGCATTCATAAGCCTTCTTAATAAACGCCTAAGCCAAATGATGAAAGAATACAAAGTACTTAAAGGTAATCAATTTGCTGTTCTTCCAGGAATTCTACCTTTAAACCATTAAGTATAATAAATGACGTACTTCAAGATGCTAACGAAAACAACAAAGAATCTAAAAAAACATTTCAAAAGCTAACTTGCAAAACCACTACATTTATTCTTAAAAATTTTGATGAATTATATTGTTTTTTTTAGTTTTTAATTATTATCAATTGGTTATCGATTAACTATAAATTAACTATTGTTAACAATACAACAAAACACAATAATTTTATTAATCAAAGATAATATAATGGAAAATAATAGTTTATAGAAAAAACAAAATTAGGCTTTAAATGTCAAATAGATGCGAGAGAGAGAGCATGAGAGCGAATTGGAAGAATATATTGGTACATATTAAGAGTATCTATAAAAGCTTAAAGTCCAAAATTCATTTATTGATAATTCTTATTGTAAAACTTATTAAATATACAGACTATTTGTTAAAATAGAACCAAAAAATTTAGAAATCTTAAGGAAAAGATTAAAGTTTTAGATGAGTAGCATTTAGCAAAGAGAAAAATAATTATTATTTTCCTGCAATATAAGGTTTAAAACCTGCAAAAAAAATCTTATAAGAAGCTGAATTATTATAATAAGAGAATATGAAAGCTCTAAAAATCTATTTAAAGATATTTCCTATCAAGATAAAAAATGGTTATAAATAGAAATCTGTATTTAATTTAGAGAATCTACCTAAAAATAACGGAGATAATAGAAACAAGTCTAATTCTAATAAAAGCTTATCGTTGTCCTTTTTCAGCCTATTTAAAATTCGAATTTCTAATCCTTCTATCACTATCCCTTATCTAATAAGAGAAAGAATTAAGAAACGAACTTTATAGAGATAAAGTAGAAGAAATTTATTGTAGATATAAGTTGGAGATATAAATTAAACACTAGTGTTGATTGTTTAACTGCGATTACAATAGTAGTTGAATTAATAACCAAATTTAAATTAACGAAGGAACAAGTTAAACAAGTTGCTGAAAATTCAATTAACGCAACAACTTTTCTGTTAGACGATGCAAAAAGAAGAATATTGCTCGAAGTTAATTTAGAGGTAATTTTTATTTATAATTTAAAAGAAAAAAACTAAAAAGCTTAATTTATGACCATTTAATTAAGAAAAAATTAAATTCTCAAAGGATATTTCAAATTTGTGATTCAATGTTTTGGATAAATAACAATAATTTACCAAAATCGCAAGTTAATACTACTGATGATATTGAAGAAATTGTGAACATATCGTCAAGAGGTAGTGAAGGAACTAAATACAATAATAGGTTCTTTTATAATTATCTTTATAAAAATGTTTATCTATACTCGGATAATATTGAAATTATAAGCTTTTACAAATTAGTCCAACAACTGACATTTATCAGTAATATAAAGAGTCTGAAGCTGAAAAACTATCCAGATTGGTATTAATAATGAAACAATTCCATGGAATATCAAAAATTCTAAAACCATTATTATCAAAATTGCATATTTATAGCACTACCAAATATATTATAATTGCTAGGAATTTGGTTGCATTTGCATCATTTTTTTTTTAATAGAAAAGAAGTAATTATGTGAAGCTAATCATTCATTTATATTATTTCTAAAAACCTATTACTTTTAATCCTTATTATATTAAATTTTTTTTATTCTTTTGGTTTTATTTTTTGGACTCTCCCGATTTTATATTTTTATATTTATATTTTATATTTTATATTTATAATTTTATATTTTATATTTTCATATATTTAATAATTCTTAAAAAATCCAAAAAGAATTCACAATGTCTTTTTAAAAAAACAATTGGTAAATTCATATATCCATAGTTATATTTTAAGAATAATTTAAAAATACAAGTTAAATATTTACTAGTATGCAATGCAATTTTTTAATTCCATCCCTATAATTGAAACTATGTCTGTAACTTAAGTATTAAATTTGCAGTATTGAGAATACTTTGATGACTTTTTCTTTACCAAGATACTGTAACTCTTTAATCTAAACCTCAAAGTATTAGAAATAGCAGTATTAGAATTTAAACCAGAGATTAATCTCAAGGGTATTACCAATTTGCAAGAGCTCCAATACTTCATGATTTGATATAAAAGAAAGACATTCTCAAGCATTGGAAGAACAGTATAAGTACTTGAATTATTTTCAAGGGCTTTAACCAGATTACAAGAACTTCAACACTTCATGTCAATTATATTTTGAAAAGAAGGAAGAAGTTTAACAATATAAGCGAAATATTTCAAATTATATTATTACGGTAAAAGATCTATAAACAGATACCTTAAGATATTAAAGGTACTTCTCATACAACAAGAAGAGAAAAATTGTTGATAATAACCTCTTCTCATAGTTTGATAACCATTATCAGACCAAGAACTCATAAAGTTCTTTTAAGGCAAAGTCTTTATAATTACTTCTTATTTATTATTTATTAGAAGATGAAAGTAATTATTTCTTTGGTTAAAAGAATTTTTTTATTAAAATATATATTATGATAATATTAATCAAAGTCAAAAGAACTTATTTCATCTTTATTAATATTTTCTTGTTATTTTCAATAGAAATAGTAATTGAAAATCAAAAAAAGCGTAAACAATAAAGAAAAGAAATAATTTTTAGCGGTATTTTGCACTAAAAATTATGAGGCTATATAAGCTTAAAATACTATTGCATCAACACAAAATGAATTATTCAAGAGTTAATGGATGAAACTATTACATGTTGAATTAAAGAGAATTAGAAATATAGCTAAATAATTTTTGTTTTTAAAAGAAAAGCTTGTTTTAAAAATACTTTTTTGATGAAATGAGATTAACAAAGTATTAAACAAAGACTTAGCGTTTGCAATAGTCAACTTTCTAATAATTCTGAAAGTGATTACATTCTTATCATATTAAATAAGAAGTTATTTTCAAGAATACATATTCATAAAAAGAGATGAATTTTATATAAATGACGAAACAATTAAAGTTTTAGATATACTATTAATAATATATAGTCAGCATTATCTTTTATTATTTTATACCTTAAAGAGTATTTCATCATATTTTAAAACATCGAAATTATATCGGCTTTTAAAATATTAGACAACCACATTTGATGCATTTGTCTCAGTTAAAGTCATCTAACCATATACTCATTATATACTATAATTATCTATCTTCTCTATCACAACAGGGAAAAGTTGGCTTATATAAAACCACACATAATCTACTCTAAAGAAAACATTGGAGCAGAAATTGATACAGCTAATCAAGAAATTCATTTGAAATTCTTTGCTAATAGAAAATTAGTGGTTATGCTTTTTATAGTTGATTTAAGAGTCAACACTGTATAATAATACAGTTAGAATTGTGAAAGTTAAGAGTTGGAGTATTATTAAAAAGAAAGTGAATGAAAAGGTGGTTAGATAACTTTATGAAAAAACTAACAAATTAAAGAGTGAAATACAGGAAGACAAAACTTTTGGAAAATTATAATAAGAATTTATCTGGTAGTATATTAGTTAAATTTATAGTTTCAGTTTAATTATCATTTTTGTAGTCTTTCAACTTCAACAACAATTCTGGCATTATGCACTTGGAAATGAATTATACTTATTATGAGCTATCTTATTTTTAATGGAATTGTAAACGATTTTAATACTAAAGCCAACAGTATCAATAAAAAAAGTTGTTGACAATATCAGAATGGACAATAAAGTGAGCAATAACGAAGTTACTTAATGACCATCTTCGTTATAAATAACAATATAAATATACAATTAGATTGTTATCCAATAATAATGGGCATCATTCAATTTTAACACATGGATTCTAAAAATGTTTTTTGATGCCAAGAAATTTAAATCACAGTTATAGTACTTTAGTATTTCCAAGTGATGCAATCTTTAGAGATATGGATTTCATTTTTTGAGCAACATGAATTTCAAGTAAAGATTTAAGCTTTTTAAAAGGTGCTTTAAGATAAAAATAAGATACTTCAAACATTGGGAATTATTCAATATTGCAAAGTTTGGTACCCTCTTAGGGTACTTCATTTCTAGATTTATTAAATATATCCACATTATGATTCACTTATCTATTTTCGTCTTCCATTGTGGTATTTGCTTACAGAGAGACAAGGTATAAAGGAGACATGTATAGAGAATAAGTTTAAATGATGATAAACCCATTCTGTATTACAAAATTAGTTAAATTTCATGAAAACTATTAAAAATGGTTATCAGGTTCATTTTCGACCTATTGTAAGAAAAAAAGAGCCTTGCAACGATAAACACCTTAGTAATTTAATAATTTTTTTTAAGAAATATTAAAGTATAAGTGATTATTATTATATTTAAGTATCATACATGAAGGTAATCATTTTATTACAAAAGATTTAAAATTAGGAATGCATAATTGTAGTTTAAAATAATATTAAATTTTAGTTCT
The DNA here is from genome assembly GCA_015698045.1 of Rhizophagus clarus. Classification (NCBI taxonomy): domain Eukaryota; kingdom Fungi; phylum Glomeromycota; class Glomeromycetes; order Glomerales; family Glomeraceae; genus Rhizophagus; species Rhizophagus clarus. The sequence continues at coordinate 1,307,392 of BLAL01000013.1, read as the reverse complement.
AACATGTGATGCCTTAAAAAAAGGAAGAAAAATCAATATACAGTATATTTTTGAAAATAATTATTTACAATCATTTTAGACACCTTGCAGGCAGGCAAACATAGAATAATAGCAAAGGAAGATTTGACAATCAACTGATCCGGAGTGACTCTTGAGTCTTTAAAAAAAGGTCAACATAGATATGGAATGTGGTGAAGTGATTTATTATTAAAGTATTTTTTGCAATTTAATTTATAAACTTATAATTTGATATCCATTAAGAATTTAGATAGAATGATATGAGTACACTAAAGATGAAATTATTACAAGAATTAAGGTACACTCCCCGATCAAAAGTCTCCGACCACCCGATTTTTTTATTGCCGATCATTACCTATTAAGTTTGTTTACGCCAAATCCATTAAATATAAACATATAAAATTTTTTTTCCCATGAAGCTCTTGTTTTCAGTTATCCGAAAATAAAAAAAAAAAATATATTTTTATAATGTCCCAAAGACGTGAACTTATTGAGTTTGAGCGAGGAGAGATTATTGGTCTCTGGAAAGGAGGTCATAGTGAACGAAATATTGGGGAAATTCTTGGGCACCCTAAAAGCACTATCCATGATACTATAACGAGGTACAAAAATTCAGGACAAATTACAGCTTCTTCACGTTCGGGAAGGCCACTAAAACTCACAGAAAGAAACGTTAGACAACTTGTAAGAACACTTAAGGAAGACCGGCAACAATCACTAGAGGAAATGACAAAAAAATTTAGTGAATCTTTATCAATTTCAGTATCCTCTAATACTATAAAACGTACTTTACACTCTGAGGGTTTTTTTGGACGAGCTGGAAAGAGAAAACCATTTGTTTCTGAAGCAAATCGTAAAAAAAGACTAGAATGGTGCCGTGAAAGAAGAGATTGGGATGATGAGTGGAATTTTATCATTTGGAGTGATGAATCCCGCTTTATGATATTCCAAAATGATGCACACCACTGGGTTTGGCGTAAACCACATGAAAAATATGATGTGAATTGCTTGATTCCAACTGTAAAATCTGGAAACCAAGGTGTTATGGTATGGGGGTGTTTTGCGAAAGATAAAATTGGTCCTTTAATCCAAGTTTCTGGTAGTATTAATGCTTCTGTATATATGGGAATATTAGAAAACACTTTTTTACCCTTCTATAATAGTTTAGAAAACAATTCACAATATATTTTTCAAGATGACAATGCCGCAGTGCATAGAGCAAGAACGGTTAAACAATGGAAAGAGGATAATTCGATAATAGACTTTCCATGGCCTGCACAGAGCCCGGATCTTAACCCAATTGAACATTTGTGGGATGTTTTGGAAAGGAGAGTCCGGGAACACAAACCTCATCCAAAAAATATTGAGGAATTAATGGTAATCTTGGAGGAGGAATGGAATAAAATTGAACCCGAAATTTTAACAAATTTAGTTGAAAGTTTGCCAAGGAGGGTTCAAGCTGTATTAGATAGCCACGGAAATCCAACTAGATATTAATAAAATTCACGTTTTTCTGAATAAAACTATATAAATTTTTTACAATGTTTATTTATAAATCATTAAGAAATTAAATGTTGAAGTTGGTGTATTTTTTTCCGGTTTTAAAGTGGTCGGAGACTTTTGGTCGGGGAGTGTACAAATATGTAAGAGTGCCTGTAAAAAGTTTCCTATTCTTACATAAAATAGCTTATCTTTATTAACCAAAGAAGAAGTCAATTTATAATACAACATGATCAATTTATTGATAGCATACATTTGATTTTTATTTTCCAAGATGATGTTACTTGTCATTTTTTAATTACATGAAATTTTTTACAATCACATCAGCTTGGATTAAAGATATGGTACGACTCCTAATTAAGGATATAATTCTGATTATGCTGTCTATAAATATTTTAGCAAGGACTAAATTGAAAATGATTGTAATATGATTACAAGAGAAAGCATTACTATTTTCTTCTAAAAAAACACACATATTATTTAATCAATTATTAAATAAAACATATAACTAATTAAAAGATAAAATAAAATATATGTTATAACATTAACATAAAACTCACCTAATTATAAAATGTGTACGAGAGATGAATTTATTGATCGATTGATAGAACATTTGAACATTCAAATCCGTACACCTGAAATGTTACAAAACGCTTTAGAGATTGGATAATCATCAACTGATAAATATTCAAATAACTATTATTCATTTTTAATATAGTACTATATGTTTTTTTTTCTAATTAAAGTGCTATTAAGACTTATCATTGGTTTGAAATGAGATTTAAAATTACAGGATGTTATCTACCTGAATTTGGCATTGTGAATATGAGGTTACTATTTACAGTATATTTAAGTTAAGAATTCATATACCATTAGGTTTTACAAGTTATTCTTATATCAAATTTATCAAAGTTATGTATAGTAGTAAGAAAACATTGATTCTTAGATTATCCTCATTTGAAATAGAAGGCTAAATAAGAATATCAATCATAATAACATTATTTATTATTTTTTATATTGAAAGAGTGTTATTTATACAGTATTATATAGCCTACTTAAAAAAAAAATAATATATAGAATTATCAAATAATTCCATAGGTTAGAGAAAATCTGATTATAAAAAACTTAAATTTTACAAAAAATTAATTCTAATGTTTATCATTATGAAAATATAATTATAATCATTAAATCTCAAAAAATAATAAAATAAATTTATTTATATAATTTCACGTTTTTTCATTATATCTAAGAGTTTTGACATATAAACTTCCGCAAATGATGAAAAATAATACTATTAAAAAAAAAAATAAATTAGTTTTAGAAATCATTAATTAATTTCATGAATTATATAAACTCATACTTACTTCATGTTCAGAACTATGAACTTGAACAAAATTATGCGCTAATTCATGACAAAATGTCATAAACCAATAAACCATTGCATCAATTGTAGGTTTGATTTTACATTCATTATCATGTAATCCAATGTAAAATCTTAAATTGAAAAATAATGATTTATCCCGATTAAATGCAATCGAATTTGAGTTACTATCATGAAATATATGAATGGCTTGTGGTGTAACTTCAAATGCACTTGCGAGATCTATTAATATATTTATAAAACGATTTAACGGATCAGAATTCGATTGAGATAAGATTTCCGAATTATTATATCCTCTGGGATCATAAAGTTCAATTCCTTGTCTAGCTCCAACAAAGAATAGTGAATGACCTAAAAATATAGAACAAATCAAAGTTAACTATAAAGTATCTAATATTACAATTAAATGGAATCGTAGTATATTTACCGGGTATTACATCACAATAACCTGATGAACTCTCTTTAAGAATTGAAGTGCTTGCTCGATTATTCACAGCACTTCCTGAATTAGAATGACAAGATTTTACGGCATTTTGTAAAGAGTTTCGTAAATTCTGAGTTGTTTCAGGAGTTATAATAATAACTGGTAACTTTATAGATTCTAATTGTTGCTCGCTTTTCTTAGCGATATTTTCTGATTTAAATTGCAATGCACGATCAATTGGATATCCTTTACGTTCCAAACTTGATAAAGATGTAGTCAAAATCATTGTAGTATATGATAGTTCCATCCATTTTGATATTTTGTAAATACTTGAACATATCGCTTCTGAAACATCAAGTTTATCAGGCTCAGATGTTACATAAAAAATCCATGTACTCAAATTCATTTGCTTACTTTGAAGAATGCAAGCAGTAGTAGAGTTTTGCATAACCTTAGTAATATTTTCTAACGTATAAGTTGTTTCTATTTGATCAATTTCTCTAACTTCTAACTTTTTGAGCCACTCTACATCTTTAGAAAGCTTATCACTAGGATAATCATAAAAAAATAAATTTGCTCTCTCCCTAATTGTATTTTGTAACACTTGAGAATTATTGTATGTTATTTTCATTGCACCTTTAGGAACTATAATTTCTATTACGGATTTACGTAACGACCTACATCCCAATTTCTAGGTTACAAAAGAGTGTTATCCGTATGAGTATTATTGATGATTATACTGAAGTTAATAATGAACGACATACCTCATACATATTTTCTAGCAAACTTTCTTCTGGAGCTACTGGCGGGTTGAAAATTTTTTGATATGTTTGAGAATCATTTATGAAAATGTTTGCTGCTGGTTTTAACTCATAATAATTCGTCTTTCCTCTACTATCGTACTCAACCACTTTGGCCAATAAAATGGTTTCCCTCCTCATTTCAGCAATTAGACTTGGTTTTTGACTAGCAATAGTATTGAAATCAAGAGCAATTCTTCTTAATATGTTTATATAATTTTCTACATTATGTCCAGTTGAATTCCACATTTCATGTGATGATTTCACTAATAATTCGGCAAATTCTATTGGTGATGGTTCAATTTTAACACCACAACTAAACAGAAATCTATTTGCCTTCTCTCCAAAATCAATATATGTAAATAATTCATACAAGCTAAAAAAAAAAGTTATACGTGAGAAATGTACAAATAAGTTAAGATTGTTTAATTAAAAAAAAAAGAAAATTACTAATAAATTATTTACTATACCTTCTTTCATTATTTTTAAAAAAACAGCTGTTCGGACTAGTATGAATTATCTCATTAGGTTTAAGACGATCTCTAATTGGAATAAACTTAAGACCGGCAAGTATCTTCCAATCAGAATGAGCAAAACTTCCTTGTTGCGATGATAAATATTCAAAAATTTCCGTTGCTTTATTCTCATTCTGTGGTGGTTCATCAATTAATCTTTTTACAAGCGTTTCATTACTGGGATTTTGACAAACACCAAATTGCTCCGCATAAAATAATAAATCTTGTCGTATAACCTTAAAGTTCATTTTCATGCATTCAGGATTGGTGAAACATTCTGAAGGCTTAGAATAAACATCATTTAAACAAGGCAAAAATGCAACATCGATTTCAGTTGATTTATAATTTGCAGAATATTTTTCTTTAAAATTATCAATAAAATATTTGAAAGCCTTGCTACGAATTGTGGGATCAGTTGGAGGTGTTACCAGCTCTAAAATTTTTTGAAGTGTAGGATATTCTTGTAACCCTAACTTAATTAAAAGTTTCCCTATAAATTTAAAATATTTTATTTTTTTTTTTAATTATAGGTTAAATAATTTTAAAATAAATCAACTAACTACATACCTTCTGCAGAATTACGAGTCCATTTTCCTTTCCAATCAATTATAGGTAAACCAAACTCCCGATGCAATGGTAAAGGTGTATATAAATTATTGGCACTGAAACGTTGAATTATTGGTTCGGTATTCATCTCTTTTATCTCAGTTGATTCTTTCTTATCAAATGTCATCATCATTCCTTTGAATCCATTCTTGTTAGGTGTTTTTACTTTTTTGGATTCATTCTTGCCAAGCTGTGAATATTCCAAATTTTCTTTAGGCCAGATAGGTGTACTCTTTAATATATTTAGATCATTATCTTTGAGATCATTTGGCCTTGAAGCAAGATATTTTACGAGTTGCATGTGATCCCAATCCCCTTGATTGACAAGACGATCAAAAATGAGCTGCAATTCAACAACCTATAAATGAAAATTAGCAGTTTAAATTTAACAATTCAATTTAATAATCCAAAAAAATATGTATATTATTTTACCTTTCGAACGCCAAGGAGTTCCATTAAATTCAGAACACTTGAAGGTTTTTGAAATTGAATCGTTGGCAAATCGGGAAATAGATTAACATTTTGAAAATAAGCTTCGTTAGGAATCTTTAATCCAAACTTAGTTGGAATACATTTCTTTTGTGCAAATAAATTACGAATTGTTTCCTTATCATTTTGCGAAGTATTATTTAAACCTTTTGCTAAAATACAGTGAACTTTTTCAGCAAATTCAAGATCAACTTCCAAATTAGATTTATTTACGATAAATTTTGCCCAAGTTACTAAAGATAATTCCGACCAATTAAACCATTTTTCAAGATCCTTACTTTTTATATGTTTGGAAATAGCGTAAGGTAATACTTCAGTTGGAATTTCCATATGTGGTGGAACTATGCCTGGATTCAAAAAGTAAAAAATTGTATCCAAAGAACGAGATTTATTGCCAATATGTGCAAGTTGCATAAATTTTTTAAGTTCTGATGGATCAATTTCGTCATTCTTCGACCTATAGGATATCCACCATTTAAAAAGTTCGACCAATTCTTCTTCAGAAAGCGTCCGATTTTTTAATTCAAATAATATATCTTTAAGTGATAACTCTTCTATGAGTTTTAACGAATCTCTCGCTTTCATAAAAAATTTATCACACCCTTCAAACATAATTTTCGGAACAATTGGAACCGCCTTTATGAAACCTCTCATTTCTGGATTAGGAATGCGAACATCAGATATTGGAAGGACGCCATTCGTCGATAAAATTGATAACGGTTTTTTTGAACAACCAAAAAATTGTGATTCTGATATTGTGCCAACTTTTTCATTTGGTGTACTTTTTCTAAACGTAAAATATGTCAAAGCATGTGTTGCTCGTCTATCAATCGATTCATGAAAAGCTTTTATACTCTTTTCATCGGCTTTATTATCAGTCTTAGTATTACCAATCATTTTATTATAAATTCGATCTATTTGTGTCATTTCATGTTCATATAAAATTCTACACAATGTTCCTGCTAAACTTAACATTTCACCGTTGTATATCATCAAAGTTTTTTCTGCTAAATCAATTGATTCTCGTTCCACCTAAATATCATAAATTTTCATTAATATTACATTTTTTTTTTTTAAATCAAAAATGTACCTCATATGTATACATACAGTGGGAATTACACGAGCTGCCAAATGAGAACAACATCCGGTGGTTTGATGAGTTGAAAAGCCGATATATACCCTTCCCTGTTCTGGGTATGGAAGTAAATCTTTAAAAACTCGAGAAGCATTTCTACTATAATTTTCATGTTCATCAAATCCAGTAAAAATCATTTGAATGGTTGTTTTACTTGGAGGTTTTTTTTTGGTAATTCGTTCCATTTCTGCAGAAAACTCTTTGCTGATTTTAACGTTTAAATGTCCACTAGCAATTTTAAGAGATATAGACGCTTTTTCCGTTTCTAAATCAGCAATTTGTAACGAACGCCAAAGTTTTGCACTCATATTTTTTGGAATAAGTAATCTTGTAACATCTATTTGGACATCTCTAACGTCCACTGATGTAAGTTGAAAGATTTTTTGTGGAGAATATTTATTAAATTCAGATGCAATACTCATCGCTTTCGAGTCTTGCATTTTCTTTGATAGTTCTATTACCAATGTATCATTGAAGTATACAGATAATTCTCGAAGGTTCCCGGTAAATCCCTATTATTTAATTAAGTATAAATATGTATTATAAACATTAATAACATAAACGTTTAATTAAGCTTGCCAAGGAATTAGCCAAGAACCGGCCGAATTTTTCGATATCTGGAAACTAAATTAACATAGTAACATGATGTATTAGTATATCAAAAGCTTAATCTTAATGTAACGATATCACAACTATCAAAATGGGTTTTATACCTCTAAAGGTTCTCTCATGTCCATTAAAAATGTCGTCCAAACTTTATCTTCATCACCTGTCGGTCCTTGTTTTGTAAATAATTGGTTACCATGCCAAAAGAAGGCCATTCCTTGTCCACCAGAGGAAACACTATCAAATGAAAAATTAATTCAATCATCGCGATCTATTAAAAAAAAAGAACCACCTTTTTAATTACTTACAAAGGTTCTTCACATATTGAAAATAATGAATAAAAGCCTACACCAAAAGCACCAATCTATAAATACATTATTATAGTTAGTGATTGTTAATTATAATGCGACAAACTATACGTGTTGATAAAAGTTTTACTTTTTGCTCATCAGGATTTCCTTCAGCAATTTTCTTTAATCGATTCCAATCCTCAGACCTAAAAGCAAATCCATTATTTTTGAATATAATTCGCGTAATTTTGTCTTCTAATTTATTATTATTATTATTATTAGTTTTTATCCTTTTATCTATGCTTTCTTTAATTGGATTGAATAGATTTCTTATAACTTTGTTCTTTATTTTATTATCTTTATTAACTTTTGAAGTCTTATTGGTATTTGCGGCATTGGAGGTATTTGAGGCATTTGAGGCGTTTGAAGCATTTGAAGCATTTACGGCATTTGCAGTTTCAAATATAATTTGGATACTTGATGACTTCGCATCATCTTATTTAATACGTAATTAAATTTTTATTAATATAACATTGTAAATCAAGCGTAAGAAATAGTACAAGTCGAAACTCTTACCAGAATTTTGTATTAATTCCCGGTATATTACAAACTCAGAAGAGTATCTAACGTGAAAAGATTTCTCTTTAACAAAAACAAAATAGATATATAAAATATATATTCAAAAGATAAATTATTTTCTTATACCGAGCCAAAATCTTATCGATCAAAAGTCTCTGATTGACTTCGACACGTTCTTCACTTGAACTTGAAAGAACATTACTTTTAAAATCATCCAAGGACATTAGGAAATAATTATTTAAATGTGTAAAAAAAAAGGAAATTAAATAAACAAAAACGGGAAATAAAAAAAATATCCTGATCTAATCGTTCGTATAGAGGTGATGAGATGAACTTATATATAAACGTGATCGAATCAAAATTGTTATATTAATCTGTGCCGATAAAGACTAGTTTATTTTCTATATATAGAAAGATAAAAAAAAAAAAAATAAAAAAGTCAAAAACTAAATAGCTATTTATCTTACTCGATATAGAATTTTCAAAAAAATCTAGACTGAACCAAAAAAAAAAACAAATAAAATAATGTAAAAATGAGGTATATATGACGAAATTCATTTGCGCCAGCACTGAATGAATGAATTGGCGATCATTGCTAAACGTAAAAAAACAAAAAAAAGTTTTTAACCAATGTAATTTTGAGCTAAAAATATAACAAATAAAAGAATATCAAAATAAGGAAATATAATAATGGTTCTAGAGGTTTGCATAAATAAGATCACATATGGAAATTTAATTGTTGTAAGTTGTAACGTAAATATTGTTTGTTATGTCAGATATGAAAACATATGTAAAAACATTGCGTCAAATAACAAATAATGTTAAATAATAAATAGGAGTCCGTAAACAAATACAATACTAAATGAATTTTAGATAAGAAAAGCAATGAAAAAGAATTCTGATATGGCAATTATAATGAGGAATTTTGATTCACACGTTACTTACGTTGATATACATTAACCTCTTGCGGTTATTACGGTTACTGCGGACTACGGTTATTAGATATTAAACTCCAAACTCCAACGGGCGTTGCCGACATGACCGCTGTTGTATAAAAAAAATGAGAAAAAATGAGAATAAATTTATCGAAAGTGCATACTTTTTTTTTTTAAAAAAAAAAAAAACTAAATATATATTTAGATAACGTGTTTGTATATGATCACCGTGAAAATTTTTTTTTTTTTAAACAGCACGTCGCACTTAACTTTATTAGATGATCATCACAAATTTCGCTTCTAAAATGGTTAAAAATGGTTAAAATAAGTTTGCCAAAATAGAATATCAAATATAGAGAATCAATCATTTGTTAAAATAGAAAATCAAAAGTTATTTTTAATACATTGAATGTGAATGTGATGTAAGTAATGTAATGTATCTAATCCGATGTACTACATATTTGGCTAAGGATCTAGAAAAATTTAATATCGAGGAATTTAAGTTTGATTTATAATAGTTGTTGAATATGATGAATTTTGGGTAATTAAATAGTTCCACATATTACTTATTAGATATATTGAACAAGCATGGTACGATAAAAAAGGGACGTCTGTCATATTACTTGTTTTTTTCGTTAACGGAGAATCCCACACCGTACATATCACATATTTGAAAAATACATGCTAAATTATGGGGCGAACATTATAATTAGAGAAAACTTAAGACTTTCCGTTCTAGCGATTTTAATTCTAGCCAAATTTATAATTCCGGCCAGAATTAAAGAAGTCGCAAAGTCACGATCGTCACGTGCAGACGGCTCAACTAGTGGCTTCTCAACAAGGATAGGCTGTCGTCTGAAAAAAATATTGTAAAACACGATACCATAATAAGATAAATAAGATAGACCGTTTATTTTCTTACTATCATACAACTTCAAGATGCTTGTTAATTTAATGGTAAATATAAAATATGTTTACGTAATTCAGAGTTAATGTATGCACGTCGCATATCAAATTTCATTTGTTGGCCAATCATAATTTGACAAGAATTTGCGAATTTGCGGATTTGCGATGTTGTTATCCTAACAAACTATTGTGGGAGTTTGTTTATAATCCATCTTGTAAAAAGTTTACCTTCAAACTATACAATATATTACTTACTTTTGGTATCACTGATTACTGACCTCAGCTTTTTTACAAAAAACTTGATCTACGTTTATGACATTTTGTGTGACATGGCACAAACAAACAATTTAAATTAACGTTTTGTTATACAAATTTAAGTTAGCTAATTTCAACTTCAAAATTCAAAAAAAAAAAAAAAAAATGAGCAAACTGAATGGAGATATTTGTTATTTAATATTAAAAAATTTACAAGATGATATCAATACACTTCATTCATGTCTTTTAGTTAATAAAACATGGTGTGAAATTGTTGTTCGAATATTATGGAAAAATCCTTGGAAATATTTATGGTTCGGAGATAAGAAATTAAAGCAATTATTATTAACAGTAATTATTCCAAATTTATCAGATAATTTAAGGAATAATTTAAGCCAAAAATTTGATTTTTTTAAAGATTCATATCAAAAACCCTTATTTGATTACATTAGTTTTTGTAGACATTTAAATTTAAATGAAATCAAAAGAGGTATCGTACTAATATTTGAAGGTTATGAAACTTCAACTATTGAGAATGAAATATTAAGTATCTTTATTAATGAAAATAGAAAATTTACACACCTTTATGTGCCTATTTTATTTGATTTTCAATTACATACTTTTTCTGGGGCGGAACAATGTTTTTCAGAACTTCAATACCTTAATTGTAGAGCTTTCATAAATGATAATGCTTTAGCTGGATTAATAGAAATTTGCGGATCAATTAAAGAACTGACTCTTTTAACTGAGGCGTGTAAATTTAACAATTATGAGATTGTTAAATTAATTGAAACTTTGGGAAAATTATCAACTATTAATCTACTTACGCCTAATTCACTATATGTCGATAATAAATTTTATGAAGCTGTTGAAAAATCTTTAATTAAACATGCGAATTCTGTGCAATATTTAAGATTAAATAGACCGTTTATCACAGATAATCTTTCATCATTTATAAATTTAAAATCCTTAGTATTATATGGCAGTTTTCGTGAAGATGTGACATGGAATTGTTTAAAGAATTTGTCCTTACCTTTTTTGCAAGTATTAAGAGCTAGAAATATTCCAATAAATCTTTTGGCAAGATTAATTAGTACCACGAATGAAAATCTTATTGAAATAGATCTTGATAGGATGCGTGATAGTGAGTTTAATAACAAAGAAATTATTCGACCTATTTATCAAAATTGTCCAAAGCTTGAATATTTTAAAATAATATTAATGAATCATGAAATTTTTGAATTAGAGAAATTATTAATTAGATGTCATCATTTAAATGAATTATTTATTCTTGTTAGAAGTACAATTGATTGGAATTCTTTATTCGAAATTTTAACCAAATCTTCACCAAATAAATTATTTAGTTTTAAATTAGATTTTGGAAAGTTCCCTCCTAAATTAGAATCTTTAAGATTATTTTTTGAGAATTGGAAAGGTAGGAATCCCATGTCGTTACAGGCTTATCTATATAAGAAAGATGAGCACATTGATTTAATAGAAAAATATAAAGCAGAAGGGATAGTTAAAACGTATGGGAATATCCATCTTTTTTCATATTGAAGATATTTGAGAGTGAGCAGGTGGGATGTATAACATCATCTGTCATATTATATTTGAAATACCAAGCAAAGTCGTTATTCTGATCGATTTTCTCAGAAAAATTCGTAGCTATTCATTCACTAAATTTATTGTTATAAGAAAATAAAGAAATCGAACCATATATATAATTGTTAATGATACTGATTATTCTAGTAATATTAGAATAATAGTATTAAATATAAATAAATTATAATTTTAATCAAATCTATACATTTTAACGCTAATTAATGATCGTAGGACGACTGCAATTTTTGGGAAAACGAATAAATCCATACGGGAATAATTATAAACTTAAATAACATATACTTATGCATGAACATAATTATAATAAAAATTGTTAAAATGATAATTAAATCTTAAATACTATAAAAAAATGGATTTAAAAACATATAATTCGGGTTGATTAATTTTTTCCTGAAATTTGAGAGAATTAAAATTCGAATATTTTCTAACAAAATACGTGATTTTTTCCTGGAAATATAATGCTTATAAAATTCATCAATAGGATAATCACGCTCGTAAATCGTAATTATAAATTAGGTAATATCAAATAAATTCTTATTCTCCAATTATGCATACAATTAACAATTAATAAGAAAATACTGAATTAATGTTATATAAATTTATTGCCAGGTAAATCGAGAAGAATAAGAATTACAATTTAATTATTAAGGTCACTATGTTTTCAGTGATAAGGAAATCACGCAAAATAACTTTGATGTCACATTACCTTGTGGTTGGTAAATTCATTGCTCGTGACCCGAGCCAAATACCTGTAGTTGGAAACACTACTGATTGATGAGTCTTCAAAAATGGTTACACCTGATTTCCTGACGTCCTTTTTCCCGACATACTCTTTGGCAGGACATATTGCAAAATGAACATTTTATCGAAATGGCCTTCCCTAATGGATTTTATCCTGATATCATTTTTCACGCATGACATTATTCCGATAACGCATAGTATATCTCAACACATATTTTCCCAATATGGCACTTTCCTGAAAAATGAGCATGTGTTTCCAATAATTAATCAATAAAATGCTAAAAATAAATAAAAAAATTTATTTATTTATCAAAAATTTGCAACTTATTTATTTAGATTAAATTGATGAAAAGTGAAATCATTTACAACTTAGTGATTTCTATTTTATTTGAGTATTTCCGAAGATTCTCCCATAAAACTAAAATGATTTGCCTAACTTGTTCGAAAAGAATCTTTTTGTTGTGATTAGTCATTTGATTTTTTTTCTTTTTCTTTTTTTTTACAAAATCGCTTTTTTGCAAATTTAATTTTTTTGCTTTTTTGGTCGTAAAAATATGTAATGGAATCATATTTATATTTATATTGCGTATATAAACCGTTACATTTTTAGTAAATCGCATTTTGTAAATCATGTCTGTTGGGACATATGTTGACATATGTTGTCGGGATACTCTAAAGTTTCTAAGATTTCTATAACATCACCAGTATTTAATTTACTTTTATTTGATTATTATGTAAAAGATATCAGTTATGATTTACGTAAATGACGTTATAAATCTGCTAATTTAACAAATAAAAATTTCACATTTCGACAAGTCAGACTAAAGTTAATTTTCAAACGCTAAAGAGTAAAAAAAAATCATTAGCTAACTCCAAGAATAAAAATAAAGTAAATCAAGTAAATCAAAAGAAACCGACGAGATGATACAATATGTCATACACATTACACAACTTGACTTACCACTATATTTTTTCTCCCGTTCAATGTCTAGAAACCTATTTTTTCCTAATATAATCTATTATATAAGTCACTGTGACTAAATATTTGTGATAATTGTATTATGTAATAATAAAACGCGTAACCAATAAAACGCGTGAAAATACCCGATGCTTATTATCGTGACTCCGTGATTCCATCAGACTCATCATGACAATGATTTCCCATGATGAGAAATTTTTTATAAAAAGGCTTTATTCCACTAATTTTTCCTTTTCTCAGAGAAAATTTTTCCTTTTAATTTTCTCAAAAAATTTTTTTTTTTTTTACTTTTCTTAAAGGAAATTTTTCTTTTATTTTTTTTTCAAAGGAAATTTCCTTTTATCTTTTTTTTTAACATAATTTAATTTGTTAATACTTATTTAAAACTCTCAGAAGAGCAAAATATTAATATATTTCTAAATTTTTTTCTTTTAAAACTTTTCTATTTATTTAAAATACATATTATCAAAGTGTGCGGATAATGTTAATTTATTTTAAGCTTTTAAAGAAGTTTAACTAAACGGCAACCAGATAATGTTGGGCCTTTATTATTTGGTAAGTGGAATTGGCTAAGCTGGGATGTATAAGGGAGTTGTGCACCTAGTGTGCTTTGGTTATCCTCCTCTTCAAATAGTCTGGTTAACTTGAGAAATTGTAAATATCTCAAGCTCTGTCACAGACTTCTGTATGTGGGGCCCGTATCCCTTTGGTGGGTGGGTCTCATGTCTTATTATCAATTGATAGTACCTCTGCACGAGTTTGATCACTCACGATATATCGTTAACATCAGTTGATAGTAGGCATGGGGGCTTGAATCTGTCACTTCTACAAAGCTTACTTAGAGTACTCGAGTCTTCTAACCTATTGTATCATTTTATATTTTTAGATTTCATTCCATTTAACACTTTAACATGCATTGTAACTTTAAATGGTAATATGAGATAAATTTAAAATGTAAGTAAGGTTTTATACTTCTATTACATTGATTCTAATACATATACTGTATATGTGAGTATTTTGATTGAATGTATCTAGCAATCGTTTAGAATATTAAGATTTGTAATTTAATGTTTATTGGGTGAAACATTAATCCAATCTTTAGATAATTGTTTATCCATAATGTACTAAAATTTTTCTCTGATGAGATATTCAGTTGTAATAGTAATATTCTTGTATTATTAATTGAATTAATAAATGTTATTTGATCTCTAAATAAAATTACATAAATCTTGTTTCAATTCTTCTACCGTATCGTATAACAATAACACCGTATTGAATATTAGTTTATTTACTGGTTCCTTACTCTTAACATCCGTGTCTTTAATATTTAGATTAATTAATGTCATTATTTTATCAAATATTGCTACTTTTTCATTTATTTTATTTACTAATTAAAATAATAAAAGGTATCAAGCTTAAATTTCTTTTTTATAAGATGCGTAGCAATACATATTAATCAATATGGCAAGTTCTACGATCTCATCATTTTAAAATAGAAGTATATCTTTGACCAATTATCCAACATAAAAGGTCTAGCCTTTTACTACCTGTCACGGTGTCACCCGATCTTTACCATTCTGGGTTTCTGATATTTCAATTGGAAGACTTCATAATGATGGTACAAATTAGTTGAAATAAGATTAAATCCCGGATGTACTTTTCTACACTGATATCAACTTATAAATTAAAATTTTTCTGTTTTACATAATTTTAATCTTTATCCAATTATTTTATCGTGTGATATTATTATACTATATATGAACTTTTTTTTAAAAAAAATTTGAATAAACCTAATAATATTTAAAGTAAAAGATCAAAAACGTAGTATTGTATTTATAAATAAATGAAAATCCTGATGACTACCAATTTCCTCATTGCAATTAGGATATCTATGAATATCCACTCATCTCTATTGTATTCATTCTTTAATTGTTAATAAAAAAAATTATGTAATTGACGCAGAGAAGCAGTTCTAATTTAACTGAGTAACAATTTCTAACATTATTTATTGTATATCTTCTTCTAATATCATGTCATAACCATTTTCAACTGCCATATTTCAAAATTCAAACTATATTCATGTGTCGAGACCAGAAGTTAAAAGCCACTATAAAAAAACAACATACCGTAGAAAATAAAGCCACGTGATTTATGATTCCTCGAATTTTTAGAATTAACACAATTCAGACAAGATTATCATTATAAATACATTTAATTTGGTTAATAAGAAAATTATTTGGTTAATAAGAAAATTTTATTTAATACCAATAAATAATGATGATGATAACAGATAAAAAAAAAAAATTCTATTCTTCAGTTAATTTTAATACATTTCTTTTATATACTCATAACTATTAATATTTAAATCATCATAACTTCGAATTTTAATATTATATGATTCAAATTTTTTCACTAGATCTTTTGAAAAAAACAAATCACTCTTTTTCACATAATCTTCTTTAAAAGCCAAATAATGAACCCTTTTCTTTTTCATAATATAATTTTCTAAATAAAATAAAATATTATTTTCACCATCTATTTCCAAATTATCTTTTTCATCAGACATTTCCATCTTATTCCTAATTAATAATTTCTTAATAAAAGTATTTTGAGAATTTTTTAAGAAAATTTCAAAATCATTTGAATTAATCATTAGGGATAAATTTAAATATTCTAATTTTGGAGGAAGAATTTGTCCTAATTCTTGTAATAATAAAGAATTAAGTTTATTAACTTCTTCATCATGTTGATCCAAGACACCAAACTTATAAAAATGAATAGATAGATAATTAAGATTTTTTCCAATATTTTTAATTAAATTAAATGCCATATTAATACTTTGACTATTATAAAAACCTGGTAATTTAAGAAATTTAATTCTAGTGCAATATTCTTCAATTAATTCAAATAATTGTTGTTTTAATTCATAACTAGTTAAAGAACCAAATCCAATATTTTCTAAATAATCCCCAGATTTTTGTAATAATAATTGAAAAGATTTAATTTCAAATAATTTGCTTAAGAATAAAGTTCTTAATTTAAATGGTTTTGTAATATCAACAATTTGTTGAATGAATTCAGTACTTAAAGAATAACAATAATGAATATGAACAGAATCCAAAACATTTAAATGTTCAAAAACTTCTTTAAAAATAATTATATTTCTAAAATTAACATTATGAAATATAATTGTTTTTAAAGTATTTGAACAATTAGAATTTTTTAATGATGATAATAAATGATGTAAAGGAGGAGTTTTATAAGAGAATAAAATTTTTTTAAGATTTTGTTGTAAATTAATTATACGTGATAAAAAATTTTCAATAAATAAATCTTCACTTCTCCTTTTAAATTTAAAGTGAAGGGTTGAAATTGAATTACACTTAGAGGATAATAATAATAAGAATGAATCAACTTTCGTTCTATCAGTAATATTTGCTACCCTTTTACTAAATTTTAAATTTTTGATATTATTAATAAAATTTGGATTTTGTAATATTAATTCAATTGTATCATTAAAATAATCATGATCATTATCTATTGTCATTTCAAATTCAAAACTATGTAAATTTACTTTACTTTCGATAAACGTTTTAAATAATAATTTTGAAATTAATCTTGTGGAATTTGAAATTTGATTAAATGTTGAACATGAATTAGATGAATTAACATTCCATTTTTCGACTGAACAAATTAACTTGTGTGTATTTAAACATTTAATAAATCTTGGATAATTAAATAATGTACTTGATGAAATTGATTCTTCAACAATTCCATATTCTTCTAATTCTTTTTTATCACATTCACTTAAATTATGCAAATAAATTTCAATGAAATCATAATTTTTTGTAGGAATTGAAAATGGATCCTCCCATAATAATGGAATCGCTACACGACACCATAATCTATTAACCAAAATGCAGGAGTGTAACGTTGAAAAATCATTTCGAAAATATTGTATGATTTTATTTATTAATTCAGGTAATCCTCCCAAAAATAATTTTGAAGTTGCCATAGTCTATTTGTGAATAAAGAAAAAAAAAAGGAATAATGGAAAAGGTAATAGTGTGTCACTTTTAGTCGTTACATTAACGCCAAATAATGGGTACACAAGGATTCGTAATCAGGTCGTATGATCATTTTGTGTTCAGCCAATCAACTTCTTTTTGGCGATTAATGAAAAGTTTTTTGACTTTATGAAAAAGTTTCAATTAAACAGATTCTCGACTTATTTAAGGTTGATATCGAAGCTAAAATTATTGAAGAATGATGTGAGCTGCAAAATAGTTTAATTAATAATTTAAAACATGAAATTTACAAAATTATTAATTGTAATCACGTGACTTTTCTTAAGAAAAGTTAGTTTTGATATCCGACGTCCAGGGAAGAATATGTTTGATTAGATATTTGGGAAGAATAATATGAAGACGTGAAGAACTCCCTTTGAGCGTCGAAAGGTAGTGCTTTCGTTGATCTCGTCTTACCCTTGGATCCACGCTTAGCGCGCCTCAAAAGATCATAAAACGACATTCTAGGTACAAAATAGAATTTTTATTTCAATATTATAATAAGTCTTAAAATTTCACGCTAGAATATTTGTACCACAGGGTGTATGTATCATGCACTACACAAATGGTCAAATCTATACTACTGGATTTCGTCTTCTCTCCAATTTATTACACTTTTATCGTTTCATATAACGTAGGCTATGCAAGCTTTTATGTGAATCACTAATAAATTTTTTTTCAGTGCATAATAAATTACAATACTAATGCGTAAACTGCAATGGTTGTAACGGTAGTGAGCGAACTTGACGTTCATAATCCTGACAAACCATAATCCCGAAAATTCTAAATCTCGAAACTTAATTATTGTCGAAACTCATTATTCCAACATTTATCAACTGTAATTCGAAGTTTTTTCATAGACGTAATAATTTTACATAATTTCAGTAGTACTTTACATATCAATAAGAAAATATCAATTGTTTCGATAAAAATATTAATTTTTGCAACGATTTTTATAATATTTGGTAAAATCTGCACTTGATGTTAAATATAATCAGCTTTTAAAATATTGGACTAAAATATTATAATGTAAAATTAAGTATTAGTTACAATTTATAAGAAACAAATATAATTGTTAGGAATGTGTCGACGTGATACGCATGTCGTGTTGCTGGACGCTCATACTCCGAGCGAACGGAAAAGTGCTTTGAGATATAACGTGAACTACTTAATGATTAATTACTATTTGAGAAAATATTCTAAAAAAAGAACTTATAAATTTGTGATAAAATGAAAAAATTATAATTCTCATACCAGAGGAGCATCTTACTATAACAGATAAGTTTACCACAAAATTACTTTATTAAAAAAAAAAAAAATTGCTAATATTTTTATATTATTATTTTTAACATGCATAATTATAGTTTATCAATTTAACCTTTTCCTATAACTAAATTTGCTTATCTCATACTACATTAATGTATTAATTTTTGACGTATACTTAATAGTTACAGAATTTATTTAACGTCTCACAAAAATAAAATGAGTTTAAAATTTAAATCACATAAACTGCGAGGATAACGATGAAATTTTTTGTGATGAACAAGTATAAAACTAGGGTTCTTAATCGAACCAATTAACAACGATCATTGATTGGCTCAATCAATGATTGAACACAAAATATTGGTCTCGATTAAAATTGAACTAATTTTTGATCGATTAAAATTGGCAAATTTACTTATCAAAATCGATCATGAAAATATGACGTATAAATAAACAGACTAGAGATACTATTCCAAATAAATATGCGAAAGAGAAGAAATTTTCTAATCTTTTTTAATTTTTGTATTAAAAATACATTGAGTTGTAATAAAATTTTAAATTAATACATAACATAGTAAATTAGACTAAAATTAAAACGAAATATGGTAAAGAATACACATTTTTCAACAAAATTAATTGAATGATCGATCAAAAAATCGCACGTGATCAATCAAGGTTAATCGAATTTTGATCGTTCACATAGTACCTTCATGATCGATTAATTCCTCGATTGCAATTTTTTGAGTCAATTAAATACTCTATATAAAACCTTTCAATTTTTTTTTGCATTTTTCAATAATCGTCGTACAGGGTTTAATCTATGCCGTGCTGTTGTTATACTACATTACAACAATTTGTTAAAAATAATATTTTCTGATCGACTGTTAGTCTGTTACTGAAATATTGACTCTTATATATATATTGTTCAATAGACTCTATTCTATTACTGAAATGTTCGAAAATAAATGTCAGCAAAGACAAAATTTCCATTATTTTTATTTATCGAGCGATACTATATCCTCAAACTTTTTTTTTTAAAAAAAAAAAAAATTTCCTCACAATTCACGCATTTAATAAGAATGAAGTTAGACCAATATAATAAACATAATGGTGTAGTTAGCCGAAAAATTCAGCCGAAGATTTTCAGCTAACAACACCCAGCCAAAAAAATCCATGTTATCTTGAATATTTTGTTCATTCAACCACTATTGTTCACGACTAGATATTTTCGGCTAACTACATTATTATTTTAAAAAAGTGTAGTTAGCCGTAATATGAAATCTTGATTACGTATGTTTACGACATTTTACCGTAATTAACCATTGATGTAATTCAATAATTACATGAACAATGTACTTTTCTTGATAAATTAATTATGTAATACAGAATTATTAAATAGTATTATTTACTTTGTAAATGATTTTAAGTCTTTGATTTTCTTTTTAAAAATTAAATATCAGTTTTATTTTTTTGATATTATAGACGTGGAAAAATATTCAATAAAAATGTATTTTAAATATAATCAGATAATTTTTTTTAGTAAGCTTTTTTTTAATTTTTGTTATCAAATTTGCTAAATTTACTGGTATTTTTACTTAATTATGGATTCAATACTTGCCAAACAACTTTTAACAGTAACTATAAAATTCCTTGCCAAATTACCAATTTAAGGGGGCTAAAGCGGAGCAGAATCACGTGATCATAGTAAAATATTTGTCACCGGTATCACTCCCTTTACTTTCTCATTTTTATTAAGTATTCCTGGGGACAGAATTTTTTCGGTTAGTAAAACTTGTTTGTCACGCACATTATTTGTCACATTCGTAATTTCTTAATGCCGTAATTCCGGCCAAATCTGCTCTGCTTTAGACGTCCCCCAATTTAAGTGAGATTATATCTTACGGGCAAAGCATAAAAATATTATATAATTGTTTTTTCATACTCAAAACACAATTGATATACAGAGTATCGTGCGCAAAAAATTAAAGTGGCTTAGTGCCATATCACATTTTGATCCAGGTGATATAATCGAAGATGAGCAAACGTGCCGTAAGTGATACAATGACTAACCAATCATTAAATTCCGAAATTTCCATTATACACGAGAATAAGGTCGGCACATGACCATGTCCAACTTCTCATTTATTTATATGGTGTGACTTATCTTTACAGTATTCTGTTGTTGATATATAAAAAATTTTTCGTTATGTTGTTAACAAAAGATGATGAAAAGTTATTATAAAGACAGTATGAAATTACAAAAATGGAGTTGTACCTCACAAGAAATGAGTTTAAGAACCTAGTTCGAACGGAAATCGAACAAAATATTAGGAAAAATTTTAGAAATCTAGGAAACACGTCGCGATGAAAATTTTTTAGAAGTATAGACAGAAAGTTGGGTTCCCCAAGCAAATATGATATAGAATACTTTAATCGTTTAACACAAACAATGAGATTAGACGTTGGTACACAAGAGCTTGTACATAATATAATAGAAGTAGTAATAAGCGAATATACTTTAAGGGCATTTTGTTAATAGGGAAACAAAATTCAGAACTTTGCAATTGGCTTCGTGAGTTGCAGCAAAAAACAAGGACATTATGTCAGAGCTTCGAAAAAGTAAATGAAGCTGAGGGAGAAGGATTAATATTTAATAATATTTAATAATAAAGCATAGAAATGAGAAAATTGAAAAATTAATAAATGGTTACACAAGGAATAATCTTAATATGCAAAAATGCAGAATGAAGTTGTTCAAAGAAGGAAAATTAACGGACACAAAAAAAAATGCTGCATAAACGGCCAAAAAAAAGAAATTGCAAGTTGTAACGGTACCCGTAAATCTGACGTCTTTGATCAGTATAGCGGTACAGCACGTGACTTATGATATATAATTTTTCGAGTCGAATTAAATATCCAGCATAAAGGTTGGTGTAATTAAGAAAATCGCGATCAGAAGACAACATAAATATAAAATAGTAAAGGCGACAGTACATCTAAAGAATAGCGAAGAAAAAGCAATGAACGCTGGTGTAAGGGTAAAATTAGTATCTTAGAATGTAATGAGAACGGTTATTTATACGAAGGTACCTTGCATCCATGAGCGTCAAAGATATTAATACGGGAAAACAGGTTCCGGTTATTCAAGAAGATGAAGCGCGATCCAAAAGTTTTAGGAACAATCGAAAACCTCCGCGAATACGGACGAAAATATCCGTGCTGCTTTGTTAAAATGGTACGTATATTGGATAAGACTTGTACATGGCCTTCAAATCTGAACAGGAAATGGAAGAAGTTATTAATGAGGATGAAGGGCCTCTGATTCAGAAAAAAGATGTGAATTAATAAGTGGTGATCCAACGAAATATGTCTCAGATAGCGATGTTAAATCTCCGTGTATACTGAAGTCGTATGAAGTGGAGATTTCGGATTAGTGACTCAACATGAAGAAAGAAGCCCAAGAAACCGACTGCCTACGCGAGAAGACCTTTGATTAACTGTTAGAATCTGATCGAGTGAATATGCCTTGCACGTCAAGACTACCATACCGAACGAAGATGATTTAAAAGAAGAACATGAAAATTAATTTAAGAAAGGGGTGAAAAATAGGGGGAATCGTTATACAAGTCAAAATTTATCGCGTAAAATTCTAGTGACGTTAGATCGATCAGTGAGTATAGCGATGAAACTCTATTTAGAGATTCGAATAGCTTTGGATAGTTTCGCATAAGTACAATAGTTTAGATAGATTCACTCGTAAAGAGTTGATCGATGTTTATCAAATAACAACCCATTTTATTATCGTTATTATGCTTCGTTTTAATTTATAAAATAAAAAGAAATTTTTAAAAAATATTATTATTATAATATTACGTTTATTAATAATCAAAAAAAACAAATTAAAAAGAATAAAATGGTCAATTAATTAAATAACATTTTTAATCTATTCCAGATACTAGTAGTTGATTTGGTCTCTGGTTTCCTAATGACTTTTTTTGTATTACATCTCATTGATAAATCTAATTCTTTATGGAAATGACTATAATAAACAAACTTTTTAACTACTCCTTTTTCTTTATACCTTCCTATTAAATCAATTAATTCATTATTAACTTTTCTACAATCCGTTTCAAATTTTAAAGAAACGGGATGTCTCCCTTCCCAATTATCAAAAAATAATTTTAAAGATTCCAATCCCGGTTTATCATCAGTATATTTAAAAATGAATTCAAATAAACTAGGTGGTGATGATTTAGCTAAAATATTAAATAAATTATCCCATTCAGTATTATTAATTTGAATTCGACAAAATAACGATACGTTATTGTAATAGAAATCTAATCTTTTTAAATTTTGACAGTTAATTAATAATCTTTCTAAATCCACAATATTCTCATTCTTATATAATAATTCAAGATACACAAGGTTTGGACAATTATGACAAATAGTCTGAATAAGTTTTTTATTACTAAACACGTCATTAAAATAACTATAATAATAAATTTTGGTAAATTGTCTGCCGGAACTTTCAATTAAATTTGTCAAACAATTAATTGGAATGTTGATAGCATTTAAAGTTTGTAAGGAAGGTAGAGATAAATCTCTTATATTATCCCATTCCAATTCTTTATCATTATAATTGCCTATCAATTCCAACATTTTTAAATTTACAAAAGAAGAAAGAACTTTTGTTTCAAGTTGTCCGTGTGCACTAAAATATTGTATAGTATTTGAATGTTTGACCAATGAATTTTCAATAATCTCACGTGATGACTTGTCATTAGAAAAGTCGTTTAGAAAACTAATATTAATTAAATTTTTTTGATTTTCAATTAACTTTGCAATTCCGTAATTGTACTCAGATTCATTAATTGAAATTTTCAATTCTTTAATTGATTTACATATTTTCGTTAAGATTGATAAAATATTATTATCTACTCTATCATCAATTTTAAGATATTCGATTTTTGAAAAACAGAGTTCTGCTCCAGGAATGAAATTATAATCAAAATTTTTGGATATATAAAGGTGTGTGTATTCCATATTTTCATTAATAAAAAGATCGAGTATATCGTTTTTAATTTCTTCATAATAATTATTAGTAAATATATTTTTAATTATCCCTTCGAGTATTTCTAAATTTAAATGTTTGCAAAAACTAATATAATTAAATAAAGGCTTTTTATATGAACTTGTAAAATAAATAAATCGTTTTTTTATTCCATTTCTTGTTTCATCCGCTAAATGAGAGATGATTGTGTTTAATAATAATTTTTTCTTCTCATGATTAATATAAAATCCCCAAGGATCTTTCCACAATACTGGAATAACTGTTTCACACCAAGTTTTATTAACTGCGAGGCATGAAGCAAGAGTTTCCTTTTCATATTGTAATTCTTCGAATATTAAATAAAGAATATCTCTATATAATTTTGACATATTTTTTTCTTTCTCGTTATTAATCAAAAAAAATTCTTTGTCAAAAAAAAAAAAAAGAAAGAAAAGAAAATGCAAATGATTGCTTAAATTAATAAAAAAATATATTAAATTTATTATTTGTGACAGGTAGGACGAATATGTAATCATTTAAATGGTGTTTCGTCAAAAGTAATTATCGACATCAACACGTGAATTATTGCGGAAATGCCGTATGAGGTAATTTTAATTTGTAGATCATTTCATAAACGTACACACCTGACGCAAGTACTCCAGGTTCATGGAGCAGTGATTAACCCAAAAAAAATTCAGATGCAAGTTCTGCAAGTTTACTTAGGAATCGGAAAAAGGTTTGGAATATTAATTTTGATTTTACATAATTACATGCAAATGATTGATTTTGTCATCTTTTTAGTTTCTTATTTCACTAAATCCATTTTTGAAAAGACATATGATCATTTATTTTTTGTTGCGCCAGTGGCATAAACCTAGCACACAAAATAAAACGTATACATTCATTCGTTTAAAATAAGGAACTTTACGCATAGCAGATAAGTTATGCTTATCAAACTAATGAATAATTAATGTTGAAATAGTTTTTAGCATTAATTTTTATTTATATTCTTTATTAAAATATTTTTATTCTTTTTTTTTTTTTTTTTAAAAAAAAAAAAAAAAAATTAGTAATGGCTTTGTTTTTATTTTAAACAACGATTTCCTGGTATTATATACCAGGGACCTAAAAATCACTGGCACGTGATATAGTTTGCCGATCATATTCGAATTTTGATTTTAAAAATTGAACATTGAAAAAAAAAAATAATAGTTATCATAGAAGTACATACCTTCTTTACAAGATTAATTAAGGTTAGAAGGAAGATTTGTATACCATTTTCCCTTTATATTTATTTTGTAAAAGCTTTTAACCTTCGTAATAAACTGTCACAAAACCCACATCTCTCTTTATGCAAACTTTTAGGAAAAGCAAAGATGTATATAGAGTTCAATTTTGGAACTTGTATAGTATAGTTTTTACTAAGTTTTTATTTCAAAAATAAACATCGCTCAATAAGTCATAACAAGTGATTTTCTGCGCCATTGCCTATTTTAAAGCGGAAAATCACGTGACTATAATGAATATTTGCCACCAGTATTGAGGAGGACGTAATTTTTTCGGTTAGTAAAAACCTATTTGTCATGATCACTATTTGCCACTTTCGTAATTTCTTAATGCCATAATTCCGGCCAAATCTGCCCTGATACCTCCTATGGTATTCCCATAATAGTCACGTGCTATGAGTTGTAGTACTCTCTTGCGTCGTACCTATCTATACTTGGCTGTCCGTATTCAAAAAAAAGGAAGTTACATCAATAAATGATCGTCAAATGAATTGTTACAATTGCATTTTTTGGATTATGGGCGGCAAAGGCGGTAAGTATAGTCGTACCCGTACCTAAAAAAAATCACTACCGATAATTAAAACAATTACGTAATAGTCGATGATATACGTATGTCAAGATATGGAAAATGGGCTAGTATCATACGACAAGATCATACGAGATACAATATGATTTCCCGAATGCCATTTTCTCGAAGGAAAGAAAATGGCGTTCGGGATAAGGAATCATACGATGATCACATACGGTTCATACTACGCGATAATCTCAAATCGTGATTTAAAAAAAGGTATAAAAACTCTCGATTAACATGGATATAATTTCCAAGAGACTAAGACCAGTAAAGAAAAGTATAAAAAATTTATAAATAGTTTCTCTCTCTCTCTCAATTCATTTAACTTGAAAGGATCATTATCGTTACGCCTTGTATTTTTATACGTTTTTTTATATTCTCTAAATGTTTACAAATATAATGAAGTCAACATTTTTCCTTGTCTTATTATTCTCCTTTGTAGCGGCATCTCCATTATCCCTTAATAAACGCGATGAAGTCCCTTACTGTTCTGCTGCTACCTCTTGCAAGGTTATTGAATGCGGTGGTTCTAGCTGCAATAGTGGAATCTGCAATAGTAATGGTTTTTGCGATGGTACAAAATGTGACGCTCTTCCATCAGTTCCTTTTGGGTGTGTTTTTGGATGTGGTGGTGGTCCGTGCGGATTTACATGTCAAAATTGTATCAAAGACGGTTTTGGAGGCTTTAAATGTCTTGGCGAATGCGCCCAAATTATTTTACAAAAACTTCAAACCTAACTATAATTATATTACCCTATTATCTATAATAAACAAACAAGAACAACTGGCCTATAAATATAGCTTTACTTTAAGAAGTAAGAAAAAATAACACAAATACAAAATTAATGACATAAAAATTTATGAACAATAATTATAATAGAATACAAAAGTTTCTTGAATTTTGGTTTGCTTTATTCTACTTTAAAAAATAAAATATTTTTCAAATGTAATAATATCAATTTCAGATATATTTTAATATTCACAGTTCAATAAACTTATATGTAAAAAAAAATATACTTATACTCAGAAAAGTTCATACGATGGTCGGCGATTGAATTTTTTTCTTAAGAAATAAATATACCATAACTTGATAAATAATTCTAATATTTTATTGTGAATAAATAATAAAAAAGTATTGCATTGCAAGAATGAGAAACATCGAACCTGAAAAATAACCAGTATTTACACTAAATTTAATTGTAAATAAAATAATTTAGGCATAAATCATCGTCGTACCGAAATATTAATTACGAGTATACACGTGATGCATAATATTGTACAGGTAATGTGATACTAATGTGATTAAACATCTTTATAAATATTATATATTCTTCTTTATTCAATGAATTAGGACAAAATGATTTTTAGAAGTAGTTTTTAAGAGTAAAAAAAATAAGTTGAACTTAACAAGCTCTCATCAAATGTCAAATGTAGCATTTTAAATGTGATGGAGCTAGTTTTCACTTCACATATGTAGTTTACATTTGTAAATAAATGTGCACTTGAGATTCATTATTTATTTATTCTTCTCATTTTTACCAAAAATATTCTCAGAAAAATCCGTGCGAAGAAAAAAGAGGGGTAATAACAACTTATCCAATTTGTTCTTTTAGAAGAATGTATAATTATAGCTAACATTTCGGAGTTTAACGAGTCAACACTAGTCTAAAATAAAATAATGAAATAATGAAATAAGACCGTTTGTATACACATGTATATCGTAAATTATTCGAGGAATTGTCATAATAACATAAACACATTTTTTAATTTTATATTTCGCTTCTCAATAATAAAAGAGTCATCCAAGTTGACTAAATATTGTAGGAAAAAAAAGACAATAATTTTGTTATTAATTTTTAAAATTTTCTGAAAATTAAAAAATCGTATCTTTAAGGATTAGTTTTGACATAAAATTTTTTCCCGATTTTTGACATTAAATTCTTGCCGAATTTTCTTTCCATAAAATCTAAAATTCTAATAAAATGTTTGATTTGAATTAAACACCAAGTATTATTTCGCTACGTAATAAATATTATTGCTTTCAATATAAATAAATTTTTTTTTAAAAGATTGTTTGATAATAGCAACGGTAATTTTTTTATTAAAGAGTTTATTTTAATTTCTCTTAGAGAAAAAAATTGTATATTAGCTTTTTTTATAAGGGTACTCTTAATTTAGATAAATTACATGATGTCAGCGATTTTCCAAGAACGATTGAATTTCTTTACATACTAATTATATTATTCTAACCAAACAAATATCAAGAAAAAAAGGTTTTAATAAAAGATTCATTATAACTTTATTTATTAAATTTGTACAGCAACATGTTATCTTTAAAAATATTTGATACAATAATATGCTTATTAATACATAAAAGACGTTAAAATAAAAAATTAAATAACAATAAAGTACAATTATTTAAAATTATTCCCAGATGCTAGTCCTAGAAGTTGCTTTAGTCTCAGGTTTAGGTTCTTTAGGGTAATCTATAGTTACTCCATCTCTTTTTGCTTTATATATTTTTAATAAATCTACGTCACTAATAAGAAAACTAAAATAGACATACTTTTTAACTACTCCTTTTTCTATATATCTTCCTAATAAATCAATTAATTTATCATTAACATCCAAGTATTCTGTATCAAATGTAAAAGAAATAGGCTGTCTACCTTCCCAATTATTAAGAAATAATTCTAAAGATTCTAAATCAGGTTTGTCCTCAATATCAGTAAAAATAAATTCAAACAAACTAGGTGGTGATTTAATCAAAATGTTGAACAAATTATCCCATTCAGTATAAAATGATTGTCGAACTGTACAAGATAAGTGTTGTACTAGCTCATAACAAAATTCTAATCTTTTTAAATTTTGACAGTTAATTAATAATTCTTCAAAATCTAAAATATTCTCATTCTTATATAATATTCCAATATACATAAGATTTGGACAATTGAGATAAATAGCTTGAATAAGCCTTCTGTTATCAATTACATTATTAAAACTACTATGATGATGATGACAATGAATTTCGTTAAGTTGTCTGCCAGAACTCTCAATTAAATCTATTAAATAGCAATTTAAAATATTACTAGCCTTTAAAGTTTGTAAGGAAGGTAAAAATATATCCTTCAAAATAGCCCATTTCAATTCTTTATCATCGTAAATATTACCTATCAAATACAATGTTTTCAAATTAACAAAAGAAGAAGAAAGCACGTTTGTTTCAAGTCGTCCATATATATAAAAATATTGTATTGTATTTGAATGTTTAACCAGGGCTTTTTCAATAATTTTACGTGATAACTTTTTATCAGTGTAATCATTTAAAAAACTAAATCTAATTAAACTTTTTTGATTTTCAATTAACTTAGCAATTCTATAATTATATTCATACTCATAAGTAATACAATCCATTTCTTTAATTGATTTACATATATTCGTTAAGATTGATAAAAAATTATCATTTATTCTATCATCAATTTTAAGATATTCAATTTTTGAAAAACAGAGTTCTGCTCCAGGAATGATACGATGATCAAAATATTGGAATACATAAAGGTGAGTATATTCCATATTTTCATTAATAAGAAGATTGAATATAGCGTTTCTAATTTCTTCAAAATGTGTATGAGTGGAAAATATTTCTTTAATTATCCCTTCAATTGCTTTTAAATTTAAATGTTTACAAAAACTAAGATAATTAAATAAAAGTTTTTTATATGAACTTTTAAGAAAATTAGTGTTGGCTTAAGTTATTTCTTACTTCATCTTTTGAATGTGAAATGATTGTGTTTAATAATAATTCTTTCTTATGTCCTACGTAGTATTTCCAAGGATTTTCCCACAAAATTGGAATAACTGTCTCACACCAAGTTTTATTAACTGTGAGACATGAAACAAGTGACTTCTTTTGATATTGTGAATGTAATTCTTTAAATATCAAATAAAGAATGTCACTATATAGTTTTGACATTTTTTTCTTTTTTTCGTTATTTTCGAATGAATAAAAAAATGCAAATGGTTGATTAAGTTGAACAAAATTACATCAAATGTTTATTGTTTGTGACAGGTAAGACAAAAGGCGAATATTATGTAACGTATGAGCATGCAATGCATAAACGCCATTTTCATTTTTTTTTTTTTTTTGTGCTTGGTTCATGACCCAACAATTTCCAACAAAAAAAATTTATTTTTTTCTGTCATAAAGCTTTTATACTTATAAGATGTACAGTAATTTCATCCGCCGCTATGCAAATCGCTTAGGGTTTGATGAGGTTTTGAGTGCCAATTTTGGTCTTATATATAAAATGATTGGTTTTGCCCTCTTTGCAGATCATCTCAAAAATGGATTCGGTGAAAGAAAATGTTTGTCAAATGTCATAACAGTATTAAACTTACAGATCAGTCAAAATTACATTTTCTTTTTATGATTTTTTATTACGTCACATAATTACGCCACAATAAAATGCATATTTTTATTTTTACTGGCGGTAACTTCAATTACAGTAAACATCCTTAAGAACCAAAATTGAAAACTAAATGGATAACTAATAACAATTATAAAAAGCCACATGAGTGGACCGGGTTCCTGTCTAAACGACAATATCTACGGTAAAGTGCAAAAGACTAAGAAAAAGAAAAAAAAATGGTTATCAGGTATTCGTAAAAATATGATGAGAGGATAATTTATTTATATTTTACACGATCATAACATGCGATTATGTGTAATGGGTATCCGATCATGGGATCATATGATATTAATTACTAATCGCATCATTAAGTATTTTAATTTTACTGCGTCACTTGTTACGAAAATATGCTTATTTACTAACTAGTAATTTTTTAATATTTCTCAGTGCTATTTAAATGATTCTTCAACTACTTCCTGTTGAATATAGAAGTATCAATGAACTTAAAATATTCATATATCTTTTTGCAAATAAGTATTGTAATGCCAAACTTGATCACAATGTAGAGCCATATTTTTCAGTTCACATACTGTATTGACCCATATACGAGTTACGAGTTCTTTTTCATTAATACATAATTTGTTAAGTTTTTGATTCTATTTTTTCAACCGAATGGCGCAGAGATTTTATAGGCTTAACAGTTTAATATTCGATAGTTTATTACAGGGAAGGAGTACTAATAACAAATGAGTGAGTATGAATAACAGCTACCTAAATTTATAATAGTTCAGTTTATTTATATCTTTAAAGGAAAAAATTCTTTTTTCATATTTTTTAATTCTAAAAATGGCTAATAGTTTAAATGATGTTTTAACTAACGAAAAAAAAGCGTAATGATTTGTTTATCTGTATGATCAGTTTAAGAAAAATTAAATATTTAACTATTCACACGTGATATTAATAAGATGACTAAATTTAATTCAATTATTTATTTATCATACTATAAAAAATTGGTTAATTGCCGATCCGCCTAAAATCGGCACTGCGTTACTAATAAAATTCGGCGATAATAAAAAAAAGCATTTTTTGCATCTCGCGCGCGAGACAAGTTTCACCCATTTTACAAACAGAAATACCATAAATACAATATTTTCTTTCATTTTATGATAAGTTATATTTGCCAAAAAATTTCATAATTATATTTCTGTAACTGGTTTTCTTCAACTTTCACTTGTTTTTAATAATAAAAATATTTCAAAAAAGTTATTAAAAACAACTTTAGAAGCTAAAAATTATAGGTTTTTAATGTAAATAACGCAATATAGTAAAATGAAATATTGAAATTTCGTATATTTTAAGGTGTAAATCTGACGCGCGCGCATAGTAAACTCGTTATCTTGCATATGAATGTATAACTTTTTTTTTGCAAATTCGTTTTTTTCAAGTATTTTTTCAGTATATCATATGACTTTTATTTAAAGCCAATATGTCGTCTATGAGATATCCTTTTTTGAAGTTTGTGTTCTAGCAAAAAATCGGCAAATTTAACCCCGAATTTTAGCTATTTTTACGTTTTATATATTTGCAATCACTTTTCTTTTTTAAATTAATATTATTGGAATGTAGTATTAGAAGATTTCTTTTGTATAATATTAAAAAAAAAAAAATATATATCGAATAATAAATAACAAGTGATAAATTGGATTTCACATACTAAGAAAATTCAAAGTCCAAAGGAGCGGAGAGGTGTGTCAATGTGTCATGGGTGACATTATTTTTATTTGTTCACGTACTAATAGTGAAAATTTTATGCTGATGCTGGGGAGATTAGTAATAAGATGACAAACTAACAGGATTGGAAGGAGAAGAAGTAAACCTAAGGCAAACAAATGAGCGATACGCGATCCTTAATTACAACCTTAATCAAATTTCTACGAGGCTCATCTTGATCAATTGGCTCGGGTTTACTACTCAGTCACGTTTGTCTACTCCTCTCATTTATGTTGCGGTAATATAGAGATGCGCCTTGACCTCGTGACATTTTGTAAACGTAGTTGATATTTGTGTTTATTATATTTTTTCCCTTTGAGGTTCTTTTTGTGGGTATGGTCAAGGTGTTGTGTGTGATGTTTAGATACCTTCTGCCAACGAATAGTCGCTGGTGCTTTAGCTAGGTTAAATTAGAGGTTTTTATACCATGTTTAAGCATGACTGCCTGTTCGTACCTACATAAATAAAGTTGTACTGGCAGCTATCAGAAAATTTATTGTTCTTTTCATTTTTTCTTATTTTACAACAATTAAATTTTTTCGTCTGTGCTAGGGATCTTTGATCCGGGATTAGTACTTCAAATTAGAGTTTGACAACACGCCAAGCAATTTACCTAGTTATGATGTACAAATATTCAATGTGCATATGAATATTTCATGCTATCATTTTCCATATATACAACGAGTTTTGGCTTCTAATAAAAAGAGCAAATGGTAAATTTTATGTGGTCATTGCGGTATATATTTATGAAATTAGACAAGAACCCGTGCTGCGGTCTCGGGAATTAAAATTGACTTATAAAGTAAACTTAATTACAACGATCTTATTATTTTCTAATACCAAATTAATGGTATCAATTAAAGTGTTATTGCGCAATATCATTTGTTGACATGAAAGCGCAGTAACATTTATACTGGTTTTAACCATAAAAAGGTAATTATCTAAAGTGTAAATCAAGTAAAATCCACCTCTTTTTTTGCTGAACTTGAAGAGCTCTTTTTTCCGGGTAAGGTTTATAATAACTATTCATAATTTTGGTTAGAGTCGTCATTAACATAACCGATTAAATGGTAAGACCTGCAAACAATGGTAAACCGGTTTCCAACCTAAAATATTTTTATTTTAATTACTTTGTCGTAAACATATACGTCATATTATTAGAGTTAAGCGATTTGAAGTGATTTTTAAGCATCTCGTAATCCTTGTAATATCAGAATCCCTATTTAGCCTTGATATTTTTTTCTTATTTTTACATATCGTATTACAACGACATTATAATCTAGTCACTGTGCATTAAACTAAATATTAAATCAATAAGGTCAGCAGACTAATACACTGGTTCAACTTTGATAATTTATATAATAGTTAACGTGTCTTCTGTTAACGTAATGCAGGATTTACTGTATAAAGAAAAATTACAAGAGAGGATTCCGTCCATTATAGGCTTCCCCAAGAATCCATAATCGGCAAATCTCTAATTTCTTTTGTACTATGATATAAGGAGAATAGAGATGGAAGTGACCATTATTATAACTTGTTGGAATCAAAAGCCCTGTTCAATTCTAGATCTGACCGGATTGATCGCAAATTTGCACCCTAAATAATTGGTTACTGATGCGGTCAACGGTCAGTCAAGCCGATCTACAAAAATTGGTGTTTTTCCCTGATCGAAATAAACAACACGTCAGCGACGTCTGCATGTCTTTGTCCTAAAAAAAAAAAAAAAAAAATTCAGACCAATCCGATCAATCAAAAATTATGCTCAATTGTAGCTATGATCTGATTGGTTATACATTTCTTCGGTCAATCTGATACGATCAAGAAATGTACAGGGCTAAAGAACCCTAAAAGTATAACTGACCATTTGACCAATCGCAATGCTAAATTTATTAATTATTAAATTTACGTTTCACCTATGATGCCATGAATCATTTTATTAATAACAATCATTATCACCTGGCTACTAATTGGTATTTAGGATTTTTTCCACCAGTTATAAACTGGCGGACCAATTAGTATATCCAGGATGATATCCCATTTATTTACTACTAGCATAGTAAATAACAATTACTTATTACACTTGTATAAACTGGCTATTATTAAGAATGGTCAATTACTTATACTTTGAGTTAAATAAAACCAGAATGCTACTTTCCTTTTCTTATATAAAAAAAGGTCGAATTTTTGATTTCATATGCTGTCACGGTTATGCAAATCGGAATGAATGTTTTGTTTTATAAACAAAAGGAATCTTTTTCTTCCTTTTTATTATAATATTTCCTTATTTTGATATTTTAGATTGTTATTTTATGATTCGATCCCCTGTAAATAATCATCATCATTTTAAAAACTATATTACTGAATATATTTTCAAGTCGTAGCGCTGCGAATGTTTAACAGGTCAACTTTTCTATTTACAAAATAAGACTATAAAAAATTAATATAAGTCGAAGACATAACCAATTAGGAATTGACAATTGACATGACAAGCATTATCCTTTTTTAATACATTTCATTGTCGCTAATTATATAGCGCTTTAAGTTGTGCCGTTTCGTTTTTCAGTAATTAAATAGACTTGGACATCTGAGTTGACTAAACTTTTGAAACTTTAAATCGTATTCTTAAGAAAGTTCAATTTTAAACGTTGAAATATTTTTAACTATATTTGTTGGTTATAATATTATATATTTATGCTAATTTTCACCAATTTACTCTTTAGGGGCTTGAAGTTATTTTTAGTGATTTAGAATT
Organism: Rhizophagus clarus; assembly: GCA_015698045.1. Classification (NCBI taxonomy): domain Eukaryota; kingdom Fungi; phylum Glomeromycota; class Glomeromycetes; order Glomerales; family Glomeraceae; genus Rhizophagus; species Rhizophagus clarus. The sequence goes on along the minus strand of BLAL01000013.1, from coordinate 1,272,442 downwards.
TCTTATTCTCTTAGCTTAGTATTTTGTTTAAGGTAAGTTTTTTGTGATATCATTGTGTTTAGATTGAATAAATTGATAATTCCTTCAATGATTTCTTAATTTTGTAAGTTAATGAATAAAGGATGAATGGTTATTCTTTCTTCATGTTGCCATTACTTTTTTGTCTTTCATAGATTACTCGTATAATTTATTCTATTTTTTACATAGATAAATTTTATTTCCGTATAGAAGAGATTTATTTTTAATGTAAATTGATTATCTTTTTTCACATATAATAGAAATAATTTTACCAATTTTTATAAATGAATTGATTTACCCTTTTAATGATTTATTTTTTTACAGATTCAATAATATTTTATACAAAAAATTTTTTGATTAAACCTACTTTGGTTAAAAATTAAATTAATATAATATGTTTACATTGCACTAATTATCATTAATTTCAATTATGAAAACAAATTTTTAATATTTTAATAATCATAATTCTTCATAGTAATGAGCCGGTTGATATGGTAAATTGGTGTTGAATTTTAAGTATAAATCGTTACTTCATTTATGGATAGTATGATTCTCATATTTCAAGAAGTTCTTTAAATCTATTAAATAAATCTAGAAATAATCTTTTTTTTTAAAGTTTTAAATAATAAATTGCGTTATATTTTACTAGGTTTTGTTCACAGCTTTAATTTTTTATTGTATTTGGTAAATTTCAAGTTTCTTTCACTTTTTATTATTTTTAATGTCAAAAATACGTATCTGATGGAAAAGTACAAACGTTTTTTTTTTAATAAGCGGTCAATAAGTTTGTTAGGTCGATAGATTGTGTAAATGCGGTGTAACATACGGTCAAACTTTTTCATTTTAACGATGGCATTGCGAATTTGGCCAGAATTAACAAATTTCGGCGGCCAGAATTATGAATTCTTAATCGGCAAATTTTACCGGATTTAAATAATCTTTAATTATATACGTACTATACAATAATACACCCCTCGCAAATCTTAATGAAAAAAATTTTCGTTTTTTTACTGTGAACTTTCTAACGACTGTTATATATTTCGTTTAAACTACTAAATTTTTATTACCTGTTTTTCTTTATCTATTGTGATATTCTTGGTATTACTCTATAATGTTTAGACTATTATATTATTATAGGTTATTGTAACAATGGATCGTTTTATTCTAATGCTGACGAATATAAAAATTGTATAAATAAATAAAATATTTCAGTACTTATAATAAAATCGATAAATTGTCCAATTATTATTATAAATAATTTGTTGAATTTAAGTCGTAGTATTTAATTTTTTATTATATCAAGTTCTGGTTTACGTTACATGTTTAATAATAATAATCAAAGTGCGCTTATTCAGAAGGAAATTTTGTTGACAGGGGATTAATAATTTTTATTTTTGAAAAAAATTTTTATATTATTCTTTACCAACTCTTTCTAATTTATTTTCTTTTCGATGATGGAATTTTAAAGGAATTAAAATTTTCGCGATGGCAACTTTAAATAGTAATTTATTAATAAACCTGAAATTTTGGAATTTGTTACAAAAAATCTTTACTAATCATTCTTACTATAGGGCTACTCCTAAGTTAGTGATTAGCTTGATATTAAACACCCCTGATTTTAATAATACTGTAATTGTAAACAAAATCAAATTCAGTTTAGTATATAATTTGTATTTAATAATTGTTAAAAATAAAAAGAATTATTTAAATCACAAATTAAAAAACTTGTAAAATATTTACTACTCTAACCTTAGTGTTTAAATAATTCCAAATAAATAAGAAGAGAATACATATATTTAAACAAGTTATAAAAAAAAAGAAATTATTTAAATTACAAACTAAGAAACTTGTAAGATATTTTACTACTCTAACCTTAGTGTTTAAATAATTCCAAATAAATAAGAAGAGAATACATATATTTAAACAAGTTATAAAAAAAAAAAGAAATTATTTAAATTACAAACTAAGAAACTTGTAAGATATTTCACTACTTTAACCTTAGTGTTTAAATAATTCAAAAAAATAATAAGATAAAATAAAATAAGAATAATTTTTATTAAATACATAATATCAAATATCACTAATGAGTAGTTAATTTTCATCAGTTTTAATATCTAGACAATCAAATAATTAATTAATTTACATAGATGATTTGCAAAATTACTTTTTTTTGTCATGTATTACATACCCAACGACTTTATATCATCAATTATACAATCCAAACATAGACTTTCAAGGGTTTCATTCAACCTTTTACTAGTAAAGTCAAGTAAACGACTTGTATAGTATGCTTGTGGATGAGATTCAGCGGTAAAATTATTGTTACACCCAATTAGTGGTGCTTTTATAAATTCCATAATATTGCTTCTTAATTCTTCATTAATTTCATTATCGTTATGATCTATATTAAGCCAATTTCTGATAATATTTTTAATTTCTAATGCAGATGGCCTTTTTAATGGATCTTCACTCCAACACCTTTTCATTAAATTTATGTAACACTGCGGAATTTTTTCAATAACCTTAGGACGTTCACCCTTACAAATATCCAAACTAAGTTCAAAATCATGTGCTCTGTCATTAAATGGTGGAACACCAGATGTAAACTCCCACATAATCATGGAAAAGCTATATATGTCACTAGCTAGAGTATAAGGTTTGCCTCTTAATACTTCAGGTGCTATAAATGGAATAACACCACAAACATCATATTTTTTTAAAGTTTTTGCAGGTTGACACAATCCTAAATCACTAATATAAACTTCTTCATTCTTATCCTCGTGATTTAAAATATTGCCATCATGAAAATCACAGTGAATAAGATTTTGTTCATGTATTTCATTAAGCCCGGAAATAATTTTATACAACATGAATAATTTTTGTTTCCAATTTTTTTCAATTACTTTTGTTAAATTTTTTCTTAAATTACCTTTATTTGCAAAATCCATTACCACCATATAATTTGAAGTATTTGGATCTTTTGTAAATCCATATAAGTTAATGATTGCAAGCGAATCTAAGCATCTTTTATGATAATTCCACTATAAAAAAAAATTCGAATTAGATACACATATAAATGATTATAATTAAATTAAAATAAAATAAATAAATAATATATTATAATACTTCATTTAAAAATTCATCCAAGTTTTCATTCAAATTATTATAACATTTAAGAACTACTTTTCTATCTCCATGTTCATCTAACCAAATAGCTTTATTTATAGTACCAAATCCACCTTTATCAAGGTATTCAACATCCTTAAATTTATTATAAGGAAACCATCTTAAATTATTTTCAGAAATAAATTTATTCAAAATTGCATTTTCACTTTTTCCAAATCTATATAATTAAAATAATTTGAAAATTTTAAATCATATTAAATTTTACATTGAAATTTTGCAGCCAAAAAAAAAAAAAATTAATAATAATACTTACTCTAAAATTTAATTAAAAAAATTTAATAAATATAAATTTTAGGTTTTATATTATAATATACATGATGTTTTATAATTCATAATTTGTAACTACTTACTAACTAATAAAATATTGAATGTTTTAAAAATTCAGTTATTTAAACTATAAATAAATATCAAACAAATATAATAATAAGCAAAAACTTACAAGAATCTAATAAAGTAAATTACAGTAAAATTAGTTAGTTAAAGTTATATAAATATGCATAATTATATTTAATTCTAACTTACCAACTATACAAATAATTAGAATTTAGTTAATTATAAATTATAAATATAGTACATATATGTAAAAATTAGGTAGAATTAAATAAATAACTTACTAGCTATATTATTAAATGATTTTAAACAAAGAATATAATTAGTTTACATTATATGTAAATATTATATACTAAATATATATTATAACTTACTCCCTATATTATTCAAATAAAAAATTTAGTTTAATTATATGTAAATATTATATAAATATATTAAATAAATAGTAAATTATAACTTACAATCTATATAATTAAATAATTTTTTAACAAAAATTTAGTTTAATTATATGTAAATATATAATAATAGAATAAAATAAATAGCTTACACTCTATATTATTAAATAATTTTTTGTAAATTTAAGTTAGTTATAATAAATATTATATAAATATACTAATAATAGAATTAAAAAATAAATAAATTATAACTTACCATCTAAAATAAATTACCAACCAATTTTTTTACAAATAAAGAATAGTTAACAATTAAGTAAAAATTATAAAGATTAATATATAATTATTGTATAATAAAAAATTAAATAAATAACTTACCCCCTAATATATTATTAAATAATTTGTTAAAAAAATTTTAATAGTTAAATTATATGAATAATCAGCTACATTGATAATATACAATAACAAATTAAATAAATTTTAACTTATTTACAACTTACAGACTGAAGTAAATTACAAATAATTTTTAAATAAAGAATTAAGTTAATTATATTATATAAATTTATAATAATAAAGTTAAATTCATAACTTACTTCCTATATTATAAATATAAGAAATTTAATTAGTTTAATTATATGCAAATATTATATGAATATATATAATCAACTAAATATATAACTTACTTCCTATATTGTTAAATTATTTTTTAAATAAAAAAATTAATTAATTAAATTATATAAATACTACATAAATATATAATAGTATGCATAAATAAATAACTTACTTCCTATATTATTCAAATAAATATAAATACAAATTAATAAAAAGTAATATAAAAAAAAAATATACAAATTTTAGTATATTGATATAAGTACATAAGCAAAAAAATTTTTTAAAATTATAATAATAGAATCTTTTAAATATACCATCTATATTGTTAAATAATTTTTTAAATAAAAATTTGATTAGTTTAAATACATATAATTTGTATAAATATATATAATAATAGAAATAAATAACTTACTTCCTATATTAAAATAAAATTAGAATTCAGTTAGTTTAATTATATATAAAATATACATAATAAAATTAAATAAATAATTTACTAGCTATATTATTAATTAAAAAATTTTATTAGCTTAAATTATATAAATAAATATAAGTATATAATAATAAAATTAGATAGAAAGCCTATAACTTACACTCTATATTATTAAATGATTTTTTTTTAATAAGAAATTTAGTTAATATAATTTTATACAAATATTATACAAATATAATATCATAGTAAAATTAATAAGTAACTTACTCTCTATATTATTAAATAATATTAAATAAAGAATTTAATTAATATTTAAATTACACAGAAAAATAAATTATATTAAATAAATAAATTATAACTTACCATCTAAGATAAATTACCAATAATTATTTTAATAAAAAAATTAGTTAGTTTAAATAATATGTAAATATAGTTTAAATATAAATAATAGAAACAATAGAAATGAATAAATAACTTACTAGCTAGAAATAAATAATTTTTAAATAAAAAATTAAGTGATATAATTTATATGCAAATTATATAAATGAGAATAACAGAATTAAATATAATATCTATAACTTACATTCTATATTATTAAATAATAATTTAATAAAGAATTTAATTAGTTTAAACTTTAAATTACATGTTAGTAATACATAAATATATAATAATAGAATCAAATAAATAGTTTATAACTTACTATCTGAAATAAATTATCAAATATTAAATAAGAATTTAGTTACTTAAATTTTATATAAGTATATAATAATAGAAATAACCTACTCCCTATATTAAAAATGAAGAATTTTGTTAATTTAAATCATCATATATAAATATCATTCAATATATTAATAAATTAATTAAATAGCTCACAACTTACACTCTATATTATTAAAGAAAAATTTAGTTATTTTAATAATGTCATAAAATATTTATATAATAATAAAACTTAATAAATAACTTAACTTACCATCTAAAATAAATTACCAGATAATTTTTTAAATTAAAATTTAATTAATTTAAGTTATTACATATAAATATTAGGCTGCTCAAATTTAATTGCTTGTTTAGCGTCCAAATTTTATGAAATGTTTGAGGGAATGTATAAAAAATTTTGTAAATTCTGACAAAATTTCAGAAAAATACAATTTGAATTTAAAGGGGACGTTTAAACATATAATCATTATATGTTTATTTAATAAAATAGAGGAGAGCAGGTACATTAAACAAACAATTGAATTGGAACGGCCTTATTATATATATATAATAATGAAATTAAACGAATTTTAAACGAATTACTTACAATCTACATTATTAAATAATTTTTTAAATAAATAATTAGTTTAAATTATAAATTATTATATAAATATATAACTTACATTCTATATTAATAAAATAAAGATTAAAGAATTTAGTTAATTAGAATTATGTAAATATAATTTGAGTGAATATGAAATAATAATTTACCAGCTAAATTAAAAAAAAAATTTAAATAAAGAATTTAGTTAATTTAAATTGCATAAAAGTATTATATAAATATGTAACTTACATTCTATATTTTATTAAAATAAAGAATTTAGTTAATTAAAATTATATGTAGATGTAATTTGAGTATGAAGCAATAACTTACCAGCTATATTATTAAATAATTTTTAAATAAAGAATTTAGGCAGTTTAAATTATATGCAAATATTATATACTGCAAATACATACATGTATATACTTACTTACTATATTATAAATATTTTTCAAATAATGAATTTAGTCATTAGTTTAAATTATGCATACATCATATAAATCTATAATAACAATAGAATTAAATAAATCACTTACATTCTACATTATTAAATAATTTTTTTAAATAAAAATTTAGTTAGTTTAAATTATATATATAATATAAACATTATATGGTGTATACTTACTTCCTATTATTAAATAATTTTTTTAAATAAAGAATTAATTTATCTAGCTTAAATTACATATAAATATTATATACTGTAAATACATATATATTTACCCCCTATATTAGTAATAATTCATTAAATAAAGAATTTAATTAGCAAAGCCATATATACATCAATATATAGATAAACAACTTACATTCTAAATTATTAAATAATTTATTAAATAAAAAACTTAATTAGTTTAAATTATATATAAATATTATATATACTGTAAATATATATACTTACGAGCTACTGTATATTATTAAATAATTTTAAAATAAAGAGTTTTATTAGTTTAAATTATATGAAATATTTTATACTGTAAAAATATATACTTACGAACTATATTATTAAATAATTATTTAAATAAAGAATTTAGTTGGTTTAAATTATATAAATATTGTATACTGTAAATATATATTACTTACGCACTATTATTAAATAATTTTCAAACGAAAAATGCGTTCAAAGATTATTGTAAAAATTATAATGACCCAACAAAAAATTTGGTTAATTTAAATTATATGTAAATGTTATATATTACAAAATAAAAATATATATTTACTCGCTATATTATCGAATAATTTTTTAAATTAATTTTTTAAATAAAGAGTTTAATTAGTTTGAATTATATGTAAATATTATATATCGTAATACCTACAAGCTATATTATTAGATAATTTTTAAATAAAGAATTTAATTAGTTTAATTACTGTAAATATATTAATACATTATAAATACATATACTTACGAACTACTGTATATTATTAAATAATTTTTAAGTAAGGAATTTAGTTAGTTTTAAATTATATGATATTATAAACATGTAATAATGGAATTAAATAAATAACTTACTCTCTATATTGTTAAATAATGCTTAAAATAAAGAATTCAGTTAGTTTAAATAATATGTAAGTATTCAGTAAATATATATACTGTATACTTACGAGCTATTATTAAATAATTTTTAAAAAAAAATTTATTAGTTTAAATTATATATAAATATTATAATATGCTATAAATATATATACTTACGAACTACTGTGTATTATTAAATAATTTTTTAAATAAGGAATTTAGTTAGTTTTAAATTATATGATATTATAAACATGTAATAATGGAATTAAATAAATAAATTACTCGCTATATTATTAAATAATGTTTTAAATAAAGAATTCAGTTAGTTTAAATTATATGTAAGTATTCAGTTATATACTGTAAATATATATATACTTACGAGCTATTATTAGATAATTTTTAAATAAAAAATTTAATTAGTTTAAATTATATATAAATATTATTATATGCTATAAATATATATACTTACGAACTACTGCATATTATTAAATAATTTTTTAAATAAGGAATTTAGTTAGTTTTAAATTATATGATATCATAATGGACTTAAATAAATAAATTACTCGCTATATTATTAAATAATGTTTTAAATAAAGAATACAGTTAGTTTAAATTATATGTAGTGAGTATTCAGTTATATACTGTAAATATATATTTACTTACGAGCTATTATTAAATAATTTTTAAATAAAAAATTTAATTAGTTTAAATTATATATAAATATTATTATATGCTATAAATATATATACTTACGAACTACTGTTTATTATTAAATAATTTTTTAAATAAGCAATTTAGTTAGTTTTAAATTATATGATATTATAAACATGTAATAATGGAATTAAATAAATAACTTACTCGCTATATTATTAAATAATATTTTAAATAAAGAATTCAGTTAGTTTAAATTATATGTAAGTATTCAGTTATATACTGCAAATATATATATACTTACGAGCTATTATTAAATAATTTTTAAATAAAAAATTTAATTAGTTTAAATTATATATAAATATTATTATATGCTATAAATATATATACTTACGAACTACTGTATATTATTAAATAATTTTTTAAATAAGGAATTTAGTTAGTTTTAAATTATATGATATAATAATGGACTTAAATAAATACTCGCTATATTATTAAATAATGTTTTAAATAAAGAATACAGTTAGTTTAAATTATATGTAGTGAGTATTCAGTTATATACTGTAAATATATATTTACTTACGAGCTATTATTAAATAATTTTTAAATAAAAAATTTATTATATAAATATTATTATGTACTATAAATATATATACTTACGAACTACTGTATATTATTAAATAATTTTTTAAATAAGGAATTTAGTTAATTTTAAATTATATGATATTATAAGCGTGTAATAATGTAATTAAATAAATAACTTACTCGCTATATTATTAAATAATGTTTTAAATAAAGAATTTAGTTAGTTTAAATTTTATGTAAGTATTCAGTTATATACTGCAAATATATATTTACTTACGAGCTATTATTAAATAATTTTTAAATAAAAAATTTAATTAGTTTAAATTATATATAAATATTATTATATGCTATAAATATATATACTTACGAACTACTGTATATTATTAAATAATTTTTTAAATAAGCAATTTAGTTAGTTTTAAATTATATGATATTATAAACATGTAATCATGGAATTATATAAAACTTACTCGCTATATTATTAAATAATGTTTTAAATAAAGAATTCAGTTAGTTTAAATTATATGTAAGTATTCAGTTATATACTGTAAATATTTATATACTTACGAGCTATTATTAAATAATTTTAAAATAACGAATTTAATTAATTTGAATCATATGTAAATATTTATATACTGTAAATATAAATATACTTACTCCCTATATTAATTATTAATAATTAGAATTTAGTTAGTTTGAATTTATAAATATAATGTACTGAAAATATCTCTACATATATATATCAGATATGCTTACTCGCTATATTATTAAATAATTTTTTAAATAAAAAATTTAGCTAGTTAATTATATGTAAATATTATAATATATAATAATAGAATTAAATAAACAACTTACGAGCTATATTATTAAATAATTTTTAAATAAAGAATTTAGTTAGTTCAAATTATATGTAAATTATATACTGTAAATTTATATATACTTACTCACTATATTATTAATAATTTTTGAATAAAAAATTTAGTTTAAATTATATATAAATATTCTATACTCTAAATATATATACTTACAAGCTATTTTATTAAATAATTTTAATATAAAGAATTTAGTTAATTTAAATTATCGATAACTGATAATTATGATATACTGCAAATATACTGTATATATACTTACTCACTATATTATTAAATAATTTTTTAAATAAAAAATTTAATTAGTTTGAATTATGAATATATAAGTATTATATAAATATGTAATAATAGAACTAAATATATAATAGTTATTTCATGGAATTTTTAACTATTAATAACCTTTTAGCTTATCCTTTCAAATAAACATTATTCATAAAATATCAATAAGGAAAATAACAGAAAACTATTGAGAATCATAATATAAATAACTTATACAGTAACTCACCATCTAAGATAAATTTTCAAATAATTTTTTAAATTAAGTTTTTAGTTATTGGTATAAATGTCATAAATATAACTAATAGAATCAAATAAATAACTTATAACTTACCATCTAAATAAACTTTCAAATAATTTTTTAATTAGTTAGTTTAAATTATATGTAAGTATTATATACTGTAAAATATATATATACTCACTCGCTATATTATTAAACAGTTTTTTAAATAAAGAATTTAATTGATTTAAATTATATGCAAATATAATTTGAGTATGAGATAATAACTTACTACTAGCTAATAATTTTTTAAACAAAGATTAATATTATAATATATAAATATATAATGATAAAATTAAATAAAACACTTACATTCTATATTATAATAATTTTAAATAAGAATTTAATTAGTTTACATTTAACATATACTGTAAATATATACTGTATATACTTATATATATATACTTACTCACTATATTATTAAATAATTTAAATTACATATGCAAATATTATATAAATATATTATACATAGTTATGTAACGATAAAATTAAATAAAAAACTTGCTTCCTATATTAGTAAATAATGTTTAATAAAGAATTTAGTTAGTTCAAATTATGCAAATAGTTAAATAAAGAATTTTGTTAGTTTAAATTAATAGAACTAAATAGCTTACGCTCTCCTATTATTAAAAAATAAATTTTTAAATCAAGAGTTGAATTAGTAGTTATATATAAAATATTATATAACAGAATTGAATAAATAACTTACTTCCTATATCATAAATAATTTTTAAATAAAGAATTTAATTAATTTAAATTATATGTAAATATTATATAACAGAATTGAATAAATAACTTACTTGCTATTATATCGTAAAATAATTTTTAAAATAAAGAATTTAATTAATTTAAATTATATGTAAATATTACATAAATATAATAGAATTAAATACTCACGCTCTATATTATTAAATAATTTTTAAATAAAGAATTTAGTTAATTTAAATTATACGTAAATATTACATATTATAAATTTATATATACTTACTAGTAACTATATTATTAAATAATTTTTTAAATAATAAGAATTTAGTTAATTTAAATTATATGTAAATATTATACTGTAAATTTATATATACTTACGAGCTATATATATTATTAATAATTTTTTAAATAAAGGAATTAGTTTAGATTATACGTAAATGTTATATAAACAGAATTAAATAAGTTACTTACTTGCTTAAATAATTTTTTAGATAAAGAATTTAGTTAATTTAAATTATATGTAAATATTACTTGCTGTAAATTTATATATACTTACGAACTATATATTAAATAATTTTTTAAATAATGAATTTAGTCAATTTAAATTATATGTAAATACTATATAAACAGAATTAAATAAATAACTTACTTGCTTAAATAATTTTTTAAATAAAGAATTTAGTTAATTCAAATTATATGTAAAATTATAACGTAAATTTATATATACTTACGCTCTATATTATTAATAAAGAGTTTTGTTAGTTTTTTTAAATTATATATAATTACTATATAGCAAATCTATATACTTACCCACTATATTATCAAACAAATTTTAATTAAAGAGCTTTTAAGTTTAAATTATATATAATTATTATACTTTAAATATATATATACTTACAAGCTATATTAAATAGTTTTTTAAATAAAAAAATTTATGTTATATTTAAATATTATAGAAAATTAATACTTATTACCAGTGGTGATCATTATTGATATCAAATATTAACTGTCACATTCCGTTCTTTCCATAATATTTTATTTATTATGTACTGTACATTCCTTGACTTTCATAAGCAGCATATTAAGATGACATAGAACTATTATTTTTGCTGATACCTGTTCTATAAAAATCTTTCTAATTTTAAAATGTAACAATTTTCATAAAAGAAACATGGAGATTATTCGAATCACGTGATACCGGTAATGATTACACCAGTAATAAGTAATTAACTATTACACATTATAAATATATATATCCACTTACTCCCTACATTACCAAATATAAAAAAATTAGTTAATTTAAACATAACTGATAATATCATACAAATATAATTAAATAAATAACTTACATTCTATATTAAATAGTGAATTAAGTTAATTTAAGTTATATATAAATATTATATTCTATAAAAACGTATACTTACGAACTATGTCATTAAATATTAATTTAGTTAATTAAATTATATGTAAATATTATATTATAAACATATATACTTACGAGCTATATTATTAAATAATTTTTAAATAAATAATTTAGTTTAAACTAATTGTAAATATTATATACTGTAGACATATATATTTACCCACTATATTATTAAGTAATTTTTAAATAAAGAATTGTTAGTTTAGATAATATGTAAATATTATATAAACGTATAATACTATAATAGAATTAACTTACAATCTATATTAAATAATTTTTAAGTAAATAATTTAGCTAATTTAATTATATGTAGATATTACATAAACATGAATTAGATAAATAACTTACTCGCTATTATAAATAATTTTTAATAAAGAATTTAATTAGTTTAGATAATATGTAAATATTTTATAAACATATAATACTATAATAGAATTAAATAAATAACTTACATTCTATATTAAATAAAGAATTTAGTGAATTAAGTTAATTTAAGTTATATATAAATATTATATACTATAAATACGTATACTTACGATCTATGTCATTAAATATTAATTTAGTTAATTAAATTATATGTAAATATTATATTACAAATATATATACTTACGAACTATATTATTAAGTAATTTTTAAATAAAGAATTAGTTAATTTAGATAATATGTAGATATTATATAAACGTATATTACTATAATAGAATTAACTTACAATCTATATTAAATAATTTTTAAATAAATAATTTAGCTAATTTAATTATATGTAGACATTACATGAACATGGATTAGATAAATAACTTACTCGCTATAAATAAACAATTTTTTAAATTTAGTTAGTTAGCTCAAATTATATGTAAATATTATATAAACAAAATTAACAAATAACTTACAAACTATAATATTAAATAAGTTTTTGAGTGAAAAATTTAGTTAGTTTAAATTATATGTAAACATTATATAAACTGTAATAATGGAATTAAATAAATAGCCTACTCGCTATTATTATTTAAATAAAGAATTTAGTTAATTTAATTTATGTAAATATCATATAAACAAAATTAAATAATAACTTACCATCTAAAATAAATTAATAAATTACCAAATAATTTTTAAATAAAGAATGTTAGTTTAAATTATATGTAAATATAATATAAATATAATAAAATTAATTACTTACGCCCTATATTATTAAATAAAATTTAGTTAGTTTAAATAAATAATTTTTTAAATTTAGTTAGTCAGCTTAAATTATATGTAAATATTATATAGATATGATGTAATTAAATAACTCACGCCCTATATTATTAAATAAAGAATGTAGTTAGCTTAAATTATATGTAAATATTATATAGATATGATAGAATTAAATAACTTACGCCCTATATTATTAAATAATTTTTTAAATAATAAAGAATTTAATTAATTTAAATATTATATAAACAGAATTAATAAATAACTTACGAACTATATAGTTAAATAATTTTAAACAAAGAATTTAGTTAATTTAAATTATATGTAAATATTATATAAATAGAATTAATAAATGACTTACGAGCTATATAATTAAATAATTTTTTAAATAAAGAATTTAGTTGTAACTTATATAAATATGCAATGATGGAACTAAATAAATAACTTACTCTTTCTATTAGCTATATTTATTAAATAATTTTTAAATAAAGAATTTATTTAGTTTAAATTATATGTAAATATTACATAACATGAATTAAATAACCCTACTTCCAATCAAATATTCACGCTATATGCATTTACCTTTATCATTACTTTGAGACATTAGTTACTTTGTAATTATATCAAAATTCCTCATAAAAAAAAAAAATAATGTTTGTAAGATGTAACGCATTATATGCAACTTAGTTGATCACAAGCACAAGCACTGCATGCATTTGTGTCATGTGTGACATGCGTCAATCTTTATTATGGCTCAATAAAAAAATGAAAAACAGGAAAAATTTTTTCTTAATATACTGAGTATAGACATAACTTTGGCTGCACTGCAAGTTTACTTAGAGCGATAAAACCTGTTTCTAATATCATTTTTGACTTATTTGGTTGATGAAAAAAATTTTTTATGCCACAAAGACGAAGACACTCATTCTAGACATACTCATATTCGTAAAATCTTCAGCATATAGTTTTGAAATAATTTAACATAGAAAGCACATTAGGTGATTAGGGTTTTTTTATAATTTATTTATTTATTTTATGTAAATTTGATACTGTATTCAGGGTAACTAATAACTACCCTTTTATTTATTTATTTAGTTGGTCGGCATAAAAATTTCATTATCACGTGAACTTTCAGAATAATAGTGAAGAAGTATGTGACAAATAACCGCTGACAAATTGGATTTCACATACTGTTAGAGAGCGGGGGTAACATATATGTCATTTACTTCTCATATGATCACGATTATAAATTTTGTGCTGGTGCTGGAAAGATTAGTAATAAGGGGGACAAACCACATTCATTTTCTTATTCTACTTTACAAACAATTAAATTTTAAATTCTTCTGCCTAAAGGTTCTTTGGATCTGAGCTAGGTATTTCAAATTGAGTGTGTCAACATGCCAAACAATCTATCCTAATTGTAATGTAAAAAATATATAAATATTTTTTCATCGCTGGTATCCTGATTACTGGCAACTCAAGGATCAGAAAACACGAGAACAATTCCGGGCCAAATTAAAGGTAGATGAGTCCCTATCTAACGATAATGTCATAGATTTGGCGTGGTTGGAAGACATAAACATGATCAACTTATACAAAGCGTGAAAGTGGTACAAATCTAAAGGCAAAGATGAGGAAAAAACGATGGTTATTTATACTTCGACTCACAAGATTCAATGTTAAACGTTTTCGAAAAGAATTGCATGTATAAACTTGTTCGATCATCTGCTCTGTCCAAGAAAAAAAAGGATTTAACGTGATAAAAAAGGATCGATCATCGGAAAGAGAAGAAGAAGAATAGGAAAAATCAAATTCCAATCGCAACAAAAGAGTTCTTGATAATTTCGAAATGACAAAAAATAAAAAAAATTGACTGACTTTAATCAGAACTTAAAGTATCAACTTTAGGGAGATTTATTAAATTCTTACATGAATTACAATATTTAATAACATTTTACTCCTATAAATATTAATATATCTCTCCTTGTACATTTTCTTTTCTCATATCATAAATATTATAGGCAGAATTATCATTCTTTTAAACAAACAATCATGAAGTTAACACTGATTCTATTTGTTTTCTCAGTTTTTGTCACTCGTCAGTCGTCATCCCATGTACGAATTCTAAAGGCGGATTTACCGTATGTTTTAATGTTTATCCTAATATACAGTATATTAGACGATGCGACTCTGAACTTTGATACTCAAAACAATTATTTATTATGAGTTAACAAATCATAACGCTTGGCTGAAATTAATATTTTTAACTACAATAATCTTTAGCAATAATTTATTGATAATTTTAAAGAATACTATTTATTAATATGTCAATATATAATTAATAACAGGAAAAAATAAATAATTATCGCTAAAATATACCAAAAAATAAACTAACTCCATTCAAAATCTTCAAAAGTATTTTCGCTCAAAACATTATAATAATTTTTAACAATACCTTTTTCTATATAATCTTCTATTAAATCAAAATGTTCATTTCCAAATAATACATGATATTGAATAGTTTGTAATAACATAGGAATCATAGGATTTCTAGTTTTCCAATTATCAAAAAATAATTCAAAAGATTTTAAATCAGGTTCTCTATGATAATAAAATTTAAATTTAAATAAACTAATCGGAGATAAATCAGTTAAAATATTAAAAATATTATTATAATCAATCATAACATTAATATCCCAAACATCTTCAAAAATAATATATAAACCAATTAAATATTTACAATTAATTAATAAATCTCTTAATTCTAAAACATTATTATTAATAAATAATAATTTAAGATATTCAAGTTTTGGACAATTTTTATAAATAGTTTGAATGATTTTTTTATTACTAAACTCATTATGACTTATATGATCAATTTTTATTTCAATAAGATAACCATTAGTATTTTCAATTAAACTTGTTAAAACTTTAATAGGAATTCCAGTAGCTCTTAAAACTTGTAAATAAGGTAAAGATAAATTTTCTAAACAATTCCATGTCATAGGACGAGAATTATCATGTAATTCTAAATATTTCAAATTTTTAAAAGATGAAAGTATTTTCGTACTAGGTTGTTTTGTTATCTTGAAATATTTTAAATGTTTCGAGTGTTTAATAAATGAATTTTCAACGATTCCACAAAATGTTTCATCATTTGGAGAATAAGGTTTTGTTAAGAAACGAATTTTAATTAATTTTTTAGGGGATTCAATTAATTTAATTATTCCATAATTATTTTGATAAGGTTCAACGAAAAGATCCAATGCTTTAATTGATTTACAAATTTCCACTAATCCAGATAAAACATCATCATTTATGTTGGTATTACAACTAAGGAATTCAAGTTTTGAAAAACATTTATCAGCTCCAGAAATATGATGTAATGAATGATTACATTTTTGTGGTATATAAAGGTGAGTAAATTTCATATTTTCATTAATAAAAAGTTTAAAAATTTCATCTATATTAATTATTGATGATTTAAAAAATAATAACCTATCAATTTCATCTAAATTTAAATGTTTACAATAACTAATATAATTAAATAAAGGTTTTTGATATGAACTCATTTTAAAATATTTAGATAAATTATCTTTTGATTCATCTGGTAAATGTTTAATAATTGTATTTAATAATAAATTTTCGTTCCCTTTTCCTAAATATTTCCAAGGATTTTTCCATATGATTGGAATAACTATTTCACTCCAAGTTTTATTAACTGTAAGACATGAATAAAGTGATACTTTATCATCTTGTAATTCTTGTAATATCAGGTAAATAATATCTCTAATTAGTTTTGACATTTTTTTTTTTTTTATTAAGGGAGAAAAAAAAAAAAAATAATTTCTTAGATTGACAAATAAATAAAAGTGTTTTTATGTACCAAATGTTGTACGTATCACATTATGACGACATTATTATTTAGTCATTACGCATTAAACCAAATATGTTAAGTATACTCTGCGAAAATAAAATCAGCAGACTATCACATTAGAACATACGATTTATATCATCGGCCTCGGAGATTTATTACCTAATGATCAACATATAATGGTCATATAAGATTTACGAAAGAAAAATTGCAAAGAATTTTAGATTTCCTACAAGGATGATGGATTTCCTTAATCGACGCATCTCTTTGTGCCAAATAAGGATATAGCAGCGATCATGATTATTATAACTGGTCAGGATTACTTTAAAAATATAATTGACACATTTGAAAGACTGTTTAAATAATTATTACCGTTTTCGAAATAGTTGGAATTTATGATAGAAAACACAATACGGAAGATATACTTATAAAATATATGGAAATCATACGGATAATATGTGGGAAATCACTGTTAAAACCGAAAATGTACTGATGATCCACAGTAAATGTACGGAAAATGTATAGCCGACACCCACATTTCAACCATTTTGAAAACGACGATAATGTCAAATTTATTACTGGTAAATTTATTAAATTTACGTTTCACTTAGGGCAGTGACATATATTAGCTATATTTTAGGGGGTGTGGTATGCAAAAATCTTAGGTTATACAATTTTTAAAAAATATGATTGGTTGCACGTGATTATGATATCTCACCTGAAGTTAAGCGTTTATAATAAAAAAATATTAGTTAATATATGTCACTGCCCTTAATAACAATTTTATATATCGTACGTTATATTCAAAAATGGAAAAAAAAATTAATAAATCGGTCACATCCGGCAAAAGAATTATGAATGACGTAACGACTATGCTTACTTTTTTTCTCTAAGCTGTAGGAACTGTTTATAATTAATTAATTAATAATCAAGTAAAATACTCAAGTTTCAAGTTACCGTTGGATACTGTATAAATATAATACTTCAATGGTGACCCGGGTGACTCCTGGGTATTATTACCATCCATAATGATCCGGTCATAAGTAGTACCCGAATGAACCTTGTAAAAAATTGACCAATACTCGGGGTACCGAAGATCTCAACAGTGATCCAAAAGCCGACAAGAATTCTGATGCAATTATTTTATCTGTTCTCGAATTTTTTTTTTTTTTTTACTCTTAACCATTTATATTACTAGATTTATACAATTGTAATCTGTTTACAATTATTTTTACAGGAATGCCACTACGTAAGACCCCCTTATACAGTTCCTAAAATAGTACCCAGTTTCTATACACAGTATCTTCTATTCAATTCAAAAATTGAGTTCTTAAATAAGACCCCGACCTGGGTACTTTTATGCAGTGGCCAACGGTAAAGATTTATTATACTACCTTCCTTTTTTTTTAAAAAAAAAACAAGATCGAATTTTGGATTTTATTCAGTCACGCAGTTATGTACATCGGAATGAATGTTTTTGTTTTATAAACAAAGAGAATCATTTTCTTTATTTATTATAATATTTCCTAATTTTGATATTCATTCATCTAATGGCTGTAAATCGTTATTTTTAGAAACTGTTTTGTTAAATCCTTTTTTTTGAAACCGTGGTACAACGAATGTTCAATCCTATCCCCTGTAAATAATTGTCGTTATTTTTAGAAACTAATTCGTTAAACCATTCTTTTGAGCACGTGGCACAGAGAATGTTTAAAAGGATTCCACACTCTTTTTATTTACAAAAATAAGGTTATAAAAAAAAAAATTTAATATAAACAAAGAGATAAAGTAGATATGAACCGATTGTATTATTATGAATTATTCGATTAATTGATAAAAAAAACAATTTTTTGTAGTGTATAAACATACATATTGCCTTATTTAATTCTTTGATAATGTGTTTTTGATATTCATTATATTACCTGATTTGACATGTCTTTTTTATGACAAGGTCTTTATTGTCATTGTCTCTAATTTTATACAATAGAATGGTTTAAGTTGAACAACTTCGTTTTTATTACTAAATTAATATTAAATATGTTATAAACGTGCCACGTTGCATCCGCAGATCACACAAACGATTTAATTATCTAAATATGGAAATTGTTTGAAATAGAAAGCTCAAAATAGATCGAAAGTTCTAATTAAAAAAATACATGTATACATAGAATACATACAATATACTATATATTCTTTAACGGAGTACATACAATATGGTAGGGTTCACAATGGAATCACAAAGAACTTTGATTCTCGTAATTATCGATTTCAAAGACTCTTTATTATTCTTCTTAATTTAGAGTGATAATATAACGTAAATAAATAAATAAATATATATATATATGCACGTATAACTTAAAAGAATCTAATCTCTGTCTGTATTTTATCTTATCTCGCAATTTACCTCACCAAAAGACTCTTGCAATATCTTTTTTTTTTTTTTTTGTTTCACCAAAAGAATTATATCTTCGCATGATTATACCTTCATCTAATTACACCTTCGCCTAATCATATTTTCTCTTGATTATATCTTCACTTGATTACACATTCACTTGATTATATCTTCACCTGATCATATCTTCGCTTGAATAAACGTTTGTTGTAATTTTCCATAAAAAAAAAAAAATAAATAAATCAAAATCTTAAAAATTATGGCGAATATGATCGATATCACAAATAATGATCAAGAATTTTTAAAAGATTTTTTAAAAAATTTTTACATTAAAATAATCAACATAAAAAATTTAAAAAATTTTAATCAAGATTTTATAAAAGGTTTAATAAAATGGATAAAAGAAACGATTAAAAACAATGATTTATACTTAAACAATATTTTTCTCATGATGAAAAATCATGAAAAAAGTGATTTATATTTTTCAAGTATAATAGGTTTCTTTTATAATTATGGTTTAGGTCAAGGTCATAAACATAATAATAATAGTAATAATAATAGTTGTAATAACAATAGTAATAATAATAATAATAATAGTAATAGTAATAGTAGCAGTAGTAGTAATAGTAGTAGTAGTAGTAATAGTAGTAATGATGATGATACCGACGATGACGTTAATTATTGTGATATTGATAAAGCATTCTATTATTATAACCTTGCCATTAAAAACGGTTATAAATTAAGTGAAATGAATTTTGATTTAAATCGAAATTATGAGAATTATTTTCTTCAATTAGAAAATATTATTATTGGAAAATATTTATTATTATTATTTTATTATAAAGATTATTTTATTAAATTATCTTTAAATTCAACCATTAATAATAATAATAATAATAATAATAATAATAATAATAATAATAATAATAATAATAATAATAATAATAATAATAATAATAAATATGAAGAAATAATTCATAATATAAAAAATGTTGAAAATCGTATCAAGATAAATATGGAATATAATCTTGATGAAATTCATTTTTTATTATTATGTATTAAATTTGGATTAAAAGATGAAAAAGAATTAGAAAAATTATTTGAATATTATAAAAATTTATCAGAAAAAGGGAATGTTATGGCTCAATTGAATTTGGCTTATTGTTATTTATTTGGTATTGGAACGAAAAGAGATTCTCATAAGGTATTTAATTTATATTTGAGATCTTCCATGAGCGGAAATTCGATCGCACAATATCATTTAGGTTATTGCTATAGGGATGGGATTGGAATAAATAAAGATGAAAAGGAAGCTTTTAAATGGTATTTGAAATCTGTAGAAGGAGGAAATCATAACGCTCAAAATAGTCTAGGAACTTGTTATCGACGTGGTATTGGAACAAATAAAGATGAGAAGAAAGCATTTGAATGGTATTTAAAATCTGCAGAAGGAAGAAATCGTGATGCACAAAATGAGTTAGGAAATTGTTATTACTATGGTAAAGGAGTTGTTAAAGATTATGGTAAAGCATTTAAATGGTATTTAAAGTCCACTAATGAACACAATAAAAATGTACGAAATGTTAGAGATGACTTAGGAAATTATCAAAAAGGTGTTATCCCTCATCAAAATAATCATCAATATAACGAACCAAAAAAATGTGAGAAGAAATCAATATTTGAATTACATTTAGAACCTGCTGAAAAAGGAGATAGTAATGCACAAATCAAATTGGGTAAATGTTATTTTTATGGCGAAGGAGTTGAAAAAAATTATAATAAAGCACTTGAATGGTATTTAAAATCAGCCATTCAAGGAAATCATATTGCAGAAAATGAATTGGGTAAATTTTATGATTTTGTAAATAAAGACTCCGATAAAGCATTTGAATGGTATATGAAATCGGCTGAAGGAGGGAATCCTGATGGACAATATAATTTAGGATTCTGTTATCAATGTGGAATTGGATGTAAAAGAAATATTGAAAAGGCTGGTTATTGGTATAAAAAGGCTTCAGATAATGGATCATTAAATGCCAAGAATGTTTTAAATAATAATAGTCTTTTTCTTTTTATAAAGAAATCTAATTCAACATTTAAATTTTCGTAAATATTTAAATATTTGTAAAAAATAGAGCAGAATATCCCTGTAAATCTATATATGTATATATATTATAATTGTTAATTGTTTATAATAAAAATATTTTATTTAAATTGTCAGAAGGTCGCTATCGTAAAGAATAAAAGTCGAATCACATGAGTGACGATCAAAATCAAAATTTTCGTCAATTAAACGTTGCCGCAAACTTCTACGGTTATAAAACACATGATTCTGTAATATTTATTTAATTGAATTGAAAAGCTAATGATTCTTTAAATTTAAAAAATTTGAAATATTATATGCAAGTATTTATATGATAAGTCAATTATCATTATTGATTAGATTAAAATAAATTACAAAGAAAAAAAAAAAATATATAAGAATAAACATAAAATAAATAAAATAAAATAAATATGAAGTGATTCACTAAAAAATAAATAAATAAATACAAATGTAATTATATACTTTTTTAAAGATTTATTATTGTTATTTTTGTTCCCAAATGTTCACAATTTTTTTTGTTTTTTTATTATTAATATTATTTTTTATTTTTTATTCTTATTTAAGAAAGTACCGTTTATACCGAGAACTTTCTTTTAATCATTTTAACAATTTTGTTCCCTTTTTTTGATTTATCCAATAAATTATTACTCCAAACACTCCCTTCCTCTTCGTGAGATTCTTTAATTTCAATCTTTATCAAGGCATTTAAGCAAGCTTCACCACACAACGGATCCAATAAATTCATCATATCATCAGTAATGAATTCATTGGTCTTCCTATCACAAAACACGACAAGGGCAGCAGTTGATCTTATACTATTAATTGCATTATATTGATGATGTGATTGATTATGTGAAGTTAAATCTCTTGAACTATTATTTAAATGATGCCTATGAGGACGATGAGTATTTGTATTATTTGTTGATACAGAAAAAGTATTATTCTTCCTTCTTGATACGTCCATTGAACACCTTTGTCTTGTTGAAATATCCATAGAACCTCTTGGTTGATGTAAAGATTTCCTTCCGTATAATTCTACATCTGATTGATCGGATTTTTGTGATTGTTGTGATCTAGGAGGCATAAGAGTTGTTATACTAATATTTGATAAATGATATAAAATGAATGTTTCCATATCCATCGTTAGAGCATTTGGATATTTTTGAAAAATAGAGCTGATCACATCATGATTTTCATCAAGAAAGTTATCATCAAGACGACCTTGTGATGAATAAAAACTATCTGTACAAGCAGTTAATCCAGAAAATATCGGTGTTGTCGTCAAGACTTTACCGAATTCTTTTTGTAGCTAAAATGTGAAAATATATTTGATGATGATTAAATTAGAAAATCTTTAAAAAAACATACATATATAAATAAAATCTTACCATCTCACCCATTTCTCGATCACAATAAGTTACTTTTGATACATTATAAGGAGAATCCACGATAGGGAAGGCATCTTTTGTATCAATCCCATGAATAAAATAATCATAATTTTTCGTTACTGAAAATGAACCGCTTGGTATTATTACATCACCAACATTTGGATGAGATATTGAACTGCAAGATCCCAATCGAATTATAACTAATGGTCCATCAACGACTTGTCTAACTTCTCTTATAAAAAAATCCATCATAGAAAATCCCTATAAATAAAATAAAATTGACATTCAAGCCCTTGCGAGAATTAAAGACAAAAAGTATTCGATTACTTGACTTACGTAAAATATTGAAACTATACTAATAGGTATGGTCTTATAACGTCCTGTTATTGTTAAAAAACCTCTTCCTGAATCAAGAATAAATGGTTTTGGATTACGATCTAAAAGCCTCTCAATTACCAATGCTCTTGTAGGATTTTCAACCGTTATAATTCGATTCGCAACTAAATTATTTTTTTAATTAAAAAAAAAAATTTTAAACTAAAAAACTTTTTTAAAATCGACAGCAGAAGTTATCACATTACCTTCACCACGTTTGACTCCGACGTGGTATGTTCTCCCATCATCGACTTTTGGAAATTCCGCATATCTCAACTGATCTTTCATTATCGTTACTACGACACTTTCTTTAATTAGGATCACTTTGTTTAACGAAATTTTGAAAAAGATTGAATTTGAGATGATAATGAATTTTGAAAAAAAAGATAATCAAATAAATAAATAAATACGAAAAAAAAAAATAAATAAATAAATAATTTTTGATTTTGAATTCGTTTATATATAGAATAAAAAAAAAAACCGGATATTAAATAATAAAAGATTATCCGATCATTAAAATATTTTTTGGTTAGCCGAGAAAAAAAAAAAAATATTTTTTTTTTTCTACCTAATCATATGATTGAAGTAAACTAAATATAGTAAAAGTACTATATAATCTATATAATTTGTAGTTTCAAATGAATAAATGAGGAATAGAGGATTTTATGATAAAAAATTTAAAGGAACGGATGAAAAATTATGTAATTGTTTTTGATTATAAATGAAACATTTTATAAAAGAATTATCTATTTATGGGATGAAGTTCCAGTGGGAACGATGAAAAATTGTATTTGATTATGATGATATGATTGATTGATTGGTTCGCAAAAAAAAAATTTTTTTTTTTTTTTGATGTAAATATTTTTTTTTTTTTTTCCAAAAATGTCCTTTTTTTTGGTTATGAAAAAGTTCTTGGGTAAGAAAAGGGAAAAATATTACAAGGGAAGAGAATGCAAATGAAGAAAATATAAATCGTATATAGAAATTTTAACGAAACACAAGTGTTTCTTTGTTTCCGAAAAGTTTATATATTCACTTCTTTTAATTAAACGTAAAAATTATACAATTATTATGATATTATGACGTCGTGATTTTTCAACTTTTTTTTTATAAGTGAAGGTATTTCTCGAAAAGGGAAAATAATAAAATAAGATGTAAGTCTTTTTTCATTAAACAAAGAAAAAGAAAAAGAAAAAAATTATAAAAAAGAAAGATTTACGAAAAAATGGGAGGTTTCGTTAAGAAATAAGGTAATTTGCAAAAAAAAAAAAAAAAAAAAAAAACTGAAGAACATGTATTGTGACCAATTAATGGAATTATATATGTGTGCGACAAATAAACAAGTTTAATAAAAATAAACGTCTACTCTTTCCTTTATATATATTATAATACAAGTTAATCAACCGGTAAACGTTAATTAAATTAATAAACAACTATTTCTTACTGGATAAAACAAAAAACAATAAATAAATATTTAATATCAACAATTAAAACAATTATAAAAAACGGACAATATAAAAATCAAAAAAAAAAAAAACTTTACTTTTTAAAGAAAAAAGAAAATTTTTATTATTCTTAAGAAAAAAAAAAAGGAAAGAAAATTCAGTTTTTATTGTAATTTTTATTTTTGTTTGTTTTTCTATAAAAATAAAGATAATTTGTTACTTGATGCATAGTAATACATTTAATTACATTTTGTGTTCCAATTACTTTATTTCCTTACCATTTAGCTGCATCATCATACCGTACTTTAATTTTTTCACCTGAAGAGCTGCAGAGGTTTGATATTTTTTGCTGCGTCAAATATACATTTATTTTTTTTTTCCCTCTCGTTACGAAAAATGTATACAAAAACGGTTATGGTTTATCCCTTTATCGAACATCGATCATGCGTCATATGCGTAAGGATTGTTTGTTACATTTACGTTTAAAATATCATTCATATGACAAATATTATTAATTTATTGTTTTAGTTTAAATTTTCAAGTAAAAAAAAAAAAAAATTTTAAATTTCATATAACAAAGAAAAATTACAATAGTAGGTTGCTATATTTGATTTAACAATTTACCATAATCCCTTGCATAAGTCATTTGTAAAAATTAGGCTACCTGAAAATCCTTGCATATTTTGTGTTCTATCGGAATTTCCGGAATTTATCTGACTAATTTTAGAAGGTTTTCTTTCCGACAAAATGAAACTTTTACGGTTTACTTAATTTTCAATTGACTGATAAGTGATTATTGATTAGACAAAGTCCTTAAGTTTTGATTCACGTCGCACAAAAATGTAGAGAATAATTCTCCTTATTTTAGACGATAAATATTTTATTGCAATTATTAATCGAGAGTCGACTAAATCGTGACACGTATCAAAATATTATAACAATAAAGATAATTAAAATTTTTCAATTAAAACGTAAATCATTTAAACATTAATATTTCCTCAAAATATCCGTTAATGTACTTTTATAAATAACTTTGCTACTGATCAAAATTTGACATAGTATTCAATAAATTATAATATTAAAAAAGATACTTATAATAATTATGATTAGAAGCTTTAATTCATCGGCATCAGAGGGTAATTTAGCTTGATTTCAACTAGTTACAATATATCACATTCCATAATTGAACCAAGTGCTTACGAGATGATCTTCCGCAAGACTGCTGAGGCACTGCTGAGGCTAATATAATTGCGTATTTCTATTATGATAATTTACGTTTTAAAACAAGTTTAAATCAAGAAAATTCTATCGTCATACCCGTTCCCGCAGAGACAAACATTTTCCGGTTCATGAGTAATCATTATCGCAAAGCCACATTTCGTACGTGGCTTTTCCCATATTAATCATTTTTTTTGTTTCGAAATATAATGGATGAAACAATTAGCGAAGGGCTTTTAATGTTGTTCGGGTATTCTATATAATTTTAGAACTAAACAAGCTTATTCAATAATTACGTCTTGAAACGCAACTTGTCTGCTACATTATATACATACTATAACAAACTCCCAACAAGGAAGTTGGAGATTTTGCGCGAATGGATAAGGAAGAGAGAAGAGAGGAGAAAATGTTACCATCCATGATAATACCAAACTCGCCAGTAATAACGTATCGGTCAACAATCTTAAAATATAACCGGAAGTAGCAGAGTCATGGACTCAATATATCTCGTGTAGTTAATAAGGATTCTCGAGAATCACCTACAGCAGTCCCAATGAAACACACTTCAATGTAATTCATCCTTGGAACGTGTGTTGTGGTTTATTGGAAATTCTCTGGAAGAATCAAGAACTAAACCTTGATCTCGAGATGCGGTATGGATCGTTGAGGAAGATGGGACATTTATGAATTTAAGTATTATAAGTATGCAATACTTGATTCTTTTCTGTAAAGATTATATAATAGCCATCTTTCTCTCTTCTAGATCCTGGAAACAATTCTAATATTATGAACTGCAATGTTTGTTGAAGGCCAAAAAATCCGGAAGTTGAGAAAGTCCAGAAAAAAGTGCAGAAAAATAAGGGGAAAAAAAGGAAAGCAAGAAAAATTTTATTAATTTCTTTTATTTTCTAGTAGATTACGGAATATGTTTTGCGTAGATTTGTATTTTGTAGAGGTTGAAAAATTTTAAAAGCAGAATAAAAAAATACGTAAAATGTTTCAAAATCAATAACCTAAAAAATTAGACATTTAAAGAATATTGAAATAAATTATTTGTGAATACACCCATGATTTGGGAGACGAAATCACGATTATAAACAAAACTTTAATATGTTATGATATACTAAAGAACCATCCAAGCAATAAATGAAAATATTTGAGTAGTGGGTCTAAAGAGAGGAATTTCTCGAGCCCTACCCCATAAAATAAGAACTCCTTACCACTACTCCGTATTTCGTCTAAATTTTCGTTAATTCGTTATCTATCCATAATTTCATTTACTAATATCATCTCGTATAAGAGTTTAATAATAGTAAGTTCCATTTATAAAGATATTTCTTGATATTTCTCTTACCAAATCAGCGAATACATACAGTATAGTTCACGGGTTTCGCAATTTTGAATCACGTGTTGAGAGATCATTGGCTAATTTTGATTCATATGCGAACACCTTTTTTCCTTGTCGTGGTCATGGCAGAAAGAGCTAAAAATGACATATTCTCCCAACATTGGAACATTGGTAAAGTTTATTGAGAAATCGCTTATTGATGAATCAACGTTTGACTTGTTTAGGATTTTTTGGATGATAACAGTTAAAGATCGTTGTCATTGCAGATTCTTATTTCTACTACGCATGGAGCCATTGAAAGAGAATTTTATTTAACTTGGACTATATAAAATTTACGTTATTTTATTTATTAATGTACCAACTTGTACAAACTTATATGTATTACTGGAATTATGAGAAACTATTGTAATACAGGTAAAAGATTGATAATTCTGGTAACTTAATAAAAATAGCCTCATGCTTTTCATGAACTCTCTTTTTACTGAAAACACGTCTGATAGTGAAAGTAATAAATCTAGAAATATTGAAAATACAAATACTTTTAAAACTAAAAATTATGATTCACTTGAAACATTCATTAAAAATTATACTTTTCTGTAAGACTTGACAAGATAAAATATGATAAAAAATAAGGTGGGTTTTAAGAAAAAATAAACTACAGCAATTTACAGGAATTTTACCTTTTTTATTCACGGAATTAAATCTGCTTATAGATTGTAAGTAGTTAAATTTGATCAAATCTATAATATATTTTGCTCAACGTTGATTCGCTCACAAAAAAATAAACCGGTAAGTGCAAGGAACTATAAGAAATAAACAAATTCTAATTCTAATCTAATCAATATATCACGATTATACTTATTTTTAACTATTTTGATTAATAATGAAAATAACTGTTGTCCAGTGCGAACTATCACGTGAATTTACTCCGGAATGATGATTCACTCGAATTAATCATTATTAATAAGACAAAATTTAAACGCCTTTCGTTAATAACTTACTTTCAATCCATTTTTTTTCCTTAGAATGAACGTGTCATTTTATTATATGATTATTGTGATTTCTAACCTTAAAAAGGTTAATATAATTTTATATCGTTATTTAAACCCTGATTAAAAAACTAGAGTTTTTTTTTTTTTATAGAAACAAAAATTTTATTAAAAGAAAAAAAATATATAATAGAAAATAACAAAATTATACAATGCCTTGTCAACTTCCTGCCGACTGCCTTGACGAAATTTTCGAATATTTATATTTGGAGGAAGATAGATTTACAAGTTTATATAAATGTTTATTTGTTAATCATCTTTGGTGTGAAGTTTCAATTAAAATTTTATGGAGAAATATTTGGAGTTTAAAACATAATTTTTATGTTTTAAAGGAATCAACAAAATTGATTAATATTTTAACAGCTTGTCTACCTAAAGAATCAAAAGATCTTTTACGGGAGAATGAAATTTTCATTTTATCACCATTATCTCTTTCTAACGATGAATCGACAAAAGATCTTTCACGTATGAATGGAGTTTATATTACGACACCAACTTCAAAACAACCTTTATTTAATTATATATCATTTTGTAAAGTTCTTTCAATTGGTAAAGTTGACATGATGATCAAGAAATTTTTTCAAAATCAATCGTCAATCAATTCAAATCATCATAAAGCGGATTTGGTGACACGAGAAATATTAAAAATGTTTATGGATCGTATCACTTCATTAAAAAAATTATCATATCGTACTTGCGTTATAGATCATAGAAAGAATATAACATTTACTAATTTCCCTGGATCAAGAGAGTGTTTAACGGATCTTTCAGAATTAAGCAGTGATTCGGATATCCATTCCGAATTTTTTTATCAATTATCTCAAATATGTCATAATATTCAATCAATTAATATAATATTTGAAAAATCGATTTCTCATGGATTAAAAAAATTAATCATTTCACAAAACAATTTAAAATATTTATCATTATGTCAAAATCATAATAGTATTGGTTGGACGGATATAATACCTTCTTTAACAAAACATTCAAATACTTTGATCAGATTAAAGATCAGTGGAAATGATTCCGGTCCATTCTCTTTTATTTCTAAATTCACGAATTTAAGGGAACTCATTTTATCAACCAATTACGATAATACTTTTAAAGGTTTTAATGAGTTACAATATGTTACATTTACTTATTTACATACTTTGGAATTTCATCATGGTTGTCCAAAAGTTGATATATTAATTAAATTATTGGAAAATAATGGGAAAAGTTTAAAAAAATTTGTTGCGGATATTCCAGATAAATATAATAATGATATATTAAATAACGCCATCATTAAGTTTTGTCCAAATTTTAAGACTAACATATCGGGTTAAGAATTTTGAAACATGAAACTATAAATAAATTTACCATCAACAAATATATATTTTTTATAATGTACAAAACATGCAGACGATAACCATTTATTTATTAATCAGGTACATTTCAGGTAATCGAAAAGTTCTAACTTAAATTCGGCTATAAAGGTTTATTATGAGCATCATTTGTCATGATGGCATATGACTAAAAATTACGATTTTATAAATACTCGTTTTATACCTGTTTGTTTGATCTATCGAAATTTCGATGCGGTTCATCAAAAAAAGAACGTTCGCCAATAATAACATGTGTATAATAGCCCGATTTTACCCAAATTATCTAGATAATTGGGTAACCTACTAATTTTGGTTCGGATTTAAGTATAAAAATCCGGATTAGGTGAATAGCAACGGTAATTATAATTCTTTCTTTTTCAATTTTTGTAAAATTAATTTCATTATCGCAAACTCCGACTACATTAATGTTTTGTTTAACAAAAAATTGAGGGACGAAAAAATTGGGGGACAAAAAAATTTTCATACATACAATCAGGGGGTGAGTATGTTTAATTAACGCCTTTTCATTTTATCAGTTAAACAATAACATTTGGCAATTACTAAATGAAAAGTTTTGATGCTAAAAAAATTTTAACCCGGCAGATCTCTCTCAAATTGAGGATTTGTTTCCCTCATCATCTGAGAAATTTCTTTTTTCTTCCTCCTTTTGTTTTTTTTATTTAACAACTTTAAATCAAGAAATCAGAATCGATTATCAAATTTCTATTAGGAAATATTATATTTGTCATTTATTTACATGAATGGCGCAGAAATTTGAAATTTTAAAGGTAAATGTAAATGTTATTGTTCTACTCATTAAACTCATTATATGCTTATTCTACTCATTAAATTCATCATTTTGCATAGCATGAACGGAGCTTAGGCCCATATATATTCATAACCTAGTAATCACTATGACTTATTTCTATATGGAGAAAAT
Organism: Rhizophagus clarus; assembly: GCA_015698045.1. NCBI lineage: Eukaryota > Fungi > Glomeromycota > Glomeromycetes > Glomerales > Glomeraceae > Rhizophagus > Rhizophagus clarus. Next base: position 1,241,196 of record BLAL01000013.1, on the reverse strand, counting down.
TAAATAATGCCGGGAAAAAAAAAAATGGAACAAATGACTTTTTTATTTTCCTTTATATATATAATATTATATTTTTTAAGAGGAGTAAATAAATATCTTCCTTTCTCAACTCTTATTATTATCATCATTCTTTTACCAATTATATTTACTAAAAATGGATGAGGATTATTTAAGAAAACAAGTCCTTTTGAATGCGGATGGGGAACAACAAGTCGAGGTTAATCAAAGACACTTGATCGATAAGATTTTGGCTCGGTAAGTTTGATTTTTAAAAAAAAACTTTTACTGTCGTGTAGTAGTACATTTTTGTATTTCTCAAAAAGTAACCTTATATATATATTAGTTACTCTGCTAAATTTGTGGTATTTCGGGAATTGATGCAAAATTCTGGTAAAAAGATTTTAAAATTTCTTTCAACCTATAACTTTGATTTTATAACGTAACTTAGTCATTTTGTTTTTTTTTGTTTAATGAAGATGATGCGAAATCAACAAAAGTTCAAATATTTTATGAAACAGCAAATCCAAAAAAGGATGGAAAATTCAAAGACAAGATTGTTAGAATGAAATTTAAGAATAATGGATTTCGTTTTAGACCCGAGGATTGGGATCGATTAAAGAAAATTGCTGAAGGGAACCCTGATGAACAAAAAGTATATATATTTGTTAATAAACATTAAATCTTTGTTTATAAACTTAATAAAATTTTTTTTTTTTTTCATGATGACTTAATAGATAGGAGCATTTGGTGTGGGCTTCTATTCATTGTTTTCAGTTTGTGAAGAACCATTGTAAGTAATCAATTAAAATTTTTTTTTTTTTTAATTAAAATCGATATTGATTCCAAAGTTTCATTTGATAGTGTTTCTTCCGGTAAACAAGGAATGGCTTTTTATTGGCGTGGTAATCAATTATTAACAAAACATGCGCGAATTAATAATAATGATACGGTTTGGACGACGTTTTTAATGGATATGAGAGAGAAGACTGAGGAGGTATATATTGTGTTTATTCATATTATCAGAAAATCATACATTGTATTTCAATTAACATTTTGATGTGTTTGATTAGTTTCCAGAAGTTGAGGAACTCGCCCGATTTTTAGCCAATTCATTAGTAAGCTTTTATTTTTGATACACGAAGAAAATTTCTAAAGGCACGAAGCTTATCATATTAATTTTTATAAAAATAATAGGGATTTACTGGAAATCTTCGTGAAGTATCAGTGTATCTCAATAATAAATTGGTAATAGAACTATCAAAGTCAATACAAGATTCAGCATCAGCGGGTATATCAACCTGGTTTGATGCGTATTCTCCGCAAAAGATGTTTCGTCTTACATCAATAGATATTAGAGATGTTCGGTTAACCGTTAAGAGATTAATTATTCCAAAAAATATGGATAACTGGCGCTTTTCATCGGTCACTAATTTCGAAATGGAAGAAGTTTCTATATTTCTTAAAATTGCTAGTGGAAATTTGGATGTTAATGTTAGCAAGGCATTTTCTAATGAAATGGAACGAAGTACCAAAAAGAAACCACCAAATAAAACGACCATTCAAATAATTTATACTGGATATGATGAACATAATTCATCTATGGATTATGAAAATAACATTTCTTCTGTATTTGAAGATTTACATCCATTTCCGAATCAAGGAAGAATATATATTGGTTTTCCAACTCATCAAACTACTGGATGTTGTATTCATTTAGCGGCTCGCGTAATTCCTACTGTATGTATTTTATATTTTTTGTTTTATGATATCTTAACCTAGTATTTTAATATGATAAAACTTTATTTAGGTGGAGAGAGAATCAATTGACTTGGTAGATAAAACTTTGGCCATATATAACAGTGAATTGTTAAGTTTAGCGGGTACCTTATGTAGAATATTATATGAAGGTGAAATGTCTTATATAGCACAACTTTATAAGGAAATGATTAATGAGTCTACTAGTGCTGGAGAACAAGATATCAGTTCTTTTATTGAGTGGTTTGAAAATCGAGCAGAACATGCTTTAACACATTTTACGTTCAGAGAGAGTACACCAAATGCGGAAGTTGGAAAAATATCAGAATCTCAATTTTTCAAATGTTCAAAAAGACAATTGTCGATTTATTCAACAAATGGTGTCTTACCGATAACCGACGTTCGTATTCCTAATCCGGAAATGGCAGGATTCATAAAAACAGTTCCAGTTGTTCCAAAATTTATATATGATCAATGTAGAAGATTTTTTACTAAAGCAAAAGATTCATTGAAACTTATAGAAGAATTAACTATTAGGGATGTTTTGTTTGAATTGAAAAGCCGATCTCTCTCTGAAGAAGAAATGGTCGAACTTTTGAAATGGTGGATTTCTTATAGGTCGAAAGGGGATAATGTTGATCCATCGGACATTAAACTGTTCATGCAACTTGCACGTATTGGCGATAATTTTCAACCTTTGAATACTATTCATTATTTTTTGAATCCAAGTATAGTCCCACCAAATATGGATGTTCCAATTGATGTATTACCATATGATATTTCCAAGAATTTCAAAAATCATAAGGATTTTGAAACATGGTTTAAATGGAAAGAATTATCCTTGGTTAATTGGGCGAAATTTATTGTTGAAAAACCCGAATTAGAACGTGATCCTAATTTTGCTAGAAAAGTTCATGGTATTTTGGCAAAAAGTTTGACCAATATCTCACAAAATGACAAGAAAGTAATTTATCAATTATTCGAAAAAAAGAAATGTATTCCAACTAAATTTGGAATGAAGATTCCAACAAATGCTTATTTTCAAAATGTTAATTTATTTCCTGATTTACCAACAATTGATTTTCAAAAACCATTACCTGTTCAAGCTTTAATGGAACTTCTTGGTGTTCGAAAGGTAACCCAAATGATTTTTTTTTTTTTATATACAGTATATTTTTGGGATAGTTAATAAATTATTAAATTTATTTATTAGGTCGTTGAATTACAGCTCATTTTTGATCGTCTAGTTGATGAAGGGGATTGGGATCATATGCAACTTGTAAAATATCTTTCTTCAAAGTTTAATGATCTCAGAGAAAATGAAATAAAAATATTAAAGAAAAAATCTATCTGGCCTAAAGAAAGTTACTCAAAATCATTAAGAGTTCGTCGTTACGTTGCCAGTCAATTATATACACCTATACCGTTACATCGTGAATTTGGTTTACCAGTAATTTATTGGAAAGGAAGATGGAGTCGTTACACGCAAGAAGGTATATTGATTTTTATTGTCGGTTATATAATTAGCTAATTCATAGTTTAAAAAAAAAATTAAAATATATATATATATATATATTTTTTAAAATTGTAGGAACATTTTTAATTGAATTGGGTTTACGAGAATATCCTAGACTTCAAAAAATTTTAGAGTTGGTAGTACCACCAACAGATCCAAAAATTCGGATGAAGGCTTTTAAATATCTTACCGATAATTTTAATGAAAGATATTCCAAAAATTACAAATCAACTGAAGTCAATGTCGCATTTATACCATGCAGAAGATCAAACGTTTATGCGAAACCTACAGAATGTTATATTAATCCTGAATGTATGAAAATGAATTTTAATGTTATACGCCAAGATTTATTGTATTGTGCGGAACAATTTGGCGTTCAACAAAATCCTAGTCATGTCAAACTTTTAAATAGTTTGGTCAATAACCCACCACGAGATATAATGAAAGCAAAAGAAATTTTTGAATATTTGGCTTCACAACAAGGAGATTTTACACCTTCTGATTGGAAAGTTCTTGGTGATCTTAATTTCATCCCAGTTGTAAGTAAAATTAGACCTAACGTAATCACTCTTACCAATCCACGTAGTTGTTTCCTTAGATGCGCAGAACAAGGGTATGTATTGTTATCTTTATAAAAGTTCTTTATTTACTAAATGACGCGACCCTTTTTTTTAATGAAAAATTTTTTTTTTTTTTTTTTTTTAGCTTTAAAGAATTCTTTACATATGTTGATTTTGGAGAGAAAGCAAATAGATTTCTTCAAAGTTGCGGTGTTAAAAATGAACCATCTACGATAGAATTTGCCGAATTATTGGTGAAATCATCACGTGAATTGTGGAATTTTCTTAATGATGAAGAAAGATATTCAAACATTCTATTTAAGATTGCCATTGAAATTGATACTATAGAAAGTAAAAAACCAAGCTTAATTTTGGATATGAAAAGAGAACCTATTTTAATAGGTATAGAGAAAAAAAGAATCTTTAATGGCGAAAGGATTGATCAGACAAATTTGGCTTCAGCAGAAGATATTTTCATAAATGATGAGCAAGGATATCAACAAATTTTTAGTCCGTTGATAGCTCCAGAAAATGATTTAATGGAAAAATTGTATAAGGTATGTTATCTATAATTTATTTTAATTTTACAGAGAATTTGGAAAATATTAAATAGATTAATATTAACAATAAATTTAATGTTTTAGAAATTGGGATGTAGATCTTTACATGAATCGGTAAAAGAAACCGTAATCCCAAAAGGTGTTATTAAAAAAACTGAGTATTCTATAAAGATAAACAAAACAATTGAGGAAAGAGCGTGTTTATTTTATCATGGTAAATCTGGAAACAAGATATTAAGAGATGAGGAATGGCTTAAAAAGTTGAAAGTCATGGTAGTTGATCATATAGAAACATGTTATAGGTTAGATAATAATACTCAGATTAGAAATGATTTTACTACTGCTTGTATACTTGAAAGTGCAGAGTTGAATTCATGGGTACTTTATATAACATCCGATCCAGATTATCTTGATATTTCACAATATATATGCAAACATATTTTTAAGTCATCTAACCTGAAGGAATATTCTTATTTTAATACGATCCTAACCACACCTTTATCAAGTTTGGAACGTAAAGGATATCCAGTTGATCGTATATTAAAATCTAAATCACAGAGTGTTGTTAAAAAATCTAGTCAAAAAGCTGCTGTAAAGTCACCAGTTGTTGTAACTCCTCAAAATACTCTAAATTTACGAAATTCTTTACGAGAGGCAATAAAAGCAAGCCATTCTAATCTTGGAAGTACTATTAATAGCCAAGCTTGTACTAAGATCGTTAAAGAAAGTGAAACAAGTTACTGTGATGTTATACCTGGTATAAACGATATATACAAACTTTTATTATTTATGATTATACTTTTATTCTTAATTAATTTTGATTTATCTATTTTTTTTAGGTCATTTATTATTCTGTGTTGGAACTGAACAGGGTATTGAACTTTATGATGCTAAAAGTGCTAATCAAGCGGACATCTTATCTCCATTAAATAGTGCTTCATTAGCCCGTTTTCTAAATATATTAAAAAATATTGCGAGCGTTTTTGACCTTGAATTACAAGCCATTCATGTATTTTATGACAATTATACCAATTCTATTGCATTTAATCGTGACAGGTCATTATTTTTTAATTTGAAATTTTACATTGGATTACATGATAAAGAATGTAAGATTAATCCTACAAGCGATTCCATGACTTATTGGTATTTGACATTTTGTCATGAATTGGCACATAATCTTATTCAAAATCATAGTTCGGAACACGAAGTAAGTATATATTTATTCTTGTACACTTATACTTGTCTTTTTTTTTACTAATTAAAAATTTTTTTTTGTTGTTTAAAAAAATTTAGTTTTATTTATCATCTTTCGCAGAATCTTACATGTCAAAATTTTTAGCAGTATTGAAAAAACTTCACATTTCGTAAGATAATGATGAGATAAATTAGTTTTTTACTTGTTTATATTGTTTATATACCGTAATTTTATTTTATTTTATTTCATTTTTTTTTTTTTTTTTTTTTTTAAAAGAAAATTATTATTTAAATGTTTATTTGTTGTTATTTTTTTTTTTTTTTTGTATATACATATTATTTATTAAAATATAAATTCTTTTTAAATGTGAACTTCGAATTTTTAATTTTTCATGTAAAATGCAAAATAGTAATTGACAATGCGGGATCGCATCAATTTTATGTATGAACATTATCTTAACAGTTAAATCAATTTTTTTTCATGCAAATTGAGAGGTCCTGGTTAAAAAGACAATTTTTTTACTAAATGTCCAACGTTAAATCAAAAAAAAAAACAATCACGCCAAAGCTAACCAGATTTGTTGTCAATTGAAAAATTGCCATAGCTTTCATTTGATTTTCGGATTTTTTTCAGATTTAAATTATCAATCACATTTCACCGATCTTGATCTTGATAACAAATAAACGGTATATTTTAAGATGACTCATTGAAAAGTTATAAATATTTCTATGCGTTGTATAGATGAGTTTTACAATACATGACGTGTATAAGCTTTAATGGTTGGAACAAAGTTGAATTCCTCAATTTTCTCACAAAGTGATCTCCACAAAGTGATTTCACCAAAAAATTGAAACAATTGGTTGGAAATCAAACGAACGTGAAGGGAAGATCTATTTGCGGATCTTTATTTAAATAATTTAGCAGAATGGTTTTTTAAATGATGAACAGACCTGTTGTTATCTGACAGTTCTGCAATCGCTTGGCAGATTGTTAATTACTGACTTACTGTTGATATCTTTGCTATTTTAATTCGGTAACAGGTAACGCAAATTGAAATTTTCGCAAGATAACGAGTGTTCTTAGCACTTATAAACAAATGACGAACAAAATTGGGAGATTTGTAATTAAGGCACTGCTAAAGCGATCACAAAAACAATTGGAAGCACACATGTGTTTTATAAATTAGTTTGAATTCTTTGTAATCTTCTCAGTTATAGCACTGCATCTAAGTTCAGCGTATTTAATACGATTAGAGAAGTATTGAAATATCTGATATGTATATATATATATATAAATATTGGAACTGGAAACGCGTATAAATTCCGGTATTCCAGTAAATTTCTAGAATTTTAGGATAGTTTGGAATCAAATATTTTAATTATTGGTTTTGACTTTAATTTGACGATATTATTATAATTTTTAATCAAACCGTTTTTGAATCAAAGTGATGCTGATGCTGTTATTCAAATATTCCAGTTTCCAGTAAAAATTTCACCGAAAACTGAAAATTTATCATCATTAGGAAAGATTATTAAAATTAAGTTGCGCTTCACAAATTCGCTTTTTTTTTCGATATTTATCACATACATATATTTTAATATTAATAAATAAACTATGAATTTCGAACTTTCGTTTACGAGTGTAGAAAGTTTTTGATTGTAATATGTGATTCTTCAATTATCGATTGTACAGTATACTACGAAATTTTACAACGAATTAGTCTAGTGTGTTTTAAAGATAACTATTAATTGTTTTTCGTATAATGTTTAAGAGAATTCGACTTATCACAGTTAAAGTTATGAATAGATCGGTTATTTTACAATACATATTGTAAATATGATAACAGAATGTATCATTCAATTTCACAAATCAATGAATAAGTATTTAAAATAGCTTGGAACTTCGTTATAAGGGATATAGTGATATACTATATCGAAGTCCAGTCATACAGTATATAAAATCCGTATGCTGATTGCTGAAGATTCGCTGCACAGTCAACTCTTGATATAACTAACCCTCCAGTTTTCGACTCAATTCGGTATAAGGCTATAGCGAAGAGTTTTAAAGAATTTAATTGGCTGATTCGTTATAACGAGAGTTTCTATCGTATTTGATTGGTTAAAAGTCACGTGATTCGTTATATCGCGAGTCGATAGGCTTTTGATGACACATAGTTTAACACCTTATTGATTTTTCTGTGATGGTTCAGTCAAAACGCTATAAATACTAAGTTTTAAGATCACAAGAATTCAAAAGCCTCAGGTTTTGGCGGTTGCGAACTCGCAAGCTTGACGTAACGTGTCATGTGATTTGATCTGCATATAAAATGACTGGCTTTTGCTAACGGCATCATTTTAACTCTCATTTCTATTTATAAAATTTCTACTGATAAAGCGTTTACTGATGAAATGTTCAATTATAAAATGGCTACGTATAAAATGTCTAAAGAATTAGAAGAAAAGGTAAAAAAGCTAAAGGAAGAGTTGAAGGTGTTTGTTAATTGGACCGGATTGAAGCAGGGGAACCGTACGAAGAGCACGAGGAAATATTATCGTTTTTAAACAAAAATGAACGTACTTACTCAGGATCAGTTGGTAAATCTCTGATTTATATTATAATTCCGTATGTGTTTGATTAATAAATTCGAAATTATTAATTATTAAGGAACCGGAAGAAACAACGTTGTCAATGGAGGAAAACGTATTGCCGGAGGAACTTTTTACAGAAGTTCCAGAAGACCGATAGGAAGACCGGGACGAAACGCTATTCTAGAACTTCCACCGAGGGAGCCAAAGCAGGTTGACCGCCAATATTGTGATAAAATCGTTGGACCCGATGGTGTTTCCAATTTTATCAGGACACACGGCACGAATGTTGAATGATCTGAATACGACTGGTCTATTGAATAGAGTTATTGGATTAAACGTGAATTGTAGGATCAAAAGCTACCCTCCGGTTGATGTTTTCGATATTGTTCCAAAAGAAAATAGTCTTTTTGTTTTCATTTTACCTAACGGACATTATATTGTATTACGCCATATTCGTGATAACTGGTTTAGTGCACTAGCCTATTTAAAGTTCATATTTTTACACAAATTTTCTCGACATTTGCATTACTAACCGAATCAATATGTAATAACAATTTATAATAAAGATTGTTTGCCTCACGTTTACATGTAATCAGATTTGCGTACCATTTACCATGATATTTTTTACATTATATTGCCATGAATTACCACTAATGCAACACCATAATTGATTGTTAATATACTGTACTTCTCCAAAAGACATTAAAATTTCTTAATTTTCTTAGCATCTTCAAGAGTAAGTTTCACTAAATGCAGACACCATGATCCTAAAATTTTAATTAGCAAACAGAATTGAGGATACAGCGACTCAACAAGTCAAAAGTAATTTGAGATGTGCTAAATACTCCCGCAAAAATAAATTTTTTCGGGATGAGGTACATATGATTTATTTGCTAAAAACAACCAATTCCTAGATAACTTTAACTGGCTATGAATGAAGTGAATTCTTCGAACCTTTCCTCATCCTCCATCGAGATCACTCGTATATTTTACCTTCAAACATATCATGCATTACAATTGCATCAACAGCTCCCTGATTCTGTTGGTGATGATGATGCACTTAGGAAGAGAAGGAAAGGCCTACAAAAAATTTTGAGCTATTCAATGAAATCGGCGAAGATAAGATTTATAAGATTAAATCTTTTTTCACGTTGACAATATCAAAATTAAGCCAGGATGCTATAGATCATGTTTGCAAAATAATTTACTGCGCCACGCACGTGATGTTGTGACCGCGCGGTCACATTCTCTGTATCAAAATTTTTGTGCATTTGTTCAAGAATATAATAATAAAGTATTTAATAAAGTTTTGTCCATATCGAGACTTTCTCCTTTTAATTTCTGTGCATTTGTAAATACTGTGTGACTGCCTACCCTGATAGCTTTTATTTATTTTCGAATGATATGAGAAATTTGGATCATGACATTCTTAAGGTTGATAAAGAGATATTAAAAAAAGTGATGCTTATTCCACAACTCTCCATTTTCAAATGCGCTACACGATGTCACGATCATATACCGATCGATTACTTTGAAATAAAAATTGCGTTCCATAAATACAGCAAATAAACAAGGTGAAATAAAACGGTTTTTTGTTTTTAAAGTTATATGTTTATGCCTTAATGGTGTAGTACTATTTGTATTTTTGCATTTGTTTTTGGAAAGCTTAAACGTGTAATAAAATTGTAATAAATTATGTTTAGACGAAACTTGGATGGCTCGGTATAATTTTACTTTATTTAATTTTATTTATTTATTTACTTTGTCTATATTGTTAATATAAGTAAGTATTTTAAAAAAATTCAAATAACAACTAAATCTATCATTTGTTAAATTTAAAGTTAGGCAAATTTTTATTATTCAAAATCTGGTAAACTTTATGTAATCTCCTTAACTCTTTAACAATAAAAATTTTTATTTTAGTTGAAGCTACGGTACAATCTTATAACATAGGTGCAAAAATATTTTTTTTTTAGAATGAAATAACACTATAAATAATTATTCAAATTAATATTAATTCAATTTTGTAATAATACTAACTTATATTCTATTCAAGATTCTACACATATAGAACTTTTAGTTAGTCTGATTATATAATAGAATGTTATAATAAATTTTTGAAATTTTGCGTTTGTACTTTTGCTTGTACGTGATCATATTTTTATTCACTCGATCATATTCGTAGTACAATTCGCAGATCGTAATATGACATTATCTTTGTTGCGTTAGTAATAAAATGATTACTGGAGCCATAAATGAAATGAGATATTAGACCAATTTTTTTTTTTGTTGACCAGTGAATTATAGTGCTCAAATAGAGATTGGAACCGGTTAAGACAGTTACAGCAATATCCAAAATTCACGGGACACTTGAAAATTTTGTTGCCGAGAATTTGTCTGGTTGTCGGGTTGTCGGGTTGCCGGGTTGCCAACAAATCGAAAAAATAAACAAAACATGTGACGAAATTTAAGTTCGCATAACACATGTTATATGCAATATGTCACGTACTATGTTTATTTTTTCAATTTGCCGGCAACCCGAGAACCCGACAACCCGACAGATTCTCAGCAACAAAGTTCTCAAGTGTCCCGTGAATTTTGGATATTGCTGTAACCGGTTAAAAAATCTATTAACCGGTTAAATTACAGCTGATTTCATAATGTACGGGACACATGACAAAATTTGATGTCGACTACCGAGAACTTGTTGGGTTGCCGGTTGTCGGCAAATAGAAAAATAAAATAAACATCGTGGACATAAAACATAACTATAGTAACTATATGTATATTTTCCGACAAGCCGGCAACCCGACCAAGTTCTCGGTAATCGGTTAATTTAACCGGTTAAAACGAAGATCATTACCATATTAGTTAAATTTAATAAGTTAATTCTGGTTAAACTTTTAACGCTGGCCAAAATTTAACTAAATTTGGGGATGTCTAAAGCGGAGTCAAATCACGTGATCATAGTAAAAATATTTGTCACCAGTGTCACACCCACTACTCTTCCATTTTTATTAAGTATTCTGGCGACAGAAATTTTTCAGTTAATAAAATCCTATATGTCACGCCCCTATTTGTCACAATCGCAATTTCTTAATGCCGTAATGCGGGCCAAAAATCTGTATAAATCGGGCGAATTAACTCCGCTTTAGACGACCCCCTAAATTTCGGAATTTTTTTTGTGTTAATTCCTATCACAACTTAATTCTGGTCGGCATTTAAATTTGACCAGAATTATCATTTGCGAAACATAATTTTGGCCGGAATTAAGTTTTAACCGGTTAATTAACCGGTTAAGAGTTGATTAACTGGTTATTAACCGGTTAAGGTTTTTTGGACCGGTTCCAAACTCTGTTCAAAAAAAAATAAAAAAAAAGGTTTGTCACAAAATTTTATTATATATATATATATTTTTAATACTATGATTTGCAAAAATCAACTTATGAAAAGCAAAAAAAAAAAAAAAAAAACAAAACATGGTTATTTTGATCGTGAATTTCACTTGCTGAATTATTTCGTAAAAAATCCTACAATTTAGTACTACAAGATTGGGTAGTACTAAATTGAAGCATGCAGCAGTCATTTGGTTACACATGATTAACTTTATAAGTAGAATTTCGGAGTCCTTCCGAAAACATTCTTCGTTTAAAATCTTTACAATATATTTATTTCATTATGTCTGTTATTAGAGAAGAATTAATTGGTGCTGCGTTTAATAGAGCATATGCACTAATAAATTATAAAACTCATAATGATATACATAAACGACATGAATCTAAAAAACAAACAATTCTTGATGATGAATCACTTACAAAAGATGAAAAATCGGAAGCAATTAAAGAATTGATTAAAATTTATGATAATGAAAAAGTTCTTTATAATTCAGGAACAAGAAGAGTTTGCGAAAATTGTAAACAAGAATGTTTGGCTACATTATATTGTGAATATTGTGTTCGAAATTATTTAAAAGATAATTTTTCAAAATGGAAATCTGGAAATGATGATATTGATAATTTAATACAAGAATGTCAAATGAAAGCACTTAATCCAGGCGTTATAGTTGAATGGATTCCATATGATGAGTTTAAAAATATTAAATATTTAACAAAAGGTGGATTCTCAGAAATTTATACTGCAGAATGGATTGCTGGAAGTTATGATGAATGGGATTCTAGAGAGCAACGATTGAAAAGATTTGGAGAAACTGGAAAAACACAAGAAGTAATACTTAAAAGATTAAAAAATGTTGAAAGTGCAAAGAAAAGTTGGTTTGAAGAGGTTTGTAATCTAAAAATATTATTATTTTTATTTAACAACCTTTTATAATATGTTCTTTATTTATTTGTTATAGGTTAATTCACACTTAACTATAAGTAATAAATGGGCAGATACAGTTGTCCAGTGTTTTGGTTTGACACAAGATCCATCAAATGAAGATTATATGCTTGTAATGAATAAATTTGATGCAGATTTGAGAAAATATTTACAACAAAATCATAATCATCTAACATGGAAAGAAAGAATTCAAATTGCCACCAATATAATTATATCACTTAAGAGAATTCATAATGAAAATGCAATCCATAGGGATCTGCACTCTGGAAATATACTATTTGATGATTATAAAGTACTTAACATTAGTGATCTCGGATTTTGCGGGCCTGTAGATAAACCATTAAAAGGTGTATATGGAAATCTTCCTTATATAGCACCAGAAGTTATTGACGGAAAAGAAACCACTTTTAAATCTGACATTTATAGTGTTGCAATGCTTATGTGGGAAATTTCATCCGGACAACCACCCTTTAATAATTATAAGGATGATTTTTATCTTGCAATGAAAATAATTGAAGGTATAAGACCAAAAATTGTACCAGGAACCCCTGAAGTATATAGAAATTTGATGGTACAATGCTGGGATGCTAATCCATTAAACAGACCGGACATTGAAACACTTCAGGATGAAATTAGTGAACTTAATTATTCATACTATCATAAAAATTCGAATGAATTAAATCAATCAAAAGAAAATAATATTATTAATTTTCATGATAGTTTAGAAAGTCATACAAATAGCAGATTATTTACGAGTAAAGTTTATCAATTTGAAGATCTTCCAGAACCAAGAAATGCAACTGCAGGTATAGTAATATTAATTATTATTAAACTTTTATTTTTAAATATAAATAATATATAATGACTATTTTTTTCATAATAATATACAGAAGAGCTAGAAGGTATAAATTAAATAATTATCTATAATTTGTTAATAAGTAATTAATTATGAATTATCTCTTTTTATTAGCATTTCATAGTAACAAATCATATAATAATCTTAATATTCCTAATAATAGTAAGTTTTACATTAATTAATATTACGTAAAAAAAAAAATGTTTATTGACTGATTTCGACTTTTTTAGTTGAAGATATTGGTAAATCGAGTAGTAATCAGAAGAATGATACATCACAAATAAGTAGGTAATTTTACTTGTTTATTTTTATTATGAATTTGTATTAATAAATCTTAAATTTTTAGATAACAGCAACAAATCATCCAAAGGGCGTTTAGAGGATGACAAAAGTAAATTCATTATTAGTATATTGAACTAATTGTTTAATATTAACCACAATTTTTATTTTAATTTTTAGATTTTCAAGAAATAACGATAATGCAACAAATACAAATAAAGAAATATCAAAACATTGATGGTATATAATATAATCTTTTTACCTTTTAAAATAATTAGCTAGTAATTTTATAGTTTCAAATTTTATTTTATAGATGATGATGGAATATGTAATAATCCAAATTTCCATCCAGAAGAACAAGATGAATTTGAACTCCCCGATAGTAAGTAATTTTTAAAAAGTAAAAATTTATTTAAATTTTTAAGGTTCTTAAATTAATAAATTCCATTTTTTATTTTTCTTCTAACATACATACAGTAGATACGAATGAATTATATAAAACAGAATAACATTATTATTACATTATTATTACATTAGTATTACGGTATTTAATTGACGAAAAAAGTCTCAATCGATGATTTGATCGATCAAAAATCGATTTACTATAATTGATCACATGCAATCGATTTCTTGATTGATTTTATAGCTCAATCAAACAAAAAAAGGACAATCGAACCTGTAAAAATAAAAATAAGATAAAAAGGACAATAAACTTAAAAATGATCAATTATTGATCGATTCTATAAAATTTATTAAAATTTATTAGATTTTATTTCTAAACTTTAAAAAAATTAACTTTAATCTTAAAAAATTTATACAAAAGAATCATTTGAACCTGAGCCATTATTTTTAGATTATAAACAGCAATGAAAGAACTCAATTCAGATACAAAGTGTCAGGCCTCCACCTTTTACGATCTTTAACCTATCATAACAAAAATAGGTGTGAATTGACATGATAATGTTTGAATATTAATTTACATTTTTTGTTCTTGTCTGACATTTTATTTATATAATTCTTTTCTAAATTAATAATTATAGATAAAATGTACAAAAGGTGCCTTTTAATTTCTTTAACTTTATAATGTTTTACACAAATATCGTATGTTTAATTTGATAATTCACATAAAAAAAAACTTCTTTTTATATTTATTCATTATATTACATATTATTATACAGCCCTGTTAGGACTATCATTTTATGCTGTACAAATATTTCATACTATACATCATGTCTAATATATTATGAACTAATTAATTTAATATTAGAATCTGAAAAATCTAATCATTAATGGTCATTTCGGTTCAGATAATAATATTGTTATTGTATGGTCATTATACTATTAATTAAGTACGCTCGTACAATAACATACAAATATTGCATCATATTACTACGATCGATTAGCATGAGCAGATTGATCAATCAATTTAGACGAATTTGATCGATCAAATATCAATCAAAGTTAGTTCAATTTTGATCGAGACTGAAAACTTATGATCGATTAATTGATTGACTCAATCAATGATCGATCTTACTCGACTCGATTAAGAACCCTACATATAACTTACATATAAAAAGTATTTTCTTATCGCCATAACTCAAATTTTTTAACGATATTAATATTAATATAATTCAATGCAGAATTTTAATAATTTTTAGCCAACATAATTAACCAAATTAACTTGATAAATGACAATGTCCATTACGACATTTGAGAATCTTAAGAAACGATGAAATAATTTCGATAATTGAATGTAATGATGATGTAATTTTTTATGATAAAAAGTATATATACGGTATACTGTACAAATAATAAAGTAAAATGATGCTGTATAAATTTTAAGTGATACTAAAAATTTCCTGCTTATTCGAGTACTATATACTACGTCAAAAAAAATAATTTTTTTTTTTTACGGACAATTCCGCTAGGAGAGCATCGTTTGTTACACACACCTATACTTGCCGCCCATTCCCCAAAAAAGGAAATTTAGACAATGATTTAATGTCGATCTCATTGTTTAAATTTCCTTTTTGAGGAATGGGCGGCAAGTATACACACACCCCCTCAAATTTTTATGTCACGTTAAACAAACCTTTCATTTCTCATTCATTCATTGTCGCACAGCCTTCATTATGCAGATCATTTTTTTTTTTAATTTTGACTATTTCGACAGAAAATTTTATTTTTTAAAAAAAAAAGAAATTTTTTTTTTTTTTTAATATTATATATAAACTTATTACAGACAATATAAAAAAAAAGTATGGATTATGATGAAAATGATGATGATTCTTTCAATGATTTCTACCATATGGTTACGTATATGAACGACATAGATGATGTTGAGAATAAAAATATAGATTATGAAAATGATGAAAATTTCTTTAAACAATTACTTAACGATCTTTATAATACGATAACGTATACGAATGATGTTGATGATGTTGAAAATTTTGAAGATAAAATAATTTTATGGATAAATAATACAAAAGAATTTAAAGGTATAAAATTTAAAACAGTTATTGAATCAATGGAAGATCATCAACAAAGTGAATCATGGTTTTCTAGTTTAATTGGATTTTTTTATCAACATGGTATTGAAGATATTAAAAAGGATATAGGAAAAGCGTTAAAATTATATTTATTATCTATTAATATTGAAATAAATAGTAATAATAATGATCAATTAAAAAATTATAATGTTTTTATTGGAAAATATTTATTATCATTGTATTATTATAAGGAAATTATTTTACTTAAAAGAAATTCATTTAAATGGGCTATTAAAAATGAAAATAGTTCTTTTGCACAATATCAAATAGGAAATTGTTATCATCATGGTATTGGAGTTAAAAAAGATGTAAACCAAGCATTTGAATGGTATTTAAAATCAGCCAAGAAAGAAAATTCGATTGCACAAAATAAGATAGGTCATTGTTATCAATATGGGGTTGGAATATGTAAGGATATAAATCAAGCATTTGAATGGTACTTAAAATCATCTAAGGGAGGAAATTCAGAAGGACAATTTAATATAGGTTATTGTTATCAATATGGAATTGGAGTAGATATTGATAAAAAGAAAGCATTTGATTCGTATTTTGAATCTGCTACAAGAGGAAATTATAATGCTTATAATAATTTAGGAATTTGTTATCAATATGGTTATGGAACGGATGAAGATAGGGAAAAGGCGTTTGAATGCTATCTAAAATCCTCTGGAAATAATTTTGAAGGACAAAATAATTTAGGTTATTGTTATCAACATGGAATTGGAACATACATAGATAATAAGCAAGCATTTAAATTGTATTTAAATTCTGCTATGGAAGGGAATCACAATGCACAAAATAATTTAGGTTATTGTTATCAATATGGGATAGGAACAAATATTAATAAAAAAAGCGCATTTGAATGGTATTTAAAATCATCTAAAAAAGGGAATCATGATGCACAAAATAATTTAGCAACTTGTTTTAAGAATGGGTTAGGAATAAATAAAAATTATAGCAATGCATTTTTGTGGTACTTAATGTCAGCCAAAGGGGGGAATTATGATGCACAAAATAATTTGGGTGATTTCTATAGAAATGGATTAGGAACAGATAAAAATTATAATAAGGCATTTGAATGGTATTTAAAATCAGCTAAAGGGGAGAATTATGACGCACAAAATAATTTGGGCAATTGTTATAGGATTGGATTAGGAACAGATAAAAATTACGACAAAGCATTTGAATGGTATTTAAAATCAGCTAAAGGAGGGAATCATCATGCACAAAATAATTTAGGATTCTGTTATATGAACGGATTAGGATCAAATAAAAATTACGATAATGCATTTAAGTGGTACTTGTTATCAGCTAAAGGAAAAAATCATAATGCACAAAATGCAGTAGGCTACTGTTATCAGCATGGAATTGGAATAAAATCAGATGAAAAAAAAGCTTTTGAATGGTATCTAAGATCGGCTGGAAAGGGAAATTCGATAGGGCAAGGTAATTTAGGTCGTTGTTACCAATATGGAATTGGAGTGGATATGGATGAAAGGAAAGCGTTTCAATGGTATTTGAAATCTGCTAAAGGAGGTGATCATATTTCACAAAATAAAGTGGGAGATTATTATTTTGCAGGTGAAAAAGTTATAAGAAATTACGTTGAAGCATTTGTATGGTATTTTAAATCAGCAAATGGAGGAAATTTAGAAGGACAAAATAATTTAGGTTACTGTTATCAATATGGAATTGGAGTTATTAAAGATGAAAAGGAAGCATTTAAGTGGTATTCAAGGTCTGCCAAAGGAAGGAATCATTATGCACAAAATAATTTAGGTTACTGTTATCAATATGGAATTGGAGTAAACTTAGATGAAAAGAAAGCATTTGAATGGTATTTAAAATCCGCTGAAGGGGGAAATCTTGATGCACAAAATAAAATAGGTAGTTGTTATTATTTTGGTGAAGGGATAGATAAAAATTACAATAGAGCATTTAATTGGTATCTTAAATCTGGTGAAGGAGGAAATCATTGTGCGCAAAATAATTTAGGTTACTGTTATCAATATGGAATTGGAGTAAATATTGATGAAAAAAAAGCATTTGAATGGTACTTAAAATCTGCTAAAGGAGGAAATCATAATGCACAAAATAAAATTGGTAATTTGTATTATTTCGGCAAAGGAATTGATAAAGATTACAGCTTAGCATTTAATTGGTATTATAAATCAGCTTTAGGTGGAAATTTGATAGGACAAAATAATTTAGGTTTTTGTTATCAATATGGGATTGGAGTGAATATTGATAATAAAGAAGCATTCAAATGGTATTATGAATCAGCTTTTGGAGGGAATCATAATGCACGATACAAATTAGGCGATTGTTACTATTACGGTGAAGGAACTGTGTTAAATTATAATGAAGCATTTTATTGTTATTATGAATCAGCTCACGAAGAAAATCATTATGCAAAAAATAAGTTAGGTGATTGTTATTATTTTGGCAAGGGAACTGTGTTAGATTATAATATAGCATTTTATTGGTATCATGAATCAGCTTTAGCAGGAAATAATGATGCGCAAAACAAGGTTGGCTATTGTTATCAACATGGAATCGGGGTAAACATGGATGAAAAGAAAGCATTTCAATGGTATCTAACGTCTGCTAAAGGAGGGAATCATAGTGCACAAAATAAAGCAGGTTATTGTTATCAACATGGAATAGGAATAAATGTTGATAATGAGAAAGCATTTGATTGGTATCTAAAATCTGCTGAAGGAGGAGATATAAAAGGACAAAATAACTTAGGTTATTGTTATCAACATGGAATTGGAATAGTTATAGATAAAAAGAAAGCGTTTAAATGGTATTTAAAGTCTGTTGAAGGAGGGAGTCATGATGCACAATATAATTTGGCATTTTGCTATAAAAATGGAGTAGGAACAGATAAAAATTTAAGAAAAGCATTTGAGTTGTATTGTAATATCAATCGCATTAAATTGCCTGAAGAGAGTTGTTATATCGGTCTTAAAATGGATACATGGTGGGAATTTTTGCAAACACCCCTAAAAAATCATACAGTATAATAAATATCATTGCCCTTAAAGTTAAGTTTTCATTGCTGCATAAAAATATATTATTAATTATTCTAAAATATTTTGGTTTTATAAGAACTTCAATATTTTTAGTAACAGATTATTAATTGTTAACACTTGATTGACTATGTCAAAATTTTACAAAATTTATGTAATGTAATTTTTGTTAAAAAAGAAAATTATAGTAAAATAGACAATTATCAATAATAAATACTAATTTCTTCCTGTTCATATAATTGAGTAGCATCATATTATTTCAAACATATTATAACGATAAGATTTATTCTAGTGCTGTATTCTCGATTTCGATCCCCATTTTCTGACGATATTACGTATTTAACAAAAGAAATTGTTTTTACGTTAAGCTTTTTTATCTTTTCACGAATGAAAGTTGTATAATATCGCATAAATTATTTGAAAAATTTAAAAATAAACCATTTCAATGATTTTAATTTTTTCTCGATATATTTCACTTAAATCATCATTTACGATGAAAATAAAAAGAATATAATTATTTTATCCTTGTTAAATTCTAAAAATCATTTCATTTAATATCTATACGTCAATTTTATAATATCCATTCATAATTTTTTTTTTTCCAGATTATTTCACCAAGTTTCCGTTTCATTTCATAATTCATTCATTCGCACATTCAACTGATTGTTTAAGAGTTAAAATTAAAATTTGGATTTGCAAAAAAAAAAGAATCACATTAAAGCGACACCTCTAAAATAAATAACATAAATAGATTTTATTAACAAAGTCAGAAACTTTAAAAATTAAAAAGAAATCAGCAAAAAAGTATAGCGTATAAAGATATGTTTACTAATTCACTTGAATAACGAGATGAATAATTTTTAATTGTAAACAAAATCGCTATTACTCGCAATCTTTAATTTTTGGAAATTATGATCAATATTATACTGGTTTGCAAAGGAAAAATTTTAAATAATAGCTCTCGTTCAATTATTCTAGTTATAACAATTTTTTCAGTTTTAACATATGTAGAATATAAATTATATAATAAAAGATTTCAAAATGAGCTACAGTAGTTACTCTCGCAAATCTTACAAATCACAAAGTAAATATTTAACTAACAATTCTTGCCAATGAACAATCAAACCCAATAAATAGTTGATAGTTCAATAAACAAATAAGTGGCGCACTGGCGCTGGCCAATGTGATTGTGGCTCTAAACATAATCCTTGACCTCTGATGCACAAATGATCATTAATATCAACTTTATTTTTTATACGATTAAATGTTTAAACGTATTTTATTCTAAATATTTGGAATGATTGTAATATATATATAGAGTATATATATATATATATGTATTTATATTCTTAAATATTTTAAAACTTTTAATACAATTTTTTATTATAAGATACTTTCATTTGTTCAAATATCACAGAAGTGATAGCGGTAGCTGGACCTAGTTTTAAATAGTCAAATAACCAATTATGTAACATCAAAGGTCTATGGTCCCGGATCAAAGTCGTTAAAACTTCCAAATAGCTTTATAAATTAAATTGAAATGAATTATTTACAGAAAATTACTCAAAAAATGTCAATTACTAGGCATTTTTTTTCTTTTTTTTGGAATGTTTAATCTAATCCTTCCTGGTTAGGATGCGTCATATCGACGATTATAGTCAAATAACGTGTGTCAGGTGCGTCGATTAATTAGAATTCCAAAAATTACGCCTATACTAAAGATAAACTTACTAGTGGTTTTGACGAATGTTTTATTACATTATTAACTTGGTGAACCGGAGATACAATAGTTGTAGTTACCAATGACTAAATAAAAGCATAAATTTAACAATGAATTAAATTTACTTTTTTATCCCATCCTCGAATACTTTTTGTAACTTACCGCCAAAATGCCAGAAATAATATAAGTCAACGTATTATCCTTAAAAATTTTAGTAGACAGTAGCATTTTTTTAAATTGATCATAAAAAGCTAGTTGAGAAGAAGTCATTAAAGCGCAAATTTTTACGTCATTTTTAAAATTTCCAAAACCATAATTTTTTAAAATATGACACAATCCACTAAAATTTCTAAGATGTTCATTTTCTTGCATACGAGTTATAACTATTAATGGTGGCATACCAAAGAAACCTCCTATGTATCCTGATAATGACGCACAGAAGAATCTTTTTGTAAAAGTCAATTGCTCTACATCGTATAAATCATAAGTTAATTCCAATAAAATAACTGAGTTTAAGACTTTAAGTATAAAAAATATTTACCTTGAATTTTTGTTATAGTATTTTTTAATTTTCCATAAATACCAAATCTCAAGGTAGAATAAGCAACTTGTCCCAATATTCCAGAATATAATCCTCTATATAATCCTCTAATACCCTCATGTGTTACTATACGTTCCATCGTTAAATAAACTGCTGACGGTCTTGTTGCTGCTGAATAAATTAGAAATGGTTTTGTTGCTATTTGCCTTGTCTCCATCCTTACTTTAATCATATCATACGGATGATTAATAATTGCATGCGTCATAGATGACGCTACTCCTTAATTTTAAGCTTAAATTAACCTATTTTTTTTTATCTTTGAGATTTACATAAAAGAATTAAACTCGTACCACCAAACCAAAATGGATATTCAATTATTCTCTTGGGTTGTTTATTATAAATTAATACATTTGTTTGTGGTGAAATGACCAACTTTGATAACGGTAAATCCATCGTTGTATAATGGAACAAATAATTTTTTTTTTTTTTTTACAAATTACTGGTTGCGACTTTTTATAAAGGGACGGCATACTATTTAACATGACTTATTTACAAAGTATAGTCACATGTAAATCATTGTTTGTACAACAAACGGAATCTTCTCTCGGAATAACGTAAAGAAAGAAAACCTTAATTTTATTTATATTTCTTATTTGTTTATTTACTCTCTTTATATAATTACTAAATTGAATCATTTATTTGGTTTATAAGCACATTTTTATATTAGTTTATGTCTTACAAAAGGATAAAAATAAAATAAAAAATGAACGTTTATGGCGTCATTGGCTCGCACTAATATTCGAAGATCATTTATTAGTCTAAGTAATAACTTTATGAATTTGCTTATCGGTACACTTCGTATTAAGAGATAATAAATAAGAAGCAGAGATAATAATAAAACCAATCTTTTATTAATGAGCAGGTGAAATTATTAGGAAATATAATTAGATTATGAATTCTGGTCCAAACTCTTTTTATTGAACGTTCTTGCTATTTACGTTGTTGGACTTGTTTCGCTCTTAATTAATATTATGGTAAAATTTAGAGATTATAAGAATCTAGTTCCCGGTCAGCATTCAATCTTATGAGCAGAATTAAAAATTATTTGTAAACATAAATTTCACTGAAATATTATGGAACTGACAAATATGCCATTTTTTTTTTGTGATTATAGATTAGAATGATAGAAGCATCACCGATTTAAAGATCGTCAGAATGTACCACAAGTCCACAAGCTAGTCAAGTGGAACCACATGATCACCAAATATTAAAACAACTAGTATATAATTGTAATACAAGTAACAATCATATGATTTCATATTTTTTTTTTTTTCTTTCAAAGTTCTTTCGAAGAAAAATAAAAAAAAAAAAATGTTCAAACTAAATAGAGATATTCTTTATTTAATATTTAAAGAGTTACAAGATGATGAAAAATCTTTTTTTCCATGTCTCTTGGTTAATAAAACTTGGAGTGAAATCATTATTCCAATATTATGGAAAAATCCTTGGAAATATTTAAAGAAAGGGAATGAAAAATTATTATCAAATGTAATTCTTTCACATTTATCAGAAGAATCAAGAAACAAATTAATATTAAATGATCATTATAATTTTTTAAAAAATTTAAATCAAAAACCTTTATTCGATTATATTAATTATTGTAAACATTTACATTTAAATGAAATTAAAAGAATAATTCATGTTATTACTGATAAAAAGAATGAAATTCAAATTATTGGAAATGAAATATTAAAACTTTTTATTAATGAAAATAGAGTATTTACACACCTTTATATACCTTATCGATTTGATTATCAAATTCATCTGATTCCTGGCGCCAATCGTTGTTTCTCGGATCTTCAATTCCTTCGTTGTCATACCATAATAAATGATAATATTTTAACTGGATTAACGGAAATATGTGAATCTATTAAAGAATTGGAACTTTTTATTGGATGGTCTGAAAATAATTATGGAATCATTAAGTTAATTGAAAATCAAAAAAAATTGTTTGATATTCGTTTAACTTATTATTATTCAAGAGCAAATGAATCATTTTTTAAAATTCTTGAAATTTCATTAATTAAACATTCAAATAATGTGCAATATTTTAAGTTAACTAAACAACCTATAACAGATATTCTTTCATCTTTTGTAAATTTAAAAAGATTAGAATTACATGATGGTTTTCATTATATGCCATGGAATTGTTTGATGAATATATCATTACCTTTCTTACAAGTATTAAAAGCTACAGGAATTCCAGTCAAAGCTTTAACAAGTTTAATTGAAAACACAAATGGACATCTTAATGAAATCAATATTGAGGATGCAGTTTATGATGATATTAATAATAAAATATTTATTCAGGCTATATATAAAAATTGTCCAAATTTAAAATATCTTAAAGTATTAGTTAAAAATAATAATATATTAGAATTGGAAATTTTATTAATTAAATGTCAATATTTAAATGGATTATTTTTACTTTTTGATAGTCAAAAAATTTCTGATAGTCAAAAAAATAGCAATGATTTATTTAAAATTTTAGCTAAATCATCACCAACAAATTTATTTAAATTTAAATTTTGGTTTAATTTTAATTTTAAATCAGATTCTTTAAAATTATTTTTCGATAATTGGAAAGGAAGACATCCTATGTTATTACAATTTCCACCAAATGATTATTATGATAGTTATAATTTAATGGAAAAATATAAAGCGGAAGGAATAATTAAAAGATATGACAATGAAACTTATTATGAGGATTTTGAATGGATTGAAAAAAAAGGTTAATTATATATTTTGCAACGTGATAAATGAGGTATAATCAGCACTATTAATGCCATATTTTAAATTTATGTTTTTTTTTATTATTAATAAAGAAAATTTCATTTTTTATTTTTTTTAAAAAACGAATTTGTGAATGAATTTTTTTTCATTTTTTTTCTTTAATAAATTGATTGAACGTTTAATAGTAAAATCATTTCTTTTACCTATCGTATGTTGTCACGTGAAATTTTAAATTACAAAGCCACATGGCCATCTGTAATTCCGCCACATGTTACAATGTTGTATCATTACTTGTACAACATGTTACAACCATTTAAAAATGATCATGCAAAATTTCGGACTTTTCAATTAAGAAAAAATGGTTGAACTAAACAGGGATGTTCTTTATTTGATATTAAAAAAATTACAAGATAATAAAAAAGCACTTTATTCATGCCTTTTTGTTAGTAAAATTTGGTGTGAAATTATTATTCCACTTTTATGGAAACATCCTTGGAAAGATTTAAGGATAGAGAATGAAAAGAAGTTATCTAATATAATTATTTCACATTTACCGGATAACTCGATGAGTAACTTAATTCAACAAAAAAATATTTCATGTCAAAAACCTTTATTTGATTATATTAGCTTTTGTAAACATTTAGATTTATGTGAAATTAAAAGAATAACTTATTTTATTACAGATAAAAAGGATGAAGTTCCAATAGTTATGAATGAAATATTAAAACTTTTCATTAATGAAAATAGAATATTCACACACCTCTATGTACCTTATAAATTTGATCATCAAATACATCTTATTCCTGGAGCAAAACACTGTTTTTCAGAACTTCGATTCCTTTATTGTAATTCTAATTTAAATGACAATATTTTAATTGGATTAATGAAGATTGGCAAGTCGATTAAAGAATTGGAATTTTTAATTGATAATGTTAATTATGGATTAGTTAAATTAATTGAAACCTCTAAAGATTTATCAAGAATTCATCTTAAAACTAGTTTCTTTTCAAAAATCGATGAATCATTCTGCAAACATCTTGAAAGTTCGCTAAAGTTACATTCAAAAAATATAAAGTATTTTAAGTCAGATAAGCCACCTGTTACAGACATCCTTTCATCTTTTGTAAATTTAGAAGTGTTGGAATTACATAATATTCACGATATATTCAATACAAATTTATGGGTTAATTCATCTTTACCTTTCTTGCAAATTATAAAAACTAAAAGAATTCCAATTAAAGCTTTGGCGAATCTAATTGAAAATACAAATGGAAATCTTTTTGAAATAAATATTGAAGATACAAATTATGGTGATATTGATAACAGATTGCTTATAAAAGCAATACAAAAAAATTGTCCAAAATTAAAATATCTTAAATTATTGATTAAATATAATAGTATTTTAGATTTAGAGGAATTATTAATTAATTGTAAATATTTAAAAGGTTTATTTTTACTTTTTAATAGTCAGGATGTTTTTGATAATCAAAAAAATATTGATATTTTATTTAAAATTTTGGCCAAATCTTCACCAACTAGTTTATTTAAATTTAAATTTTATCTTAAATTTACATTCATATTAAAATTTAATTTAAAATTACTTTTTGATGATTGGAAAGGTAGAAATCCTATGTTATTACAAGCTATTCCATCAAATTCAACTTTATATATTGATTTATTGGAAAAGTATAAAGCGGAAGGGATAATTAAAACCTATGATAATATACTTGTTTTTGAAGATTTTGATTGGTAAATAATAGATAGATATTTATTTTTGAAGTTTTAAATCAAATTTGTATTTATATTTTATTAGGAAAATTAAATATTACGCTTAAAAATATTTACATTGTGAAATCTTCCGATAGTTACATTATAAGGTAAAAAAAAATAAAAAAATAAATAACCACGTTCGTAATTGCAATAGTGGGAGATTAATAATTATGCCAAAAGCATATTTGCACGTGGAACTCTATTAAGTAAAATGTGCGCAGCAATTTGTACAGTATACATGATATTAAAATACTAAATTACCTTTCTTCAATATTCTTTTTTTTTGTTCGTACTTATTGAAAGTTAATCTTTGGTCTTGAAAATTCACCGCCATCATGGCCTACTTTGGAGATTATGGCCTTTCGGCAGTCATTTCTTAGCTTTTGTAACTGTTAATAATATGAACTAATTAGGTCTCAAAATTTATAAAGTAGTGAAATATTTCGTATATCCGAAGAGCGAGTCAATGTAGTCACGCTTAAAATAGATATTACCCGAATTATACCGTATAGCATAATTATATTTTCGGCAATGTTATTTCAAGAACAGACTCTATTAGTATATAGAAACTGCCTTTATTTGACCAATAATATATAGACCATATCAAATCAATTGATTTGAAAGTAGTGTTTGGATCCGGATAGAAACCGTCATCCGGATAAAATAAAAAAATTATCCGGTTTTTATCCGGGTTATCCGTCTCGGATAAAAAATCCGGATATATCCGGATAAAAACCGAAATCCGGATAAATTTATATAAAAATTTTTTTTGTAGATCGGTTTTAACTGATAATTTTGTGGAACCTAATAAATAAATTTTGTGGTACTTATTTGTGAATTTTGATTAAATTAGAATTAGTTGTAATTATTAATTAAAATCATAAAAACAATAGCATTTGTTAGTTAAAATCGTGGCATTTATTTTAATTAAAATCATGGCATTATTTGATTAAATTGATGGCTTTAAATTTGTGGCTTTATTTAAATTAAATTCGTGGCATTTATATGATTAAATTCATAGCATTTATTTGTTTAAATTCGTAGCATTTATTTGATTAATTGATAGCTTTAAATTTGTGCATGGCTTTATTTAAATTAAATTAATAGCATTTATATGATTAAATTCATGCCATTTATATGATTAAATTCGTGACATTTATATGATTAAATTTGTGGCATTTATTTGATTGAAATTTATGCACATTTGTGCCAATTAAAATTTGCAAAATTTTATTAATTAAATTTTGATATATGAATTATTTATTTTTTATCAAAATTAATCTAGCTCTAAGCCTTAATTGAAATAAATAAATAGTACATTTATTTTTGTTAGTGTTTTATGCTTATTATGTAAAATATTTTTTAAATAAAGTGAATTTTATTTTTATTAAATGAAATGATAAATAATCTTTTAGTAAATTATATTTTTTTTACTCTTTTATTGAATAATTCTATTCTAAACAGTATAAGATTTATTGTATTATATAAAATAAATTCTAAATCATGATAAAATAATTTTATTAAACAAATAAATCTTTTTTTATTAATAAATCAATGATACAAATAGAATATTTTACACATGAAATGAAAATTAAAAGAATAAAATAAAAATAAAAAAAAAAAAATTTTTTTTTATCCGGATTCCGGGTCAACCCGGATAATTTTTATCCGGATTCTTATCCGGGTAAAAACCGCAATTATCCGGATATCCGAAAAAAAAAAATTATCCGGATTCATCCGGTTGAATCCGGTTACGGATCCAAACACTATTTGAAAGAAGCATATACTTCGACCAATGCAAAATTCTGTAGTCATAAAGACCAATAATTTGTAATAAATGAACTTAAATAAATAGATTAAAACAATCCATTCTGTAAAATATATAACCTATATTATATTAAAAAAAAAAAAAAATTATATTTATTGGCCCCAACAAATCAATAGATTTGATAAAGTATTTGCTCCAACCAGCGCAAAATACTGTGCCATGCAGCCATAAAGATTAGTAATTTGTAATAAAAAACTTAAATATATAGATTAAAGCAAACCATTCTACAAAATATATAACCTATATTATATTAAAAAAAAAGGAACTATATACTGGCCCCAATAAATCAATTGATTTGATAAGAGTATTTGCTCCAACCAACGCAAAATACTGTGCCATGCAGCCATAAAGGTTAGTAATTTGTAATAAAAAACTTAAATATATAGATTAAAACAAACCATTCCACAAAAATCTTCATCCTATATTGTAATTTAAAAAAAAGGAATTAAATTTGTTGGCCCCAACAAATCAGTTGATTTGGTAAAGTATTTGCTCCAACCAACGCAATATACTGTGCCATGCAGCCATAAAGATTAGTAATTTGTAATAAAAAACTTAAATATATAAATTAAAACAAACCATTCCGCAAAAATCTACATCCTATATTATTATAGTTGAAAAAAAAGTATAATATTTATTGGCCCCAACAAATCAATTGATTTGATAAAAGTATTTGCTCCAACCAACGCAAAATACTGTGCCATGCAGCCATAAAGGTTAGTAATTTGTAATAAAAAACTTAAATATATAAATTAAAACAAACCATTCCGCAAAAATCTACATCCTATATTATTATAGTTGAAAAAAAAAGTATAATATTTATTGGCCCCAACAAATCAGTTGATTTGATATAGTATTTGCTCCAACCAACGCAAAATACTGTGCCATGCAGCCATAAAGGTTAGTAATTTGTAATAAAAAACTTAAATATATAAATTAAAACAAACCATTCCGCAAAAATCTACATCCTATATTATTATAGTTGAAAAAAAAGTATAATATTTGTTGGCCCCAACAAATCAGTTGATTTGGTAAAGTATTTGCTCCAACCAACGCAATATACTGTGCCATGCAGCCATAAAGGTTAGTAATTTGTAATAAAAAGACTTAAATAAATAGAAAGCAAACCATTTATAAAATCTTTATCCTATATTGTAATTTAAAAAAAAAAAAGAATTAAATTTGTTGGCCCCAATAAATCAGTTGATTTGATAAAGTATTTGCTCCAACCAACGCAAAATACTGTGCCATGCAGCCATAAAGATTAGTAATTTGTAATAAAAAACTTAAATATATAAATTAAAACAAACCATTCCGCAAAAATCTACATCCTATATTATTATAGTTGAAAAAAAAAGTATAATATTTATTGGCCCCAACAAATCAATTGATTTGATAAAAGTATTTGCTCCAACCAACGCAAAATACTGTGCCATGCAGCCATAAAGGTTAGTAATTTGTAATAAAAAACTTAAATATATAAATTAAAACAAACCATTCCGCAAAAATCTACATCCTATATTATTATAGTTGAAAAAAAAAGTATAATATTTATTGGCCCCAACAAATCAGTTGATTTGATATAGTATTTGCTCCAACCAACGCAAAATACTGTGCCATGCAGCCATAAAGGTTAGTAATTTGTAATAAAAAACTTAAATATATAAATTAAAACAAACCATTCCGCAAAAATCTACATCCTATATTATTATAGTTGAAAAAAAAGTATAATATTTGTTGGCCCCAACAAATCAGTTGATTTGGTAAAGTATTTGCTCCAACCAACGCAATATACTGTGCCATGCAGCCATAAAGGTTAGTAATTTGTAATAAAAAAACTTAAATAAATAGAAAGCAAACCATTTATAAAATCTTTATCCTATATTGTAATTTAAAAAAAAAAAAGAATTAAATTTGTTGGCCCCAACAAATCAGTTGATTTGATAAAAGTATTTGCTCCAACCAACGCAATATACTGTGCCATGCAGCCATAAAGGTTAGTAATTTGTAATAAAAAACTTAAATATATAAATTAAAACAAACCATTCCGCAAAAATCTACATCCTATATTATTATAGTTGAAAAAAAAAGTATAATATTTATTGGCCCCAACAAATCAATTGATTTGATAAAAGTATTTGCTCCAACCAACGCAAAATACTGTGCCATGCAGCCATAAAGGTTAGTAATTTGTAATAAAAAACTTAAATATATAAATTAAAACAAACCATTCCGCAAAAATCTACATCCTATATTATTATAGTTGAAAAAAAAAGTATAATATTTATTGGCCCCAACAAATCAATTGATTTGATAAAAGTATTTGCTCCAACCAACGCAAAATACTGTGCCATGCAGCCATAAAGGTTAGTAATTTGTAATAAAAAACTTAAATATATAAATTAAAACAAACCATTCCGCAAAAATCTACATCCTATATTATTATAGTTGAAAAAAAAAGTATAATATTTATTGGCCCCAACAAATCAGTTGATTTGATATAGTATTTGCTCCAACCAACGCAATATACTGTGCCATGCAGCCATAAAGGTTAGTAATTTGTAATAAAAAAACTTAAATAAATAGAAAATTAAACCATTCCATAAAAATCTACATCCTATGTTGTAATTTTTTAAAAAAAAAAGAATTAGATTTGTTGGCCCCAACAAATCAATTGATTTGATAAAAGTATTTGCTCCAACCAACGCAATATACTGTGCCATGCAGCCATAAAGGTTAGTAATTTGTAATAAAAAAAACTTAAATAAATAAAAAGCAAACCATTCTATAAAATCTTTATCCTATATTGTAAGTTAAAAAAAAAAATTAAATTTGTTGGCCCCAACAAATCAGTTGATTTGATATAGTATTTGCTCCAACCAACGCAAAATACTGTGCCATGCAGCCATAAAGATTAGTAATTTGTAATAAAAAACTTAAATATATAAATTAAAACAAACCATTCCGCAAAAATCTACATCCTATATTATTATAGTTGAAAAAAAAAGTATAATATTTATTGGCCCCAACAAATCAATTGATTTGATAAAAGTATTTGCTCCAACCAACGCAATATACTGTGCCATGCAGCCATAAAGGTTAGTAATTTGTAATAAAAAACTTAAATAAATAGAAGGCAAACCATTCTATAAAATCTTCATCCTATATTGTAAGTTAGAAAAAAAGAATTTAATTTCTTGGCCCCAACAAATCAGTTGATTTGATAAAAGTATTTGCTCCAACCAACGCAAAATACTGTGCCATGCAGCCATAAAGGTTAGTAATTTGTAATAAAAAAACTTAAATAAATAGAAAGCAAACCATTTTATAAAATCTTCATCCTATATTGTAAGTTAAAAAAAAAGAATTTAATTTCTTGGCCCCAACAAATCAGTTGATTTGATAAAGTATTTGCTCCAACCAACGCAAAATACTGTGCCATGCAGCCATAAAGGTTAGTAATTTGTAATAAAATCTTAAGCAGAATTCAGTAATTGAAAAAATCAAACCATCCTATGACAGAATTTAATTGGGTTGGTATAATGATGTTGTTGAAATTTGACACATATAATAGCTAGTGTGTCAGCCTATTTTCAAATATTCTGTCAACTACTGCCTGAAAAACGTGTGGAATGATGATCAAGATGCCTTTATCCACCTTGTTTTACAAGTTCATCAGACTTGATATTTGGCGATTATAAGTGTTCTTTGACCTTATATAGAGCGACGTTTAGATTCAATCACGTAGTTTTCGTTTTATACTCATTGATTGTTGAATAATAAGTTGTTGAGAGTATATATACAGTTAGTTGAATCAGTAGATTTTAATAGTAGGTCGTGAAGAGAACAGTTGCAATATCTAACGCCTTAGCCGAAGATGAGAAGAATAGAGACGATCTTCTGAAATAAAATTTGGTGACTTTTCCATAGCTTGATACCACCCGAATATTCAGACGAAGCAATCTTGATAACTGATCCATCTATGTAAAAATAAAAAAAAATTTGATAAGTCTATTAATATCTTGAGGATAAATTACACTATCTTGAATGTACATATAATATATCGTTGTTAGTGTTTGAGATGACGAAGATGTTGAGAGTAACTAATGATTTCTATGCGACAATAAGTTATTATTTGTAGAAATAAAAGTTATAAGCGGTATACCTGTAACTAGTATTGGCGAGATCGTATAGTTAGAGTTCGCGTATACATGTGAACTAAACTAAAAGGTAAGGTATATATGTACTTTGCTACAAAAATGAATAAAGCTTTCGTTTAGAAGAGTTGAAAAAATTTTTGATGTATTTATATAGAAATCAGTTTTATTACTTTTTAAGAGAATGAAAATAAAAATAATAAAAAAAGTCGCGAAAAATGTGTAAAAAAAAGATAATTTCTCATCATGTGATATGAGTCCATTATGATGTAAATTTACATCATATGTCATTTTCAGTCAATATTTCAAATTATTAGTAATCTTGACATGACCGACTATATGAATATAATTTTGAACTCAGATAAAAATTTATGAGTCATGGTTTATGGTTTTTCTAAATTGTTTGTATTATGATTTGATATACTATTAATATTATAAAATATTCAGCCTTATATTATTTTCGATTTTAACCTGAATGAAATCCGATCATTTGCGACCAGTTGGAATGTTCATGTGATATTTCGGGCAAAAAGGATATCAATATAAAATATTAGTTTAATATAGCACTTCGATATGTAAAAATATTTATTCATATGTATTAATAATCTATATATTGAACAAATATATTCAGTAAAATTATTATATTTTTTACTAGCAATGCTTATAATCTTGATTGCAAAATAATTTTTTAACTAAATAAAATAAAGTAAAAAAACTAAATATACGATTCTATTTAAGAAAATACAAATAAAAATAGTTTTTATATATTGTCTTGTAATTTTGAAGTCCAAGCCGAAAGAATCTACTTGAGAAGGCCGTTTCTTAAAAAATAGAAATAAAAAAATACGAGCTGTATCCCTAACTGAATCAGAAAAATAAAAAAAAGAAACTATCAACTCAAACTCTAGGGCCAAAAGCAAAAATAATATCCAAAAGTACAGCCTAAAAAGCGGTTGTAAATCAAAAAAAAAGAAAAAAACAATAAATCCCTTTTCCTACTTACGGGAATAGAGAAACAGTTCAACACTCTAGAAAATAAAGGAAAAAATGGTTAACAACTGTTTTATAGCAAAATCCAAAGTTCGACAGTTCGATACCAACATACCTTTGAAGAAACACTATAGAAAGTGATTTCTAAAAAGAGAATAAAGGAAACAACATACCATTTCATCATTACTCAAGAATTGGAATCTACAAAAATAAAAAGGAAATGTTAATGAACATTTCCTAAATCAATTTTAGAAAATTCGTCTCTAACAATATATTATATACCAAGACATTCGGAAACTGGAACCTACAAGAATTAAAAAAAAGATACATTAGTACGTTTCTTAAAGTTGCTAATTCCAGCCAATAAACCAAATTATCCGTGTTGGTTAAGGGAGCTTTTTCAGTAATTCGATCGTACTTTTCTCTTTTTATAGTAAAATAATACAAGATGAACATGCGTCACGAGTGCTAAATAATAGAGTTCAGCTGAGTCGCTAATAGACGTATGAGCCAAAGGAATTTGAAAAAAAGCGTTAAGTTTTCGAAAGTTCAAAAACTTACTTATCTGGGTATTCTATCGAAGATAGAGTCCTACAAGTAAAAAAGACGTTATAACGTTTTATAAAGAAGTATCAATATTGCCATCGAATACTTGCTTAGTTAGGTTCAGAGACTATACATACATCGAAACCTAACAAAGGTTTCCGGACTCAAGTCTTTGGGGACAGGTTCCCTAGAAAAAAAAAAAAATTCACACATTTTTCCATTTCATAAACAAGTACAGTACTTTATAATAATTTTGATAATCTTACAATTCGAAATAGTGGTTCTATATGAATTTTTTTTATAGATATTTAAATTATTCAAGCATATGAGGAAAAATTTCCATTCAAGTATATTTATTCAATCATTTATTTTTTCATTTTAACTATTTAGTAAACACTCTTTGAAAAAACTTTTTTGAACTTTAAATTTACTTAAAAGATGATCTTAAAACTCTCAGGTGTTCTTATTTGTTTGATGCTGATTTTATTATTACGTAAAGATTGTAAATGTTTCAGTTGATCTCAGAGACGATGTTCTTTATCTCTTGCTATTTTTCTAGACTTTTCATGAAATAAAATCAGTGCGACCCCCTCCCCGTTATCTCTTTTCGTAAATATTGAAACCCAGAATTTTCTTGTAGAGGGAGGCGGTTACTTGCGATTTCTCAAGGAATTCTTGAAATCTCAATTATTTAAATAGCTTTCTTATCAGTGAATTAAAACTTTGTGTAGCGCTAACATATTTTCAAGAGTAAATAAATAACTGAAAATTCCCAAGACTGCTTCTTCTGGGAATCGTTGCTAATCGACCCTTTCTATATAATTCTACATAGTCATTCAGAAAAATTACGGGTTTCCAAAATTGCGAAAACAGTTTCTTGAAAGGTGACGCACAGGGGCACACTAAGTTGAAAACAGCGATAATATGATGCTACACGCGTAGCGCACTTTCGTAAGAATTTTGCAATAATCCTCCTGCAATTGGGCATAGGTATAACTTAAATGTTTAATGATGTAGTACATTTTTAATAAGTCATTCATTCGTAGATGTCTGGACGGTACAATTATTTATAATATTTGTGATAAAGAAATAAGAATATTATATTAAAAGTAAATTACTCACATTATTATTGACTCCAAATGTGACATGAAGATTAAACGACTGCGACTTTATGATACATATGGTTAAATATCTTACCTGCTAGATTTCCGCACCAATTATCTTCTAACTGACTGTGACGCACAAGTCTACCGCGCCGTAAAATTCATTTTTGAACATATTCGGGGCATCTGGTGCTCTGGTGACTGGAACTTGCAACCATTCGTCTTAGTTGTTCTTATTATTAATTATTTAATGTATATAATAAAATGACATTATTTTTTGGTGTTATCGTTATCTATGAATACTATTTATTGTAATAACAATAATTACAACGCAAACCAACTATTCCAACATCATGGCCAAAATGAGTCTTTGTTTTATGTATGTAAAAGAAACAAATAAATTATGCCTGTGTGTCGACCGAGTGTTAAATAATCAAATGAATAAATAAATTAATATTGATTGTCAAACTTAAAAAAAAATCCCAACTTAATAGGTGATTTGCAGTTAGCTTCCTAAAATTATGCAAATTCCAAAAAGAATTAGAATACTTAATTCCGATCCAGAATTATGATTTTAAATAATTTTGGTAAAATTAAGAGGTTTGGAATATAATAACTTAAAAATGTCAAGAATCACATTATTGTGAATCACTGAATCACGGACATTTTATTGACATGTGATTCTGATGTCGTGATGATGTGATTAAACAATTTGTACAACAGGTACTGTACAACATGCACAACATGTTACAAATAACCCATCATTACGTACTTGTAACACTCAAATTAACTTCCGCTTTTCAATCAAAAAAAAAAAAAAAGGAAAAATGGTTGAGTTAAATATGGATATTATATATTTGATATTAAAAGAATTAAAAAATAATAAAAAAGCTTTTTGTTCATGTCTTTTAGTTAATAAAAGTTGGAGTAAAATTATTATTCCATTTTTATGGAAAAATCCTTGGAAATATTTAGAGAAAGCAGAGAACGAAAAATTATTTTTAAATGTAATCATTTCACATTTATCAGATGATTCAAGGGATAAATTAATTCAACACACAAATTTTTTGAAAAGTTCATATCGAAAACCTTTATTTGATTATATTAGCTTTTGTAAACATTTAAATTTAAATGAAACTGAAAGGATAGTTAAAACTATTGTGAATGAAAAAAAAGAAATTCCAATTATTATAAATATATTGTTAAACCTTTTTATTAATGAAAATCGAAATTATACACACCTTTATATACCTCGTCAATTTGATTATAAAATACATCTTATTCCTGGAGCAAAAGATTGTTTTGCTGAACTTCAATCTCTTTGTTGTCATACTTTCATAAATGATTATATTTTTATTGGATTAGCAGAAATATTTAAATCTATTAAAGAATTAAGCCTTTTTATTGGATTCCTTGATTATAATTATGGAATTATTAAGTTAATTGAAAATCAAAAAAATTTGATTGATATTCGTTTAATTTATTATTATTTAAGAGTCGATGAAATATTTTTTAAAATCATTGATTCAAATAATTTACAAAAGGTTTTTAAGTTAAATAAACGACTTATAACTGGTGTTGTTTCATTCTTTGTAAATTTAAAATGTTTAGAATTAAATGATACTCTTCGTTATATGCCATGGGATGGTTTGGAGAATTCATCATTACCTTTCTTACAAGTATTAAGAGCTACGGGAATTCCAGTCAAAGTCTTAACAAGTCTAATTGAGAATACAAATGGACTTCTTAATGAAATCAAAATTGAGGATGTAGTTTACGATGATATTAATAATAAAATATTTATTCAGGCTATATATAAGAATTGTCCAAATTTAAAATATCTTAAATTATTAGTTAAAAATTGTAATATATTAGAATTGGAAATTTTATTAATTAAATGTCAATATTTAAATGGATTGTTTTTACTTTTTGATAGTCAAGAATTTTCTGATAATCAAAGAAATAATTATGATGATTTATTTAAAATTTTGACTAAATCATCACCAACCAATTTATTTAAATTCAAATTTGGGTTTAATTTTAGTTTTAATTTTAATTTTAAATCAGATTCTTTAAAATTATTTTTTGATAATTGGAAAGGAAGACATCCTATGTTATTACAATTTCCTTCAGATGATTATTATGATAGTTATAATATAATGGAAAAATATAAAGCGGAAGGAATAATTAAAAGATATGATGATAAAACTTATTATGAGGATTTTGAATGGATTGAAAAAAATTCTTAATTAAAAATTATATATATGAAGGTAGGAATGTTTGTTATTTAAAATTTTGTAGCGTGAAAATGAGATATAATTAGTACACAAAAAGGGGAATTTTTTTTCAAACATGTTTTTTTAACATTTTTATTATTAATAAAGAGAAATTTTTTTATTTTGGTTGTTTTGTAGTCTTCAAAAAAAAAAAAAAAAAAAAAAAAATGAAATTATAAATGAAATTATAAATGAATCTCTTTTCATGTTTTATTTATAAGTTAATTAATAAGTAAGAATTTTTACTTAATTTGTCATATGTTAAATAATATTGTGTATTTTTTACAAAAATCATGAAATGTTTACTGATAAAATAAACAACCAGGTTGTGAGCGAAAAACTTGAATAAAAATCAATAATTTGTAACTTCCATTATTTCATAAACGCTAATAGTATCACTGGTATTAAGAATTACTAGTAGTAAATTCTGGTTAATTATATATTATATACGGTTAAATTGAAATTAAAGCGAGTAAAGTTCTATAGTTTTCGTGCACGAACAACATGTAATTGAAGTCAGGACTAAATATTGATGGCCGACTCATCTATAATATAACTTTTGACGAATAAAAGATATCAAGAATTATTATAACATATATTTTAAACTCATTTTTTTTTATTTAAAGAAAGATGGTTACATAGATATACAAAACCAAAAACAAAATAAGAAAGAAATATATTTAAAACTCATTTCGTTTAAAAAAGTAGTTCCTTAAATCCGTCATTTTATCACGAAATTTTGATTTAATATCTGTATTATATCTTGCGAGCCAAGGATTTCGTTTTTGTTTCGTGATAAGCTGACGGACTAAACTGGCCTTACACTTTATGCTGATGTAATGTAGTGTCATATTTGTTTACTTGAAAATATATTTCCTTTGAATTTCTTCGGTTCCTCAATGACTACTTTCAGTATAACCAAGTTTAAAAAAAACGCCACATGTTATATCATGTCTTGTACGGCATACTATAAACATTTAGTGGTCCAACCAAAATAATTTTATATAATGCTAAAAGAATTGCAAGATAATAAAAGCTCTTTATTCATGTCTTTCTTTTAGTAAAACTTAGTGAAATTATTATTATTATTACACTTTCATGATATTAAAAAAAGAAAATAAAGACCTATCTTTCGGTGGTATGTTACTACAAAAACACAAATATATATAATATTCCTATTAATCAGTCATGTTCACGAACTTCTACCGCAACATCATTCGCTTGAACTTCAGTATTATTGTTCTTTTTACTTAAAGGAGTAAGTTTACCCTCTCCAAATTTGTGTAATCTTCGTTTAAATTGAAAGAATAATATAGCAAGAGTAAAATACGAAATTACATTTAAAATACCATAAATAAAGGTTATTAGAATGCTCGGGGTCTCAGGAGTGATTGTTTTACTTTGAAGGACAACTACAAATATTAGGTTAGTTTATGGACTTAATATTTCGAGCACTCGATATACGAAATCTTACCATAAATTATCCATAAAATTAATTCAATGCTTTGAAGAAAATAAAAGAAATATTATTAAAATTTTACGATTTTGTTTATGATATTAGTATTTTAATTTATTTAAAAACTTACCCACAAACGATATAATCAACAATTTTTGGCACATTATTCCACATATGTTCAATTCTAAGAAGATAATATCCTAAATCATGATAATTACTGTATTATTGAAATAATTATAATGATAAAAAAAACAGGAGCTTATCATTTTTCCTTACCGCAGATTAAAAGGGAAAGGATATCATTAATCAAAGAAAATACGATAACGCTAAAAATTAAGAAATTGAAGTTTAAGATTATTCATATTATTCTTACATAGCAAAGATATAAAATATTTTAAATCACCTTTCAACATTTGAGATTGACTTAACTGATAAGGGCTTGTTAGGAGCTATGGCTAAAGAAGTAGGAATTAAAAAATTAAAGTAAACATAGATTAAAAATTAAGATTTTTAAATTACCTGTTAGCGATAATATATCGGATTATTCTTCCGAGAAAATACGCGTCTAACAACATATATATATATTAAAATTTTTAAAAATGATTTTTTTTTTAAAAAAAATAGTGACGTATATCATACCTAAAGTCAGACAGATTAGACTAAAACTGAAAACCAAAATCCTGATATGACATATTGGAAGCCGCATTTTGAAAAAAATTTTATTAATTATTGAAAAAAGATTTCTTTTTTTTTTGAAAAAAAAAAAAAACCATACCGACTTTATATGAAATATGATATTAATATGTTAGGGTGACATCGATCGACTTGGACTCGAATTACTTTCTTTTTTTATCAAAACAATAAGATCTTATGTAACCTTTTGTGTATCTCCGGATTTTATTTTCCTTTTAATTTGACCTTTTTTTGACTTAAACAAAGTGGGCTTTTTCTTTTCTGAAACCTGTTATATAAATTTGATTCTATTTACAGTATATTGCGATCATCGAACATTCTTTAATTTAAATACAAATACCAGTGATGTGCTACCATGCTCATCATGCTGTAATCCCGAACTCCGGTGCTAGATTTGATATTGTTTGTTTTTTAAAGAAATTTCAGATTTTTTAAGGGAATACGAAAAAGTAAATGATGTCATTTAATTTTCAAGGGTTGAGCTCCCCTGTCATCACCTATTTAAGGGATTTTTTTTATACCATTAATCACGCTAAGTTTTTCTAATTATAAATATTGACAATTCTGCCATTCTTTTTTTTTCTTAATATTTGAATCAATAAATAATTTTCTTGACTTGATAGTTCAAAAATTTAAACTAAGCATTGGTTTTTTTTAAATCACGTTTCGAAAAAACATTTGTGCATATGCTTTGTCCGAATGATTTGATTTAATTAATGATTCGATGTTAATCATCAAAATATCTAGTTTTTAATATAGTTATTATATTCATAAGTAGAAAAAAGTTCTTAATAGACTGTTTGGATAACTTTTCATTCATGACCCGAACATCGGTAGTATTGTATTATTGTAAATAAAGGATCATTACTTACTTTACAGCGCAAATTTTGAAAAAATTCCTTTGTATATTATTTATTAATTTATTATTTATGTCTATTTAATCATGGGAAAGCCTAAGATTTACATAAGTAAGTTATCCACAATATATTAAATATAAAAAAGAATTGGTTAAAAAAAAACAATCTAATTACATTTTCCAAACTTATTTTTAAAATCCGGCTGAAATTTTTCCAAAAAGTTTTAATCGTAGTATAATTTCAATAAATATACCATTTTAAAAAATACATATAAACATGTCACATAAATAAATCTTTATTTAAAATATACCGTAAATATGAAAAATAAATAAAATCTTGATTATAAAGAATTTTTTTGGATCCATTCAAAATCATCAAAAAATAATAAGTTATCATGTTTAACTAATCCATCTGCTGTATATTTTTCTATTAAATTATTAAACATACTATTTAAATAATAATTACAACTATTAAATGGAAAAGTTTGTAATAATATAGGATATCTACCTTTCCAATTATCAAAAAACAATTTTAAAGATTCAGTTTTAAGTGAAAGATTAAGATGAAATTTAAATTTAAATAAACTAACTGGTGATGATTCAACAAAAATTTTGAATAAATTATTAAAATCAATATTTTTAAGTTCATTATGATTAAAACAAAGAAATAAACCACTTAAATATTGACAATTAATTAATAATTTTTCAAATTCTAAAATGTTATTGTTCATAACTAATAATTTAAGATATCTTAAATTTGGACAATTTTGATATATAGCTTGAATAAGCCTTTTATTACAATCCACAATCGTTTCAATTGCATTATCAATTTTTATTTCAGTAAGATATCCACTTGTACTTTCAATTATATTTGTAAAATTTGAGGACGAAGGTAGTATACCTCTTAGAATTTCTAAAAAAGGTAAGGATAAATTTTTTAAATTTTTCCAAGTTTCAAATCGACAATCTAATTCTAATATTTTTAAATTTACAAAAGATGAAAAAATATCTGTTGATGGATATCTAATTAATTTAAAACATTGTATATTATTTGAATGTTTAATTAATGAATTCTTAAGAATTTG
This sequence comes from Rhizophagus clarus, assembly GCA_015698045.1. Lineage (NCBI taxonomy): Eukaryota > Fungi > Glomeromycota > Glomeromycetes > Glomerales > Glomeraceae > Rhizophagus > Rhizophagus clarus. The sequence goes on along the minus strand of BLAL01000013.1, from coordinate 1,200,151 downwards.
ATCATATGATTCATTAAATTCATTAAGTACTGAATAATTTCTTATTAATTTAACACTAAATAATTGTTTTGAAATATCAATTAATTTAACAATTCCATAATTAATATTACGTTCTTCAATAAGTTCTAATTCTTTGATTGATTTACATATTTCTGTTAATTCAGCTAAAACATCATCATTTATAGAAGTATTACAATGAAGAAATTGAAGTTCTGTAAAGCAACATTTTGCTCCAGGAATCTGAAGTATTTGATAATCAAATCGATAAGGTATATAAAGGTGTGTAAACTTTTGACTTTCATTAATAAAAAGATTTATTATTACACTTTTAACAATTGGAATTTCATGTTTTTCTTTTGTAATACTGATAATTATCCTTTCAATCACAATTAAATTTAAATGTTTACAAAAGCTAATATAATTAAATAAAGGTTTTTGATATGAACCTTTCGAAAAATTTAAGTGTTGAATTAAATTATCTCTTGAATCATCTGATAAATGTGAAATGATTACCCTTGAAATAAAAACTTCGTTTCCTTTCTCAAAATATTTCCAAGGATTTTTCCATAACATCGGAATAAAAATTTCACTCCAACTTTTACTAACTAAAAGATATGAACAAAAAGCTTTTCTATCATTTTGTAATTCTTTTAATATCAAATATATAATATCCCTATTTAATTCTACCATCTTTTTAGGTAGAGTGTAAATTTAGAGTACGTAATGTCGTAATGATGTAATGATGATTATTAATGTAATATGTCGTACAGTACGTCTTGTAACGCATCACCAAAGGGTAAGGTATTACAAAGTGATCACACCATGGAATCACGTGTCAAAATATTCTCGTGATATAATTTATCTTTTTTTAAATACCCAATATGAATTTAATAAATTTACACAATATTAATCGTTCTAACCCCTTGAATTTACACAATTTCAGAAAGCGGACTTCAAAACACACAAGATTAATTTTTTTTTTTTAAAAAAAAAAAATTTAGCAATCAAAAGTTCGTTATATCGTAGGTTTGTAACTAAAACTATTTTTTCTGGATCATTTTGTAAATTCACGATTATTCTTAGGAGAGTACTTTCTGCTGTCATTTAACATGTTGAGCACCACTTCATTATTTTCAAGTGCCGGCGTTAATTACATCGCACGTATGGAATTTTTCAATCCTTCGAGGGTCGCATGTTTGATATTCACTGCTTTCTTGAAACCCTTCATCCATTTTGGCTAATGACGATATCGAACTCTGTAATACAACAATAGGGTTAGTAAAATCCTTTTTCTGGACAATAATTTGACTTCTGGTGAGAAATTATCTCATTTTTATAACTAAAATTTCGCTGACCCTTGGTCAGGTATCATAGACGGACTTGTTGAGCGATTCCTCCAACAAGTCAACACTATTAAATAATTCCTGTTTAAAACTTGAAGCAGTGGTAGGCAGTTGCTTCAACTGTGACATGAATATTCTTCTTAGACGGTTTCTCAGACCAGTAGTCTTCTACTTCCTCGTTGTAAAACGCTCATCGTTGTCTTGGAGTGTGAGATTACAGATTTCTACCCTCCATAACTTTCATGATGATGTATTTGACATCAACTTTAGCAAAAGTATGCGGATTTTTGTCTTTATAGCTTCTTTGAATTCATTAATAGACTCGTCTTTATTAATCTTAACAGAGAAAGCGTCCGCGGTTGTATTACCTTTAATGATATAGACTAATAAGTGATAAAATTTCGGCTTATATACTATTATTTGTGAAATGCTATCAGAGCAAGGTGTAGTGACTAATGTGAGAACTGAGGACAGGATTAGGAAAATTTTTTACTACATTAAGCTATTCCTATGTATGCGATAACAGAATTATTGCAAAAGTCCATCCACGTGTAACATCATATCAAACAAATAAAAGGCGGTTTGTGTTGTTAATCACATAGTTAAAATGAAAAAATAGATACTTGGCAAATGATACAATACACTTGAGTTGAACATTTTCAAATAATTCAGATATTTATAATAAGTATCTTTAAAAATTTATATAAACTATAATTTGCAAAAGTTCATGTACATATTAATTAAATAAATTTATGAAATGGTGAAATAGGTGAAATTTAATAAACCTTCATAATATATCATTTAATTTACAAAAATAACATCAAATTACGACCTTTTATTGAAAGAATAATCGTTTAAAAAATTAAAAAAAAGCTTTATAATTAATTATGGCACCTGTCAATAAATAATATATATAATCAAAATATAAAAAGTACAATAAAATATAAAATTTTGTAATATTTAATATTTGACTCTAAACCTATAAAAATAAACATCTGACTTTTACGGTTTTATCATATCTTTTAAAATACTCATATTTTTACTTTATATTTTTCCAATAAATCGACTGGATTTGATTTAATAGCTTGTAATAATATAGAATGTCTACTTTTCAACCATCAAAAAGTAATTCTAAGTTAAATATTTAGTTCCTAATTTTTTTTTGTTTCCCGTGTAATTAATTTACAATAAGTTAGGAGTTTAGACGAAACTTGGAAAACTTGACATAATTTTATTTTGGTTTATTTACCTATTTATTTTATTTTATTTTTTTTTGTTTATATTGTGTTAATTTTAAAGTTAGGCAAATTTTATTTTCAAAATCTGAAAAGGCAGGAAACTTTATGTAATCTTTTACTCCCTTACCAATAATAATTTTATTTAGTTAAAGCTAAGGTATAATTTTCACTTAATTTAACCAATAATTTATAAAAAATATTTTTTAAAATGAAATAACATTATTTAAATTAATACGATACTGTATATTTAATTTTGTAAAAATACTATCTTAAATTATTCTCAAGATTCTACTCAAATTGAATTTAGTTCGCCTGATTAAATAATTGGATGTTATAAATTTGGCGTAAGTTTGTACTTTACATGTGATAATATTATACACTCAATCATATAGTATTCAATACACAATTGCGATTTCGTGGATCGCAATGACAATATTTTCAGTTTACGTTAGTGATAAAATATTTTGAGGACCAGTGCCATAAAAAGAATGAGATATTAGATTAATTTAGAATATTAGTTGTAATAATATATTCTGCGCTTTTGAGACCGGCGGTGGATTAGTATAACGTTCAAGAAAAAAATTTCATCATAAAAATATATTTGTATTAGATAGGATTTGAATGTGCAGCAGTCATTGGGTTACACCCGATTAACTTTATAAGTAGAATTTTGGAGATCGTTCCGAAAACATTCTTCGTTTAAAAATCTTTGCAATATATTTATTTCATTATGTCTGTTATTAGAGAAGAATTAATTGTTGCTGCAATTAATAGATCACATGCACTAATAGGGTTTAATATTTATAATGATATACATATACAATATGAATTTCAAAAACAAACAATTCTTGATGATGAATCACTTACAAATGATGAAAAATCTGAAGCAATAAGAGAATTGACTAAAATTTATGACAAAAATAGAGTTCATTTTAATTCAGGAACAAGAAGAGTTTGTAAAAATTGTAACCAAGAATGTTTAGCTACATTATATTGTGAATATTGTGTTCGAAATTATTTAAAAGATAATTTTTCAAATTGGACATCTGGAAATGATAATATTGATGATTTAATACAAGAATGTCAAATGAAAACACTTGAACCAGACAGCATAGTTGAATGGATTCCATATGATGAGTTTAAAACTATTAAATATTTAACAAAAGGTGGATGCTCAGAAATTTATACTGCAGAATGGATTGCTGGAAGTTATGATGAATGGGATTCTGAAGAACAACAATTAAAAAGATTTGGGAGACATGGTATAATACTTAAAGGATTAGAAAATGTTAAAAGCGCAAATAAAAGTTGGTTTGAAGAGGTTTGTAATCTGAAAATGTTATTGTTTTTATTTAACAACCTTTTATAATATATTCTTCATTTGTAGGCTAATTCACACTTAACTATAAGTAATAAATGGGCAGATAGTATTGTCCAGTGTTATGGTTTGACTCAAGATCCATTAAATGGAGATTATATGCTTGTAATGAATCGATTGGATATAGATTTAAGGAAATATTTACAACAAAACCATAATCAACTAACATGGAAAGAAAGAATTCAAATTGCCACCAATATAATTATATCACTTAAGAGAATTCATAATGAAAATGCAATTCATAGAGATTTGCATTCTGGGAATATGTTATTTCAATTTGGTGGAGTGATTAATATTAGTGATCTTGGATTTTGTGGACCGGCAGATAAACCATTAAAAAGTGTATATGGAAACCTTCCATATATAGCACCAGAAGTTATTGCAGGAAAAGAAGCTACTTTTAAATCTGATATATATAGCATTGCAATGCTTATGTGGGAAATTTCATCCGGACAACCACCTTTTAATAATTATAAGCATGATTATTATCTTGCAACGAATATAGTTAATGGTATAAGACCAAAAATTGTACCAGGAACTCCTGTAGAATATAAAAATTTGATGATACAATGCTGGGATGCTAATCCATTAAACAGACCAGACATTGAAAAACTTCGGGATGACATTAGGGAACTTAATTTATGCTATCAAAAAAATTCAAATGAATTAAATCAACCAAAAGAAAATGATATTATTGATTTGGATGATAGTTTAGAAAGTCATACAAATAGCAGATTATTATTTATGAGTAAAGTTCATCAATTTGAAAATTTTCCAGAACCAAGAAATGCAACTGCAGGTATAATATTAATTATATTATTAACTTTTATTTTCAAGTATAAATAATATATAATTACTATTTTTTTTCATAATAATATACAGAAGAGCTAGAAGGTATAAATTAAATAATTATCTATAATTTATTAATAAGTAATTAATTATGAATTATCTCTTTTTATTAGCATTTCACAGTAACAAATCATATTATGACTTTAATATTCCTAATAATAGTAATGTTTACATTAATTAATAATACGTAAAAAAAAAAATGTTTATTGACTGATTTCGACTTTTTTAGTTGAAGATATTGGTAAATCAAGTAGTAATCAGAAGAATGATACATCACAAATAAGTAGGTAATTTTATTTGCTTATTTTTATTATGAATTAGTATTAATAAATTTTAAATGTTTCAGATAACAGCGACAAATCATCCAAAGGGCGTTTAGAGAATGGCAAGTAAAATCATTATTAGTATATTGAACTAATTGTTTAATAATAACCACAATTTTATTTTAATTTTTAGATTTTCAAGAAATAATGCAACAAATAAAGAAATATCGTATTAATAATATTGATGGTATATAAGATAATTATTTAACCCTTTATAATAATTAACTAATTTTATATTCCCAAATTTTTTTTTTTATTTCAGATAATGACGAAATATGTAATAACCCAAATTTTCATCCAGAAGAACAAGATGAATTTGAACTCCCTGATAGTAAGGATGTTTTTAAAAGTAAAAATCTATCTAATTTTATACTAATTTATTTTCTTCTAACATATTTAGATACGGAAGAATTAAATAAAACTGAATAACATTATTATTTCATTATTGTATTTAAGTTTGTTTTCATTATAAATTATTTAAACACTAAGATTAGAGTAGTAAGATGAAACATCTTTAAGTTTCTTAGTTTGTAATTTAAATAATTTATCTATTTATCTTTCATATTATTACTTATCAATAAATTACGAGTTATCAAAATTATCTTATATGAAAGTCAGCAAAATAATATAACTCATTATAAAATAATGCTTTAATATGGTTTTTGTGTTTCGTTAATCATTTTGGATTTTTAATTTTTTGTTCTTTAGAAGAAAATATATCATAGTACGATTTACTAGGATTAAATATTATTAATTTTACTTAAAATTAAAAACCAGTCTAAATTTTATTTTTATCGTCATATAAATCACATATTCTTTTATTGTTGCGCTGTAAACTTAAAATTAATTTTAAGGACTGAAAGTATGTTCATAACTTAAAAGACCAGGTTTTTGAACTGACGACATTAATATAGTATATAATTTTATAAGTTCTATCCATCGCCATTAACCAAATAACTTTGACAGTGCTATCACGACATTTGGGAATGACGATAAGAAATTTTTGAAGCCTTTATTATTGCTGTATAAATTTAAAAAAATTAAAAATTCTCACCATTCTCCCCAAAAATCATTTAATTCATTGTTATATTTCGAAAATTTTTTTTTTTTTTACAGACAACATACTTTGTAATCAAAAAAGTACGATTATTGTTGTCGCCGTACTGTATTTCGATAAAGTTGGAAGTAATTTTCGTTATATCCCAACTCGCTGTAATTGGTATAATGTTCGGAATAGGCGTAATATTTTAATGAATAATAATCTACAATTAAATCAGCATTAGAAGTGAAAGTGTTTTCCACAATTTTTTTGAAGTCAATATTTAATAGGGATCCGTTATAGTTCACATTATCTCGTTAACTTAATTCTGGTAGAATTAAGCTTTTTGTTTAAATAAATTTGTCCAATTTCTGACTCGTTTAATGGACTACTTTATTGCATTGCATGTGAATTTGAATCACCAATCACATTAATTTGGAATACAACTTATGACATATTATTACTTACGGCGACCAACTTTAAATGTGACCCATAAATAAAATAAACGACGTGAAATCATACTGCTTACATATTTCTGTCTTAACATATAATAATGCAAGAGTTTTATGGCTTTTCGGGAAAATTTGGAAAATTTGGTATGATTCTATTTCTTCTTTTTTTTTTGATCTATATATAAATTATATTTGAAAAATTCAAGTAGTAACTAAAATTTTTTTCGTTAATCTTGTAGTTAGGTAAATTTATTTTTCAGAATCCGAAATGATTAGAACTTTCTGTTCTTTAACACCTTATTAGTAAATAATTCTTATTTTGGTTATGGTTATATCCTAGTCCAAAATTACCAAATTTAATTAAATAAATTTTTCTTTTTTTTGTAAACAAATAGTATATTAAAAAATGAATTAGGATAATATTTAATTCAATTTGTAAAAATATTGTCATTTTACTCTGTCAAATAGACAAATTAAGCATAAGTTTCGCTTACCAATTCTTTCACACGTGATAGTATGATTCAAGTATAAACGATTTATCAATTCCAGATATGGAATATTTTGGATTCGTCAATAAAACCTTTAACTAGTAATCTTATTTACATTTTATTTTTGCGTCAGAGATAAAATGTTTTGAAGAACAGAATCATAAAAAAAAAAAAAAGATATTACGAGTAATTTATATTAATGAACATTATATTTGTACTTACTTTTAATATAGGAAATTGTAACAGGTGGTTGATCTAAACAATAATATTGTACATTATCTGAATGTAACATTACTGAACTCTCAAAAACTTAAAAAAATTATTAAATATTCGTCTTGAGACTTTTCAGTCCAAAAAATAAATCATTTCTAAAGAATTTCAATTAATTCAACAATTCCATAATTCAAACCTCCTATTAAAAGACGCAATACTTCAAGATTTGCATATCTCCATTAAATATAGTCATTTAAATTGGAATTACAATAAAGAGATTGAAGTTGGTGTGAAGGTGTGTAAACATTCTATTTTCATTAAATATTTCATTCATAATTATTGGAATTTCATGATTTTTATCTGTAAAACTAATAATTATTCTTTTAATTACAAATAAATCTAAGTATTCACATAAGTTTTTTATATTTGATTTTTAGGGATATATTTTGCTATGAATTGAGCGAAATGATGTATAACTCACTGTAAGTATTTATTTGGCTAAATTAAATACTTTATATCATTTTTCCTGATTATCCATTTATGTTTGTTTATATCTTGTATTATATTAGATTAACTTTCAACAAGAATCTACCATCCAGTAAAGGAAACATAAATCTAGATATTCTAAGGGGTGAATGGACCCTAGTACTTAGTATTTCGCAAGATAATGAATATGCTGAATAGCAATCACTGTAATTTCCTTCTTATGAATGATTTAATCAAACCCATTACATTATTTTCTGCTTGTTGTTTTTATAATATCTGATAATTAATTACATTTTTTTAATTACAGATGATCCACTTGAACCTGAAACTATTCAGCTCATTACGATGAAGCAAGCAAATATGATGGCGGTAATTCCTTCCATTAAAGGCTCAACTTTTTTTCTCAAGATCTTTTATTCAAAATAAGATTATTCTCTCAAAGATCAGCTACTGCATAATTTCACGCATTTTTTTTACTATTTGCGCTGAATTTTGTTACTTATTGTTGTTTATTTTGATATTTGACATGTGATAAATCTTAAATCTTTTATATCTTTTGTATTATATTATCATGTATTATATTATCATATATTTTGAAAAAATTGTAAATATTGTTATAACGTAAATTTTTGTAAATCGCTCTGTTAACTCGACCTGCGGATCAGTGAGCTAAATAGTTTGTCGAAGTTTATGAAATTTAATATTGTTTAATGGTACCTAAAGAAAAGTACATAATGGGAAAATATTTAAATGTATATTTAATTTAATTCATTATTCTTTTTACAAATCTCTTATTAGGGAAATTCTCTCTTACTTTGGCGTAATATTTAGATAGATATTTTATATGTTGTTAATTTCAAATTTTCCAAATTAGGTACAATAATTTCTTTTTTTTTTGCTAGCAAACCCGTAAAAAATATATATATAGTATAAAGATTTTTATACAATTTTTTAAAGAATTAAAAAATTTCCTTTTAAAAAAAAAGAAAATTTATAGTTTCAATAGGATAGTTTGTTGGCCAACATCCGGCCGAAATGAATTTGTAAAATTATAATTTTTTTTTTTTTTTTAGAGTTTCTCACACGTCTTAAGACTAAATAGAAAAAAACTTCGATTATTTAATAAAAGAGAAAGAGAAAAGAGAAAAATTGACCGCGGACTATATTTGCACTGGATAAAATTTTTAAATTCTTGTTACTTCACATATCAGTTTATTTTTTTTTTTGTAAATATATTTATCATATATTTACATTTCGTTTAGATTTAAGAAAATCATTATATAGCATAGTAATTAAATTAATAAAAAACATTTTTAATAAAATTAAAGAAATTCCAATCAAATGAATTTAATCGAATCACTGATGGAATGCATGGGCTAGTGATCTGGAAATTCACATGACTGCACTAAAAAATGAATGATAAAATTCGGACTACTGGACTCCATAAAAATATGCATATTCATTAAAATATCTCACTTTCATTTAAAAACAAATTTTTACTTTAGAAATTAAAAATAAAGCTTCTTTATTAAAAAAAAAAAAATTATCTTTTCGAATTGACAGTTTGGCGGTTAAATATCCGTTACAAAGCGAATTCAGGAAATTTTTTTTTTTATATAGAATTCTAAATTTCATGTTTACTGATTCTAAACTTGGATTTAATTATTGATTCACTTACAATTTATGTGAAGTAACATTGAATTCATTTCAATTGATTTTAGGTAAAATACCAATTTTTTCCCATTTAAGAACTTCCTTATGACGTTCATTCAAAGGATTAAATTCACCCTTAATATTTATGTAATTATAAGAGGAAGGAGGAAGTGATTCGTTAAGAGAATTAGTCACTCTATCTATAAATTCGACTATACGTTCATACGATTTTGTAGTACTAGGATGTTCTATTATCTATAATATATTAATTTTTTTAATTAAAAAACAGGAAAAAAACTTTTTTTAAATTTAAGATAAATATATTTTGCTTTATTACTTGGAACACATGCGTCATCTCTTCATATATTTCAAGAGTAGTATTTGTTGGAGTTTGAAATGGTGTTTTTTCAAATTTACCAGCATTATAAGATGGACCTTCATATTTAGTTGGTTCAGCAGATCTGTGAGCAAAATAAATTATTTCATCTCGTATTCTTTCATCATCTCCTGCTACCTGTATTATTCAAATAAATCTTTTTTCAGTAGGAAAATATCTCGTCGAGAATCAAAAATAAGCTTTTTCTTACCAATAATAAAGGAGGCAAATTGCATAAGCTTTCAACTAACATCGGACTAACGTATGGAATTGCTAGGCCTTCGTTAGGTGCATACAATTGAAATATTTCTTCAGGTCTATCAAAAGAATCATGCCAAACTTTGGGTCTAAGATTTTGTTTCTTAATCTTCGCGGTAAGAACAGCAGCTTTTTCTTTATATTCACTATAAGCTTGAGATTCTACAAAAGTTATGCTTCCCGCAAATTTTTCAATATAATCAATACATTCGTTATTTAGTAATGAAGGAGTGCTTAGCGTAAGGTCAACCCATGGGCTCTGTAATGTGATGCAATATAATCATGTGAATGATCGGTAATCTAACAATATAAAGAAAATAATTTCTTTATTTACCAATCCGATTATACCAGCGCATGATGGTAAACCAGCATCACGTATAGCAAGACCAAGAGCCAAACTTAAACCACCTCCAGCACTATCACCAAAAATTACAATATTTTTTGGATTTAAAGGTTCGAATCCTGCATCTTTTGGGGATTTAAAAGTACAAATAGGCGGCCAATGCATCATGTAACGTGGCGGGAAATTGATTTTAAGGTGCAAGTCGATAATTAATTGCTATAAAAGGAAGATTTAGTAGGTAATATATTAAAGAATAATAAAGAATTTTATTATTTCAAGGTTTTGACTTACCTAAAACTCTTGCATTTGTCTTTTCGGCTAAAGGACCTGAAATATTACGACGAAATTCTTTGCTACATAAATAATAAACTCCACCATGTAAATACAAAATAGTTTTCCTAATTTCACTATTCTCCCATTTATCATTAGGAATTTAAATCCATTCGGCAGTAATTCCATCATCTTTTAAATCTTTCCATTCAGTATCTAAAACATGTTCATAAGGTTTCAAAATTTTATCAATATGAACTTCAGCTTCGTTTCTATATTTATTATTTATCTTGAATTCATTTATAATCACACCAGCTGGTGCAGGATTAGGATAAGAAGTAATACTTTGGTCTTGTTCAATTGTTCTAGTATGATTATTTCCGCAACTTGATTTAAATATTGCCAATGATAAATGAAATTTTAAATCCCATGAAGGTCTAGGTAGTCCAATAAGATAATGTTTAATTGTTATATAAGTGATAAAAAAGAAAGTTTTTATAAAATCACTCATTTTAAACGTTGAAATAATAATATAAAATTCAGTGCAATGTTATTTATATAAGAATGGACTCATTTGAGATACCTCATTAAGAAATTACATAATCATCGTTTCTTAAACAGTTCGGTTACGTATGACAAATTAGGTGATCATTCCAAATGTGTCATTTATAATCAAGCATTAAGACTCCGAAATATGTAGCATGAGTATTTTTCAGTTAAGGTGGTGCACATTTTTTATGTCTTTTTCTTAACATAAAGCTTTAAGTTGCATATTTAAAATTAATTTAAGAAAATCTTTTCATTGTATAGCATAAAAATTTAAATCATAATGTATGATATATGTTAGAAGAAAATTCACAACGTTTGATGAGCTAAGAATCGGGGGGCAGATATTTTCTCAGAATTATTAAACTTGACCGGTTCACTGTGGCGTAATTTCAGTTAGTTTATATAAGATTCTCAGCAGAAGTTCATAGAAAAAATGGTCGTTAGTTTGCAAGCTCTGAAATCGCATCTTTGACCACAGCTGAAATACTCATACCTTAATTTGTCTTGGTTTCAACGTTTTTAATAATATTCTCACAAACACTTTCTTCAAAACTATGTCAACGAATTCAGGCTCAGAGAAAATAATACAACGGTTTTAATTATTGGAGTAAGAAAAAGAACCATATTAGTCAATCACCGATGGAAATCATATTAATCATTTCTCGCATAAATTTTTTTCTGTTACCGATAAACTTTCGTAATACGTCATAATAGGACCAAACAATTATATTATTAAATCTGGTATGTATAAAATTTAAAATTTTTTTTTTTTTGGAAGGTGATAGGTAAAACCAAGTGGTATCAAGCATGTCTTAATTTTATTCATTCACCATATATTTTTTTTCGTAGACATGAATTACGTATTTTCCAAAAATATCATACAAGTTACAAAGTTATTATCGTAAGCAAAATTTTAGAGTTAAAGTACGGGTAAACAATTTTTATATTGTATCATATTACGTGTAAGAAAACTAATTTTTCTTTAGTAAGCTGCAACGATATTCTTAGATTTGTGGACAAGTTATGAGATTACATCAAACCTTGTATTTTTAGTATACTGCAATATGGTATATTCATATTTACTATTTAATAAAGAAATGCGAGTTGTTATGTTAAAAAAAAAAAAAATAAAAAAAATAATTAATAGTTATTCGGTATCGAAGTGCCGAATAAGTGATTTATCCGGTATCACGTGATTTCAACATCTGATACGCCTGATACACGATTTATTATAACCATCATTTATTATAAAAAAATCACGTGCTACCGGATAAATCACTTATTCGGCACTTCGATACCGAATAACTAACGCTACCAAGGTAGCTAGTTATATTGGGAATCAAAATTGATCAGTTGACCTCGGGCTCCTGTCGGAGCCCAGGATCAACAATCAATTATGATTTACCCAATATAATAGTTATTCGGCACGAAGTGCCGAATAACTATTAATAATTTATTTAAAAGAAAACTTAACTCTTTATGAGTTTAAATGATCATCTTCCTCCAAATTATTCATTGTTTCAATTGTCCAAATACTTTTTTTTTTTCTTTTTTTTTTGGTAAACGCATATATTTTTGATTATATTGTAAAAGAACAGAAATCGTAAATTTTATACATTAGTAAAGAAAACTTCACACGATGAATATACAGGAATTATATTTTGATCTAAAATTTATACTAACATTCTTTATTTCAGGTATTTTTTGGTATATAGTGAAGTCAACTATAATTAATTTGATACAAATAGTTTTTTGGGTAGTTACCTATACTATGTATTTCGTGTATCTACACTAACTATATGTTAACGTTCACCTATATATATCTTTATCTATATACATTAACCAATTTGGGTTTTAATGTTTTAATATAATCTGTCGTTATTTAATTCTATATCCGCCCCCTTATAATTCTTCTCCTTCTACTTGTGACTTCTCTTTTATCTTCAATTTCTTGTTCCGTTGATCATGTTCAGTTTCTTCGAGCGATGACCCTTTACGTATCTTTTGCGTAATCTTTTCTTCCTCCACTAATTCCTTCCATTCATTTTCGGTTAGACCAAACGTAACCAGTTCTTCCCAAGATAAATGTATGTCCTCAGCTCTTCTTACCAGAATAAACGGTCTTTCATCACAGACTTTCGTTAACATGTCGTGAAATGGTGTATCCTCTTCGTAAGTCCATCTCGGGTCATTATTGAAAATCACTTCTCTTGCATTTGAATTACCAAAACATAACTAAATGTATTCTTGATTTTTATCTGAATGAATCTAACAGAACTACATTGATATTTCTTATAGAAAACTTCAATTACTTCCGTCTTTTCCATCAACGATAATTCTTTATCCGGTTTCCTGTATAATTTAAAAGCGTTGCATTTCTTGATGACTCTCGCTAGGATGATACCTGGAAACCATGATCCTGTTACAACCGATGTATTACTTGCAGCATCGTTCAACATGACCATGTAAAATATTACTGGAAAATTTTCGCATTTCTTGGATAGGTTTTCGAGAAACTCTAATTTTTTCACGAATAGTTTAATTTTGACCGTCAGTTACTTCCTTTGAGTCTTGACTTTACATTCATGTATTATCCCCATTTGACTAATAGAATTCTTAATACTCTCTATCGATGTCCTCTTTGGTATATCATATATCGTAAACTCACGTGCTTGATCGTCATAGATATTTGGATCGATGACAGGATACAGGTTTGATGATCATCCCATAATTGTCCAAATTCTTTTTAATACAGTGACTATTATACTGTATTTAAATGAAACATATCTTAAAGATGAAAAAAAAATATTTAAAGAAGTATTTGATTAAGTGGATTTAGAAACTAATCATATTCTTTATTATCATTGCTTAAATTTTCATTTTGTTTACTAATATTATTAAACTCTCAAATTAAGCAAAGATTGAATAAACAAGCTGATCTAGTCATTGCAGCTATTAATATATTTTGATGTCTAATACTCCCTGAATCTTCTATAATAAACATTTTAACTACTGTTCCTTGGTGTGAAATTATAATGTTAAAAATACTATACACCTTTTATGACGACTAAAATTATAACTCAATCACTAAATAAACCTAATAACCATTATTTAATAACTTTTTTTACAATTAATACAATAAAATCACATATATCCATTGCTTAGAGGAAGTTATGCAATGTTACACCATTATTTACTGTAGTTGATTAATTGGTATTTCTTTTGGTTCTTAATCTGCAATTTCATCTTGAACAATTAATGATATACATAGTTTGTGCGATAATACAACGATGAAAACGAGAGCTCGGATTGGAAATGTAATGACTTGATTTAATATTGGATTAGATCATTAGAATGTATTGAGCACAACTAGTTTTAAGATGTGATATGCCTGTTTTATTGATTATATAATATATAAATTCACTATGAGTGAGACCTTTCAATGATGTGTACAATTTGTATGCCAATCACTTTATATAAATTTGAAAAAAAAATACCAATATTTTAGATTTTAGGACATTTTACAAAATGAACATAATGAACACAAAATATATGCTGCAATTCTAATTGCAATTATTTTTTTTTTTCAACATTAAAATAACATCTGAGATTTACATTTATAAGAAGTTTTAATGTTTTAATATTCATTAAAAAAAAGTGTCTTTTTTTTTTCGCTTTTATTACTATAATTTTGTATGTTCGCAGTGTGTTTGTTGTATTTGTTGTCTTTATTTGTAAAAGTGCCTAAACTGAATACTGACATTTCTTTAACTTCGTATAATTATAGAAACGGTATTCGGACAATGATTTTGTGCTAAAATATTTTTGTTTTCGTGTTATGTTGCTTTGTTTTCGTTATGTTCGACAGAATTTACAATTTTGAAAGTCAATAATTGATTAACAACATTTCCATTTATTTTCCAGCCTGATATAGATCCCAGAAATTCAGATCTTTATGCTTTACTGTTATTGGTGCAAAATTAGCAGTAATTGTAATCCTTCTTTCATTAGGAGCAACCATATCCACTAATACAATAGTGGGAAGAATATATAAGAGTACAATCATCTTTAATCCTGGTGTAAATTCTTCTACCCAGACATAATTATAACGGCCAAAAAATGGGTACTTTAGTTATGCAATTATGTTTTATTGCATTAATGATTAGTAATGATAAATTTATCAAAACTATGATATTTATTCTTAAGTCACATGACAATTTATCTGGACAATACAGTATGTTAAATACTTTATTTCATTTAAAAAATAGAAAAAAAATAAACAAACAAATTAAAAATAGATCAACAAAAAATATAAACCAGAGTGATAATAATAAATACGAAGAGTTCTAATAATAACGATTTATATGAATTTCGGTGTTCCATAGTAAAAATTTAAAGTATAGTAAATAGATTTTAACTATTACATACTGTAATTCACTTACAATTTATGTAAAGTAGTATTGAAATTCATTTCAATTAATTTTATGTGAAACTTGGTATAATACCAATTTTTTCCCATTTAAGAACTTCTTTATGGTGTTCCTTTAAAGGACTAAATTCTCCCTTAATATTTACGTAATTAAAAGAGGAAGGAGGAAGCGGTTCGTCAAGAGAACTTGTCACTCTATTTATGAATTCGGCCGCACGTTCATATGATTTTGTAGTGTTCGAATGATCCATCATCTAAAATACATTAATAAAGGTGTTAATTTTAATTAAAAAACTTCATAAAACTTTTTATTTTTAACTTAATACAAATATATTTTACTTGGAACACATGTGGCATCTCTTCATATATTTCAAGAGTAGTATTTGTTGGAGTTTGAAATGGTGATTTCTCAAATTTATCAGCATTATAAGATGGACCTTTGTATTTAGTTGGTTCAGCGGATCTATGAGCAAAATAAATTGATTCATCTTGCATTCTTTCATCATCTCCTGCTGTCTGTATTATTTAAATAAATCCCTTTTCAGTACAAAAACATCTCAGAAAGAACCAAAAGATACCTTTTCTTACCAATAATAAAGGAGGTAAATTGCACAAGCTTTCAGCTAACATCGGACTAACATATGGAATTGCTAGGCATTCATTGGGGGCATACAATAGAAATCTTTTATCAAATTTAACAAAAGAATCATGCCAAATTTTTGGTCCAAGATTTTGTTCCTTGATCTTTGCAGTGAGCGCAGCAGATTTTTCTTTACATTCATTATAAGCTTGAGATTCTGCATAAATAACACATCCTGTAATTTTTGGAATAAAATCAACACATTCGTCTCTTTGTATTGAAGGAGTGCTACGTGTAAGATCAACCAATGGGCTCTGTAGTATGATGCAGTATAATGATTTAGCAATTCAACAACATAAAGTAAATAAAACTTTCTTTACTTACAAAACCGATGATGCCAGCGCATGATGGCAAACCAGCATCACGTATAGCAAGACCAAGAGATAAACCTAAACCTCCCCCAGCACTATCACCGGTAATTACAATATTTTTTGGGTTTAAAGGTTCAAATCCCGCATCTTTCGGAGGATTTAAGAGGTACAAATA
Organism: Rhizophagus clarus; assembly: GCA_015698045.1. Classification (NCBI taxonomy): domain Eukaryota; kingdom Fungi; phylum Glomeromycota; class Glomeromycetes; order Glomerales; family Glomeraceae; genus Rhizophagus; species Rhizophagus clarus. The sequence goes on along the minus strand of BLAL01000013.1, from coordinate 1,183,338 downwards.
TGCAGCCAATGCATCTTGTAATCCGGCAGGAAATTGATTTTGAGGTGCAAGTCGATAATTGATTGCTATAAAAGAAAAATTTAGTAGTATATTAAAGATTGTTTGAAATTTTCATTCTTTCAAGGTTTTGTCTTACCTAAAACTCTTGCATTTGTCCTTTCGGCTAAGGAACCTGTAATAGTACGATGAGATTCTTTACTACAGAAGTAATAACCTCCACCATGGAAATACAAAATCGTTTTCTTAATTTCATTATTTTCCTCAATAACTTGAACCCACTCAGCATTAATTCCATCATCTTTCAAATCTTTCCACTCAGTATCTAAAACATGTTCATAAGGTTTCAAAATTTTATCAATATGAACTTGAGCTTCGTGTCTATATTCATTATTTATCTTGAATTCATTTATCGTCACACCAGCTGGTGCAGGTCTAGGATATGAAGTATTCTTTTGTATTTGTTCAATCGTTTTAGTATGAAAAACTTCGCTGCTTGATTTTAACGTTGCCCATAATAGATGAAATTTTAAATCCCATGAAGGTCTAGGTGGTCCAACAAGATAATGTTTAATTGTTATGAAAGTGTTAAAAGTATGTAATTTTATAAAATCGCTCATTTTCAAAATGACGAAAGAACATTGTAAGTACAAGTGATGTTTCTATTTATTTAAGAATGGATTTATTTAAAGCACCTAATCAAGAAGGCGATATTCTTTTTTGTTATGTATAACAAATAGGTGATCTTTCCAAATGTGATTTTCGGTCGACATTCCCAGAGTCACCATTCAAAAAAGCTCGGACACATGATTTTTAAACACGTGATTTCGTGTATATGGCGCAGTGGTGGCACTTTTCGCGTTTAACGTTGGCAAAAAAAAAAATCTTTTTTTTTAAAAAAACAATAATACTGCCTTTTATACAAGAATATAAAAATAGATGAATAACTATCGCAACGGTTGTAATCTTTAAATCATCATCTGAATTTGTAAAGGCATTAAGCAACTCAAAACTTGCAATAATTGTCATTAAAGGATTAACTTCTATTGTAATAAAAAATTATCAACGTAATATCTTGGGAATTGTTGATATTGATTATATAAGTGAAATAATTAAAAATCGTTTGGAAGATAATCAAGAACTATATTTGCATTGTCAGTTAAGTAACCGATGAAATTTCAACTAAAGAAATTACAAATAAGAATTGGTTGAAGATGCCGGTAGATACCATTAGAACTGGATGCCCTTACTATTTAACTAATCGTTTTAATTTGTGCAATCATCTGGTTCATTAAAAAGATCTCGTAATAGCTGAATTTTTACTAATTGAAGATAACCCATTACCATGTATACTACCAGAAAGCGCTTCCACTTCTAGAAGCCAGTAATATTAAATAGTGTAAAGCCATAAAGAAAATATTTAGTTTTAACTTTAAATTAGTCAAAGAAATTGAACAATATCAAGGAAGCCGTTAATATAGAAGGGCCATACTAATAACACTTATTATTTATAGTAAATTAATATTGTAAATTATTTTATTTTTTAAATATAAATTAATAGTTTAATATTATGTTTTAATTATTAATATCATATAAATTTCATTAATATATTCAAACAAATTAGAGTTGCCTATTAGGATTAGAGTAAGGATTAGGAAGGTTCATTTAAGTTGAATAATTACTTTCGAAGTTAACATTGGGTACAAGAGTTGCTTAGGTTAGGGTAAGTATTAGGAAGAGTTATCATACTTTTTACCTGAATTTTTGTACGACGATTTTTCTTTTTCTACTTTTTTAGTCGATTACCCTTTACAGTAGACTTCCTCTATTCTTCTATTCCTTCTGTAAACCGTCAATTTCCTCCAATATTATTCGTTCCAACTCTTCCACTTTTTTCCTTCTTCGGTCATACTCATGACTTGCGGCGGCACGTCTTTCAAAGACCTAACTTCGAATTTATCGAGTATAAAATACGTTTGCATATTAGCCAGCTCGGCTCATGCGGAGCTTTAACTCTATGTTACGGTTTATACTACATTTGTTATATTTGTTTATTACTATTTATAACTTAGTTCAAAAAACATAAAATTTTTATAATGGTTCCAATTTACTGGTTTATAATTTATAATTATGGTTATATAAATGCGATTTTATATAAACGTTACAGGTAAGGTATAAATTGTAGTCTAAACGTTACGGGTACACAAATATAAATATGTAATCTAACGTTACTGTAACACAGGAAAATAATTATTATATATAGTAGATAGATATAGTAGATATAGTAGATTTGTAGATAGTATCAAAAAATTATTAACTATAAAACATTTCTTAATCGTCGGCATTTAATTTAACCATATAGATCTTTATTTTTTTTATTTACACACAAAAAAAATTATATGATGCAATAATTATAACATCTATGTTTATAAATAATTTGAACTAATTTAAACTTAAAGCGAATTTTAATTAGATAGATAGATACATATACCCGAAATATAAAATAAAATGATAAATAATTTTTTGTTATTTATTATGGTTAAAAAATAAAAAAAAAAACTCTGACAAATACATGCGCAAATCATGTCATCATCCAATTTTCTGAAGCATATATAATCGACCGTTATTCGAATGAAAAAAATTTGGCATGACATGGGTTTGGTGCAGTATGGTGAAAAATATGTTATAACATGATCATATTTTATATCATGCTTTATAAAAAACGGTCCTAATATTCTCTGCATGATGCTAACCAAATGTATAGCATATGGTGTTAAACGATTAAATAAAATCGTTTTTTTACTAAATTGTCATCTATATCATATGAAATGAAATAAGCCCATTAGCGTTGGTTTATCTGTATTATGGAACGTCAACCTTTTTATAGATAGTTATAAGATTGATCTGCAAAGTAGAAGGTTACGGAAATCCTTAATTTGGGCCTACGATGATATTTTCAAAATGTAATGATAAATTCTCAAACTTTAGTTTATTAATAAAAATTTAGGGCGCGATTTCTAACAAAAACCTCATATTTTCTATTTATTTAAGTTGCAATAATATCACATGGGATACATATGCTGACAACATTTCTTTACGCTAAAATCATAATGTATAATTTGATAATTTACGAAATAATTTATTAATATATCACATTATAAAGAAAATTAACATCCAAATTTATATTAAAATCATATCATGAAAAATACTTAATTTTACTATGTAGTCTTCAAACAATAATCAATCTGTATCTATGTATGACCATTTTTACTAAATAAAATTTCAAATTTAAAGTAATAAATTCTTACTATCAGGAAGTTCCAGTTCATTTTGCTCTTTTGAATGAAGATTTGGATTGTTATGTATCTCATTATCTACAAATAAAAATTATAGAATACATAAAATTAATTATTACTATAGAAATTTAATTTATTATAATATTAAAATATTACTAATAGATTACTTACAATTATTAAAGTAATATTGGTTATTACTACGAAGTGCTAATAATATGTAATAATTTATTATTTAACCATTTATAACGAAAAAAAGTTAGAATAAAATTTTTAATGATAACCTGCCAAATACAATACCTTCAATTGAATTTTTCGGTTCATGAAGATTTGTAAAGTGATGGACTTTACTTGTGGGTGATAATCTACTACATGTATAATTGCTTATTTTCAAATTATTTTGATAAAATAGATTTAGATCGTCTATTTTATCTAAAAGTGTATTAATATCAGGTCTTTTTGATGGATCCGCATCCCAACATTGTTTTATCAAATTTTTATATTCTAAAGGAGTTCCTGGCACAATTTTTGGTCTCATACCATTAATGATTCTCATTACAAGATCATAATCATGGTCATGATTAATAAACGGTGGTTGACCAGATGAACAATACTATAAATATCAGATTTAAAAGTTTGTTCTTTTCCAGCAATAACTTCTGGTGCTATATAAGGAAGATTTCCATATACACTCTTTAATGGTTTATCTGCAGGCCCGCAAAAGCCAAAATCGCCAATATTAAATTTTGACTTGAATAATATATTTCCAGAATGCAAATCTCTATGAATAGCATTTTCATTATGAATCCTCATAAGTGCTAAAATAATATCAGTAGAAATTTGAATTCTTTCTTTCCATGTAAGTAAATGATGATTTTGTTGCAAATATTCTCTTAGATCTATATTCATGTATTGCATTACAAGCAGATAGACTCCATTTAGTGGGTCTCGTGTCAAACCGTAACACTTGACAACAGCTTCTGCCCATTTATTGCTTATAGTTAAATGTGATTTAACCTATAAGATAAAGCATATATTACGATAATTTAATTACTAGTAACATTTTAAAATACACATATTATTTTATAATGATAATTACAAACCTCTTCGAACCAATTTTGACTCGTATTTTCAACATTTTCTAATTTTTTAAGTATCACATTTTGATTCCCGAATCTTTTTAATTGTTTTTCTTCAGAATCTTATTTCGCAAAATGTCCATCAATCCAACTTGCCGTGTAAATTTCAGAACATCCACCTTTCGTTAAATATTCAATATTTTTTAAATTTTCATAAGGGATCCATTCAACAATATCATTTGGCGTATAAGTATTAATTTGACAATTTCGTATTAAACTATCGACACAAACATCTCCGGATGTCCAATTTGAAAATTCTTTCATCAAGTACTTTCGAATACAATATTCACAATATAATGTGGCCAAATATTTGTGAAAACAATTTTCACAAATTCGTTTTGTTCCTTCATTATAAACAATTTTAACTTTATTATAAGATAAAGTTAAGATGAACATTGATTCAGATTTTTCCTCTATTGTAAGAGATTTATCAGACAAGATGATCTGTTTTTGAACCTCATATTGCTTGTGTATATTATCGTGAATATTGTAATTTGTTAGTGAATATGCTCTATTAACTGCGAAAACGGATTTTTGATTAGCAGACATGATAATTCTAAAATCGATGAGTACACGTTTTACACGATTTACATGATGTAATTTATTACTCGAGAGCGTTCAATAAAGAGAGTAATTAAAAAGAAAAAAAAATTCTAAATCGATAAAGGTCTTTAGAACTTAAGTGTAACTGTAACCTACTTTAATGTAGCACCAAAATTATTGAAAGAACTTATTTATTCGTATCGTTTGCTCATTTAACCGATTCCCGCTGTACAAAAACCATAATAGAGAAAAAGGTTTATCAGGATAGTTAAAAAACCTTAATTTACGATTTACAATATGAAAAAATATTCATTTTCTAGAAACTAGTATCTAGAATTCTAAAATATTTACATATCATATCTTATAAAAAATATCATAAATCTTGTTATTGAACCTTTTTTTTTAAAAAAAAAATATATATATATATTGGTCTTAAAAGTATAATTTCTTATTCATCATCGTCGAATAAAATTAATCTTAAAAATACGGTGATCGTCTTTTTTTTTTTCATTAAACACAAGTACCTATTTTAAAAAAAAAAAAAATCTTACAACCAGTCAACCACTCTTCCATCTTAACTAGCGAATATTTTATCTAAAATTCTATATAAAAACTAATACTGTACTATATAAACTCGACCAAAAACCAAAAATATACATAACACAACTTGATATAATAATCGGAGGAAACAATCAAACAAATCAATAGTGGCTATCATACTAATAAATAAATGTTTTATTAACGTTCCACGCGCAAATGGAAATAGAAAAACTTATTTATATCTTGTAAATCATACACGTGTATAAAAACCAAAGTAAAAATAAAATTGCATATAAAAAAAGGAGTCTACATTGTACGTGCGTCACAATTTTCTTGCATATGTGCTACGAATTTTAAGAATAAACAAAAAAAGTTGCATATTTGGTTATGTACAATCATCGGATTCTTGTGACTGTGTCGATTTTAGACGGATTGGCAATTATCGATTTCATAATGCTGCGTATCTCATTTTCTGCAAAATACCCTCGCCGCTTTGCAGCTGACATCCCTTGTTATTACGCTGCCAGATGATTCCTCACGAATTTTGGTAGTAAGAAAACATTTCAATTTATCGCTTAGAATTATTTTACGTATTTTTACGAAAGAATTAAACGCTAAAGATTTTTGATAGATTTTTGATAAATTTAACGAATATCATAAAAATAAATTTAAACAACACAATGTTATTTTTTGGTTTATAACGACCTTTTTTATTTTTGTCGCGCAGAAATTTTAAATTAATTATTTTTAATCCCAAAGATATATATTTATAATATTCTGATGTATAGTGATAAGAATAAATATAATATTTATTTATTGCTAAGCTAAGCTCATACTTTATAGGTAAATATACATATAAAATAATATACACTGTTCTTTCTTACTTTCTTAAAATGAATTAGATAATAAAAAATAAATGCAAAACTACTGCTATTCCCCGGAAAAGGGGGTATAGAAAAATGACCAAAAAAAAATATAGTTACCACCATAATAAGAATTGAACCGGATGTAACCAGTTCCACGAAGCCCGTGCAAGATTCACACACTCACAAATCCAGAACATCCAGAGAAAAAGAACCCCAAAACCCAGCAAACAGACATTCCCCTGACCGTATTTTTCTTTTACTACTAATACTGTCGGGCCAGGAATGTTAAATGGTATTTCAGTACAGCAATGTTATTTACACGGTTAAACACTCATCCTATTCATTATTCTGCAACTATAGTCTAACATCCTCCAGTACCACAATGACACCGCAAACAACTTCACATGTTAGTTTTCCGTGATCGTCACCCTAAGGGGCACATTCAAACGTGTTGGCACAAAAAAAAAGGTTCTAGCCCTTGGAGCAAAATTATCGAATTTCTCTAGGGATTTCCATTTATCTAAAAATTGTGTTCCGCAAGTTCAGCTCACTCCAAACTTTTTGAAAAGGCTCCTTTTTTCTTTTCAATCAGTTGGTTAGGACGAACGCCAAAGGAAACAACATAACTATAATTTTGTCCGCTTTGATCTACAGAATAACACCTGCAGAACTGCGGAAATTCCTGCTGAAAAAGGTAAAAGGTCTGCCGCATATTAGCTGACTTTGATATAGGACAGCCTTGCTATAGACCATATTTGTGTAATTAATTCATGTTTTTGATTATTAGTTTTAGAAATTCAGGAGTTACAAGCAAGTTTCGTTGTTTTGAACTTTTCTTTGTGTTTAATTTTGCAAACATTCTTTATAAATTAGAAGATTTTTAAACAAAAAATCACTACATAATTTTCAAAAAGATGTTTACGGTTTACATATTGAAGTGTAACGACGAGAAGTATTACGTTGGAAAAACTACTGGAGAAATCAACGATAGATATCTACAGCATTGCTCTGGATATGGCGCAGAATGGACACGTATATATCGTCCAGTTAAAATATTTGATTCATTTCAAACTGATAATGTCCACTTGTTATCAAACATAACCCTTGACTATATGAAAATATTTGGTATTGATAATGTAAGAGGTGATGAATATTCTAAAGTAACTTTGTCAGCCGAAGAAGAAAACAATATTCGTCGATTACTTTCTTTTAGAAATGTTTCTTGTTACAAATGTGGTATATCCGGTCATTTCATTAATGATTGTGATTTTGTGTCGCAACAATCTAATGATAATTATAGAGAGCAGAATATTTGTCGATCACTTTCTTGTAGGAATAGTTGGAATGGTTCATATGGTAGGCCTAGTCATAATCACGAATATTACAATCGTGATAGACCGAATCATTTTGTTAATGAGTGTAATCATTGGAATAGCTTACATAGGCGAGTTGAATGCTGCAATTGCAGTAGACTTAATAATCAGCGTAGGCGTAATGATTATTCTTACGAATGTTACAATTGCGACAGCCCGCAGACAAATTGGCATAGGAGTCATTCTTACAAATGTCATAATTGCCGTAGTACGGGTCATGAGTATAACGATGATAATTTTTCTGACGATCATGGGCATAGTATTTTTCCGATGGGTCTGAAAGTTATTAATAAATGTAATAATAATTATGAACGTCATTGTGATAAATCTGTAAAATACAAACCGAAATTTTATTGTAGCAAAGCTTTTATAAACGTTTAGGGATCGTGGTTGATTTTATAAATAGGTAAATAGACAAATGATAGATAGCGTTGGGATATATATACAGTATGTATATTTGTATATAGTATGGTTATTTTGTAATTTTGAGAATTTCATTTCATTGAATAAAAAATAGGATAATCAGTTTTTAATGACTAAATGATTGTTTATTGTTAAAATTTATATTCGCCAAATATTCGATATGATTTAGGTTCTTTTAAACCAAGAAACGTATGGAATAAATATGATTTTGCAACATTTGAGTGTGCGTGATCGTTAATTGATTGGAAAAAAAAAAATTCGATCAAAACTTTATAAAGATATTGTATTTGCGGGCTCAATCGCGTACATGAGTTGAGGAGGACAGAGTAAAAAAGGAAAAAATATCCACCTTAATATCCCGTTTAATTAATCACATCAATTGTATTTATTGGACAAATACTACGTGATCACTTATCATATGTCGAGTGTCGACCTTTGGCCCGAATTATAAATTTTGATCGAATCAATCAGTGAATCAGTGATAAATTTCCAAGTGGCGGGTCAAGCAAAGAATATTTTTGTTAGTAACATGAGGAGGGTCAAGAACTGAACATAATCTTTGGGAAAATAAACAACATTCAACGTGAATTACGAGAATTTCAGTTCCGATTTATGATATTTTGTAATGCAAAGTATTCATTTATCTACAAAAAATTGTCGTGTTTACAGTGCGAAACATCTATGATAGGAACTTGGAAAGTCTTAATAAAATTTGAACCAGTGATTGAATTTAACCAAATAAAAAAAGTTTGAATTATTTATTTGCAAAAGAAATCGATTTTTATAAATTATCTAATTATCACGTGTTAAATATGAACCAATCAGAATTCCGAATTTAAAATAACGTACTTAAAATATTATTTTATTTCACTATTTCATTATAAATCGTATTAGATACACGGCGATGAAATTTAAACTTTTTAGCTGTAAATTCTCCAGTAATATCTTTTCTATAAATATCCATATATTACCATGATTTTTATGTATATTTTCAAATTATTATTAAAGAGACTGAAACCTACGACTTAGAAATTTATTTGTCACAAGATATTTATCACTGGATATTTTCACGTGTTAATGCATACTGTAATGCAGAACAACCCTAGCATCATTTTGCCGGGTTACATATAAAAAAATAAATGTGCAGGAAAAAAATCACGTGACTACAAAATTTTGTCGCGGTTAATCTAATTTTCAAGTCCGGCACAATATACCAATCCTTTTCGCATTTATCATTATATCCAGGTAATTTTTACATCCAAGATCGATCACCCGGGATTAGAGACCATATTTTGAAACCTGGCCTGACCCGGAATTAATACTTAATATTTTTAATATTTTAATATTTTTAATTAAAATATTAAATTTTTTTTTTTTTTTTTCATATTAAAATATTTTTAATTAAAATATTAAATTGTTTTTTTTTTTATATTAAAAGTCGATGAATAATGTAGTAGTATGATTTTCGGTATAAAACTTTAAATGAACAAACTGATTTGTTGTTTTAATTATATAAATCAATAAAAGTTTAAAAGTCTATATCAATACAAATAAATATAAAACTAATTATATTTGATGATCTGCATATTTATTTGTTGAAAAAAATTAAAAATTTACATAAACATATGACAAAATCTCTAATATCTCTAATATAATAATTGTTTTCGTGTGTAACCGTAACCGCGTAACGTTTAGACGATTAATTTATACGTGTGTTACCGTAACGTTTAGAATACTTATTTATACATTTGCAACTATTACTGAATTATACACGTGTTAGACTACGTACATCTTAAAGATGCATATTTACCGGCTGCAACGGGTCAACGGCTAAAATTGAAATGCATTTAAGAACATTTGGTCAGAATTAATGAAAATTCAGGTTTAAACTTTGTACCCGGACCCGAGGTGAATACCCTGGATTTTAAAAAGAACGGCGTCTTCATATGTCTGCTTCCTTTCAAGTTATTATTTTGTTGATATCGGGTAACGATCCATGTTTTACATTTGGAATTTTGTATGATCAATAAAAGACTGAATGGATATAGAAAAAAATATATCCATTTGGCGTCTTCATATACCTGCTTTTTCTACTTCCTTTCAAGTTATTATTTTGTTGATATCGGGTAACGATCCATGTTTTACATTTGGAATTTTGTATGATCAATAAAAACTGAATGGATATAGAAAAAAATATATCCATTTTCGTCATTATAATTACACATTTGTGATTCGAAAAAGAATAATGATCGACATAAAAAATCAATATAAATTTTAAACCCATTTATAAATGAGTACATCATTTTACATTATTGTTTTATTGCTTTGAAAATGAGCAATTTTATAAAATTTCACATTTTTAACACTTATATAACAATTAAACATTATCTTAATGGACCACCTAGGCCTTCATGGGATTTAAAATTTCATTTAACATGGGCAATGTTAAAATCAGCTTTAGAAATTAGGCATACTAAAACAATTGAACAAGCACAAAAAGATTTTTCACTTTTGGGACTTACACCAGCTGATGTGGTGATAAATGAATTCAAGATAAAAAATGAATATAGATAAGAAGCTCAAGCTCACATTGATAAAATTTTGAAACCCTACGAACATGTTTTAGATACTGAGTGGAAAGATTTAAAGGATGATGGAATTATTTCTGAATGGGTTCAAAATCCTAATGATGGATGGGAAAATAGAGAAATTAGAAAAACGATTTTGTATTTACATGTCGGAGGTTATATCATGCGTAGTAAAGAATCACATCGTAATGTTACAGGACTTTGGCTAAAAAGACCAATGCAAGAGTTTTAGGTAAGTTTAAAATTAATCTCAAAAGAATCCAACCTTTAATAAATTACTTAGTAAAAATTTCTTTTATAGTTATCAATTATCGGCTTGCACCTCAAAATCAATTTCCTGCAGCATTACAAGATGCGTTAGCGGCTTATTTGTACCTTTTAAATCCTCCAAAAGATGCTGGATTTGAACCTTTAAATCCAAAAAATATTGTAATCATCGGTGATAGTGCTGGGGGAGCTTTAAGTTTAGCTCCCGGCCTTGCTATACGTCAGTGATTCTGATTTGACATCATGCGCTGGTATTATCGGTTTGGTAAATTAATAATTTGCTTTCTTCAATATCTGATATTGTTTGATTGTTAAATTATTCACATGATTATATTGCATTATATTACAGAGCCCATGGGTTGACCTTACGCAAAGCACTCCTTCAGTACTAAAGAACGATTGTATTGATTATGTTCCAAAAACCGTAGCAGGTGCTACTTTCGCAGAATCTCAAGTTTATAATGAATATTAAGAAAAGGCTGCTGCTCTTACCGCAAAGATTAAGAATCAAAATCTTGGACCCAAAATTTGGCATGATTCTTTTGATAGACCTAACGGGAGATTTCAATTGTATGCACCTAATGAAGCTCTAGCAATTCCATATGTTAGCCCAATGTTAGCTGAAAGCTTATGCAATTTTCCTCCTTTATTATTGGTAAGAAAAAGCTTTATTTTACTCTCGGCGAGATATTTTCGTACTGAAAAGGATTTATTTAATAATACAGACTATAGGAGATGATGAAAGATTACGAGATAAAACAATTTATTTTGCCCATAGATCTTCTGAGCCAACTAAATATAAAGGTCCATCTTATAATGCTGGTAAATTTGAAAAATCTCCATTCCAAACTCCAACTAATACTACTCTTGAAATATATGAAGATATGCCGCACGTGTTCCAAGTAAAGTATATTTGTCTTAAAAAGTTTCATAAGTTTCTTTTTAATTAAAATTAATACTTTTATCAATATACTCCAGTTTATGGAACATGCTAGTACTGAAAAATCATACGAACGTATGGCTGAATTCATTGATAGAGTGACAAATTCTCTTAACGAATCACTTCTTCCTTCCTCTTATAATTACATAAGTGCTAAGGGAGAAATAAGTCCGTCTTTAAAAGAATATCATAAAGAAGTTCTTAAATGGGAAAAAATTGGTATTTTACCAAGTAATGCGCAAAATTAATCGGTAAGTAAATCAATAATTAAGATTAAATTTAAAATAACAAAAGTATATTAATAAATAATAAAAGTATATTAATTTACTTATAAATTTTTTTAGAATACCAAAACTTTACTGTCAGCACTATTCTTTTATTTTTTTTTATTATCTTTTAGTTTTAAAAGTTATTAACAACATTTTACATGTTGTATCTAACTACTATCTATCATAAGAGAGAAATGTTGAATAAATAGGCAAAATCAACTTTAAATTTACTAAAGTTACCATTTCTTACCCCGTTATAATATTGTCCGAGCAGAAGAATTTACACCATGAATCTTTCGGATTAAAGTTAATTTCCCCATTTTTAGAGATGGGATCCCATTATTGTATATTAGACTGGATGACGAATAATAATGTTTTATTTATTTAATATAAGATTCATAATCTGAAAATTAATTTAATTTATAGCAAATATGTATTCAACAAAGCAGACGCAATTGACCGTTTTATCTTCAGTCTAACTTATCACACTCTAAAAGTGTTCTTGCATACCATCCAAATTATTATTTTATTTATTTATTAGAACGAAAATGAGTCAAATATAACAGATAAATACAAAATAAAACATATAGATAATTTTAATTACTTTTGTAGTTTTAATTTTTTTGTCTATATAAGTATCAGAGTTTCCGCGACATCCAATTCAAAGCCCTGTAAAAAAAAAAAAAAAAATTGATCCGTGTTTCATATTCCATGATTTTTCCATGAAAGGCTCATTTTGACGGAATTTACGAGTATAAATCATGGAAATTATTGTTTTACACTTTTTCGAACTTTTCCGTAAAGGTCTCATTTTCACGGATAAAATTTTTTTTTGCAGGGAAGAACCAGACCCCTTCTTCAGTATTGAATATTACTATGTTAATCAAAAAAGAAATATACCGTGCTATAAGTAACCAGAAGAAACTACTAAAAAAGTACATTACTAAAATTTAAAATTATAGAGGACCAAAGTCTACTGTGAAGAAAATACGAAGAGGTCTAACGAACCTACTTAGAATGTATTAATTATCGTGGGAATACGACCCCAGATTTTCATTTGTTCTGCTAGAAAAACACAATGTGTAAATCCTGTCATACTGTATATGAAATGGTTTACGCGATTAAGGGAAAGTGTTTGTTCGTGAAAAAAATGTTAGTCTTAATGATACGCCCTTACACGAATGTTACTAGGCGCAGCAGACGAAGAGGTCGAGCTTGAAGGTAAAAGTGAGGAGATCGATTTGACTTAATCGCTCTAATATTCAAGTCCGGCACAGTATACCACCAAACCTTTTGCGCTAAATTTTTTTCATGACGTTAGCTGTTAGATGCAATTTATCACAAAAAAAAAAAAAAAAAAGTCAACCATCTAGGTAACTTTTACATCCTGGATTAGAGGCCTCATTTGTCCATATTTTGAACCCGGCCCAGCCCGGAATAATATAAAAATATGAATAAAAAATTTTCCGGGCCGGGCCGGGTCAGGTTCATAATAATTATATCCGGGCCGGTCCGGCGTATATAGTAGGTAACCCGGCCCGGAATATTTTTGAGAATAGGCAGCTCGGCCCGTTGCAGGCCTCTAATCAAGGGTAATACCCTGGATTTTAAACAGAATAGCGTCTTCATATGTCTGCTTTTTCTACTTCCTTTCAAGTTATTATTTTGTGATATCGTGTAACGATCCATGTTTTACATTTGGAATTTTGTATGATCAATAAAAGAATAAAAGACTGAATGAATATAGAAAAAAATATATCCATTTGGCCTCTTCATATGTCTGCTTTTTTCAAGTCATTATTCTGTTGATATCGTGTAACGATCCATGTTTTACATTTGGAATTTTGTATGATCAATAAAAACTGAATGGATATAGAAAAAAATATATCCATTTTCGTCATTATAATTACACATTTGTGATTCGAAAAGAATAATGATCGACATAAAAAATCAATATAAATTTTAAACCCATTTATGAATGAGTACATCATTTATATTGAATTTTTACATTATTGTTTTTTTGCTTTGAAAATGAGCAATTTTATAAAATTTCACATTTTTAGCACTTATATAACAATTAAACATTATCTTAATGGACCACCTAGGCCTTCATGGGATTTAAAATTTCATCTAACATGGGCAATGTTAAAATCAGCTTTAGAAAGTAGTCATACTACAACAATTGAACAAGCACAAAAAAATTTTTCTCTTTTTGGACTTACACCAGCTGATGAAGTGATAAATGAATTCAAGATAAAAAATGAATATAGATACGAAGCTCAAGCTCATATTGATAAAATTTTGAAACCCTATGAACATGTTTTAGATACTGAGTGGAAAGATTTAAAGGATGATGGAATTATTTCTGAATGGGTTCAAAATCCTAATGATGGATGGGAAAATAGAGAAATTAGAAAAACGATTTTGTATTTACATGGAGGAGGTTATTGCACGTGTAGTAAAGAATCTCATCGTAATGTTACATGTTCTCTGACTAAAAAGACAAATGCAAGAGTTTTAGGTAAGTTTAAAATTAATCTCAAAAGAATTCAACCTTTAATAAATTACTTAGTAAAAATTTCTTTTATAGCTATCAATTACCGGCTTGCACCTCAAAATCAATTTCCTGCAGCATTACAAGATGCATTAGCTGCTTATTTGTACCTTTTAAATCCTCCAAAAGATGCTGGGTTTGAACCTTTAAATCCAAAAAATATTGTAATTGCCGGTGATAGTGCTGGGGGAGCTTTAAGTTTAGCTCTCGGCCTTGCTATACGTGATTCTGATTTGCCACCATGCGCTGGTATTATCGGTTTGGTAAATAAAGAAGTTTATTTTTTTTACATCTGATATTGTTTGATTGTCAAGTTATTCACATGATTATATTGCATTATACTACAGAGCCCATGGGTTGACCTTACGCAAAGCACTCCTTCAGTACTAAACAACGAATGCATTGATTATGTTCCAAATACCGTAGCAGGTGCTACTTTCGCAGAATCTCAAGTTTATAGCGAATATAAAGAAAAAGCTGCTGCTCTTACCGCAAAGATTAAGAATCAAAATCTTGGACCCAAAATTTGGCATGATTCTTTTGATAGACCTAACGGAAGATTTCAATTGTATGCACCTAATGAAGGTCTAGCAATTCCATATGTTAGCCCAATGTTAGCTGAAAGCTTATGCAATTTACCTCCTTTATTATTGGTAAGAAAAAGCTTTTTTTTTATTCTCGCTGAGATATTTTCGTACTGAAAAAGAATTTATTTAATAATACAGACAATAGGAGATGATGAAAGATTACGAGATGAAACAATTTATTTTGCCCATAGATCTTCTGAACCAACTAAATATAAAGGTCCATCTTATAATGCTGGTAAATTTGAAAAATCTCCATTCCAAACTCCAACAAATACTACGCTAGAAATATATGAAGATATGCCGCACGTGTTCCAAGTAAAGTATATTTGTCTTAAAAAAAAAAAAAATTTTTTTATGAGCTTCTTTTTAATTAAAAATTAATACTTTTATAAATATATTCTAGTTTATGGAACATGCTTGTACTGAAAAATCATATGAACGTATGGCTGAATTCGTTGATAGAGTGACAAATTCTCTTAACGAATCACTTCCTCCTTCCTCTTATAATTACATAAGTGCTAAGGGAGAAATAAGTCCGTCTTTAAAAGAATATCATAAAGAAGTTCTTAAATGGGAAAAAATTGGTATTTTACCAAGTAATGCGCAAAATTAATCGGTAAGAAATCAATAGGTAAGATTAAATTTAAAATAACAAAAGTATATTAATTTACTTATAAATTTTTTTTTAGAATACTAGAACTTTACTGTCAGCACTATACTTTATTTATTTATCTTTTAGTTTTAAAAGTTATTAACAATATTTTAACATATTGTATCTATGATCATAAGAGAGAAATGTTCATATGATTTAGAATAAATAGGGCAAAATCGATTTTAAATATCAATTAAATTAACTAAAATTATCATTTCTTACCACGTTATAATTATGCTCGAACAGAAGAATTTACACCATGAATCTTTCGGATTAAAGTTAATTTCCCTATTTTTAGAGATGGGATCCCACTATTGTATATCAGTCTGGAATAAATCACTGGATGACGAATAATAATGTTTTATTTATTTAATATAAGATTCATAATCTGAAAATTAGTTTAATTTATAGCAAATATGTATTCAACAAAGCAGACGCAATTGACCCGTTTATCTTCAGTCTAACTTATCACACTCTAAAAAGTGTTCTTGCATACCATCCAAACTATTATTTTATTTATTTGTTAGAATGAAAATGAGTTTAATATAACAGACAAGTACAAAATAAAACATATAGACAAAAAATTAAAACTACAAAAGTAATTAAAACTATCTATGTAGTAAGTATCAGAGTTTCCACGACATCCAATTCAAAGCCCTGTAAAAAAAAAAAAATTGATCCGTGTTTCGTATTCCATGATTTCCATGAAAGGCTCATTTTGACGGAATTTACGAGTATAAATCATGGAAATTATCTGTTGTACTGCATATAGCTATATATACATACAGTACATAATACTTGTTTACACTTTTCCGAACTTTTCCGTAAAGGTCTCGTTTTCACGGAATTTTTACGAAAATCACAGGGAAGAATCAGACCCCTTCTTAAGTATTGAGACTAATCTAATTAAATATATTACTATGTTAATCAAAAAAGAAATATACCGTGCTATAAGTAACCAGAAGAAACTACTACTAAGAAAGTACATTACTAAAATTTAAAATTAAAGTCCAGTGTGTAGAAAATACGAAGAGGTCCAACGAACCTACTTAGAATGTATTAATTATTGCGGGAATACGACCTCATTTGTTCTGCTGAAAAACATAATGTGTAAATCCTGTTATATATGGACTGTTTACGCGATTAAGGAAAAGTGTTTGTTCATGAAAAAATGTTAATCTTAATGATACGCCCTTACACGAATGTTACTAGGCGCAGCAGACTGAGAGGTCGAGCTTGAAGGTAAAAGTGAGGAGATCGATTTGACTTGATCTCAAGTCCGGCGCAGTATACCGCTAAATTTTTTTTCATGACGTTAGCCGTTAGATGCAATTACATACTTACATTTGTCCATATTTTGAAACTCGGCTCGACCCGGAATTATATAAAATATGAATAAAATATTTTCCGGGCCGGGCCGGGTCAGGTTTTATAATTATATCCGGGCCGGTCCAGGCCGGCGTATTTAGAAGGTAACCCGGCCCGGACCCGGCCCGGAATATTTTTGAGCAGTTCGGCCTGTTGCAGGCCTCTAATCCAAAGTAATATTTTAAACGGAATAACGCCTTCATAATGTCTGCTATTTTTCCTTCCTTTTCAAGTTATTATTTTGTTGATATCGTAACGACCCATGTTTCAAGACTATATAAACTCCCAAAGAATGAATGGACAGAGTGATAAAATATATCCATTTTCGTCATAATACATTACACATTTGGAAATTAGAATGATCACCCACTTGTTATGATCACGGAATAAGGAAAGAATATATAATAATAATATGTACTTCCTAAATAGGTTATAATGTCGATATTTTAGTATTTGTCATACAGTACATAACGAAACTTTGATTTGAAAGGAACAATGGGCATGTTATAATTTTTATCCTATTTATAAATGGGTCTATTCTCGTGTAAATGGAAACATCATTTTACACTATTTTTTCATTACTTTGAAAATGAGCGATTTTATAAAATTTCACATTTTTAACGCTTTTATAACAATTAAACATTATCTTAATGATTTCATCTAATATGGGCGACGTTAAAATCAACTTTTGAAAATAAACATACTAAAACAATCGAACAAGTACAAACAAATGCTTCTCGTCCTAGTCCTGCACCAGTTGGTGTGGTGGTAAATGAATTCAAGATAAAAATGAATATAGATACGAAGCTAAAGCTCATATTGATAAAATTTTGAAACCCTATGAACATGTTTTAGATACTGAATGGAAAGATTTAAAGGATGATGGAATTATTTCTGAATGGATTCAAAATCCTAATGATGGGTTGGAAAACAGAGAAATTAAAAAAACTATTTTGTATTTACATGGCGGAGGTTATTACTTGCGTAGTAAAGAATCTCATCGTGATATTACAGGTTCTTTAGCTAAAAAAGCAAATGCAAGAGTTTTAGGTAAGTTTAAAATTAATCTCAGAAGAATTCAACCTTTAATAAATTACTTTACTAAGTAAAAATTTCTTTTATAGCGATCAATTATCGGCTTGCACGTCAAAATCAACTTCCTGCAGCATTACAAAATGCATTAGCTGCTTATTCGTACCCCTTAAATCCTCCAAAAGATGCTGGATTTGAATCTTTAAATCCAAAAAATATTGTAATTACCGGTGATAGTGCCGGAGGAGATTTAAGTTTAGCTCTCGGCCTTGCCATACGTGATTCTAGTTTGCCATCATACGCTGGTATCATCGGTTTGGCAAATAAAAAAATTTATTTTCTTAATGTTGTTGGATTGCAAAATAAATTAAAATGATTATATTTCACCCATATATTACAGGGCCCATGGGTTGACTTTACACGTAGTACCTCTGCTGCCCTCACAGCAAAAATTAAGGAACAAAATCTTGGACCCAAAATTTGGCATGATTCTTTTGATAGACCTGAAGGAAGATTACAATTGTATGCACCTAATGAAGGTCTAGCAATTCCATATGTTAGCCCAATGTTAGCTGAAAGCTTATGCAATTTACCTCCTTTATTATTGGTAATTTTAAAATGTATTTTTTGATTTCCGCTGAGATATTTTGTACTGAAAAAAGGATTTATTTGAATAATACAGATAGTAGGGGATGATGAGATGAAACAATTTATTTTGCCCATAGATCTTCTGAACCAACTAAATATAAAGGTCCATCTTATAATGCTAGTAAATTTGAAAAATCTCCATTCCAAACTCCAGCAAATACTCTAGAAATATATGAAAATATGCCGCGCGTGTTCCAAGTAAAGTATATTTGTCAAAAAAAAAAAAAAAAAAAAAAAAATTTTTATAAGCATCTTTTTTAATTAAAAATTAATACTTTTATTAATATATTCTAGTTTATGGAACATGCTAGCACTGAAAAATCATATGAACGTATGGCTAAATTCATAGATAGAGTGACAAATTCTCTTAACGAATCACTTCCTCCTTCCTCTTATAATTACATAAATGTTAAGGGAGAAATAAGTCCGGTTTTATGAGAATATCATAAAGAAGTTCTTAAATGGGAAAAAATTGGTATTGTGCCAAACACCACGCAAAATTAATTTAAAGGAATCCAATGCTACTTTACATATAAATTGCAAGTAAATTAATAGTCAACCTAAATTTAAATAACGAAAGTATATTAATTTACTTGTAAATTTTTCAGAACACCAAAATTTACCGTCAGTACCATTCTTTATTGATTTATTTTATTTACCTTTTAAATTATTTTTAAAAGTTTTTAAGTTTTAAACTGTAATATCTATTATAAAGAGAGAAATGGCATGTGAGATTTAGAAATAAATAGTTATAAATATCAATTAAATTAACTAAAGTTATCATTTCTCGCCCGTTATAATGTCTGAGGAAGAATTTTACACAATGAACCTTTTCAGATTACAGAGATCTGGGACCCACTACTGTATATCAGACTAGAAGATGGTTTATTTATTTAATAAAAGATTCATAATACGAATTTAGTTTTATAACGAATATGTATTCAACAAATCAGGCGAAATTGACCCGTTTGTCTTCAATCGTTTAACAGGTAATATTTTACGCAGTACATTCCGGTCGCCTACCTGAATACAGTCATGTGTACAGTCACCGGACTCATATCTCACCTGACTCTAATTACTGCTGGTCTGAAATTTTTTCTAAAAAAAAAAAAGTTTTATAACTTTAAATTCTGTAACCAAATATTACAATAATTTTAATTAGTTTTAAAAATTTTAAATAAAATGGCTTAACAAAATTATTTTACAATAAATGAATTAAAATAAAAAATAAGTACCCATTTTATTGTATATGTTTTTTGAAGATAATAATAAGAACTTACTAAAAAAATAAGTTTAATATTTCGTGGCATTTTTAATTAGGTAAAGGAATAACAACATCATCCAATATTTCAGGTTATAGCGACTCATATTGTTAAGAAAATAGTATAATGTAAAAAAATCAGAAAAATGGCAAAAAAGAAAGAAAATGACGCGAAGAAACACAATAAAGATAAAAAGTAATGCGAAAAAAAAAAAAAAAAAAAAAAAAATGTAAAAAGGGTATCTATATTGTCTACGATTAAGTAGTTGTTGATCTGCAAAATCTGCGGCGTCCGCAGTAAAAATATACCAATTCGATGTTGTCCCATAGTTTACGCAATGCAAAAAGGTAGTTCGAATCGGAAATGTAATGACCCAATTTAGTACTAGATTAGAACAAAAACAAATTAAATTAGCATTTTAAATCACGCTCATGTCATCTGTGGCTTATTTACATATTATCTTTTTTCATGATATATTGCCAGAAAAATATTCGTCAATTTTCAGCATATTGTGACTTTTAACAGCCATTATCTTTTCAATTTCTCTTTCTGACATGAAATAACATTTTTTCAAATTTAAAACTTTTTCTTTCTTTCTAACTTCGAATTTATCTTATAACATATAACTACGATCGAATGGAACACAAATTTCAATCAGATGTAATCAAGTATTTATAAAAATATAACAAATACCTCACGTTATGTCTATTATTAATGTTAGAAAAACAGTCAACATAAAGAGAAACAGCTTATTATTAAATATATATGATATATTATTAACTGATACATGAAGAAACTTCAATATATATTTCTTTCTCCAGCAAACTTTTTCAAAAAATATAATAAAAACCAACCGTTCAAAAAATATATAAATATAAATATAAATAATGGTGAATAATATAAATGACTTTAATTTTGACCAGATATACTGTATGGTTTGAATAATGCGGGTTTAACGAGAATTCTATTTATTTTACGGCTTTTCAACGATAAAATTCAAAACTTTTTAACGAATAAGAGTCTTGAAAATGTTGAGATCGGAAATATTGACTAATTATGTAGTTTTGGTTCATAAATAAATTTTATAAAATTAATAACCCGGTTATAGCCGTTCCTAACTAGCACATTAGCAAGTATTTTACGCTTTCACAAATAAAAGTTTGCTACGATTATAATGAAATGAATGGCTAATATGAATCATTCTGAATAATATACAAAATTGTAAGTGACGCCGGTCCATAATCTAGAGATAAAAGAATATATATAACGTGTCTAAGAAAAATCAAAATAATTTATTTAAAAAATTTACACCAACGAATTTTTAAATTTAAAATTCACTTAATTTATCATCAATTGTCTAATTTAAAATTTGAAATTCTCAATTTTATAAAACAAAAAAAAATGGGCTTAGATCTTAGCTGGCTGGATCGGGGAAAAATTCGGAAATATTTATATATAGTAATTTGCTTGTGTCATCAGTTATTATGTTACATTTTTTTACAGTTACGCCCACTTTCATCACTTTCATTATATTCCTTTTTTGAATAATTTTTCTTTTTTATTCCTTTATCCTTTTTTTGAAATTCATTTCCATTATATTATTCCCTAGTTTGGTATCCCTTTGCATAACAGATAGTAACTTTATTTATTAGATTAAAAATAAACGAATAAAATTTATAAGTTTTTAATAATATCGTATGATAAGAGATTTGAACAATAAAATAATAGATAATGAGTACAATGCTTATAAACATTCTTTGGCTGAAGTTCATTGTTAGCTCGTTTACCAAAAAACGCCTCGTTTACCATAATTTAAATACAATGACATAAAGGTTCAAATTGTTACTTTCATTCATTTCATCATTCATATAATAATTGATATCATAATAATTCAATGATCGAATCTATTGATAAATTTCTGCATGTGATATCAAGAAAAACTCCATCATTAGATAATACGAAGTTTATTTTTCTTCTTTTGGAATTTTATTAATGAATTAATAGTTTATTCAGGTGTTATCAAGTGGAAAAAGTTACCAAAAAGAGATATGACTATGGAAATATTTTCCGTGCGGTTTGTATTTCAAATTCTTGAAACCGGAGACATGAAAATTTCTATGTTTATGATTCTTTTAATTAATCTAAGCGTTTAATTAATCTAGGAACTTGGTATTTATTCATTATTATTTATTCGTGCAACGTAACTCTGCGCATCGTTATGTAACAGATAAATAGTAAAACTGGATCGGATTTTTTCGAAAACCTCTTTCGAGTTTTTCTACAAAATTTCTTATATTTTATGATAATTTTCCTATGTCATTAGATAATTTTAGATCAAAAGTCCTTTCAAATACAGATGGTGAGGAACGAGTTGAAGTCAATCAAAGACTCTTGATTGATAAGATTTTAGCTCGGTAAGTTGGTAATAATGACATGCATAAATAGATTTTTCTTATTTTTTGATTAAATGAAATTTTATCATTTTTTTTTTTTTTTACA
This sequence comes from Rhizophagus clarus, assembly GCA_015698045.1. Classification (NCBI taxonomy): domain Eukaryota; kingdom Fungi; phylum Glomeromycota; class Glomeromycetes; order Glomerales; family Glomeraceae; genus Rhizophagus; species Rhizophagus clarus. The sequence goes on along the minus strand of BLAL01000013.1, from coordinate 1,160,498 downwards.
TTAGATACCCTTCTGAGTTTGTAGTATTTCGGGAGTTAATGCAAAATTCCGGTAAAAATTCTAGTCCTCATTATCATTCGTGTTTCGTGTTTAACAACAATATGATTAATATATTTATTCGTAAATGAAGATGATGCGGGGTCATCAACTGTTCAAATAATTTTCGAAACTGCAGATAATAATTACAAAGCTATACGAAATTTATCAAATCCTTCCAAAAGATTAAGTTTAGATAGAGAAATGGAGAACAAAATTACGCGAATTATATTCAAAAACAATGGATTCGCATTTAGAGTTGAGGATTGGAATCGATTAAAAAAAATTGCTGAAGGAAATCCTGATGAACAAAAGGTAAATAATTAAAAATTATATTTTATTAATTGGGCGCTAACTTACCTTGAATAAATTAATAGATTGGAGCTTTCGGTGTTGGCTTTTATTCATTGTTTTCGGTTTGTGAAGAACCATTGTGAGTGTAATTATAATGGCTTAATACAATTATCAATCATTATTGAATCTCGCTTCACTTGATAGTGTTTCTTCTGGTGGACAAGGGATGGCTTTCTATTGGCGTGGCAACCAACTATTTGTAAAACAAGCACAAACTGGTGATGATGATAAAGTTTGGACTACATTTTTAATGGATATGAGAGAACCTTTAGAAGTAAGTATTTATTCCCATTTTTACAGTTATATTTATTGTCATACAGTATTTTGACTGGATAAATTATACACTAAAATTAGTTTCCAGATCTTGAAAATTTCGCGCGGTTCTTATCTAATTCATTGGTGAGCACTTTATTATGATGTTAATATGATTATAATATATAATTTTATTTAATGTGTGTAAACATTTTTTATTAATTAATAGGGATTTACAGGAAATCTTCAAGACGTGCTTGTATATGTTAATGATATACTGGTGATGCAAGTGTCAAAGAGAATACAAGATCCGAATTCAATAAATATTGCATCCGATTTCGATACGTTTTCTCCACAAAAGATATTTAATCTTACCTTAGCAAATGTTAGATGTGTTCAATTATACATTAAGAGATTAGTGATTCCAGCAAATATGAATGTAAGACAATGGATCTTGTTACCAAATGATCTTCAAATAGAAGAAGCATCTATATTTCTTAGAGTTGCTAGTGGAAATTTAGATGTTAACGTTAACAATGAAATTTCTTCAGAAATGGAAAGGGTTACTAAAAAGAAACCACCAAGTAAAACGACTATTCAAATGATTTATACAGGAATTGATGAAGATGGAAATTATAATGTGGATATACCACCGATTTTTAAAGATTTACTTCCATATCCTGGACAAGGAAGGATATATATCGGTTTTCCAACTCATCAAACCACCGGATGTTGTTCTCACTTAGCAGCCCGTGTAATTCCTACTGTATGTATATATTATTTTCTTAGACAGATAAAAATTCTCTATAATTTTTTTTTTTAACGGCTTAAACTTGTTTTACCCAGGTGGACCGGGAATCAATTGATTTAGTGGAAAAAACTTTGTTAATATATAACGGCGAAATGTTACGTTTAGCAGGGACATTATGCAGAATTCTGTATGAGAATGAAATGGCTCAAATAGCACGGTTTTTTAATGAAAAGATCATTAATAATACTAAAAATGATGAAGATATAAAGTATTTTCGTGAACTTCTTGAAACTTGGGCAACACATACCTTAACACATTTTACTTTTAAACCAAGTACACCAAATGCGCAAGTTGGTATAATAACGGAATCTCAATTTTTCAATTGTTCAAAAAATATATTACCAATTTTGTCAACAAATGGCGTTCTTCCGATATCAAATGTTCGTATTCCTAATCCAGAAATGACAGGATTCATAAAAACCGTTCCAGTTGTTCCACAGTTTATGTTCGATCATTGTTACACATTTTTTAAGAAAGCAAGAGATACGATGAAACTTATAAAGGAGTTGACTCTTCAAGATGTCTTTCTTGAATTAAGCAGCCGAACACTTTCTGAAGACGAAATGATTGATCTTTTGAAATGGTGGATTTCTTATAAATCAAAAGGATATATTGTTAGATCAACGGAAAACACACAGTTTATGCAACTTGCACGTTTTGGAAGTAAATCTCAGTCTTTAAGCACAATTCATTATTTTTTGAATCCAACAAAAATTCCCTTAGATATAGATGTTCCAGTTGATGTACTGCCATTTACTATATCCAAAAACTTAAGAAAGCAAGATCTTGAAAAATGGATTGGATTGTCAGAATTATCTTTGATTAATTGGGCAAGATTTATTGTCAAAAAATCTGACCTGGAACTCGACCCTACATTTGCTAAGAAAGTTATCCAAATTTTAGGAGAGGGTTTTAGTAATATTTCACAAACTGACAAGGAAGTCATTCAACAGTTATTTGCTAATAAAAAATGCATTCCAACCAAACTCGGAATGAAGATTCCCAACGAAGCTTATTTTAAAGATGTTAATCTATTTCCCGACTTACCAATTGTCGATTTAGAAGAAACTACAGATCTTAATAATATATTAGAACTACTAGGTGTTCGAAAGGTAAAAAATGAATATATTAAATATATTTCTAGTTTATTTAAGACGATTAATTTTAAATTTACTAAATAGGTGGTTGAATTGAAACTTATTTTTGATCGCCTTGTTAGTCAAGGAAATTGGGATCATATGCAACTTGCGAAATATCTTGCTTCAATGTCAAGTAATCTTAAACAAAATGAAATAAGGATATTAAAGGACAAGCCCATCTGGCCTATAGAAAATCATTCATCACGGTCTAATAGAGATGAATCTAAGGTATCACAACGTTTTATCGCGAGATCTTTGCATACACCTTCGAATATACATCGTGAATTTGGTTTGCCTCTTCTTGATTGGAAAGGAGAATGGGCTAGTTATTCACCAGAAGGTAATGTAAATTCATTATATATATTAAAAGTTGATTTGTTTATGTTAACCATTCTTTTTTTTTATAGGAAAATTTATTATTGGGTTGGGATTGCAGGAGCATCCAACACTTATGAAAATTCTGGAACTGGCAGCCTATCATCAAAGTCGCAAAATTCGCGGAAAAGCTCTTAGATACTTTATTAATAATTTTGAAGAAAAATATTCTGAAGATTATGATCCTCAAGTTAATATTGCATTCCTACCTTGTTCAAATCGAGATACTTATGCAAAGCCATCAGAATGCTATATTAATTCTGAATGTACAGTAATGAAATTCTATGCTATAAATCAAGACTTACGATTGAAAGTGGAGCGATTTGGTGTTCGCCAACATCCTAGTCGTGAAGAACTCTTAAAAAGATTAATAGAAGAACCACCACAAAATGAGAATAAGGCGAAAGCTATTTTTGAATATTTAGCATCACGACAAACGGATTTTACTGAAGATGATTTGAATTCCCTAATTAATTTAAATTTTATCCCAACAAAGAAAAATTCTCGATCTAAAACAACAACTCTTACCTGCCCGCGTAATTGCTTTTTTACCGTTCAAGAAGAGTACGTGTATAATAATTATAATTTGCATGTAAATCTTTTGAGTCTTTCATGAAAGGTTTAAAATAATTTTTTTTGAAAAAAAAAATTTTTTTTATTTAGTTTGAAGAATTTTCTTTCATGCATTGATTTTGGAAGTAAAGCCAATAGATTTCTGCGAATTTGCGGTGTTAAAGATGAACCAACTTCAACTGAACTTGCTGAATTATTAGTAAGATCATCACGTGAAGTGTATAATTCACTTGGAGATTTAGAAAAATATTTAAATATTTTAAGAACAATTGCATTTAATTTTAGAACTATAAATAAATCAAGTTTAATTGCAGAGATGAAAAAATCACGTATTTTAATTGGTGTTAAGAAAAATAACAATGGAGCTAGCAGTTTGGCTTTAGGGAAAGAAATATTTTTAAACGATAATAGTGCATATCAACAAGTTTTTGACCCATTAACAGCTCCAGTAGATAACGATCATTACATGAAAATTTTGTATAATGTAAGTCCTTTCAATTTGATTTTAATTTAAGTACGTATAGTATTTTCATTATTGTCACGTATATATTTTTAGGAATTAGGATGTAGATCCTTACACGATTCGGTAAAAGAAATTGTAAGACCAATAGGTATTCGAGAGAATAATCTTGAACCAAATTCTCAAGAGTTGCAAGAAACAATTATAGAGAGAGCAAGTTTGTTTTACTATGAACATCCTAACACTAAAAAAAGTATTGACTGGTTTAATAGACTGAAAGTTAAAGAGGCTAGCTATATGGAAACAACTTATGTATTAGACGGTAAAACTGTAATTAAAAGAAGAGCTACTACTGCTTGTATACTTCAAGATGCTCTGTACGTAACAACCAATCCAGATTCACTTGATATTGCGGATCATATTGTCAAGAGCATTTACGTAAAATATGAATGGAAAGACGTCTTTTGTGTGAGTGTACTTTTAACTGCAGAATTATCAAGTTTAAAACGTAAGGGATATCCAGTTGATCACATATTAAAGCAACAAAATTTACGATATGCCTATCAACAATCCGTTGTAAATAATAATAATAAAATAATTGCGGTGACTCCTGAATCTACTCGAAAACTACGAAGTTCTTTACGTGATTCCATTAGATCTTGTAATTCAAATGTAGGAAATATTAATGGTATTAATAGTCAAGCTAATGTTACAATTGTTAATGAAAGCCAAGCAAGCTATTGTGATATAATACCGGGTATATATAAAGACCATGAAATTTTTGTGATTTAAAAGTTGAATGTTTTAGATTACTAATTGATTCATTTTGCGTTTTTTAGGACATTTATTATCTCATGTTGGAACTATAAGGGACATTAAATTATTTGATACTAAAATTTATCAACCAGAAATCATGTCCTTATCAAAAACTATCCAATTAAACCATTTTATAGATATATTGAGAGATCTTGCGGACGTTTTTGAACTCGTACCAAAAGTTGTTCATATCTTTTACGATGATAGCTCAAATTCCATTGCATTCAATCGTGATGGAGCGTTATTTTTCAATTTAAGATTTTACATCGCGTTACACGAGCAAGAATGTAAACTTAGACCTACAAATGATGTTATGACCTATTGGTTTATGACATTTTGTCACGAATTAGCGCATAATTTTGTCGTACATCATAGCTCTGAACATGAAGTAAGTATTTCTTGAATTATAATAATTTAATTTTTATGAATCAAATTATCAGGATCAAATTATTTATTATTTTATTTTTCAATAGTTTTATTTTTCATCATTTACGGAGACTTATATGTCAAGTTTTATTGCAATGATGAAAAAACGTGGAATTATATGGTAAATGAACGTAAACGGTAAAATTGCTGACCGTAATCATTGAAATTGTAAAAAAAGTTTTTGTTTCTTGATATTCCTGTATCTTTACTATTTATTTGTCTATATTCTTTATTTGTCTATATTTTTTATATTAGTTTATATATATGATTATACGCGTATTTTTTTTTGTTTTTAAATGTATTTTTTATTTATTGCAAGTTTACAAAAAATAAAAATTAATTATATCTGTCTGATGTCTGATCTAATAATAGCGAGAATTTAAAATGCTAAACCTTCAACTGCATATGTACTGTACATCATCTCTGCAAGGATCGAGTTGGTGTTGAAGAACAGCATGATCGTTCCTGATATTATACGGGTAGTTGAGTTTTTGTTATGTTTATATAAAAAATATGTATAACAGATAACATAATTAATTTATAATATCTTACCTGTACAATCTGTAGCCATTATCTGGTACACGCTTTTATATATGAGAGAAGTTCCAATTTTATCGTTAATCAACTCACTACATTTTTCAATAACAGATGAAAATTGAATTATATCGTGCATATATGTTTCGAATAACTGACCATTTTTTTTTTTCTTTGTTTAAAGAAAAATATTCTTATACTTACGTTAAAACATCATCGCAATTGATGAACTCAACTCAATCTTCACCAAAATCATTATTACAAGTTCAAGGTTTTTGCTGCTGTCAGCCAACTTCTTAGAAGCCATATTTGCCCGTAAAGGTAAATGGCCCGCGAAGGAAGTTATGACCCCTTTTGACATGGCAAAGGATGAGCTTGTACTTTTGCTCACCTTTGCCATGTCGACGACGAGCTTGTATTTTTGTTCTTCTGTAGAAAATGACATATCATTAGGAAAATAAAATAAAAAAAAAAAATAAAAAAAAATATTGAAAATCTTTATATATATATATATATACATATACCTGTGAACAAAAATGCCGAAATACCTTCTCGCAGCTGCAAAGCTTTGCGAAACTGCTATGTACGTGTCTTTGCGACGTATTTATATATATTTCATTATTTGTTATGTCATTAAAATCTGTCACGCGTGACACGCGTCTGTAAATTTATATATATACATACAGCATGTGGTTTTTACATATTTTAAAGTACCGTAAAATCGTGAAAATAAGCACCTCTTTTTTGCATCATGTGATCGTAAAATTTGGTAGGGGTGCTTATTTTTGCGAATTTTTTTTTTACCCCTTAATTCTTTTTTTTTCTAAAAATACACTTAAAAATAAATAATAATGGTATAACAAGAAAAAAAAGATAGTTTTTTAAATAAAAAATTGCCGGTAAAATATTTTTTACTAAAAAAAAAAGCATGTTACAAAGTTAATTTTTGGGGGTGCTTATGAGGGTGCTTATTTTTAATTTTTTACAAATGACATTTCGAGGGGTGCTTATTTTCACGATTTTACGGTATATACAAAAAAAGGTGTTGGTCGTCCCGTCATCCGTAAATTTATATGTTTACACACGTGTTTTTAAACATACTGTGTTTCTATATTTAACAAAAAAGACAAAAAAGGGGTAAAATACTGTCAAAAAAATAAACTTTTCACGGGATGATTAACACGTACTTACCTGTTACAGTACGAGTTACCCAACTTACCATCCGTTTTGTGGGCGTGGTTTTTGGTAGTGTGTGATGGTTTATGCAGTGACAAATAGAGATCAGGCCGCTCAAAAAAAACTGCGCGTTCCAGTAATCACGTGATTAAGTGACAAATAATTGTCACATCCCATTAGTAAACATATTAAACCACGCCCACAAAACTGACATGCAATTTTTATATGTGATCCATGAAATAACAATACAGTTTTTAACTATTGATGGACTTTTTATCCTATCCATTTAAATAAACACCATCCATAAAAATATCAATAAGGAAAATCACGGACGACTATTAGGAAACGCGGTATAAAACGAATTAAGCATCACGCGGCCAATGTCATTATGTAAAATAAATATTTATTACAGAGAATGTAAACCGTTTTGATATTGATGCCAATCATACGCTCGCCTATTTATAAAAAATCCTTAGAGCCCATTCTTTTTTCTTTCGTAGTAAGTCATCACCAACAGAATCATGGAGCTGTTTTCGAATTTCTTTATTGTTATCGATCATTATTAAAAGTAATAAGTCATTGAACCAATGCTTGTACAACTTGCTTGGGATTATTTCTTGTAATAATGAATCAGTCACAAAAATTATAATACGTCTCGGCCTGTCCTTCCATCTTAACAATTGTATCATATAAATCAAAGAAATTGTCAGTCTCACCTTTTATGACCGAGAAGTTTCAGAAGATAATTCCTCAATTAATTTTTTCAATGTGAGAATCGTTTATATTAGACAGATTCCTGAATTTCTTTTCAGAGAATTTCCACCAGAGATATATTTGTTTTTACTGCTAGAATCGAGATATGTTTTCTCCACATCCATCTCTTGACCCTCTTGAATTCATCTGAAGTTGATGGCTCATTCTCTTAACTATCGATGAAGTAATCGATTGAGACAATATAGAAAGTCTAGACCACTGACCACGGGCTTAATGGTTATGTTGCAATTAGTGACAGAGCAGTTGTTTTAATGTGTAAGTAGGAAACTTTCTCGAAGAATTCTCTATGAAACAAGTGTCCGCAAAGTATAAAAAATAATATAATTGAATATTATTAATAAAATGCTTTCATTAAATTTTATGTACAAGATTTGGTTAATGGTTTGGGAATTCAAAAAAAAAACATTATTTATTTTTATGTTACAATAATATTTTTTAAAGTAATCTTCGTTTTAAGTACGAAGAATAATATACTGAACATCAGTTGTAACGAATACTCGATATTACTCTTGAAGAGAAAAATTTATATTTTATAACGTTTAATAAAAATGACAAGAATAAATTTTCAGGAATCAGTTAACTATTACAAAATTCTTTATAAGTTTGATGATTTGATATTATTCAATGAATAATTTATTGTAAGAAATGTCACAAACACACATTATAAATGAAAATCACGTGGACACCGTGCATTATAAAAATTAAAAATTTCTTAAACTAAATAATAATAATATTCATTTTAAAACCTATAAAAGGCAATAACGAATAATCACTCAAAGTATTGTTCGTAAAAAAGAAAATATACTGGTTCAAAGCTAAACACAACATAAACATTACATAGTATTAAGAACTAATAAGAATAAATTATTTTAACCAAAAACCAAGGACAATCAGATAAAAAGAGTAAATTTTTACAATTTTGGATGATGTTACAAAAATTTAGCCATACTATGTAACCGATACCTTGTCTCACAATGATCAACAACTCAAATAACTCCTTGTTTTGCATTTTTTTTTTTTGTAATTAATTACATTCCTTTAGTCCATTATAAAATTAAACGAAAGTACTTTTTCATCTAGTCATTGATAAATTTCAAAATAATGGAAACTGTTTATGTATTGGAATGCAGTAATAACAAATATTATGTCGGAAAAACCACTAGAAGCGTCGATATTAGGTTTAGAGAACATCGCAATGGAACTGGTTCAGAATGGACACGATTATATCAGCCAATAAGAATTGCTGAGTCTGAACAAACTGATAATGTCCATTTAGAATTGACTAAAACCCTTGATTATATGAACAGATATGGTATTGACAATGTAAGAGGAGGTAGTTTTTCTAATGTGAATTTAACGGAGACGCAGAGGCAGGAAATTCGTCGAATGCTTTCTTCTGCGAATGATACTTGTTTTAGATGTGGTAGGGCCAGTCATTTTGCTTATGAGTGCGATTATTCTTATTATACTGGCGAAAATAATCTTGACGAGAGTGATAGTGAGAATGATGAAGATGATGAAAGTGACAATTCTTATAAATGTTTTAGATGCGGCAGTCCTAATCATTTCGCAAATGAATGTGACGCTGAGACTTCAGATGATGATGAATATCATCCTGATATCACTTGTTACAGATGTGGTGAAATTGGTCATTATGCCAATAATTGTAGAAGATTTTATTTATCAGGATATTAGTTTCTGTATGCGTTCAAAAAGTCGCTTATTATATTATATAATAGAAAGGAGGTTATAGTAATTAAGTAAAATGGTAAGGGGTTGGGATATTATATTAATGTATTAAGTTTTGTAAGTTTTAATTATTAATTTATTAATGATTAAAATGGGTAAATGAGTAATAACCTATTAAGCCTATTAAGTAAATAATAAATAAATATAAATATGTAAGAAAATTATTTTTAAAACAATAAAATATTAATACGTGTGGTCGTATTTGTCATATTTGAGAACGGATCGGTATCTGAAATTTGACTAAAACATACCACTCCCTTTTCTCACTTTCTTACCTTCATGATGGAATAATACATTCAGAAGAATGGATTAAACTATTTTGTCAATTAAAATAAATAACGACCGACATAATTATATATTATCGATGAATTAATTGAAGTTTTAAAGGAACATCCTAGAAATTATAATATATGAAATATGTTAAAAGACGAAGGTGACACTGCTAAGTTTACTAGAGATTTTGTTCACTTTGTACGATGCAGAAATAAGTGAAGAAACTAATAAAATCAAAAAAAAAAAAAAAAATGCTGTAAGGTGGAGTTATCAAAATTACTTATTTATTTGATGTTCCTTAAAATAATTAATATATTTAACCTAATTAAAATATTAATGCTTCATTATAAGGTGTTTAATATAAATGCGAACATTTGTTGTTTCTTCATCAAATAATAATAAATGCTCTGATTAGTATGTATTCAAGTTGAATGTTAATAATCATCCATCCTTTGCTTATAATGATTTTTTTTGAAATAGACTTGCGTTAATAATAATGTAAGAGAATTATTAGAGCAAACTATTTGGCTCTGTCTTGCTTGTTATAAGCCACTCTGTAGTCATTTTGATGAAAGACATAGAATTCAACATTATGAAAAAATCATAATATTTCACATTATTAATGATGCCATGAATATGAAAAATATAGCACATAATTTATGAATTATTGAATGAGTAAGACATCGGTCGAAGACTGTTAACCCCATTCAACAAAAGCGTTGTTTAGTTAAATTATTAGGATTTGTTATTAATCATCGTCAAAAACATCGTAATTAATATGTTAAGTATTGAACTATTTTCACTATTATCATAAAAATAAACTAGGGAAATGGGAAACCGTTGAGAGTCTGGAGTGAAATATTTATTTTCTTGTGTTACATTTAGCGTATTGCAATTTTATTTTGATCTTTGTTTACTAATGTAGCACAAAATTTGTGACGTAAAGTGTGCGGACAAATGGATATCTCCATGTGACATTAATTGATCTTCGCATATTAATGACGTCATTCTTCTCATAAAAAAAAAAAAATTTTTTAAAAAAAAATCAAACATAATGCAATAATTTGATAATAGTAAAATAATAACATTGAAAAAAATACTTAGATACTTAGAATTCGTAATAATATTTATTTAATTTTATAAAATCTAAAGATATTTTTTATTTAATAAAAATTTTACAATATCTATTTTAGAAATGTTTTTAATTGCTAAGTTCATTTCTTATTAATTTAAATAACAATTTTTTTTTAGCTCAAACTCATCCTTGTGTTACTATACCAAAAAAAAAAAAAAATTTAGAATTAATTAATTAACATGATATTTCTGTATTATTTCACGAATATCTAAAAAAATTAAAATATTAAATAATAAACAAATATTAATTGTCTTGTTTCGTAAAAAAATCAATTATGAATTGGTATTAACTAATTCTTACAGAGTTTCAGTGTTTTAAAGAAGTATTCTTATTACTCAATTTATTAACATCATTAATCGAAAAAGTAGATAAACAACAAATAATATATACTGTACTAACAAAGTAAGCATATGATCATTAAGTCATTTGATATATTCGTTACAGCAGGGTCAAGTTCTTCCTATAGATCGAACCTTTCGTCTTTTATAAAGGTTTCCGTGTGAGTGTCGCATTGCAGTGGGATATGTAAATTTTTTGATACAAAAATTTCTGGAAATTTATATTTTAGGATATTTCTCACTGATCGACCATAGCCCTCAGTGTGGCAGCCTCTGGCTCTGTTTGATATTTAGTATTAGATTATATAGGTTTCTTTAATTAAATTTCTTTTTTTTCTATGTTTTAATAATATCTCGATCAGTCCTAACATTAAATAAATGAATTCCTTACAGGGTCCGTCAAAAATCCCGAAACTCGTATTCCTGTAATCCTGACAAAGTCTTTATCCCGAGATATCATAATCCCGAAATTTTATTGATTATTTCAAGATTTTCATTTCAATGTTTTTTGACTTTCAGGCTTACGAGTGTCATGATTATACCATTTTTCGTTTCGATATTTTTGACCTTCGGGCTTACAAGTGTCAGGATTATACCATTTTGGGATAGTTATTTAGTTTCAGGATTCAGGTTGTCATTATAATGCGCCGCAAAATTTCTGGATTGCGAACTCTCATGATTTGTGTGTTTATTTATTCACTGATTTATAATAATAATAAGGACATTATTGTACAACATAAAATTGTATAAAAATACCTACTTCTCTCTCTCTTTTTATTTACAAAAAATTTCGTTATTCATAATTTCATTATTTTATTTTTGCTATTTTGATTTTTTATATTTTATCTTAATTTTATGCTTGTTATTATTTGTTATTATTATATTTTCATTTTCTTTTTATTATTTTGTTTTAGTACATTTCCCCTTCTATTCTCTCGTTTCTCTCCCTGCCCTTCCCTTTTCCTTTCCCTTCCTTTATTTCTTTATTCTTTCCAATTTGCATTATTTCACTATTTTTTTTCCATTTCATTATTTTATTTTTACTACTTTGATTTCGTATTTTTTTTATTCCATTTTTATGCTTGTTTATTTTATTTTTATTTTTCATTTTTTTTTCATTATTTTATTCTAATATATTTCTTATCCCGTTTTCTCTTTCCTTTTCCTTTTCATTTCTCTTATTCTAGTACGCTTCCTTTCTTGTTTTTCTTTTTCCCTTTCCCTTTTTCCCTTTCCCTTTTTTTTATTTCCCTTTTTTATTATTTCCCTTATTTTTTTTCATTGTATATTGGGACTTTTGACGGAGCAGCATGATGCTATGTATGGGTGGGAACATAGCATGCTTACTTTGTAAGCCTGTGAGTACCAGCTTTGCTGCAGTCTCACAGTAGGGCTGGCTGGTAATTTTTTGGAGCGGTATAGTACTATGCGAGGGTTGGGGCATAGGCGCTTGCTTTTTAGTAAGCTTGTGGGTACCAGCTTATTGCTGCAGTCCTGCAATAGGACCGGTTGGTTGTGGAACGGCATGGTGCTATGCGTAATAATAATTTTTCGGGTGGAGCATAGTGCACTTCTTAGGAAGTCCCTTTGTGGTAGGGCCGGAGTATTTTGTCATTAATATATAGCAGTAAAGTAGCAATTTTTAAAACGCGATTTAATAAAAAAATTTTGCTTTTGTGAAAATCGATTATTTTTTGTAATTTATATTAAGTCAATTAAATATTGATAATATGAACATTGGGTTGCATTAAGAATTTTTAGGACTTTTGAATTAATCAAACTTTATAAATAGATATAACCAGTAATAGTGTTGCGAGCGAAACTAGTTTCGCCAAATTCGATCTACAAAATTATTTCCAAATTAAGGTTTCGGAGGTTTCGGACAGTTCGGACCTATAGGAAGTTCACTGGGCGACAACATTTCGGCAACTATAATCCAGTTACGAATGTCCGGATAGAGCGATTTTTATATAATATTGATAGCATTTTTTTTTTTAAAAAATGAAAAAATTAAATATTAAGTAAATCTACGTAAAACTTAGTAAAACCATGAAAATTGTCTGACCAAATTTTGGGCGTTAAGTAATTTGAATCTGAGAGCGAGGATCATTAATAATACTGATTTGTGATTGACGGACAGTTCTGCCTTTTAAAGCTCAAACCTCCGTAACCTCCGAAATTCTCCGAAATCTAACAATGAAAAATGTGTCACAGTAATTTACGTGGAGTTCAATTTGGATCGACTTAAAATAATCCAATACAAAGAAAGAAAGAAAGAAAAAAAAAAAAATACAACTTAATAATATCATTCAGTTAATGTTCAAACGTACTTAAACGGTAATAAATTCCCATACATTATTAAATCAGAATGGATGAACAAATTTAAATGAATGAGAAATATTTTTGTGGAAAACCGTTTTATCATAATTTTCTATTATTAACGGTCTTATCATGATCTTCTTTAATTATTTTTCTTCATATTTTGACTGAATTTAAAATAATCAAAATCAGAAATACATAATTTAGAAGTGAATACAATATTAGTAATGTAAAATTCACGTCATCAAGTAGTAGTGTATTATTATATATTTAAATACTTGTATGTATTCATATAAATGGTCATTATGATTTCATTCGTTTTAATAACTATCATCACTGTAGGTCGGTTTCGTTTATAATCTGGCGTTCCCTACCCAAATAAAATAAATAAAAAAATAAATAAAAATAAAACCTACAAAAAACAAAATAAAAAGAAACGTTTAAAAATAAAATAAGAGAAATAAAATTCAATTAAGGAATACCCATTTCGTGCATCTTGTCGATACATTTACCAAATAGCAGACATCACCTGATCATATCTACCCTCTATTAAACTTTATATGAGTTAAAAAAAAAAAAATTTGTAGATTGATGCCTAAAATGGTTTTTTAAAACAAACCAACAAGTCCGATTCGTTTCAAGTCAAGCACCTAAAAAAAAAATTAAAGAAAAAAAATTCGAATAACTAATCGGAAAATACACCGGTGATCGTCTATCGCTGTTTTCAATTTTAGTGCGTTTATAGCATCGATCATGAAAATCTATATAGAAATCGGGGAAATTTACTTTAGTAAGTTATAAAAATTTTGTGTAACACCAACTTCTTACTCGTGAAGTTCACGAATTTTTGAAAATCGATTTTCTTAGAGATTGGTACATTAAATTGATAACGACGATAATATTGTAATAGTTAACTATGTTGCAGAATTTTTTTCCCTTTCGAAATAATGTGTCCGATCGATAACAATAACATGTTTATCGGAAATGCGGCTTTCCATTTTATTGTATACAAGTTTATTGACTTACTTTATTAAGCAATAATATTCAGCCAGTATACGAATATGTTTATTGTTTACATTTACGCCCAAACTTGAATGAACGATACCCTCATATTGGTTTGAAGTTTTAACCAGATTAATGATTTGCACGTGTTACAAAGCCTTAAGTTGCCCTTTTAAACATTACTAAATACCCGAATTTAAAAAAATAAGGAAATTTACTTGGACCTTAAATCAAAAAGTGGGGTGCACAATTGTGGTGCATATTTAGTCAAATTTATTTCATTTATATTATCTGTTTTTATTTTTACTTTTTTTTTTATTGTTTCATATTTGATTACAATTTAAATAACATCGTTTTGTTTTTATTTTTGAAAAACTTCTTTTTTGCAAAATTTTTTATTGTTACGTATTTGATTATAATATCAATGTCCGTGAGCGACTTTAGAAATCAAATCCTATCGAGTTCTGAAGAGAAAATAGTCGAAGTCAATCAAAGGGATTTGATTGATAAGATTTTGGCTCGGTAAGTTTCTTTAATTAAATTAGATTTTCTTTCATTATTTTTAACTTTTTTCTTTCGCCTTTTATTTTTAGATATTCTTCCAAGTTTGTAATATATCGAGAGTTATTACAAAATTCCGGTAAAAATCTTATTTATTATTATTGATTTATTTTATAATATAATAAATGTTTAACTGTCTTTATTAAATAAAGATGATGCGGATTCAAAAAGTATACAAATTAAATTCGAAACTGAAAAAAATATGGACAAAGTTATACGAATTTTGTTCAAAAATAATGGATTCCCTTTTAGGCCTGAAGATTGGGAACGGTTAAAAAGTATTGCTGAAGGAAACCCAGATGAGAAAAAAGTAAAGTTATGCGAAAATACTCGTTAAATTAAATTAATTAATCAATCTAACACTTTTTATAATGGTAACAGATAGGAGCTTTTGGCGTAGGCTTTTATTCATTATTTAAAGTTTGTGAAGACCCATTGTAAGTGATTTTAGTAATAACGTTACGTAAACTTTGTAAACTATTAATTTACGCGTAAATTCGATAGTGTTTCTTCTGGCGGACAAGGAATGGCTTTCTATTGGCGTGGAAACAAATTATATACAAAGCAAGGAGAACGGGAATCAACTGATAATTGGACGACGTTTTTATTTGATATGAGAGAACCTATAGATGTGAGTATTTACAGATTTCTCAAATTTATTACGTGTGACGTGTATCACTCACTATATTAACCTTTTTTCATTAAATAGTTGCCGGACGTTGAAGAATTTGCACGGTTCTTAGTTAATTCATTGGTATGCTTATTTAAATAATATCATATAATCATTAATATTAATTATTATCTTTTTTTATTATTATTATTATATCAAGGGGTTTACGGATAATCTACAAGATATATCTGTGTACTTTAATGAAAAATTAGTAATACAGCTATCGAAAAGAGTACAAGGGCCGAAAGCTACAATGGAAATCGCACCCGGGTTCGATAGGTTTTCTCCACAAGAGTTGTTCTATCTTACTTCGGTAGATGTTAAAGATGTCCGACTAAAAATTGAGAGATTACTTGTTCCAATAGATATTATTGCAGGAAAATTTCGTCAAGCAAACCCTTCATCCATATTTCTTAAAATTGCAAGTGGAAATTTGGATATTAGAGCCGACTATGAGATTTCTGCGGAGATGAAACGAATTACAAAAAAAGAACTACCACGTGAAACAACCATTCAAATGATTTATACCGGATTCGATGAACAAAACTCGTCTGTAGTTTCTCCAATCTTTAAAGATTTGCTTCCATATCCTGAGCAAGGAAGGATATATATTGGTTTTTCGACTCATCAAACTACAGGATGTTGCTCTCATTTATCGGCTCGCGTAATTCCTACCGTACGTATGCTTATCTCCGTCAATTATCCGTAAAAAACGCATTGCGCTGGAAGGGCTAATCATTCATTAATATTAAAAATTTACATTATTTAGGTGGAACGAGAATCGATAGACTTAGTGGATATAACTTTGGCTAAATATAATAGTGAAATTTTATCTTTAGCAGGAACATTGTGTAGAATTTTGTATGAAGATGAAATGATTAAAATAAATGGAAGAGGTGTTAATACTCAAAGTCGTGGATGGTTTGAAGAATGGGCAGCGCTTGCTTTAACACATTTTACCTTTAATATAACCACACCAAACAAGCAAGTTGGTGAAATAATCGAGTCACAATTTTTCGGTTGTTCTGAAGGAAAATTGACAATTCTTTCAACAAATGGCGTCCTCCCTATATCTGTCGTTCGCATTCCTAACCCAGAAATGGCAGGGTTCATTAAAGCCGTTCCGGTTGTTCCAGAGTTTATATTTGAACGGTGTGAAACATTCTTTAAGAAAGCACATATGATGAAACTTATAAAAAATTTGAACTTTCAAGATGTTTTAATTGAATTGAAAAGTCGAACATTTTCCGAAAATGAAATGATTGAACTTTTAACGTGGTTGATTTCCTATTTGTCGAAAGGGAATATTGTTTATGCGCCAGAATTTGAGCAGTTTAAACAACTTGCACGTATTGATGGTAGACCTTTGAATACGTTTCGATATTTTTTGAATCCATCAGGAGTGATTCCTCCAGATACAATTGTTCCAGATTATGTATTACCATATAATATTTCCGTACATTTCAAACCTTATAAAATTCTTGAAGATCTTGGAAACGTTTTCGGATGGATAGCGTTACCTCTAATTAATTGGGTAAGGTTTATTATCAAAAATCCTGATCTGGAAAATGACCCAATATTTGCCAAAGATGTTCACAAAATCTTAGCAAGAGGTTTTAACAGAATTTCAGGCAATGACAAAAAAGTAATTCGTCAGTTATTTGAACGTAAGAAATGCATTCCAACCAAATTTGGAATGAAGGTTCCCAATGAAGCTTATTTTGAGAATGTCAATCTATTCCCTGACTTACCAACTATCGATTTTGAGAAACCTTCGAATTTTAAGGATTTAATGGATTTTTTGGGCGTTCGAAAGGTAAACAATTTCTCTGAGATTTATTATAATTTTAGAAATAATCATTTTGTGATAAAAATTAATTTTTAAAATTCTTTTATAGGTTGTTGAAATTAGCCTCATTATTGAACGTCTTACTAATCATGAAAGTTGTGATTATATGCAACTTATAAAGTATCTTGTTTCGAAATCAAGTGATCTCAAACCAAATGAAAAAAACATGTTAAAGAGCAGAAACATCTGGCGAAAAGAAAATTCAGATTTGCATTTACCTATTAGTGAATTACATATACCTTTAGAACTTCATCGAGAACTTGATTTACCAGTAATTGAATGGAAAGCAAGATGGGCTCGTAATACATCAGAAGGTATATTAATTTCGTTATAATATATTATTAATTTATTATTATCTCTAATTAATTTATCTTATATTTTTTTTTTTATAATAGAAAGGTTTTTAATTGAATTGGGTATACAACAATATCCTACACTTACAACAATTCTGAAACTGGCAGCTCCTCCGACTCATTCTGAAATTCGCAACAAAGCTTTAATTTATTTTATAAATAATTTTGAAAAAAAATATGCCAGAAGTTATTTTGCAACAGAAATAAATATCGCATTTTTACCTTGTTTATATGATAATTATGCAAAACCTTCAGAATGCTTTATTAATTCTGAATGCACGATAATGAATTTCAAAGTTATAAATAGAGACTATCAATATCATGTGGGAAAATTAGGCGTTCGTCAACATCCTAATCATGAAGAGCTCTTAATTAAGTTATTGCAGAATCCACCACGAGATGAGGATAATGCGGAAAAAATTTTTGAATATTTGGCATCAAGACAAACAGAATTTACTCGTGCTGATTTGAATAGACTTACTTATTTTAACTTTATTCCAATTCGAAATCAACATAATGAAATTATTCTTACATATCCATCTAGATGTTTTTTTAATGTTCGAGAAGAGTACGTATTTTACTGATTATCTTTTTATAAGTTCTTTTAATATAAAATTAAAAATAATCTTCTTTTTTAGATTGAAAGCTTTCTTTCTACAAATTGATTTTGGAGAAAATGCCAATAGATTTTTACAAAGTTGTGGTGTTAGTAACGAACCATCTTCAATGGATTATGCTGAATTATTGGTAAAATCATCGCGTGAATTGTTGAACGCGATTGGCCCAGAAAAATATCTAAATATTTTGAAAAGAATTGCCATTGAATTTAGTATTTTTGGTAATATGGCCAGTAAACTAAATTTAATTTCAGAAATGAGGAAAAAACCTATTTTATTGGCTATAACGAAAGAATCAAGAGAAATCAATTTCGAAGTGAAAGAAATCATCAATTATCGTTTAAACTCGGCCAAAAATATTTTTATAAATGATAATAAGATATATCAAGAAGTTTTTAATCCGTTGATAGCTCCCGAAGATGATGACTTGGAAAATTTGTATAAAGTATATACATAATTGATTCTCATTATTATAATTATGATGAAATCATCATATATTAATTTGTTTTTTTTTTCTATTTAGAAATTAGGAAGTAAATCATTACATGAATCTGTAAAAGAAACTTCGTTTCCAATAGGTGCTACTCGTGAAACTAATAAATCTCAAAATTTTCAAAAACAAATCATAGAAAGAGCGAGTTTACTTTATTATAAATATACTAAGAATGAAATTGAGAAAGATGAAGAGTGGCTTAAAAATCTAAAAGTTAGAGAAATTGATCATATAAAGACAAGTTATACGTTAGGAGATATTAAAAAGACTAGTAATAATAATACTAGCATCCTTCTAAACGGAATTCTTTATATAACATCTAATACGACTCAACTTGATATTTCACAACATATAGCCAAGAATATTTACAAATCACATGAATGGAAGGATATCTTTACTGTTAACACACTTTTAACTGCTTCTTTACCAGAATTAAAAGGAATGAGATATCCGGTTGATCGTATATTACAACAACCTAATTTACAACAAATTTTTAATGATCAAATAAATACGAAGCAAGAAAGCGAAAAACCTATTTCCAATGATAAACCTTCAATAGATAACGGTCCTATACTCTTTCAACCTCAATTTAATCAATTATCTCAAGGGTCAGCAATATCTCCGAATATTATTAATACATCTAATACAACAAATCACAATAATTATCATGCGAATAAAAAACCGATTAATATAATAAATAAAGATCCCGTCACTATAACAAATAGGGAATCAGTTAATGTAACAAATAAAGGACCAGTTACAATAACAAATAAGGGACCAGTTACTATAACTAATAGGGAATCAGTTACTGTAGCGAATATAGAACCAGTTAATATAACAAATGAGCGGTCGATAAATATAACTAACGAAAAATCAGTCAATATAAAAAATGGGGAACCGGTTCTTATAACTTCTGAATCTACTCGAAATCTACAAAATTTTTTACAAAATGCTATCAAAGCTTGTTATTCTAATCCAAAAGGTATCATTAATAATCAAACCAATACAAATAATATCATAAAAGCTTATAATTTCAACATGGGTAGCATTATTAATCATCAAGATAGTATTAAAATTGTTCGTGAAAGTCAAATGAATTATTGTAGCATTGTATCGGGTAAGTAATAAAATGTTATATTATTGTTTTTACCGATATTTATATACTGTTTTTATTTTTAGATTTATATTGTGTTGATACCTTCCAAGAAGTCGAACTTCATATTCCTGAAGGTTCAGTTCAATTATCTCAAGAGTTCAATGCTTCATTAAACAAATTTATTGATATGCTGAAAAGTCTTGCAGATGTTTTTGAACTTGCACCAAAGGATATTCATGTATTTTATGATGGTATTTCAAACTCAATAGCATTCAATCGTAATAGAGAATTATTTTTCAATTTAAAATTTTATCATGAATTACATGACGAAGAATGTAAAAATAAACCTACAATTAATGCTATGACTTATTGGTTTATGATGTTTTGCCATGAATTAGCACATAATTTTATTCAACATCATAATTCTGAACATGAAGTAAGTATCATATTATTATTGCTTGTTAAAAATATATTGTATATCTAATAATTTTATTTTCTTTTATTTTTTTTCGTTAGTACTACTTTTTATTATTTGCGGAAACTTATATGTCAAATTTCTTAGAAATATTGAGAAGACGCGAAATTTTTTGAAAAAAAAAAAAAAAAATAGTAAAAATTATTGGTTAAAATGACAAGATAACAATGTAGAACAGAGATATATTATTTTAGTTTTTTTTTTTTTTATTATATAAACTTATTTTCTTATTTAAAATCTAATAAATATTTGAATGTTGAATTATTTTCACAAAATTTTTATTAAGAAAGATTTTGATTTTGTTTAAATGTTAAATGATAAAAGAATTACAATCAAAAAAAACTTTTCCTTAGACAAAGACATTCAATCTTTTAAAAGAGAATTGAAATCCAAACCTAATTTGAAATTTCATTAGAAATAATATGACCGTACAAAAGGAAACCGATTCAAAGAAAAGACAACTAGTCAAAAATTTCTCTAGTGATTTAGATGATAATGCTGAGATCTTTGCAACTTTGATGCCCAATTACAAAATCAAAATCAATAAATTAAAGAAAATTTATAACACCGTTAACAATGTTAGTCGTTTAATTATTGAAAACTCAAGTAACAATAGCAATAATAATAATAATAACAACAACACATCGGACATGGAAGGTATCATTGAAGGGGGCAATGCATTTTCTGAACGTAAAAGAATCATCATACAATAATTTGATGATGATGATGAACAAAAATAATAATAACCCTTTTCTTTTCAATAATAATACTAATATCCCCACTTCAGTAACACATTTTCAACTAAAACAACAAAAAAAATTATTCTTCTAATACAAAAAGAAAAAACAAAAAAAAATCAGACACAATACACGTTAACGAAAATCATGTGACCTTACGATTAATGCCTTTACAACAATCGCAACTTTAAACGTTCAACATTTAACAGAAATCAAATTAACTATACTTTATGAATATATGGATAAACACAAAATTGATATTTTAGGTCTTTCAGAAACTTGTATTACTGAGAAATCCTTAAAATATTTTAATAGTTATAAAAATGATAATTTCACAATAATTGTTCATAACGGTAGCAATCAGTCAGCATCACAATAAAGGAGTTGCTTTAATTATTAGAAACAACATTTTCAAATATAACAATAAAATTACTAAATATAACTGGAGAATAATTACCACAGACTTAAAATTTCAACCAATAAAAGAAGGGAAACAGAAACAAATGGAAATCATTTTACAATTTACAATACAAAACATATCTACATCGGCGTAATAACAATTTAAAGAATAACAAAGAACTTCGGGTGTTTAAAAACTAGGGGATCTTAATTTATGGGACCCACACAAAGAATATTATGATATGTATAATTCTGGGAGAGAAGTAACAACTTTTCCAATAATAATGTTACCCCTCCAATAATGAGACGAATTGATTATATTCGGACATCACAAAAAATTTTTGAAAATTCTTTTCAAGCAAAAATTAAAGTAATTGATAAAATTAAGACGGATCACAAGTTGTTATATATTAACAATAATTTAATCCATACAGAATAATACTATCGAACAAACTGGAATGTTCGATGGATGATCAAGGCAGGCCGAGCTTCAAACTATCAGAATCGGTGTCATTGTATATAACGACGAGAATTTGCAAACTAAGGTGGAAAAGGTTCTCGGACAGCGCAAAAGCCGGACTCAGTTCTTGGTATTGATAAATTCAAACTATTATTGACTATTTCTCCAAAAATCCCAACACTGAATTACCAAGTGACCAGGATGACTCTATCATCGATTCAGAAGAGGAGATTTCGGATGGCCAGAATAATGCATCAGAGGTACAAGTGAATCTCTTGGATTCAGCACATCAACCGCATCTATTCCATTAACCCATGTCTCTAATTCTTCAGGTGAATCCCAACTGAAGTATGGCGTGATGAAGGGGATTATTATGATGATGATGATGACATGTATGATGAAGGATGTTATTGCGAAGATAAAGGATATTATTATCGTGATGGAAGATATGAAGGAAAAGTCTCGCCAATGACGAGTCCGATCATCTCTCCAGTATATGCTTAGCAGCTTAGGAAATTAATTCAGAAACGGATGATATGATCTAGCCATGTGAGATCGATCACCTGAAACGCGCAGAAAAGATATCGGGAAAATTCTTGCCGAAGAATATATTCGCGTTGTTTTTCTAATGAAAAATTCTTCCCTACCGAAGCGTTCTAATTTCTTACTCAAATATGAAACACGAACATGCTCGCCTTCTCGAAGTCAGATTTTCTTAGTAAAAACTGTTTTTGCAAATGATCAAAGTCTTGACATTTTTATCTTTTTTTTTCTAAGCAATGTGAGGAAAAAAGGTGGGCTATGAAGGACGGGCTATGGGTAGAATAGAAGCGAACAGGATAGACTTTAATATGAATCACAGGCCAAGTCCCGAGCTTTTGTATTTATTTTATCTCTATATTAATAAAGTGAGTTTTTTACATTTGCCAATAACATTGAATAATTCCTGTTGTGTATAAAGTATTATCAATTATGACATCCGAGCTTGAGAACAGGATCGAGGAGTTAGAGAAGGGTAGGGGCGATACCGATGCTGAAAATATTAAGCGTGATATTGAGATTTATGAGCTTAAAGCTGAAGTAGCAAAATTAAGGCTTGATATTGATGAACTTAAAAAGAATCAGAATCTAAGAAAAATCGCAAATTCCCGACTAGATGCATCCAGATAATAATATCATCCTCCTCTCTGAGCTTGATGTCTTCTTCCAAAAATATCGAATTGCATTGGAGGTGCAAGGGGCTCAGCATCGGCTTCATAGCACTAGTTGGCTTAAAGATGTCAACAAACTCAAGGATATTGTTGGTCGTGATCGGAAAAAAAGAACTCTATGTCAGCTTAATGGAATATACCTTTTGTGAGAATCCGGAAATCATGATTCCGCAGAAGATATATAAATTTAAAGAGTATATTGATCGAAAAGACTTAAATCTTGATTAATTTTTACGTGCTTATACAACGACTTAACATCATGTGGATAGTATTAATTATATATGGCTTATATGATAAAATTACGTTTTCAAAAAGACGATCGGTCGGGGAAGTATTTGTTAAATCAATCACCTGAAATTCTGGAATAGTTTTAGATTAGAATTTTGCATCTGCTCAGCCATGGAATTTGCATGCCCTATTTGCAAAGGAAAACATGTGAATTATAGATTACATGGCGAATGGTATAGAAATGGAACAGAATGTGGTCTTACCTGCAACAAGTTCAAGCGATAAACTCAAGGAGATCGATCACCTGAAAATGTGCTGATCCTGATTTGTGCAACAATAGATTTCTTATAATACATAGCTTTTTCGCAATTTTTTTCTTTTTCTAAACTGTATAACTGTCTACTGCTTGAAATGTCTACCGATAATACTTCGTATGAAGTCGTGAAAGAATTTGACACGGAGGCTCTTATCGTTTTCTTAGAAAGAAAAAAAACTTTGACCTTAGCGCAGATTTTACGTGATCAGGGGATTGATGGTGATAGCTTTCTTATGTTAAACAAAGAAAGACTTAAAGAATGTAACATTCGACTGGGATCAAGAACTAAGCTTGTCAACTTGATTAATAATTTAAACAACCAAAGTAAGTTCTATCATAAAATAGTTTAACATTTGTACGTCCCCATCTTTCATCTTTCAAGGCGTAGTACTTATTACTCGTTTCTGTGATTTGCCTTTTCTTTCCTGCTTCTTATCATCAACCCGCCAAAAAAACATATTCGGGTTATGTAAAGAAACCCGTTGTTATTGGTAAGTGAGTTGTAATAGATTTAGTTAACGCAATCTGTTTTTTTGCAATTATAATTTGTGCTAAAGGTTCTTTTTTTTCTATGTAGCTGGCACGAAATTCCCAGACCGCGTTTGTATATTCATGGATAATTCTAATTTCATAGCACAAGGGGAGAACTTTATGTGGAACAATAAACTTGACCACCTTCCTTACAATCAAATCATTTTTGATTATGTTTTACTCTTAAAAAAATTGTGGGTAATCGTGAGTTAGGTAATACCCTCATAATTGCAGGTTCTAATATCACACCGGGCGACTCAATCTTTAAAGAATATGAAGTCAATGTGTTTGGAAAAAATTGTGTAGGCAAAGAAAAGGGTGTCAATAACTTCATCACACTTAAAATAGCTAAAGTGATTTACACAGAAAATCCTGGTACATTTGTTTTGATTTCTGGAGACAGTGACTATTATAAAAAGTTAGTGGAAACTATCAACTACAAATAGAAAGTCGAAGTCTGGTTCTGGAAATTGGGTATATTAAATTCACTTAATAGACACGAACATACTGATCTTTGTACAAAACATTTGTTTCCCATGAGAGTATCAGATCAATTCAAGCTTTCTTTACCAATCTCTATAGGGGGTATTAGGTCTCATCAAAGACGACAACAAGATACGCTACATACAACCTGAACCATATTATAAGTTTTTTATATATGTAACTGGATCCAATTCTAGTAATTATTATAATAGAATAGAAACTCTTGAGATCACCTGTCATGCTATAGTTGAAGATAATGAGGTAGTGGATTGGTTTGCCAATTTAAACCTATTCAGTTGGATTCACCGGGAAGATGAGAAGATCATCATGTACCTTGAGAATAAAAAAGAATTAAATATTACAAAGGAATGGATTGCGAGAGAATGCAAGGAAATATCAATTTTGGAAAAGAAAGAAAGTGAGCCAATAATTACATTCAGTTTTTCATTAATTGATTATTTAATTTTAAATGTCAAATTTGGATTATTATTTAGGTACAAAGAAAATTAAACAGAAATTTTTTTTATAAGAAATATTAATTATTTGTCGTGCATTTATTTTATATCAGTCAAAAAAATGACTGCTTAAAAGTTTATTTCAGCAATGTAGGTTGGGATATTTAATCACTATAACAATATTAATCTTGTATATCAATTGATGCAATGTAAAAATAATAAAGTTTGCTTAGATTTCATTCTTTATCTTTTTTAACTGAGTGTATACGAACGTGTACTATATGAAGTTGTAACTGTGCATTGAAAAATAAAGGTTACCATGTGTGTAATACTGTAAAAAAAAGTGATCACCTGAAATGTGCAGAAGATATTTGGTAAAATTCTTGCCGAAGGAATAGGGGCTGTGTAATGTGTGAATCGTATATATATTCACTTTTTTCTGAGTCCCAATTTATAGGTAATTATTTTTTGTATCATGCCTCCCGGCCACGCTATTATTCTATCAATAAAACAATATCCAGGTATGAATATTTTTTCCGGCAATCATGTATGCTAATCGTCTGATTCGCAAGGGAGGATTAACGTAATAACGAAATGCCCTTTTTCCTTCACATGCTCAGAAAAAAGATAAAATGATATCAAGACTTCAAGGATATATTTTTTCTTCCGTAAGAGGTTAGTCAAAATAAAGGATAACTTTTCTTCTGCAGATCAAAGATCAAGGGGGTGAAGATCCGGGGAATTCTTTCTCTTGCAAAATTTACAAGTGATATAAAAACAAGCTGATAAAAGGTTTTTCCCCGAATTTTAACCCTGTGCTTGACCATTCAACAAGTATTCAGACCGCACAATTACAACGAAATTGATCATATAACAATGAATTACAACACTTTGATTATCCAAATCCAAGAAACGCCCCTCGTTAGACATATATTAAACAGGATAACATGCTTTACGATACAGAATTCAAAAGGAAATACAAAGAAGTAAATGATTATAATGAAGAAAACAATGAAGGCTCTCTAGTAGCAGCAGATTAATTTTTTTTGTTTGACAGAAATATTTAGTAATTTTAGTAATAAAATTGTATTTTTTTTTTTTTGCAATTAAACAATTATGGAATAATTTATTTTTAACTGTATATTATTGAATACTTTTAACTCTAAATGGGAAAATTTATGCGACCTTGAGTAGATCTCTATCATGGGAAACTTGCACGGTCAAGAATCTCGAATTTGTTTCTTTAAAAAAATAAAATCCAATTAATAACTAAATAATAAAATAAACGCTCTAGTAAATGAAACTTACAAATAAAACTAATCAAAATTTGCTCATAAAGGAACAATATAGAAGAAAAACCCTAATATTATTAATTTTATCTTTACAGTTTATGAGAGACTATAATTATTTTCTTTAAAAAACGGTAATTTATTACACAACATTTAGAGTATTCATTTTTATGGTAATTTTCATAGTAATTATGATTGCCAATTTGCCATTATTATCATTTTATTACGTATTAAGTTCGTCACTTAAATCATTTATTTTTGTATCATTTTTTTTTTCTTACTTTTTTCAATATTTATTAACTCACAGAAGCTAGCTGCGGATCCAATACAAAGCTTAAAGCACATTTAACTTAAGAAGCCCAAACCATACCTGGTTAATGATATTGGCGATTGCAACTATAATGGCAATGCTCTTACTTTACGCCAAATAATATTTTAATGGTGGCGCAGTCCGGAAAAACTCAATATATCCACCAATTGACTTTGGAAAGTAATATATATAGCCGGACTGTCGGAGAATTCAAGTTTATTAAGTATTTTACTACAATATTCCAAAATGTCCTTGGATGATCTTAGAGATCAAATTCTTTCGAATTTTAACGAGGAAAGAGTCGAAGTCAATCAAAGACTTTTGGTTGATAAGATTTTGGCTCGGTAAGATTTCTATTTATCTCATAACTTTATAAATTTCTGTAATTGCTATCTAAAAGAAAACTTTCCAATTAGATACTCTTCGGAGTTTGTGGTATATCGGGAGTTAATGCAAAATTCTGGTAAAAATTTATCATTTCCTATCATTTGTTTTGTGAAACACTAATCGTCGTTACATTATGTGTTAACATCAAAGTACATTAAATAAAGATGACGCGAAGTCGTCAAGTATCCAGATTGTATTTGAAACTGAGAATAATAAAGTTATACGAATTCTCTTCAAAAATAATGGGTTCGCTTTTAGACCTGAGGATTGGAATCGATTAAAAACAATTGCCGAAGGAAATCCAGATGAGCAAAAGGTGCAATATTTTTTTATTAATATTTTTGAATGAGATTTTGTCTCTAACTTTACTTTAATAACGCTAACAGATAGGAGCTTTTGGTGTTGGTTTTTATTCATTATTTTCATTTTGTGAAAATCCATTGTAAGTAATAATAAAGAAAGGATCGACTCTTAATCGACCATTGGTGAATATTAATTCACGTTTCTTTTAAATAGTGTTTCTTCTGGTGGACAAGGGATGGCCTTTTATTGGCGTAAAAACCATTTATTTACGAAACAGGGATCAATT
Organism: Rhizophagus clarus; assembly: GCA_015698045.1. Classification (NCBI taxonomy): domain Eukaryota; kingdom Fungi; phylum Glomeromycota; class Glomeromycetes; order Glomerales; family Glomeraceae; genus Rhizophagus; species Rhizophagus clarus. The sequence continues at coordinate 1,132,447 of BLAL01000013.1, read as the reverse complement.
GAAGACAAAGACAAAGGATGGACAACATTTTTAATGGATACAAGAGTGCCTGTAGAAGTGAATATTCATTATTCAGATGTTTTAAACTTTTGCATATCAATATTAATATTTGCGTATCATGATTATCGTAGTTACCGGACGTTGAAGAATTTGCACGATTTTTGGCTAATTCATTGGTATATTGAATTTACCTATTAATATAGTAATATTATAATATAAATTTATATACACTATTTTTTTCATTAAATAATAATAGGTGTTTACAGTGAATCTTCAAGAAATAACTGTGTATTTTAATGATACAATGCCCATAAAACTATCAAAGAAAATGGAAGAACCAAAATTGATGGTCATTGCATCTGAATACAATACGTCTTCTCCACAAAATTTATTTCATCTTACCTCGGTAAATATTAGTGATGTTCATCTAGACGTTAAGTACCAGGAAAGAAAATCGGCAATATTTTTTAGAATTGCCAATGGAAATTTGGATGTAAATGTCAGTGATGCATTTTCTGCAGAAATGGAACGAATTACTAAGAAGAAACCACCAAATAAAACAACTATCCAAATGATTTTTACTGGGTTTGATGAACATAGTTCGTCTAGTGAAAGCGTTTCTTCAGTCTTTAAAGAGTTATATCAATATCCAGAACAAGGAAAAATACATATAGGTTTTTCAACTCATCAAACTACTGGGTGTTGTTGTCATTTAGCCGCTCGTGTGATACCTACTGTATGTATACTTTGAAGTTTGATTTATGTTATCGTTTCTTTTTTTATCTAATTAGTTAAATTTATATCATTCAGATGGAACGGGAATCAATTGATTTAGCGAATAAAACATTGGCTAAATATAATAGTGAGATGTTATATTTAGCAGGAACGCTGTGCAGAATTTTATATGAAGATGAAATGGCTCAAATAGCACAATTATATAATGAAAAGATTAGTGCTGGTACTGAAGACGAAGACAATGTAAAGTCTACTCGTGAATTGCTTGAAAATCGGGCAGCACATGCTTTAAAATATTTCACGTTCAATCTAAGTACACCAAATGAGCAAATTGGCAAAATAACTGAATTACAGTTTTTTGATTGCTTGGAGCAAAAATTATCGATTTTATCAACGAATGGAGTCCTTCCAATATCTGAAATTCGCATACCTAATTCAGAAATGGCAGCATTCATAAAAAAAGTTCCACTTGTTCCTAAAATTATGTTGGAACAATGCGACTCATTCTTTAAGAAAGCAAAAGATAAAATGGAACTTATATTAGAGTTGACTCTTCAAGATGTTTTATATGAATTGAAAAATCGAGTACTTTCTGAGAATGAAATGGTTAATCTTTTAAAATGGTGGATTTCTTACAAATCAAAAGAAAATACAAAATCTAGAAATAAAAATGATTCTAACCAAGTCCCAGCACTGTCCAGCTTTATTACCGTTGATCCTGCTGCAGAGTTTATGCAACTTGCTCGTATTGGTGACAGACCTTTGAACACATTTCTTTATTTCTTAAACCCGGGTATAATTCCTCCAGATATCAATATCCCAGATGAAGTGTTGCCGTATACTATTTCTAAACATTTAAAAAGTCATGATCTTACAAAATGGCTTGGGTGGACTGAATTAACGTTGGTTAATTGGGCAAAGTTTATCGTCAATAAACCTAATTTAGAGGATGACCCTGCGTTCGCTAAGAAAGTTCATCAAATTTTAGCAAGAAATTTAAATAATACGTCAAAGGAAAATAAAGAAATCATTCGTCAGTTATTTGTTCAAAAGAAATGCATTCCGACTAGTTTAGGAATGAAATTTCCAAATGAAGCTTATTTTGAAAATGTCAATTTATTCCCCGACTTACCAACGATCGATTTTGAAAAACCTACGAGTGTTAAGAATTTAATGGAGCTTTTCGGTGTTCGAAAGGTAAACGGAAATTTTCTTTTTTTTTTTATTTGATATTTAAAGTATCAAGTCAAGTTTAATTTCTAAATTTATTTATAGATTGTTGAGCTAGGAATCATTTTTAATCATCTTAATGGCCAAGATGATTGGGATCATATGCAACTTTTAAAATATTTAGCTTCAATGTACGATGATCTTACGGAAGAAGAAATAACGATATTAAAGAACAAGCCCATCTGGCTTAAGGAAAATTCCAATGGCAATAATAGCAATGAATGTGAGGAAGTGAAACCAAAACAACGTTTTATTGCTAGGAATTTATATACACCTATATTAATATATCGTGAATTTGGATTACCAATAATTAGTTTGAAAGGAAGATGGTCTCATAATACTCAAGAAGGTACATCGATTATCGTTAAAATTATCAACAAAAATTATTTAATAAATATGATTACAACATGTTTACCTTTTAAATTTTATAGGAAAATTTTTAATTACATTAGGCTTACGAGAATATCCCACGCTTGAAAAAATTCTAGAATTGGCAACACCTTCAACTGATTCTCAATAGCAAAGCTCTTAGATATTTTATTGATAATTTCGAAGAAAAATATTCCGAAGATTATAATCCAGACGAAGTAAACGTTGCATTTTTACCTTGCTCAGATCCAAATATTTACGCAAAGCCCTCAGAATGTTTTATTAATCCTGAATGTAAGATAATGAAATTCCAAATTATACGTCAAGATTTACGATTTCAAGTAGAAAAACTCGGTATTCGCCAGAATCCAGATCGGGAAAAACTCTTAAATAGGTTAACCCAAGATCCACCACAGGATGAGAATAATGCAAAGGAAATATTTGAATATTTAGCATCACAACAAGCATGCTTTACTTATTCCGATTGGAAAAAACTCTCTGATTTTAAATTCATTCCAACTAAAAATGAAAAACAACCGCTTGTTAGTCCATGCAGTTGTTTTTTAATAATTCAAGATGAAATGTATGTATAGTATATCTTATAATTTCATTTATTTGTTTATTTAATATGACGTAAAAATGTATGTATTTTTTTTTTGTTTTCTTAGGTTAAAAGATTTCTTTTCATGTGTCGACTTTGGGGAAATTGCCAACAGGTTTCTTTCAAGTTGCGGTGTTAAAAACGAACCATCTCCAATAGATTACGCTGAATTGTTGGTAAAATCATCGCACAAATTGTGGAATTCAATTGGAAATGATGCAGAAAGTTATCTGTTTATTTTAAGAAAAATTGCTATTGATTTCAAGTACCTTAGCACTATAGCCTGTAAATCAAATTTAGTTGCAGTAATGAAAAAAGCACCTATTTTAGTAGCTGTAAAGAAAGAATGTAATGAAATTAACCGTTATCATTTAACTTCGGCTGAAAATATTTTTATAAATGATAATATTATATATCAACAAATTTTCAATCCATTAACAGCTCCAGAAGAAGATTATTTGGAATTTTTGTACAAAGTAAGAACTCGTTTTTTTTTTTATTGGTGTACGATGTACGAGGTACGAGGTAAGAACTCGTTTTTGAGCCATTATTTAACGGAATCGAATAAATCTCGTTTATTTTTTCCTTATCTAGAAATTAGGATGTAGATCATTGCATGAGTCTGTAAAAGAAACTTCAACCAAAAAAGGCATTATTCGAGAAACTAAACAATCTCAACAATTTCAAGAGCTAATTGTAGAAAGGTCAAGCTTATTCTTTCATAATTATCCTCAGTATGTGATTAAAAGAGATGAAGAATGGGTTAAAAATCTAAAAGTTAGGGAGGTCGATTATGTGGAAACGAGTTATACATTAGAAGATATTAAACATGTTAAAGAAAATAGTACTACTATTCTTCAAGGTGAAAACAATTTATGGGCTCTTTATATAACATCTAATTCAAATTTATCTGATATTTCACAACATATAGTCAAATATATTTATGAATTTCATGATTGGAAAGATATTTCATTCATCATTGTGCTTTTAACAACACCTTTATTAAGTTTAAAAGAAATGGGATATCCAGTTGATCGTTTATTAAAACAACCTAACTTACAGCATATTGTTGATCAAATGATAGTTAACCAAGTAAATGAAGAGAATTTATATAATAGTTTGTCGGATACTGAAATTCCAATTACCGATAGTTCAGAATTTTCAGAATTTACAAAAACAAATCCTTTATTGTACTCTCCAACAGATTCATCCGCATCTTATTTTGGAGATTATAACGATAATGTTTCGTCAGCAAAGCGGAAATCAGTTAAATCAGTTATAACTTTCGAAACTACTTGTATCCTAAGAAATTCTTTACAAAATGCTATAAATGATTGTTACCTCAATTCAGAGAATATTGTTAATAGCCAACCTAATACCACCAAAAATGCTAACGATCAAGTTAATACCAATATCAATAGGAAATTTTACAATCCAACTATAAAAACCAATAGAATTGCAAATAATAAAACTTATTTTCAAAATGATATGGAAACTATTGATGAATACCAAACGGATTACTGTGACATTATACCAGGTATAACTATTATATAATATATGTTAATTATACGGATTGTGTTATGTTTTTAAATTTTGACTTGCTATATAACTTTTATTAGATCATTTGTTGTATAGTATCGGGAATTTACAAGGAATTGAACTTTACCTGCCTAGAGGTTTTGAACAATCAGAACTCTTGCCACAAGAAAATACTGCAGCATTAAATCGATTTATAAATATGCTGGGAGATCTTATAGATGTTTTTAAACTTTCATCAAGGAATGTTCATGCATTTTATGATAATAATTCAAACACAATTGCATTCAATCGTAATAGAGTATTATTCTTCAATTTAAGATTTTATCTTGGATTACATGATGAAGAATGTAAAATTAAGCCTACAATTAATGCCATGACTTATTGGTTCATGATGTTTTGTCATGAATTATCACATAATTTCATTGAACATCATAGTTCTGAACATGAAGTGAGTGTTACCTTTTTTAATTTATATAATATTTACAACTTATAATCTAATTAATTTTTATTTTCAAATAGTATTATTGTTTAGCATTTGCGGAAATTTATATGCCAAATCTTTTGGCAATAGTGAGAAGACGTGAAATTTACTGGTAATTAATAATTTTAAAAAAATAGTGAATAATACAATAACGGTAAAATAGGTAGAAGAATTGTTATGATTTAATAAGAGATGCATATTAGAACTTTTGATTTTTATACATACTCTTAATATTATTATATAAACATGAAATAAAAAAAAATATCATTTTATTGCCCTTAATATGATTTACTGTAAGTTTAATAAATATTATACTAGTATGACATTGACTAATACGCTAATATATTTCAAACATTATATCATAACGGCAAAGAAAGTCCAAAACATCTTTCATTAAGGAAGATTTGTTGAGAATGAATCAGAAGTCAATGAAAATTATTATTGTAAAATGTTTTTAACCCATTTGAAAATTCTTACTGAAAACTGATAAAAACCGAATTAACCAATAAAAATTGTAAACATTTTAATTTAGATGTGCAACAATGTTACTGCAAAAATACTGCAATGTAATGTATTGCATATTTCTAATTATTTTTACTCTTTAATAACGTATTCTTTATATCAAGATATAAATGGCACCTTGATAATATCACTATTTGAATTTACTTAAAAAATATTTCACGAGGAACTGAATAACTTCGATATCAATTTATGCAACATGATAATATGACGCAGATATCAGAATTTACTTAAACCCTAGTCAGTTCCTCATCAGTTCCACATAGTTCTTAAGTATAAAAAGTTTCTTTTAATAATCTGTGGGAAAAAAACACATTATTCAATTGTAATATTCTAATTAATAGCTTTATACATAATTTATTGCGTTGTAATGAATAGTGCTCCTACCGGGTCATTTCGGGTCGGGTTTTGAAGATATACCCGACCCGACCTAAGTGAAAAAAATCAAGACCCTAAACCCGACCCGAGTATGGCTTGACTCGATATCCCGGGTCTAAACCCGAATTTTTAAGGAAAAAATTACATTTATTATAACTAATTAGTAATCGTTCAATAACTCGGGTCAACCGGGTTGGGTCATGCGGGTCACCAGGTCATAAAAATTATTAAACTCGACCCGAGCTTTTTAAGTCGGGTCGGGTTGCATAACCCGGGTTAACTCGTACCGATCGGAGCACTAGTAATGAATTAGATTATAAAATTATAGGTGTTAATTAAAATTTATTTAATATTTATTCTTTAACAGTTAAATAATTTATCAATTTTTTAATTTTTTTCGTTAAACATTATGGAATTTCTAATGAACTAACTTTATGATATTCTTCTCACTTTAGGATAGATTTATTATCTTCAGGTTGAAAAGTAAATTTATAATAGAAACATCGAAGGAATTAATTTACTTTTCAACAATAATTTATTTTTTGCTTAGGAACTTAATCGGAGCTGCGCCATACAGATCAAGTGGCCCTAACCCGCAAATCGGGGATATGATTCAGACAATATATCACTTAATTTTAAGAATGTGTATTTAAATACCATGATCGTATCGTATATTATATGTCTTTATAGTTTATATCTTATATCCTAACGTAAATCCCATAATAATAAAATTAAGCAAGGTGATTATTGCCGTTGATGAAGAATTAACGTAATTAACTTCGAATGATTTGGAGAAATGATTAATCCGATTTTAGCGATAGAAATAATACCAAAATATAAAAGGAAAAAATATTTCCAATTAAAGAAACAATCTCTTTGGTCATATAAATACGTATGAATACGATTATATTTTTACTATTAACCGGGTTTTCCATATTTCATAATGTGAAAAGCAAGTACATTGTAATATTTTAATACGTCCACTCCGTAAAAAATAAATTTCTAATAACTAATAATTCTAAACCTACACAAGCACTAGCTATTAATAACGAAGATTTATTTTTTTTTACCTAATTTTAATTTTCTTGGTTATACCTAAAGATTTGTCCCATTCTTTAATCCAATCACAACCATAAGCCCAAAGTAAATTGATTACTATTAAATTTTTGATATATCCGTAAGGAACAAAACCCTTTATTCTATCTATAAACGTCAAATGTTCCGAAGAATTTTTAATCTAAATAGTAAACGAATAATTCAAATAAAATTATTATTATAAGAAGAAATTAATTCATTTAATAATGAAATTGACGATTCGATGTATAATAGAACGATTTTCCGGACATATCTATAAGTGCCCGAACTTTTCCGCATCGACACCACATAATGGACATACCTATCCTTCGTAAATTGAAAAGAAAGATTTTCATTTGACTATAAGCCGATAACTCCTCAATCACCTATTTCACTTTAAAAGCATTTTCTTTTTAAAGATGAGAAAATTCGAAATTGCTAGATTTAATCTTATTTAAATGTGTAATAGTATTCAAACTGTCGGTATGAATTGTTTATAATTATGTGGTACGACCATCATCGATGAAGGCCAATGAAAAATCTTAATAGTTAAGTTTATAGAGTAATCCTTGTCATAAACGAAACTGTCAGACATGCTTGATAAAGTTTTATTAATTGTTGGATATATAATAATTTGGCGAATTATCGGTATATTTAATAATAGGGTTATTTTGTTGTTCTTGTAATGGTTGACTCAGCTGCATTCCTATATTATAATCTTCACGTTAACATTTATATATGTGAATAGTTTTGTTAAATACTGAAGTAAGTTTAAATTACAACATATATATGTCCAATATTAAAGTCGCAATCGTCATATTGTTTTATATATTTTTTTATCGTTGTTCATTAGCGTAAAATCTACTAAATAGTGAATAAAACTAGTAAAATTATCTTTTCTATATACTTCAATCTACCTATGAAGGCTGCATAATGTAGAAGAGAATAAAAAGCAGCAAAAGGTGCCGTATTAAATTATTCATTATTGTCTCCGGTTTGTTGATACAGAATTGGTCAATTGCCGTTTTGCTTATTGATTAATTCCACTAACCAATAGTTATTTGTTTTGACTATTGACAAAAACGTCCTACGTTTTTTGTGGTGTATGTTGATCGGTTTGTTTGATTATTCTACAAACAAAATTTATTGGTCATAAATTTTTGTGTAACAGACCAAATATCTCGAGACATATATTGAAACCTTTCGATGACCATATTGTGTCAAATATTCGTGTTTAAGTATGTATATTAGTTGAAGGTGTTGTAATAAGATATTGCGAATGTTAGTGACTTAGTGTACAATTCGGGGAGGGATTATTAAGTTTGATAAATAATTTTTCTAAATTCGCACCACGGTTCTATACTTATTATATTATTCTTTTAAATTTCTCCGAGCGTAATTTTTGCACTTAGATAGTTGTATCAAAACCAGTATTGATATCAAAATTAAAATAACATTTTTTGCATAATTTCTCGGCCATTTTTACGGGTGCTGATCAATTTTTAATTAGTGACATCTTTCATTTAGGCCATGAAAATACATGCTGTGGAGTTGAGCATCAATGGTATGATTTAGTGAAGTCAAACAATTTAAAAACTGAGTTTCTTTAAGAAAAAAGACGAAATTCTATTGAAATGTTCTTTTTATTAAAAATCATTTTATCATATTGACATAAATCAATAAATATTCGAATAAATTACCCAGCCAATACATTTTTAACGAAAAGTTTTTTTTTTAAAAAAAAAAAAACAAAAAAAAAAACAAAAATAAAAAAAAAATATATTAAAAAAAGGATCAGTAAATAATCCTGTAAATTACCCAACTGGTCCAATTTTTTTTTTTTTAATAAAAAATTTAGAAACTCAAGTTTATCGTAAAAAAAAAAATTGAACCCTGATTTTTTTATTGAAAAAGTCTTATTAAAAAATGGATCGATAAATAAACCGACATACATGTATCATCTGGGACAATCTGTATTGTTTTTAATTAAAAAACAAGCGTTAATGTTTTTTAATTCGGTTTAATAAAAAATGTTAAAAGACGTTGTGAATGCGTTTTTATAAAAAAAAACATTAAAAATGTTTATTTACTTAAAAAGTACTTTAAAAATACTTGAAATTTTAAAATATACTTTAAAAAATTATACTTATTATTGCGATTTTAAATATATTTTAAGTGTATATTTTTTCATGATATAGTCACGGTTTTCGGTAACGTGACTCGATGAATTTATTAGTCAGATTTATTTTGTACAACTTTATTTATCTTAGAAAATTTTTGCGGTTATGGTTGTGTTGGTTGTTTTTCAAAAGAATAAACAAATAAATAAATAAAATAAAGAGAATATTTATCTTTAAAATGCTTTTCTTAATAAAAAAAAAAAAAATTCAAAAAACGTTTATTAATAATTTAACTGTTAAAATATTTTTTATGATTCTTTTCACTTTATAAAATTTACTGTGTTTTTTTATTTATTAAAATAAGCCTAATAAATTATTTTATTTAAAAGTTTGACAGTAAATCTTTATATTATTTATATAATTTAATAATTGTAATAAAAACAATTTTTATAATATATTAAATAGAAAAGTCTTCCTCAAAACCTTTAACGCTCGAAATATTTTTCAATAAATTTTATATTTCATACGTAAAAAACGCGTTTTATTTTCACAACACAATAAAAATAAGGAATAGAATAGAATAAATAAACTATAATAAAAAGAATAACATACATTTAAGGCGAAGTTACGAGGAAAAATACGCAAAAACTAAATATTAAAGTGAGAAGTGAGAACCATGGAGTATGAAAATTATTACGGTCGATATATCTACTATTTTTAGATTTGTACTACAATGTCACGTTACCGAAAATTTTTTTACAAATTTCGGTAAATTTGATTTACCATGTAAAGGTGTGTAACGCTGCATCCGGAATAAATTTATACCGAGTTTTACCGAATTTTAATGAATCGGTTTAAATATAACCGTTAAGCCATAATTCGATTAATAAAGTTAATTCTTACATTGCATTTGTATCTCCTAACTCCTTTTTAATAAGCGGATTAGGGGAAAAAAAATTTTTTAAAATAGTAATTAACAGCTACGCACCGATATAAGCTTATTTATTATGTATAAAAAGTGTAATTTTACCAAAAAAAAAAGGTTTAAATTTAATAAAAAAATACCTGACATGCCGGTTAAATTCGATGTATTGTATAATAAAAAATGAGTTAATATATATGGGACTTACCGACATGGTTTTCATGTCATTTTGAGCTTTACAGAGTTTTATCGAGTTACGCTCCAAAGAATAATGCCATATGTCAATTAAGAATTTACTGTAATTATAAATTATTAAAAGTGCTTTCCTTTTATAATAATTAAATATAAAATATTTTATTAATATTTTAGTCTTTTAAAGACCGTAGTTCCAAAAAGATTTGATGGTCTTATCGATGAAGACCGTTTAGAGTCATAAGTCTTTTTGGTCCAGTCTTTCTGTCTATAAATAGTTCTGAGCTGCAATGGTCAAAAAAAGAATACGACGAATTACAAATTTTCGGTAGGGAAAATTACTCGCTCCTTTAATTTACCGAAATGTCATTTTAATATGGATTACAAACATATTGAGCATTCCTTTGAAACGAATTAGGAGTTACGAACCTATATTAGACGATACATCGCAAATAGTAATTTTTTAATATGTAAAAATAATAATTTTTTTGTGCGATATTCTATAATTAAATGAATGATTATCATTATTTGTTTTCTTTTTTACTCTATCAATAAGAAAAATAGCGTAATAATAATCCGTAAATATTACGAAAAACAAATAACATTCGTCAACATGGATAATTTAGTTACCGACAAGAATGTCCTTATATGGGCATAAAAAATTTACGATTAATAATATTAAAATTGTATATTGGCTAATTTAGAGTTTAGTAATACTTGAATGGTTTTATTGTTCAAATAGTTGACTTTTTTAGTAATGATCGAAATTTGCACAGTAATATTGCACAATATAAATATATGTAATTTGTTTTTTTTTTTTTCAAACAATCTTTAAAGCTTCTAATCAAAGTTTAGAGAAAAAAAGAAAAACGACAACAATGGCTTTGATATCGTTAGAAAATCTTGGAACTAGTGATTTCCTCTTATTATTAAGTACCGTATTAACAATTTATGTGGCGCAATACTATTATAAATATTTTACCCGTGAAAATCCTTTGCCTGGCCCATTCCCATTCCCATTCGTTGGTAATTTGCCTCAATTTATTTTGCAATCTAAAGGGGATACCAAAGAATTTTATGGGTATAATTACAAGAAATATGGCGACATGTACGAAGTTCAGATGGGTGGACGAGATATAGTTTTATCTAGAGCAGAATATGTTGAGAAACTTCTAACACCTTCGACAAAAAATCCACATATAGGGAGATTTCCGGACAGTAGAGGATTAGACGAATTAGGGGTTTCAGGGAAAGGAATTTTATTAAATGAAAATTATAAATCATGGAAATATAATCGTCAATTTTTTACACAGGCTATCTTGTCACCAAAATTTACTAATGAAGCTATTTATTGGACAAATAACCTTTTCGATGAATTGGAAGGTTACTGGAATAAATTGTTTCTTAAAGAAGAAATTATCAAAGAAAATAAAAATAAAATGGATTTCACTGCATGGTTTAATCAATACACAAATGATATGATTATTAAATTATTAACTGGTGAAAGATCTTATTCAATGGCAGCTTATTTTGATACTCTAAGCGATGAAAAAGCTGATCACCCACCAGCAATACTAAATGATTCTGTAAAATTGGTTAAAGCACTTCGTAAACATCTTTTAGGTTTTATAACATTTGTATTCGTACCTCCTTTCTTACGACATTATGTTCCATTTTTTAAAGATAAAGCAGATGATTTACTTCAAAACGTAACATATATTAATAAAAGACTTGATGAAATTGTTAAGAAACGTAGAAAAGAAATTGAAAATACACCATTGGACAAACCTTTACCAAATGATATGTTGACATCAGTAATTACTGCGAATACACCTCGTGATGTTAATTATACCAAAACTGTTGGTGGTGAAGCCTTAAATAGACCTATGACTGATTCTGAAATTTGTGGTATTATTTTTGACGGATTTCTTGGTGGAACTGATACAGTAAGTAAAATTTTTCAAGAAATATCAAGTTAAACTTGAAACCATATTAATCAATCCATGTTTTTCTTTAATATTAGACTGCAAACTCGATTTCATTCATTGTATATTATCTTGCACATTATCCGGACGTGAAAAGGAAAATGGTAGAAGAAATTGATAGAATATTCCAAGATGATAAAACACGTCCAATCACTGAAAATGATTTTCAAAAATTAAAATATTGTGAAGCAGTTATAAAAGAAGTCTCTCGAGTTTTCACAGTTGTACCTTCGGTTGTAAGAACTACTTCTAAATCTGATGAAATAGCAGGATATAAATGGCCAGCTAATACAATGTTTCGAATCAATATTGATGCTATACATTATAAAGAAGAATATTGGGAAGAACCTGATAAATTTAATCCGGATAGATGGCTGGTAGAAGGTTCTGACCCAAAGAAACTTTCATTTCTCATGTTTGGTGGAGGGTTAAGAATATGTCCAGGAAGAAAGCTAGCAATGATTGAATTAATTTGTTTAATGGCTTTATTATATAGAAAATATGAAATTGATTTAGTAGATATGAATGCTCCTTTAAATGTTGTAAGTGGCGGTGTAACTGCTTGTAATGAATTATTAGTTAAAATCAAACCAAGGAATTGACGTTCTTGCAGTTAGTACAAAGACACGATAAATGATTTTTTTTCTTATTATGTAAAACCAACATTTTATTATTTCTTAAATATTATATATAAATTATATAAATCTCAAGCAATATTTTACAGTAATTAAAGTTAATGCATTGATAAAAATTTTCTTTGTTATATATATAGTCCCGAATACATTTATCAGTAAACAAATAAAGATTTTTTTGACTCGTAAAAATGCAATTGTAATTTTATCCAGACCAAGAGGCATAATGTATGCTGACCGGATTCAGTATCACGAGTACGAAATTACAAATTAATTTTATTCAATTAACGGGTTTAATACGAATCCAGGAACTCTCAATCCCGATTTCTGACGGTGCATTTGTCCTGATAACCTTTGTTCTGAAAAATCAAAGTACTACTGAATGACTATTAATATTGAAATGGTATAATCCCAAAAGTACATAATTGAATTCCATAATCTAGAAAGGATTTCATAATACTAAAATTTTATTATAATCCCGACATTTCATAAGTTCAAAAATCAAAATAATAATGAAAATTAATAATTCTATTATTCAAGATAAATTCTACTTTTTGTATTTCGTATATTATCAAGATTATGAAATTTCGGGATTCTGGCATTTCAAGATTAAGATTTTGTCGGGATATAGGTTTGGGGATTAAAGTAATTCAAGATTATGAAATTTTGGGATTTAGTATGTTAGGAATTTTAACGGATCTCAAATAAGTAAATAACGACTGCTAACCCTTTCACCTACGTACCTTTACCAACATCATTTCACCTATTTACCATTTTCTGACACTGAAAATTATCTGATGCCTTTTTACTAAATTACCATTTGGTACCAAATCCCTACTCACGGTCTTTCGCGGTAGATATTTAATTATTACCTCAAAAGCGCAACATGATTAAGTAATTTTATATGCAGTATTACCTGCATTGCATTGATAGTTATGTAAATTATAATACAACAATCGCTTAATTTGTATATTGTATACAAAACAATTAAACAAATCTGACTAATATTAATTTGCCTTTGTTTTCTGCTTTAAGAGAAATCCTTATTTTGTGTGTTACACTGGATGTGACACAGTATATGAAGTCATGGGTGTGTGAAACCGTGGCCGAAACAATACAAATATTGTGTATCATAATGGCGATCTGGCACTCGTGTCAATCCTTTACTTCCCGTTTCCGTTCGTTGGTAATTTACCTCAATACTATTTGTGGTTTAAAAGAGATGTTAAAGCATTTCATGGATATAATTACAAGAAATATGGTGTCATGTATGGAGTTCATTTTGAACGAAATATAGTTTTAGCTAGGACAGAATATGATGAAAAATTTTTAACGTCTTCGATAAAAAATTCACATGATTAAGTGAATTGAGAATAGAATGAAAAGGAATATTTTTTAATAATGAACTTTTTTTAAGTAAAATAATTTCTTTATAATAATAATAAATGTTTTCTAATATAAACATTATTACTTTCTAATTGATCATTTATTATTACTATTTATTTCAATATTAACAGATAATAAATATAATTTTAACGCTTTTTCTATATCCTTTTTAATATCTTCAATACCATGTTGATGAAAAAATCCAATTAAACTAGAAAACCATGATTCATTTTGTTGATGATCTTCCATTGATTAAATTTAAAAATAAAAATTTTTTGTCTTAATGTAAAAAAAAAAAGTGATTGCAATAATGAAGGCTGTAAATGAGAAATGAAAGGTTTGTTTAATGTGACATAAAAATTGAGGGGATGTGTGTAACAAACAATGCTCTCCTGGCGGAATTGTTCGTAAAAGAATTTTTTTTTTTTTTCTGACGTAGTATATACTCGAATAAGCAGGAAATTTTTTAAAATTTATACAGCATCATTTTACTTTATTATTTATATACCGATATATATATTTTTTTTTATCGTAAAAAATTACAATTATCAAAATTATTTTATCGTTTCTTAAGATTCTCAAATGTCATAATTTTATCAAATTCATTTGGTTAATGATGTAGGCTAAAAATTATTATTTAATAACAGTTAAAAATTTTGTGCTATGGCGATAAGAACATACTTTTTGCATTGTAAGTTATATGGCAACAACAATAAGAGGAATATTGGAATATTATATATGATAAAGGTAAATTTATATCATTTAGCGATCATTTGTCAATCATAAAACACAGATGATTACCTGACGTTTTGTAAATTAATTCCAGAATAGGGTAGCTGGATTTCCAAAAAGGGGGGACCGTTAAAAGCGTGCCGAGAATTTCTAACATGTTCTACGACCATCACAGATAAGAAATGGTAGTGTAGATCATACAAGCCACAGGACATGAATTACTTAATTAGGATAGGTTTCGTATATAGTGGTATGGTTTCATAAAATTCCATCGATAATTACAAGTTTGTGTTCCAGAAGCATTAATGTATCAATAATAAATTTTGTAGATATATGGAGAATACAATTAGAGCTGAAAATGATAAATTCATAAGCTGATTGTCACGTAACCAATCTTATTTGTCCATATAAAATGTAAGTAATAAGCAGAGATTCTTGAAGAAACAATATATGATTATCAAAAATATTAATTTTTAAGTGAATAAACATAACGTGATTTTCTTTTTATAAATCAATATAGTCGACCAATTTTCAAAAGAGATTTTTCTTTATATTCATGCTTCAGGTATAATTTCTCTATGATGATCCAGTAAAACATTTATTTTGATAGTACGGTAACACTGATTATATGGTACTCTGTAGAGTGTTGTATAAATTTTCTCACTTCATTCGAAAATTCATACAGATTTTTTCTCGTATAAGTTTTTTTTGTATATGTTTTTCTGTGATCGATCACAATAATTGACATATTTTGTATTTCCATTTGTTATTCTTTAATAATATTTGTTGGTAATAATAATACAAAAAATAGGACATCAGGCTAACTTCCAGAAAAATATATTAACAGTACATGATTATTCTACGGCTTTTTTACAAACGAGGATAAATAAGAATGTCGTACAGGTAAATTTCTATATGGATTTAGTGTACAAACACGTGCGCAGTTTATTACATCAAAGGAAATAAAATCTCATTTCTGTTTATCGTTGTGGTTTTTACTAAGTGTATAATTCTGTAATAAAAATGTTCCTCATTATTTACTGTTAGAATCTCCTTCTATCACTAGTTCACAAAAGATTTCTAGTAAGTTATAACCGTGAGATCAGTTATAGACTGCCCAAAGGACACAAGAGAAGCAACGACTATTTCTGCTTTGGGTCTACAATGACAAGCAACTTTTATTTTTATTTTTTGTGTATACAGAATTTATGACACTATGCGAACTATTGTTGCACTTATTAAAAAATAAAATAAGGGACGGTAAATATATTGCCTATTTTTTTAACAAAAAATATTGTCTATTTTTAGTTTCGTGAATATTTCATTTATGAAGGATCTCATTAGTGGAACTGGCTAACTGTATAAATTTCCTCACTTCGTTTGAAAATTTAGTTGGGCTCATGCCCATACAGGATTTTTTCTTGTATACTTATTGTATATAGTTTGACTTATAGTTTCATACACTATATCTATAACTGTATAACAATAAAAACAAGACGTATACGAAAAATCTCCATGATTTTCTGAGGTACGAAGAAAATTATGGAGTGCTAAAGCCACGTGAAATGGTAGTTGAGTTACAAGTGAAAAATATAAAACAGTAAGTAGCATCATTCCTTTTTGAGAGACATAACTATGTTTTTGCGGAAGTCCACATGCTAATTATTTCCTCAAGATGAGAATATAACGAATCGATAACATGAGGCTAACTAGGGAGCGAAAACTTGGATAAAGTGTAAAAATTTTTTATCTATTTATAATTCTTGACTGTAGTATCTTCTGAAGAAACGTTTGAATAACGATACGCAATAAAATAGTTTCAGAGCTTGAAATATTTCGATTCTTACTGGAGAAAATAGATGGAGCAGTGATCACGTCTAGCCAATTTGTTTAATATCTCAGAAATACTCACTTTATATAATTACAAAAGGTTAAAAAAAATGTTAATTTTTTATTATAGTACGAAGGATATAACAAACAATTGAAGTTGAATGATCTGAAATTTCGTATATTGTTGATTTGTATAATTTATGAAGACTATTATCAATAGATTTAGGGCTGCTTATTTTTAATAGTTGTATGACACGAAAGAGTACCATGATAATATATGGAATCTGTCTACCCCTACTGGGTTCCCAATGTGAGCACAACAAACCATAATTTTTTCCTATAAAGTTTATTAATACCACTTGCGTACCAATAAAGTAGGTGATAATTGTAACAATCACGTTTGGCTTTGGTTTTTTATTTATGAGGTGTATTATGTTATTCGAATACTGCCATTTACAATAGTTTCTTATTCCCTTGTAAAACTTCATCATATACGTAAAGTATCCTAGACCGGCTATATACTATTTGTATTGATGACGTATATGGAACTGACATATAGTGAGATTATAGGAGAGCTTAATAGTATCTTAGAGTTTATGGAATTTTTCGATCATGACATAGACGCAGTCTCTAATAAATTCGACCTCATCAAGGATAAAGTTCATGTGATTTATTTAGAAAAACCTCTTATTCCTAATTCAGCCGAGACTGTCTTATCTATGTCTATAGATGAATCTGAAACACGTGCAAAAAGTATAGAAGGTTTCTTGATACAAATCAAAAGGGATTTTTAAAAATTACAGGATGAAGTGAAGATACAAATCCAATTGCAAACTGCGGCAAAGTAGAAGAGATCAGTATATTGAGCTAAATAAGGTTGGTTTTTTTTCATGTTTTACGCCTATTGGTCAGGATATTTGATATAGTAATATAATAGCTTTTTTTGTGGTAAAAAATACCTGCACTTCTGTGAAGTACAATATGTTTCAAGGGAATTTAAGCATAATTACTGGCAAGTATTTAATACTTTGTTTGCACCTGGGATGGCATATTAGAGTGTCAGTACGTTAATGCTATTTATTATTCTTTAGATGCAAAAAATGTTTCGGTTAAATTCAAAGATGGAAAATATATAAGTCCGAGTCAAGAAAATGATTTATTAAGAGTCTAGTGAGTGAAATTATTGTTTATGAAACTATAAATTTCAGTCGGAGACTGGGCTACGCCCAAAACTAAGAAATGATGTAATTCCATTATGTTGACAGTTTTATCAAAGATAAGAGAGATAAAACTCTTTTTGTTAATGGCAATGAAAAACTGGTATGCCTTAAGGATATGAAAGACACTTCCAAGGTGGGAACAAATGAAGTACAATTAATCTTTCAGGAAGACACTCATTCAGAAGCCATAAATAATTCTTCGATAACTTCACGAAGATAACGTCTGAGCTTATTTATTATTTGTTAACAAAGGTTTGCGTTTTTGTATTACTGATTATTATTGAGTTTTTTCTTTCAAAAACAAAACATACACTTATATACGCCTATAATAATTTTTAGAAGCTACCTCAACGAAGAACCTTTTTACACCTTATTAGACACAAATACATAGTTACTATTAGCACGTTGTATTTTGTTTCTCTGCTGTATATAGTTGTAAAATTGATTGTGTATATCTATCACGCATTATTTTTTTGAGCAATTGCTATTAACATCAACATTTAATCTTAAATACTATTTGTTAATAAAGATCAGTTTTATAATAATTGACAACATCAAAACCAAGAAAAACGATATTGAAAATAAAATTCATATTCTTTATCAATAGGATGCGCTATATAACATTTCAATGGTGTTTTCAATATAAAAACTTTTTAGGCGATTTTTATGGATAAGAATACTACAAGTGAGTAAAATAAAATTTGGAAAAGAAATTAGATATGTATAGTAAGTCATTTTTTTGTATATTGAGATTGTATACGAGTTGGATGCCATCTAACCATGTTCTTCATATACTTGAAAAAATAATAAATCAATTATATCCTCTCCAAAAGTCAATATTATATCATTGTTTTTAGTTTTCTGATAATCAGAATTATCATTATTGAATATTAAGAATTCTCCCACAGATAACGTATTGTCCATCTCATTAACAAGGTAAAAGAGAATGTAATTTTGGCATCACATTTGTCCTGTGAAAAAGGAAACAATATGTGCTCTTCGAGCAGTCTCCAACTGCTCATACTTATGTGGATGATATTTTTGAGAAGATACATTCTACAGGTGTTTGTATCCGCAGATGTTGACAATTTACTTTGCAGGCTTTGCTTATATTGTCATGTTTTGTTATAGATAGTTTCACAAATTACAGATGAGTAATTATCCATGCGCATAAAGGAGAGCACATATTAATACACCATGCATGTGTTATTATTTATTAATGATAAGAATTCGAATGAATAAGGAAACAAGTAATAGTTTTTTGGTAATCGAAACATAAAAAATTATTACTCCAGAGGATACGTGTTAGATGGAGGGCTGAATTTGGTGTACTTCATTGCTCAATGTAGTTCGTTAACTATTTACTTGTCGCATACTGTAGTCAACAACAATTCGTTCTAAGGCGCAGTGATCACGTGGTATAGTATAATAACTAGGTCAGTAAAAGAATATTATCAAAAAACGATGAGATACACAAATGAGATCGCGCGATTACTATATTAGAATTAATGAGAACGTGTTTTGCTACACATTACAAAAAAACAGTGACACATATTACATTTGTTGACACGTTGCGTAAATATCCAATAGCAATATAACTACGTGATCTTTACAAAATTGAGCCTCGGGAACAAACAACTAGACGATTATGTGTAATGTAACTCTGTGATAAGTTTTACTTGCCATCAGAATTTTGTATTATACCTTTATTGATAACTATTTCACCAATAATACAACACAAACTTTCTAATTACAGAATTATGTATGGTATATTCTGGTCATTACATTAATATCATTTGTATCACTGATCGATAATTACTAAGATGATAAATTCGTGCCCCGGAAGTATTAACATCCATCCTAATGATAAATTTTGTAAATACGTTCTCATTGCTTACCACAAAAAAATAGTATTGCGATATAGTTTCTTGGGGAAGGTTTCTACTGATTCATTTAATAATTTAGTCTCTTCTTTAAGAGCGGGGGTCATTATTTAATTATAAATATATGCTCATCGCACAATTACTTTTTCGTTACTTTTTTACTTACTATATAAAGTCAACGATCTCGTAGGACATGTACATGCCATAGATACTTTTAAACGAAAAAGGATGTTTCAGAATTTATGCCATTCCTTCCATATTTTGATACATTGAGAGCCCTATTGTTAGCAATGATCTGTGTTTATTGTTCAAATTTCATTTTACCTTTTTCAATGAAACGTAAATAGGAGATTTTAAAAGGAATACAATAATTTTATTGTGCAAAGTTTCATATTTGCAGTGTAACAATTTACCGTCCAATCGAACGCAGAAAAAAATTGGCTGTAAATTTAACATCAACTATAAGGTAATTATAAATACGTTGTTTTTGTCTCTCAGGTAAAAAATTTACTCACCTGCCGCAGTAGCTTTTTTCAGGACTCATACAGCAGCCCCCAAATTTCTCTGGGTCTATATATATCACGTGACATTTTCCTGGTTGTGATGTTTAACTGTCACAGATCACGTGATTGCAGAGATCGCGCTGACTATATTTATCTCAGCGACTCAATTTTTTTCGAGTGGTCTAAATCTTATTCATCACGTACACTATTCGTCACAACCTGGAGAAATTTGGTGGGGTTTATGCATGAGTTTTTTTTCAGTTATAAAATGTGTATAATGACGTAATAGGAAACACTTCGTATCATTAAAAGACAACCATTAGAAAAAATGCCAAAATGGTCATTAAGTTCTGACTTCTCGCGTACATATAACCCTTCTTCTGTATGGTCTTACGGCTCAAAGCCTACTGGTTATTATGTATCCGGAATGTTCAATTTATTTACACACTTAGATCTGGAACCAAATGAACATGAAATAGTCGCTTGGTTTGGGGGTGATACTATATGGTTTACTCACTGGCTGGGTGTTTATTATAACACAAAGCCAACGAATATTATCTCTGGCTCTATAAAATTTATTGCTAACGGTGTAGCCATGCATCCAGGCGACGATGGTAGATTCTCTGTTGTGAGATTTACTGCACCGAAGGATGGATCATATGTCTTAGACGTAACTTTTACACATATTCAAGATTGTGCACAACATTCGGGAGGTTACATAATATATAATAATGTAATGACGCTTTGGGAAATAGACCTAGCCGGTCCTGAAGATTCAAGATCGTTCAAAACAACTGATAGTGGAATTACTGTAAGAGCAAATGAGCATATCGATTTCATTGTAGGTGTAGGTATAGATAATAAATTCGATTGCGACATGACTCTTGCTCGTGTGGATATTCATTTATTGGATTTATTGGAACATCAACCAGGATTTCCCATAATTACTGGAACAATTGGATTTGTACTGGGTATTATTATTAGCGCTATTCTGTTTCATATCTATTATCGATATCGTGAGAATAGACGAAATGCTAATGTCGGTTATCAGGCTATTAACTAAATGTGAATTGTGAGTTTTAGATGACTTCTTTTTGTTTATTATTTATTTTTTAAAAAATTATAAAGGTATTACTGTACTAAACATTAATGATATCGTGTTTTACTTGCATATGTGTTCTGTACTATTTTTATTTTCGTAATATGAGGTACATCAATTTATTTTGATTTTATGAGAATTTCGAAAAAGCTTTTACTTGTGAAATAAAAATGTTACCATGTATTAACTGACATAAGAATATTATTGGCAATGATTTCAAGTGTTGATCTTTATTTATACATACACTAAAAAATTATTACGAAAATACAGGGTTACATTATATTTGTTTACGATTAAGACGATTAATATGACCTTTCGTTTCATCCATTTGTGGAGAAGATTCTTTTCTCCTGGATTGATTCGTCGTCACATGATTATCAATAGATGAAAAAGCAGCATTCATGATAGTATTACGGATTATTTGCCAATAAGTGTACGACTGTTAACAATTCCTGATGAATGAAGAAATATTTACTATGATCGATGAATATTATTGATATCGAGCAAATGAATATTATAATAGATAACAATTAGTATATAATGAGACAATATCGAACATATGTAAGAATAAAAATTGGAAGGGAGCACATACAGAAAAAAGAACAACTATACTTCGTAGGTATCCAGATTGCATGGCTGATCCCAATTTCAAATGTTGCCTATATCCAACGGATACACTCCTACCTATGATCAAATTACTTTTTTTCTATTATCGAACATGCTGTCTTCTGCCAAACATTACGTCTCTCATCTTCGATTACTAAAATACTTTCCCTTGCAATCAAATACTATGTCCTACAGTTTCTTCGATGATAGGATACATATATCCTCCGTTTCGATTACTAAATAACTTATCCAAAATATTGTCGCAACCTTTAAACCTGATTGAGTGTGATCCAATCATCATATCCATGTGTAATGAAGTTATTACTATTATTTGCGATAACTGATCCGATTATTTAAGATCATCATGATATAGCACCTGGTACGTTAAACGTAAACATTGCTCACTATTTTTCGATTCCAGTACACATGTTGGTAAACGAAACAATAAATATACTCTGTTCTGTAGTAGACACAAAAACTCCCCTGTTTTTGGATAAATGTAATTCCCCCCATTTTGGAATGTTCGATATCGTCCCCATTTTATTAACCAGCATTTGTGCTATTTGTGTCATCGTTACTGAGTAGCCTTAAACGTTTCTGATAGTAGCCCATATCTTGTTCATGGTGGATTGAATTGGTATGAACGGCACGATGGTGTAATTGCTATGAACATGTGAGGACCGCACCTATATGATCTTGTTTCACTGATATTTGTCTCGTTTTTTGCGAAAATAATTCTTGAATCGAATATTTTGATTACTACAAGCCTTCCAACGATTCCAACGATTACTACTTCTGCGTCCAAGGTCTTTTTCAATTCTCGCATTTCCTCTATGTTGACGTTGATGCTGCTGTCTTTCCAACATACCATCCTTTTTCTTCTGTAGTATCTTTGATTCAGTGACACGTGTTCCACTTCACATTTGTCTTTTATTGCTTTGTTTGATCTCATTTGGAATGAAGAAAAACAGGACCAAACAGTTTAATGCAATAGCGTACTGATTATTAATCGAAGGCAGATGTTTTTTTGTTGGCAACATTGTAATCGTGGCTTCCCTTTGTTCTTCACCGGTACTGTCAGATTGTTTGTCATCACTATTACCTTTGTTCTGTAACGAATCTTCACCGCATAAATTATCTTGTCTAGTTAATGAAGTCGTTTGTTGTTGGACAGTAAAGTCGTTTCCACTGATCACACTGTAAGGACCTTCATTCATAGTTCCATGCTTATTTGATGAACCAGACGAGACATATTCATTTTGTGTGTCACAGTCGGCTATTGGTGTAGGATGAGCATTGCATTCCAGTCCTGGAAACTTCTTTAACGAATAATTCATTCTTGTGGATATCAACGTTTGTTTTTAAGAATCGACTAAAGCGGGAAATCTTCTTGTGTAAAGATTCTTTAGGACACGTAGAACCTAATATAGGAACTAGTTGAATAGGGACATTGTATTGTAGGCTAATGAATCGTCCGACTTCTACGGACAAACTTGAACGAACACGAAGAGTGAATTCCTTAGCCTCTTTATAGTCGGCAAATGCGAATGAAGTGGCTTGTATGTGAAAATCGTTTGTCCAGTAACCATGTCTGTTCTGACCATACTCATCCATGACAACAAAATCATTTGGTGAATTAGGAACGTTCATTATTCCACTATATCTATTACGAAACACCTCTAACATCCCATCAATGATTTGTTTCAGTAGACTAACTATTTTCGTTCCAGGGAGTCTATTGAGTGGCAAAACTCCACATGTATTCTAGGAAATTGTGGTAAATCTCTATACACCACTTCGGAAAAGGATCTTAAGTGTTCGGTTACGTTATCGTTGAACTTCCAAAACTCTTCATGTGAATGAAAAACCCTATACACGTCCGCATTGTGATCCTTAACTACTAACTTAGTAGCTAGCTCTTCTTTGTCGTATACATCCTCGACCGACAAATTATGTTGTTTTTATGTTGTTGGACAGATATAATTATCTGTTCCGTATCCCATTTTTTAGTAAAGATCACTTTAGTTCAAATGAAAAACAAAACCAAAAAAGAAATAAACTGTGCCTAGGATCAGAAATTTGATACCGTAAAAATAAGACAATGATCTGGAACAAGAGCTAATAATTTATAAAGGAGACCTGAAGGATAAATTCCAAGGGAAATATATTAGTAAAGGTTAATCCACGTGTTCGATATAAGACTACCCTAAAATAATATTATGTCCTCTTTATGGTAATCAAATGGACCATGTTAACTCACAAATCAATATATTCATGTGACATAAGTAGTATAAGAACAAAATAGTATACTTACAGAGCGGTTATACATCAGCACGATTAATGAACCCAAATAAGAGTATTGCCTAATTTGACTTATCATTTCTAATTTCGCTGTAATCATACTAATACTAGTAAGGCTATGATTCTCATGTAGATATTGTATCAATGCATAGGTGTAATGCAAGTGGAATAAGTATAATGCGACAATCCATCGTATTACTATTTCTTCCCACTTATTGTATAACCACATTGGAGTAATCTTGGTTAACCAATACATCATCTACGATCATCTATAATAAGATAAGGTATGAAAATAAAAAGGTTCACGAGAGCTTTAGCCTTTCAAAGAAAATACCCTTTCACAGTTTCACCAAATTATACCTATACATTCTCTATATGATCCTTTAGACGCCCCAGTTTCCTTTTATAAACATTCGGATATCCTTATAAACAACAGTTGTATTATTTTATTACCGTTGATACACCTTTATGATATTATTTGCGTTCTCATTAGTTCTAATCGACTTTGTAATTAGTAGATTGGAAGAGACAATATCTAGTGCGACTGTCCTTGTAAAGGAACGAATATAGTTCATTTTTGTTGCATTTATTGTAAAGGATGTGTTCACTGACAACGAGTGTTACCAACTTTCTCGAAAAAATTCTATGTTCGCAGTATGATTTTGTCACATGTTATAGGTGATACAATTTATTCAAAAAAATTCTCAACTACGAGACTGTGACCTTGAGGTCACGGTTGACTTGTTCTAAGTAGAACTGCGCATACCCCACACAGTAACCCTGAGTACAAGGACGAAGATTGTATCTAAGTCTATAAGTGATTTGCATTTTTTGTATTACCGTATCACTAAATTACGATTTTCAATGGCGATATCAGACAATTCTCTTAGTCCGAAGTTCGTGGGATAATAATCTCGATCCCATTTTGTAATCAAGAGATAGTTATAACTTCTAGTGGAACTCGGCTATATGTCCTCGTTTTCAATTGGTTGAAACTGACTAAGTCGACATTTGTTATGTTCCTCATATGGTTATTATTAATATTTTGATACTATATCAGATATAATCTTTTGTTTTCGATCACAAGAACAATGGTCAAATCCTATCTGCAATCAAGTTCTAACTCCTAGAGTCATTCCTTCGAACCTATCATTGTTTACCAATTGTATTCGATCATGATTTTTCTAACCCTGTTATCTTATCACTATAATATTTCTCGTTTTCGATCACAAAAAAAATGGCTCGAACCCTACATACATTTGAGATTCCCAGAGTCAATCTGTCATTGTCACCAATCATATTCGATCTTTTTCACGTCTTTAATTCCACACATTCGCAGACTTGTCACTCTTTAACATGTTAAATCGTTAGATTGAGAAAATGTCTACGTAAGTTTTTTATTATCTGATACGAGGATAAAAATACAGATACAGTTAATAATACTGTACATACTAATGATCGAAAATAACAAACTAGTAGCTATATAATCTACAACTAAGAAATATATACTAACCGATCACCATCTCTTATTCGCTCAAATTTTTGTTCTAAATTTACATAACAATCATTTTCATGTATAATTGTTCTTCGAAAAAGAGACTGTTTGAAATAAGTATTGTGCGTATCAAATACCTTTCTTTGATTATTCCAGGGGTTAATATTAGTGAACCTGGTTAAAGTCACAATGAAAACACTTAAGTAATCGAAATTATGTGGACGGAAGTTTATCCTTTTTTGAGATATCGTTTAATCATATCACTAACCTTTCCTAATTTAACGTTGTTCCACCACGCTTTAAATTGCACATTGGAATTTATATTAGGCATTTTGTTTTTCTAGTAGCATCAATTTGTTTTCCCATTGAGAATACTTGGACTCGTCAATGATATGTTCAATTTCAATGCTCTGATAGTTTGACTAACACGCCCCTAGTATTAGACTTTCTTTCTCGAGTCCAAAAAACATGGTTTGGAGATGGTATGTTCTATCTACGACATGTAACTATACAAAACAAAAGTAGTTTATGTAAGCTAACCTTGTTGTATGCGCTCCTCGATTAACGAGTTAATTGAATTATATGTCTCGTAAAAACTTTTCTGTATAAATTTCCTCGCTTCTCTCGAAAATTCATACAGATTTTTTTTTGTAATCGATCACAAAAGTTGATAAATATATATGATTATGTTGATGATTATGTATGACTGTTGATGATAAATAAGCGTGGTTGAGCGGCAAGACGGTCAGTTTGCTCTTCGAGCAGTCTCCGACTGAAATGGACCTTCAAAGAAGTGAAGGGTGGAAAGCCTATTTCCATAGCACTATATCGACGGGGTTTGTATAGCGGAAAACACTTTTTTCCTTCTAATCAAGTGCTTAAGTTGGTAAAGTGTCTCGTTTCCATTGTGAACAAAAACCGGAACCTTTGTGAATCTCCTTGTAGGAAGTACCAGAATACATATTCTGACATGTTAGTTTACAACACTATTATTTCTAGGTGGAAACACCTATGGGCATTTGTATATATTCTAAGAAAAGTTATTCAAGGAAAAAAACGGTCTGGAATATTTTGTCCCCGCATAAAAATATAACCGATATTAGACTAGACTAATTTGTTTAGATGCACTGCGCAATTTTTCGATAATCCATTGGTCATACAGTACAATAGAATAATGAAATGGGATTGGGCTAACCTTACGTATATGCCGCAGCAAATGAAGATCATGTAGCCCCTATTTATTGGAAGTAGAACTATGACCCGCCGTTCTGATCAAAAAGTCTAGTATTAAATACTAGATTTATCTACATTAAAATAAGAAAAATCTAGTATAAAATACTAGATAAATCTAGTATGAAATAGAAAAATCTAGTATAAAATACTAGATAAATCTAGTATAAAATATAGATAAATCTAGTATGAAATAGATAAATCTATATTTTATACCAGATTTATCTATATTTTATACTAGATTTTCCTATATTTTATATTAGATGAGTCGATATTTTATACTAGATCAGATCTATATTTTAATATAGTCGCCTATATTTTATACCGGACTAATTTGTTAAGTTTCACTGGCATGATTATCACACCTACTGTAAACCGGAATTTTGGTTTATTTGTTATTTGTAATATATAAATAATTACTTTTAATAAATCAAATGAAAACAACTTCTTATCTATTATAAGTGAATAAACTTAAAAAATACATCAGGTATACTGATTAAATTTTAAAATTTTCCTTATTATTATAGCTAAAACTTTTGTTAAAATGCCAACCAATCTTTCTCCAAGATTATTAAATGACTTAGAAGAGTTCAGACAACAGGCATTAAGATGTGTGAATCATGCTACTTTTGCATTAAGTAATCTTAGAGGTATATAATTTATAAAGGGAAAGGAATAATTTTTCTGACAATCCTTTTTATGTGCATAATTTGTTGGAGTTTCTACTATAAGTTTAATCAAGAAGCCCCATAGTAAAAATGACTAGTACAGATTTTTTTTGTATACAAGCTATTTTGAATACCTTTCCTTGAAATAAATGATATGGTGGCTATCATCTATAAACGACAATAATATTATGTGGCTTTCAAACTTTATAAATTATAAATTAAATAGTAAAAAGAAGAAATTAAACTGATAAAATGATAGAGCAATATGTACTGATCATTTCTATTGGTTTATTTTAAAGAATTTAATAAGAATTTTAATTAATATTACGGGTCAAAGTTTGATAATTTTAATAAGTAACAATAATAAAAATATAAAATTTCGGACTAGTTTTCATAGAATTTTTATGACTTTTACGAAAATTCCATGGAAATCCATAAAAATTCCACGTAAAGTGGAAAAAAAAATTTTGCTGCTTGCATGGCAATTATTATACTTTAGCAAAATACTTTAAAAATTACTTTAAAAATTAAGTCACACAATATAAATAAATAAGATTTCAAATTTCGAACTATTCCACCATATAAAAAATATTAATTAATTCTTCAAATAAATTTTTACACTGATATTGTAAGAGCAGTGACATATATTAGCTAATATTTTAGGGGTGGGAGGGGTAAGCGAAAATATTAGGTTACACAATTTTTAAAATATGATTGGTTGCATGTGACCAAGATATTTTATCTGGGGGTGAAGGGTAAGCGCCTATAATAAAAAAATATTAGCTAATATATGTCACTGCCCTAATCAAATTCTTTGAGAAATTTTCAAATTCATGATTGTAATTTTATATTAAAGATACCTCTAAAGAATTAAATATTATTGGCAAAAATTATAAATAATAGATGGAACATGAGAAATTAAATTTTCATAACAGCAATTTTAATTAATAAACTGGGAATTTCAAAATTTATTACAGAAAATCTGTCCCAATCATTTTTATTAAGGAGCTTCTCCTATGTTTGTAATTAAACTTATTATAGACACTCCTTAATGGAAAAAGAGTTTCCTTTTTTTTCTTACAATGCTGCGCAGATGGACAGGTGATAATCATGCCAGTAAAGCTTAACAAATTAGTCTAGTATAAAATATAGGGCGATCTATATTAAAATATAGATCTGATCTAGTATAAAATATTGACTCATTATGACCCGCCGTTCTGATCAAAAGTCTAGTATTAAATACTAGATTTATCTATATTAAAATATAGAAAAATCTAGTATAAAATACTAGATAAATCTAGTATGAAATGGATAAATCTAGTATAAAATATAGTTAAATCTAGTATGAAATGGAGAAATCTAGTATAAAATATAGATAAATCTGGTATAAAATATAGATTTATCTATTTCATACTAGATTTATCTATATTTTATACTAGATTTTCCTATAATTTATATTAGATGAGTCGATATTTTATACTAGATCAGATCTATATTTTAATATAGATCGCCTATATTTTATACTGGACTAATTTGTTAAGCTTCACCGGCATGATTATCACACCTACTGTAAATCAGAATTTTTGTTTATCTGTTATTTGTAATATATAAATGAAAAACTCTTTTTTATCTGCTATCAGTGAATAAACTTAAAAAATACATCAGGTATACTGATTAAATTTTAAAATTTTCTTGATGGATAATGCAAAAACTCATTATTATTATATTTATTTATTTATTATTATAGCTAAAACTTTTGTTAAAATGCAAATCAATCTTTCTCCAAAATTATTAAATGACTTAAAAGAGTTCAGACAACAGGCATTAAGATGTGTGAACGATGCTACTTTTGCATTAAATAATCTTAGAGATATATAATTTGTAAAATTCTTGTACAAAGTGTCACAGGAAAGGAATGATTTTTCTGATAATCCTTTTTATGTGCATAAATTGTCGGAGTATCTACTATAAGTTTAATTATAAAATAGGAGAAGCCCCATAGTAAAAATGATTAGTACAGATTTTTTTGTATACAAGCTATTTTGAATTCTTTCCTGATCTGACATCCCGAAATAGATGATATAAAAAATATTAATAAATTAAATTTTTACATTGATAATGTGATCAAATTCTTTAAGAAATTTTCAAATTCGCGATTGTAATTTTATAAAGATACCTCTAAAGAATTAAATTTTGTTGGTAAAAATTACAAATAATTGATGGAACATGAGAAATTAAAATTTTCATGACAGCAATTTTAATTATAAATTTATTAATAAACTGGGAATTTCGAAATTTGTTACAGAAAATTTGTCCTAATTAGTCATTTTTATTAATGAGCTTCTCCTATGTTTGTGATTAAATTTATTGTAGACACCCTGACGACCACCGCTTAATGCTGCGCAGATAGACAGGTGATAATCATGCCGGTGAAGCTTAACAAATTAGTCCGGTGTAAAATATAGGGCAATCTATATTAAAATATAGATCTGATCTAGTATAAAATATAGATTAATCTAGTATGAAATAGATAAATCTATATTTTATACCAGATTTATCTATATTTTATACTAGATTTTCCCATATTTTATACTAGATTTTTCTATATTTTAATATAGATAAATCTAGTATTTAATACTAGACTTTTGATCAGAACGGCGGGTCATAACTCATCTAATAGTGTTTGGATCCGTAACCGGATTTAACCAGATGAATCCGGATAATTTTTTTTTTTCGGATATCCGGATAATTGCGGTTTTTACCCGGATAAGAATCCGGTTAAAAATTATCCGGGTTGACCCAGAATCCGGATAAAAAAAAATTTTTTTTTTTTTTGAATTTTATTTTATTCTTTTAATTTTCATTTCATGTGTAAAATATTCTATTTGTATCATTGATTTATTAATAAAAAAAGATTTATTTGTTTAATAAAATTATTTTATCATGATTTAAAATTTATTTTATATAATACAATAAATCTTATACTGCTTAGAATAGAATTATTCAATAAAAGAGTAAAAAAAATATAATTTACTAAAAGATTTATCATCTCATTTAATAAAAGTAAAATTCACTTTATTTAAAAAACATTTTACATAATAAACATAAAACACTAACAAAAATAAATGCACTATTTATTTATTTCAATTAAGGCTTAGAGCTAGATTAATTTTGATAATAAATAAATAATTTATAAATCAAAATTTAATTAATAAAATTTTGCAAATTTTAATTGGCACAAATGTGCATGAATTTCAATCAAATAAATGCCACAAATTTAATCATATAAATGTCACGAATTTAATCATATAAATGCCATGAATTTAATCATATAAATGCCACGAATTTAATCATATAAATGCTATGAATTTAATTTAAATAAAGCCATGCACAAATTTAAAGCCATCAATTAATCAAATAAATGCCACGAATTTGAACAAATAAATGCTATGAATTTAATCATATAAATGCCACGAATTTAATTTAAATAAAGCCACAAATTTAAAGCCATCAATTTAATCAAATAATGCCATGATTTTAATTAAAAGAAATGCCACGATTTTAACTAATAAATGCTATTGTTTTTATGATTTTAATTAATAATTGCAACTAATTTAATTAAAAGCCACAAATAAGTACCACGAAATTTATTTTAAAACCGATCTACAAAAAAAATTTTTATATAAATTTATCCGGATTTCGGTTTTTATCCGGATATATCCGGATTTTTATCCGAGACGGATAACCCGGATAAAAACCGGATAATTTTTTTATTTTATCCGGATGACGGTTTCTATCCGGATCCAAACACTATCATCTAATATAAAATATAGGAAAATCTAGTATAAAATATAGATTTATCTATTTCATACCAGATTTATCTATATTTTATACTAGATTTATCCATTTCATACTAGATTTATCTAGTATTTAATACTAGACTTTTGATCAGAACGTCGGGTCATATAGAACAAACTAATGGAGCTAGAATGAATACAGTAGTAACAGTACGAGTATTTATTGTGTAATGTAACATGCTTGTTTTCTTGATTTCCAAATATGAAAACCTTGCAAGGGGTGTCCTGATATAGCATCATATATGAACTTAAAAATCAGAAATCGTTCGGAGAAAAAAATATGGGTCTCTATATTTTTCATTAACTAGATTGTCCTGTGTAGTATACTGTTATGTCTGCAGTATCTGAACCCTAACATATTATTTTTTCGTACTCAATTATTTTTATTAAAAGGCAATAATAAAGGTGTGCGAAGATTTCTACTCTATGTTAAGGAAATGTTCACAAGATCAATAAACAAGGAAAAAATTGTGCATGGAATCGATTAGATCTTGTCTGAAGTAGCTCATTTTATAAAATGATGTAGCTGTACATATTTCGTCTCGTCATCCTTAGAGAAGTAATGACCAGCTCTCATGAAACAAATTCATGGTGTATTATCCTGATCGAGTGTTAGACTTTTTTCCATTCGGTGCTTAATACTTTCTCGATTCCGTTTTTTCGAAACAAACTATATTAAACATGTAAGTTGTTTTCCCGGGTTCATTTATGTATGCTAATAAAGAAACTAACAGGGGACCCATTGATTTTTATCCATTTAATTGTACAATGAATCTCAGAAATATATAAGGAGTACGACCTGTCTTTATTATTTATTACAAGGGCCATCAAAAATGAGAAATTTTTACGTGAAGATATTCTCTGATGCTACATTATACCTGATGGGCATTTTTGAGCGAAGCCCAGTTCCACTGGTATGCTTGTCTGTAGCAAATTATTTTGGTGTATTCAACCGCTTAATATCTGAAGAATAGGGTTATCAAAATATCTTTTCATGAATGGAACAAGAACCCATGGAGACAGGTAGTCAACCAAAAATATGTCCGTTCTTGGATCTTTCCGAATATCTTTAGCAAGTACAATTTTTTAATTTCCAATTCTTACCGATCATCAATAAGAATAAACTACAGTATATATATAAATAAACAAGTTAACTTTGAACATGGAGTAGGGGAGCTCTTGCTAAAAATTTACTTAGCTTACTAACTGTGGCTCGCTGCTCCATCCCTATAAGAAATCTGTATACAGAAATGATGCATTTTGTATACAATTATCATATGTTATTATAAATTCTGTATAGCGATTCCATGTATTTAATACACAATTTATTTTCACAAAAAAATAATATATAGTATATGCCTATACGAAATTTATATGGAATTTTTAAACTTAATAATTTTATTGTCATTCGTATCAGGTATCATAACATATGATCATATGATTATTGTTTTGTCATGATACATTCTTTGTTTCCCTTCCCATTTTTATTTATACAAAAAAAAAAACTTTCTCTTCTTTCCTCATTTTTTGTTGAAAAACCGCAGTATTTTAATTAACCTGAACCCTGGGGGGTTTATTTTAACTAACCTAAACCTGGGGGTTCATGTTAAGTTTTCTCTTTGTAAAATTAGCGCAAGTACGTCGTAAACTTTGTGTGGATTTTATAGTATTTTTAAATGTATCCCCTTATGACATTATGTTCCACATATTAAGAATAAAACAGACTTGATAAAATTATTAAGAAACATAGGCAAGAAATTGAAAATATGCCATCGGATAAACCCAAATGATATGTTGACATCAGTAATTATTGCAAATACACCTCATGATGTTAATTATGCCAAAACTGTTTGTGATGAATCCTTAAGTAGGGCTTTGTCTAATTCTGAAATTCATGGTAATATATTTAATGGATGAACTGATACAGTAAGTGAATTCAAAGAGATGTTGAACCTTAGCATGAAATATATTGAAATACATCATTTTCTTTTTACGTTCGGATTATATGTAAGAAATAGATAGAGCATTCCAACATGATAAAACCGTAGATGATTTTCAAAAGTTAATATATTGTGAAGCAATTGCAAAAGAAGTCTCATGCATTTTCGTTGTAAGAACTATTAAAAAACCTGATGAAATAGCGGAATATAAATGGCCAGCCGTTGATGTCATCCATCATAATAAAGATATTGGGAAGAAACTGATAGATAAATTTAATCCTGATAGATGGTTGTTTGAAGGTTTCGAGTCAAAGAAACTTTCACTTCTTTAAGAATATGTCCAGGAAGAAAGTTGGCAATGATTGAATTTGCTTTATTATATAAAAAATATGAAACTGATTAATAGATGTGAATGTTCTTTTAAAAGTTATAAGTGGCGGCATGACTACTTGATTTATATTTTTTATAGATGATGTTTATTTAAATTAGTTTCAGCCTCGATCTCATTATCATTACGGCAAATCGTGATGAAACCGTGATGATAATGATCTGCCCGTGAATAATTCTACCTACTACAACTGTATTATTTTATTTGTATAAAATAAAAATTGTCATTTTCTGTAACGTTTAAGTTTCTTTATTTCAAATGAGATTTATCCAGGAATTTGATCCATAATCAGTATAGTAAATATCATAAATATCAGAGCTAACAAAATTCTCGTATCGAAAAGAAACCAAAATTTTCGATAGTCCTTATTAGTAATAGATGATGGCAGAAGGACACACCCACAATACAAGCCATTAAAAAGTATAAATGGAAATCTTCCTTAAATTGCACCAGAAGTTATTGCAGGAAAAGAAACTACTTTTAAATCTGATATTTATAGTATTGCAATGCTTATGTGGGTAATTTCATCTGGACAACCACCGTTTATTAAATACGAGCATAATTATGATCTTGCTATGAATATAATTAATGGCATGAGACCAAAACTTGTACCAAGAACTCCTTTAGAATATAAAAATTTAGTCAAAAAAATTCAAAAGAATTAAATCAATCACAGTATTGATTTGGGTAATTTAGGAAATTATACAAGTAGCGGATTATTTACAAGTAAAGTTCATCAATTTGAAAATCTTCCTGAGCCAAGAAATGCAACTGAAAGTATTATAGTAATTACTAATTTTTATTTTGGATATAATGTATAATAATTAATAATTTTTTCTTTTAATTTAAATAAAAATGTATAGAAGAGTAAGAAGGTATAAATTAAGACGTAATTTTTTATAATTTGAAATTGTAAATAGCCAAGCGATAAATAACTTCCTTTACTAATATTTCACAGTAATAAATCATACAATTTTTATATTCCTGACATTAGTAAGTAATTATTTGATTTTTTGTCCAAATTAATATTATAATATAAAATATTTATAATTTGTTTTTTTTTTTAGTTGATGATTTTGATAAATTAACGTTAAATAATCAGAAGAACAAATCATCAAAAATAAGTAGCCTTTTCAAGGGTAATTTTATTTATTTACTTATATCTTTTTTTTTTATTGAAATAATCAATGAAACCATATTTAAATATTAATATATGGTTTAATTTTTTTATAGTCCTTAAATTATTAAACTCATTATTTTTATTTTGAATAATATTTCATTTAACGTATTTAGATACGGACGAATTATATAAAACTGAATAGCATTGCCATTAAGTTATTACATTTAAAGTTTGTTTTATTATAAATTATTTAAACACAAAAGTAAGATGAGAGCCTTAGTTTTCTTTTACGCTGATATTAGAACAATAAATTATTATATGAATTATTATATTAATTATACATTATAACAATCGTTAAAAAAAAATTATGAAATCATGTTTTCGTCATACTGTTTGCTAATAATTTGAGATTTTTTTTTGATTCTTTTAAAAATATTACAAGATATTTAAAACTGTAAAGTCTATGAAAATACATGTTCTTTTAGTATCGTACGATTTATTAGAATTCATAACCGATAAAATTAGATAATATCAAGTGACTTATGAACTCGTCTAATATTTATTTTTTAACGAGTGCGAAATTTTTTAACTTTTAGCCAATATTATTAACTTGTAAATGACTTCAACGTGTCTATTATAGCATTTGGAATTTTAAGAAGTGACAAAAAATGTCAATAAAATACCAATTTTTTATATAAAAATCAAACCACCGTTCGGTACGGTATTTTACTTAAATATTAAAAATTAAGTCACGAATTTTTTTACGGGTAATAGATCAATTACGCTGAGAAGAGTATGGTTTGTTGCAACATTTCGTTTTTTGTCACTTTAAAAAAACTTTCAATTATTTTTTACTCGTTGTCTCACAATGCTTGATTCCGGTTGGAATGATTAATTTCGACTAGAATTAATATTTTAAGGAAAAATTCTTTTATACAGTTCTTAGTTCTTATCTTTTTTTTTTTTTAGTCTTTTAAAACTAAAGTTTAAAATAGCTTTATTTATATTAAACCATGATACATCAAATCCTAATGTAGTTTCCATGTAAAATCTGGTTTAAGAAGATTTTGACGTATCGGATATCTTGATAGACAGGATATTTTCTACGGAATTTGATATAATGAATTGATAGAAACAATATTAGTCTTTAAACAACGTGTTTAGAGTAGTTTTTGCAAATTAAGCTCTACAAGCCAAAATATCCTAATGTGCTGAGATAATTTGTTTAGCAACAAAAGTACAATTATTTTTTGTAACAATGAAGATTTTTTAAACCTTTTTTCATTCTTTGTATTTTTAATAAGATCTAGATAATAAAATTTTCAATGCAATATCTGATATGACGATAAAAGTTTTGTACTTGCGTTGCTTATTTATGGAATATACATTTTCATTTAAAGTAAAATGGAATTTCTAAAATTCTAATGTGTTTATGATGTAGGTGATAATTTCATGTTATTTGCATATTAAATATATTTAGTAACTAACTTTTTTTTGTTTTCAGAAATTTTTGACATGTAATAAAATTGTAAAAAGTTACAAGAATTTAGGACTTTAAACGAACTTTTTTTTTTTTTTATTATTATTATTATATACTACATTTAAACTAAATTTTATCATAGTTAATTTTGAGGTTTAGACAAATTTTATTATTCCAATCTGATAGGGAAGGGCGGAAAACTTACGTCATCATCTTAACTCCTTATCAAATAATTTTTTAGTTAAAGCTTAATTTAGTATAAATATTCTTTTTTATTAGTATATTATAAAGGTAAATTATCATTTATCAGTTGAGCATAAATTTTGCGTGTGTAATATTTTCAATACTTTCACCAGTGTTAATATTATTATTCACTCAATCATTTCCTGTAATTAAGGGACGGTCAATTCCGCAGATCAGATGAATTATGATTGACTACACATTATAAATTTCGTCGTCAGTCAGGGTTTTGTTAAAAAGTCATCTGAATTAGAAATAAAGTTATATTTTTTTACTGTTGCATCAGTGATAAAAATGTTTTGAGGACCGGAGCTACAGTATATAAAAAAAAGAATGAAGTATTGGACCAATTTTTATTAGTGAGAAATCTCGTGATCATATATTTGTGATTCTGAGACAAATGATATTCTGAAAAAAATAAGATGACGTCGCATCATGTGCATCATGTGCACGATATTAATTTTGTACTGTACATACTTATTTTGTGTAACTTTATCTTAGAAAATTTTTGCGTTTTTTTTTTTTAAAAAAAAATAAAAACAATATTTTCTTAACATTAAAATATCAATCGAAAAAACTTATATCATTAAGAATAACTTATTTATTAAATAAATAGAAACGCTGACTTAAATGTATTGAAATTTTGTATATTTTATCTACAAACAAATCCACGCACGACAATAACTCTATGAACATATACTTGCCAAAAAATTTATTTAGTTAAAAAAAAGAAGTTTAAAATAATTGGACAAAAATCCACGAAAATTTCGTTTAAAAAATAAAAAAAAAATGTTTTATTATATATACATGCTAAACAATTTTTTTAAAGAAATAGATCGTACGATGCGTACCGTATGTTAAGATATGGAATATAGGACTACATATAGGTTTGATTTAATTAGTAATTCTGTCATCATATTGTTCGCATGTAATTTACAATTATAAAATTACGATTTTATAGTAACGAATGCAAAATAATTTCCGGATACTAAACAATATGAGACAAAATATAGAAAAGTTTTTAGGCCTATTGTCGATCGAATTTAATGTGAAACGAGTTGATAATTAATTTAATTAAAAAGTCATCCTTACCAAAAGATATAAATATTTCCAAAATTTATAAACAGAAATAAATAAAACCAAAACATACATTGGAGCTGCGCTTTCAATTTTTTATATTATTAAACTCGTATTCCTTTCTTTTATATTTTGAATCTCACCTTATAAATATTACAAAGTATAACCGTTACGTCATTCTTAATAACAAACAATATGAAGTTATCATTGGTTCTTTCAGTATTTTTTTCAATTATCATTATTTCCCAAGCAGTTCCTACAAATTTTAGAAGAGATCCTGAATGTAGTGAAATTTTTTCTTGCGATCCTAAAGATCATGACTGCATTCCCCATCGTGAATGTTAATAATCCTAATTGTGAAATTTGTAATGTTCTTAAGTGAAGGTAATAAATTTCCTGATACCGTTGACAAGTGTTCAAAAATTGTTTAATAAAACTTTGTCAAACATATCTCTAATACATACAAATATTGTTAATATTATATTACGCAGACAATTTTAATAAGAAAGTGATCGTCAATATACCATTTATAATATTTTTATTAAATTTTATTATTTAATAATGTTATTTTATAGGTGCATTCTTACATGAATTTAGTACAAATTGTATGATATAGACATTTCATTAAACAATAATTGTATATATATATATAGACAGTCATTTAACAAATAATATGGTTAAAATTAACCAAAATCGCGTGTTCGTTAATTTCATTGTATCATATTATTTAGAGATGATTTTGTACCTGCAGCAAAATAAAGGTTCAATCTTTGGTTTATTATTGTTTTGTTTGATATTTAAACAAAACATAAAAATATTATTACTTAAGACAGATTGGTTTCGAATGAGAAACTTTTATTGTAGTATTAAAATTTTAACTGAACTTCATTTTTTTTTCTTTCCTGTCGCATCATAAATTTTTAAAATAATAAGAAAAGAATAATGAAAAATAACAAAGAAAAAAATAAAATAAGATTGATAATAAAAAAAAAAATCGAATTTTCTTATTTTGAATCTTATGATTTAATTCACGTGTTATTCGTTATTCGCTGTCGCAAATACAATTATACTCTTATTTGTTAAAAATAAATTATAAGAACCGTTATCTGTATTATCAATCTGAAGATTTAATTTGATTCGTTGTAGAATTGTAACGATTATTTGTAAAGAAAATTTATAACATATTTACTAATTTTTTTCCGGAAATGATGCTTTTCTAGTTTCTGATCGGTTGAATGGGGTAGGTTTGAACGGACAATCAAACAATGATTATAATTGTTGACGAGTTAATCTTATTAATTTACATTTTATTTGAATTTTATTGTCATAATCAATTTATCCGATATATTAATCTTAGATTTTCATAAAAATATCACAATATAAATTTTTAGTCAAATTGATAAAAAGAATCTTGACATTTTTAAACTTATGTAGAAATATAGAGTTTGCGTATACGTCAACTCACATGCAAATCTTTCCTTTTATGATAATGTCTACTGAAATTTTATTATTTTTTAGATACTGGCTGACGTTATCATAATTCTGGGACGAATAAAATGCGTACAAGAAATAATTAATTATATTTGAGAAATATTTTTATTATTTTCTGATTATTTCATTCTTTTCCATTTCTTCTTTTTAAGAATTCTTTATTCTTGGGATTGATAAGTAATGGAGTCTAAAAGTAACGCTTCTGCGGTTGTGTGTGATACGATCTACGCATCGCGCTCACTTGATACAAATTGACCTGTACACTGAAATAATTTTTTCAGGCACATCTGTAGATTGATACATATCCAATTCTTCTGAGTTTTAGCATATTCATCTTTCAGATGCTTTGATCATAGAAATTATCCGTTTAATAATGAATTTATGCGGAAAATAATAGGAAAAAAAAACTGAAAATTTATAATACATTAATAAAGAGAGTTAAATAATTAATCTTTGTGAAAAATACGTCTATGCGGATCAATCAGGATCATCACGTGAACTCGGGTAATTTATTCTCCATCAACACTCGTTTCGGGTAATCATATGATGATTTAGATAATGATTTACATAACGATCACCGATCACGTATCCGATGATCATTAGTCTTTTTAGAAAATGTAATGACAAATATTGCATTCATTATATATCTGAAAACAATGAAAAAAAAACGAGCTAAGATATAAATTGACATGGGTAACTTTGATTTGCAGTTAATATCATTCCTAATTAAATAAATTTTTTTTGCATATCAATTAAATTGCCAAGAAAAAATTTTCGTTTGTAAAAAAAATTTGTTTTTTCTTGGCATA
The DNA here is from genome assembly GCA_015698045.1 of Rhizophagus clarus. NCBI lineage: Eukaryota > Fungi > Glomeromycota > Glomeromycetes > Glomerales > Glomeraceae > Rhizophagus > Rhizophagus clarus. The sequence goes on along the minus strand of BLAL01000013.1, from coordinate 1,092,315 downwards.
ATTTATTTATTAATAATGTTATATGTACTTTATTTAAACTGGTTATGATAATATATTAAGTGTACGAGATTTAACAAAGTTAATACATCGTTATTAAATATTCGTTTATTATTTTATTTTATTTTTTTTATTTTTATTTTTTTTTTTCGATTGAATCGAATAAAGTAATAAAAAAAATAAAAAATAAAAAAAAAAAATAATACTCGATAATTTAACATAATTTTTATCATTATTATCTTATTAGTTTTATGAAAATACATATGATCATATGTATAATTCTCACGTTCAAATTTTAAGCTTATTTAATATGCGTTTCAAAGTTTCAAAGGAGAAAATTTTCATAATAACATGATACAAATGCAGGAGCTTAGCCCAATAATTTGGTCTTAAATTTTACCCCTTAAGCTTGGCCAACATAGTCTCGTTTCGAATGTAATTTACAATTACAATCTTTATTAGTTTAATTTCCAAATTCGATCAGGTTTGTAAATAATATGAGACAAAATAACGCTCCGGGCTTATTGTAGATCAAATTTAAGTTGAAACGATTCGATAATTGAATTGATTAAAAAAAAAAAAAAAAAAAAAAAAATGCTTGCGAAAAAGGTATAAATAATCTCTTTTATTCTCTTACCCATTCTCATAAACCCATTCTCATATAATCATTTCATTAAAAAAAAAAATAATAAATTGTATTAGAGCTGTGCTCATATAATTAATTCTTTTCTCAAAAAAAAAAAAATATTACGATCATTATGAAGTCCACTTTAATTTACTCGGTTTTATTATTGACACTTGCCATTTTTTCTCAAGCGGTCCCTACGGAACTTGACAAAAGAGGATCACGTGATGATAAAATGATTGGTGACGTCAAAAAGTCAATGGAACGTCAGGGTCTAAAGGTTACTGCGGTGCAGTTGAAAAAAGTAGTTGCGGATACGGAAGAATTGAATGTAGTGGCAGTGCTGGCAAATAATAATAAGGGAAATAAAAGAGATGGTAAGGATAAGAAGCGTGGAAAAGGAAAGAAGGATAAGAAAAATAAAAAAGGAAAGAAGGAGGATAAGAAAAATAAAAAAGGAAAGAAGAAGGATAAGAAAAATAAAAAAGGAAAGAAGAAGGATAACAAAGATAAAAAAGGAAAAAAAATTAATGAAAGAGGATTGAATAACATGAAGGGCATGAAGGATATGAAGAACATGAAGGACATGAACAACATGAAGGATATGAATAACATGAATAACATGAATAACACGGATTGTATGAATAACATGAACAACATGAATAACGCGGATTGTATGAATAACATGAACAACATGAACATGACTAACATGAATAACATGAATAACACGGATTGTATGAATAACATGAATAACATGAAGAACATGAAGGACATGAAGAACATGAAGGATATGAATAACATGAATAACATGAATAACACGGATTGTATGAATAACATGAACAACATGAATAACGCGGATTGTATGAATAACATGAACAACATGAATAACATGACTAACATGAATAACATGAATAACGCGGATTGTATGAATAACATGAAGAACATGAAGAACATGAAGGATATGAAGAACATGAAGAACATGAAGGATATGAATAACATGAATAACATGAATAACACGGATTGTATGAATAACATGAACAACATGAATAACGCGGATTGTATGAATAACATGAACAACATGAACATGACTAACATGAATAACATGAATAACACGGATTGTATGAATAACATGAATAACATGAAGAACATGAAGGACATGAAGAACATGAAGGATATGAATAACATGAATAACATGAATAACACGGATTGTATGAATAACATGAATAACATGAAGAACATGAAGAACATGAAGGATATGAATAACGCGAAGGACATGAACAACATGAATAACATGAATAACACGGATTGTATGAATAACATGAACAACATGAATAACATGAAGAACATGAAGGACATGAATAACGCGAAGGACATGAATAACGCGAAGGATATGAAGAACATGAAGGATATGAATAACAAGAAGGACATAAAGAACAAGAAGGATCAAAGTAATAACAACAATATGTAAAAGACAAATATTAGTTAGGTTAATTACTTTATATATAAAATATAATACTTTCTTCTTTAAGATAACGATTTATTTACCACAAAAGTGAACATTTTTTTTATTTTTGTACAATTCTTTGTAACTAATTGTAATGTAAAAAATTAGTTCTTTAATCAATATAGTATTATTTTAAAGCGGGATGGTTTTTTTGTTACTTACATAAAAGATAGGTTCGTTTATTTTTTACTTTTCTCAGAAAATAGTTATATTAATTCATTTTTTTTTTGGTTCGTATTATTTTAATAAAAATTAAATATGTAAGCGAATGTCAATATAATTGCTGCATATTATGTATTTCTAAATCAGTCATCATAATTTACTTTTTTTTTTATATGTATTATACATCGTTTCCAAGAAGATAAAATACGATAACATACTATATATCAAACTTTAAAGGTGTCGACGTTTATTGCCGTTTGATTTTGCGAGGTTATCATGTGATTTTCGTATTACAAAAGTGAATAACTTTTTTACACGAATTTTTAATATTTTTATACCGGATTTTTTTTTTGTGAATCGTAAAATCCAATACATAATACTATTCTACTGAAAGTTTCAATACATACATTATATATTTCTTTGCATTTTTTTTGCATTTTTACCACATTCTTGGATTTTTTAAAAGTGAATACCTTTTCTAGACGAATTTTTTTGTGAATCATAAAGTTCGATGTATAATGAATGCTATTCTACTGAAATTTTCAATATATACTTTATATTAGAAAAATATATTTTTCCGCATTTTTTCTGCATTTTCCTGTATTTTTACTATGTTTTTAAAAATGAATCACGAATTTTAAAAAATTTTGTACTATAATTTTTTCGTGAATTATAAAATTCAATTTATAACGTTATTTTAAGGAAAGTTTCAGCACGTATATTATAAAGAAAAATTGATCTTTGCTACATTTTCTGCAATTTTACTGTTTTTGAGATTTTTTAAAAATAAATCACTTTTCTAGGCGAATATTTAATATTTTTGTATCAGATTTTTTTTATGAATCTATAAAAGTCAGATTCAAATTGTTGATTGATTAACCAAATTCATCAATTATCACCGTCATTGATTCTGAAAATAGAGATAAATCAAAAATAAATATTAACTTTATATACCACCCTTACCAAATCCACTGACCTCTAAGGAGATCCGATGGATTAGCTACATAAAAGTAAAATTAACGGAACGTTAATTACCGCTTCATTGAAGAAATATTTAAAAAAAACAATTCTATCGAAAAGACAAGCCAAAACTTACAAAAAAAATCACTGTTAGAAACTGTTCATTAAAGACAGGAGTAAAACTAAACAAAACCTCACCTAATGCTGCGTCCAAAGAAACCTGAACAATCATCTAAAAAAAAAAGTTAGAAAGTAAAAAAATGATTCGTTAAAATCAATAGATTGGAGAAAAAATATAAACTAACAAAATCTACATCGAAAAGCATGGTCGTTTAAAAAAAAAGGAACCAAAATCAATTAACATTTCGTTTGAAGTAATAATCCAAAACACTTAGTGAAATTCACGTCTAATTCAAGTTCGTCTAAAAAAATAGATAAACACAACGTTAATAAACGGTTCTTTAAACATATAATTCACGTATTTATAAATCTCAAGAAGTTTTGAAGCCGTCTAAAAAAAAGAAATAAAATAAAACTTTAGTAAGCATTTGTAAAGATAAATTAAAGAAATAAAAATACTAACAAAATACCACGTCCAATGCATGGACTATCTGTCTAAAAAAGCAAAATGTTAGTAATCTTTCGTTAAAATAATTCAAATAAAACCAGATACTCGCCTTCAAGAATCAAAAAAACTAGCTTTTACAAAATAAAAAAAACGAACTGTTAGTAAAGTTTGTCAAATAAAAATAATAAAAAAATAACTTAAAATAAAAGAACCAGAGAGACCTATAAGAAAACAAAAAAGAACCGCTGTAAATAAAGACCAACCATCAGTGTCCGAAGAACCTCCTAAAAAATGAAAAAAAACGAACTTCTGTATTTAGTATCCATTCGTTAAAGCAAGTTTAAGAAAAAAAACAAAAAAAAAAAAAATGTTATTTCTTACCAAATCCTATCATCAAAGAGGCAAAGATTCCCTCGTCCATTTTTTTATATCCTTTTCTAACTAATTCATTTGCTCTTGAATGTTTTAACTATTCACTTAAAGAGAAATAATAACCCGATCCTACAAAAAAAAGGAGCGGGTTAGTAATTGTTTCAATTAAAAAATTGAAGTTGAAAATAATTTCAAAGCTTACCATCCGCATCTAAAAAATACTTCAAAAGCCCAAATTCTATAAAAGAAATATTTAATAGATCATATAAATAAAATTACATGAATAACAATTTCTTCCTGAATCATTATATAAAGAATTAAAACCATGATTGCGCACCGTAACCAAAAGTTACAGTCACGTGATGCGATCGTACCGCAAAACAAAAATGTCCAATCAAAATCATCTCCCTACTGTATAGTGAAAATGACGATAATACTTTACTTCGACTCTCAAGTCGCTCTTCTCGATGCTTTAGAGAAGTCGAACCATAGGTTAGTCTGATCGTCAACACCGCCCAAGAAGAAGATGAAGGCGACCAAGTCCCTAAAATGGACGAAAAAAAGGTCACATCGAAGGAGAATAAATCCAAGCCATAAGGAGGAAACAACAAATCGCGGTCTTTAATCCATACTTTGATTAAATTATTATCGCAAGGTGTTTAACTTTGGAGGTTTTACTTTTACAACGGTCCATAGATTCAATCGCTATTAGCTGAAGAATTCTCGGCCTTTCCAAAGATTTATTTTTTTTGTGGATGACAAACGGTAGTTTGGGCTATTCTTTTTAATATAGTTTTTTATTTTGTTTTATTTTGTTTTTGATTTTTTGGGTTGTTATTGTATAAGGTGTAATTTAGGAGTTTGATGTCTTCTGACAATGAACGATGCAGGTGGATGGTTGGTTTTCTGATCTAAGAACCAAAGAAAAGTTTGTATGAATACTCCTTCCCCTTCTACCCCTTTTTTCTATAATAGAATTAACGCTGGCTATTTTCTGTTGTACTTCTTTCCATAGGTTCCGCCGCCATACTGTACGGTTTAGTTCGTTTCCTTTTGGATGTAGTTAGTTGGTTTTGTTTTTGTATGTTAGTTAGTACGTACTTGAATAAATAAAACTGCTCGAAATAGGGACCTATTAGACAAAAAAAAAAATAAAATAAAATCTCCCCACTACTAAAAGATTTGTTGATCGATAGAGATATTAAAAAGGAAAAGTCTGAATTTAAGACATTGGAAAATAATTAGTAAAACTGCACCTCCCGAAGCCAAGGCAATTAATGTGTAGAACTTTTTCTTTTGCAAAAAATTATGGGATGATAATTTAAAAAAATTCGTCTATCATATGTCAAATAATAATTATAAGTTGTCTTAGCTTGTTGATCATTTTTTGGGTTAATTTTCCGATTTCCAAGACATTAATAACAATAAGTAAACACTGAAGCCAAGATAACTAAGCCGAAAATGATCATCAAGTGGGATTTCTTATTGAAACGTCAGATATATTCAGTTTTAAAAAAATACAAGAATAATTTCTTGTTATTATCGTAGCATTAAATTTTTTTTTATTTGTCACCAATTTTACTTCGTATAAGTTAGCCTATCTAAACTTATGTAAATTAAGTAAAATAATTTTTTAGTATTCAAATAAGAAAATATTATTTATTCCAGTTTTAACTAAACGAAAAGAACATGAAATACTCTTATGTTTAAAAAAAAATTAGTAATCTAAAGTTGTAATATGAAACTGGTTAAAAGAATTTAGAAATATGATATGGTTTTTTTATAGTATTGTATTTTAATTAAATGTTTTTTTTTTTTTATATAAAGATAATCTTATAAAACACTTTTTTTCAAATGATTGAATAATAAAAAATTTAAACATGATAGAATAAATGAATACAATAAAAAAATTCTTTTTTTATTGAATTAAATTCAGTTGACGTGATTAGATAATGGTGTAGTTAGCCGGAAAACGGAGCTGCCCTGGTCGCCTGATCATCCGGATCGCAGTAAATTCCCTACACCTGCGCCAAGTTCGAACCACGCTTCGGCTGATTATTTTTCGGCTAACTACACCACTGTGAAGATTAATATCATTTTAAATTTATATAACATATTTATAATTATTCATTATTTGTAACAATAATAAATAATCGGTTATTATTACTATTTCTAAATTCATATGCAACCATATATAACTCCCTGTTATGACTAAGTAACTTGTTATAAATATTAAGTTTGTGTAACTTTTGTCTTTGGAATATTTTGTTTCGACTTTTTACTTTTGCTAAAAAGAACAAAACAAAAAATTTAATTTCATATACAACAAAAAAAAATTTTTTTCACTTAATATATTATAATTCCGTTTATAATTTTATTTGTATTTTATTAAATTTTACTAATAAATAAACAAAATTTTATATATATGTACAGTACATAGTAAATTTCATTACAAAAAGTGTTAGTTAATTCAACTCAATCATAATTAATAAGTGAATACTTTGATTTATAAAACTAATTTTTGTTGAATAAATAAGGTTGTTTAATGGATATAAAAGTGTATGAACTTGTTTGTTATGTTTTATTGTTAAATATATTTTAATAATTGTAATAATTGTTAATAGCGAACACAAAACAAGAAAGTTTTCTAATGTTTCACACGTATAAATTATGTGTATAGAATATAACAAAAAAAAATGAGTATAATTTTATGAATATTCGAATAACTTGATGAAAATTAATATTTGAATAATCTACCTTTATTTAACCTTTAATAACGTGTTTGTTTTGAATAAACTGTTGCAATTATATTATAAAGTTAAAAAATAAACGCAGCACAGTAATTTTTATAGCAAAAAAACTACAAATTTAATATTACATTATTTCATGCCTTATTGCCTTTATACCTGTCAAAGAGAAAAGAGGAAAAAAGGAAAGAGAGAATAAGGGGATGTTTTTGATCGGACATTTTGTTTACTAGTACAATCATAATATCACGTCACTGTAACTTTTGGCTACGGTGCTTATCTGACCTGAAATAATTTTATAAGAAGTATGAAATAAAAAATGTTTTGTAATTTTATGTAGAAAACGCCAAAACGTCTTTTTTTTGCATCAACTACTAAAAAAAAACGTTTCAGCGTTTTTTCGTATAAACTCCTGAAAAAAAAAACACCGAAATGTTTCATTTAGTGTTGGCGTTTTCTTTTTTAAATTCGGTTAAATGGGTCCCCCGAACACTACTTTTAAAATGGCATGTTTTTTTTAGTATTTTAAAGCTCACTAACTGTACCAGATTGCCATAGTTAATAATAAAAAAAAAAAAATTAAAAAACAGTTTTTAACGTTTTTAAATGCGTTTTGATAAAAAAAAAAATTGTCAAAAAACGTTAAATATTGTTTATGATAATTCGACTTTGTAGGGCAAATATATTGTACAAACACATGTAAACACATGTCGAGCTTTATGATTGTGTTACACCATTTTATATATGTATTCTCAACCGTTAACGTTTAGTGTTTCGTAACGCAATGTTTTTTTTACGATTTTGTATCACTAAATAATAGCAAAATTCGGTTACGTGAAAAGTTTGACGAACTTTATTATAAAAGCGACGTTTATTTTCAATATTATTCAATCGAAATAAGTTTTCCATTTAGTAACATGTCAAAAACAGCCGAAAAAAATTCTAATACTGATGATATTGATTGGCTAGAAAATGCAATATTAGAAAATTATATCAAATATTTTGATTATACTGAATTTACAAATAAAGAAGAAATAAATAATGGAGCTTTTGGAAAGGTTTTTCGCGCAAATCGTAAGAATTCTGATACTGTTATGGCTTTAAAATACCCATTTAATTTAACTATTAAAGAAATCATTAATGAGGTAAAATATTATTACCATATTATAATATTACACAGAATAAATTTTTTTAACCTAATATTATTGTTATGATGCTTTAAATTGACAGTTAAAAATTCAACGCGAGGTAGATTATCATGCAAATATTATTCGATTTTACGGTATTTCAAAATTAGAAAACAAATATTTATTGGTAATGGAGTATGCTGATTGTGGTTCGTTACAATCTTATTTAAAAAAGAATTTTAATAAACTCGAGTGGAATGATAAATATCAATTAGCTCTCCAACTTGTAAATGCTGTGGAATGTTTGCATAATGAAGAAATTATTCATAGTGATTTGGTAACATACCTGATTTACTGGGTGGTTCTTTTATGTTGTTTTTATCAATGAAATTAATAAATATTCTTATTTTTATAGCATGCAAAAAATGTACTTGTTCATCAAAATAACATAAAGCTAGCAGATTTTGGCTTGTCAAGAAAAATCATAGATACATGTAATTCAACGGATGTGCTTGGTGTTGTTCCTTATGTTGATCCAAAGTATTTTGATAATATTGAAAAAAAAAGTCAGTTATATAAATTAAATACAAAGTCTGATATCTATAGTGTTGGGGTTCTTCTTTGGCAAATTTCAAGTGGATATAGACCTTTTTATGCTGAAGATGCAGAATATGATGCAAATTTAATTATGGATATTAAAAAAGGACAAAGAGAAAAAGTTATTGAAGGCACTCCTATTGAATATAGTAATTTATATAAAGGTAAAGTAAAAAATCATTTCATCTTAAATTTTAATTAGTTGTATATTATTTATATTAATATATATTAACTTTTAGAATGTTGGGATGATGATCCAAATAAACGTCCTACTGCGTATCAAGTTATTAAATCTCTTAAAAAAATAATTTCTGACGAAGACAATAATAAGATAGAAAACAATGAAAAATTGATACAAGATACTCCTTCTCAATCAATAATGACCGATGTAGCATGCATGCTTAGTAATAATTCTGAATTTTATTTAAGTAAATTAATACAAAATCATTTTAATAATGAATATGACATGGACATATTAAATCAAGCAAAAAAATTATTTTTAGAAATATTCGATACAAAAGATAGCGTTGATATTGTCATTGATAAATTAATTAAACTTTTGATAAGAACACAGGATGAAGGAAATAATATTAATGAAACAAAGCATTTTATTGATCATTGTATATCTCTTTCAAATCAAACTTTGAATGATATCTTCGAATGGCTTAAAGAAAATCAAACGAAATCTCCCTATATTTTTTTTCTTGGTTTTTTTTATTATAATGAATTTATTTTAGAGGAAAAAATTATGACATAGCATTTAAATTGATTTTAAAAGCAGCAAATGATAATTATCCTATTGCACAAGTGTATCTAAGTATTTTATATGAATATGGAATTGGAACTGAAGTTGATTATAGTTTGGCATTTTATTGGATTCAAAATGCTGTAGATAATGAAAGCACTTGTGGTCAGCTTTATCTTGGTGATTATTATGAAAATGGGATAGGGACCGTTAAAAATCTAAACACAGCTTTTAATTGGTATCAAAGTGCAGCAAATAATAACAATGGTACTGCATTATATTATTTGGGAAAGTGTTACGAACTTGGAAAAGGAGTGGAGAAGGATGAAGACGAAGCATTTAAAATATATACAAGATTATCTGAGATTGAGAATAAATATGGAAATTTTCAACTTGCTGTATGTTATTACAAGGGAATTGGAACTAAAGTCAACAAATTAGAAGCATTTGAGTTATGTAAAAAAACAGCTGAGAAAAATAATCCAATGGCACAAAGTAACCTTGGATTATTATATGAATATGGTGAAGGAACAGAAAAAGATTTAAAAAATGCTATTTATTGGTATAATAAAGCAGCTGAAAATGGAAATGAAGTAGCACAACATTATTTGGGTAAAATTTATATATTGGGAAAAGAAGTTGAAAAAGATGAAATTAAAGCTTTTGAATATTTTAAAAAATCATCTGAAAAAGAATATTTAGATGCTCAATTTCAACTTGGATATTGTTATAATTATGGAATTGGAATAAAAATTAATAAAATTAAAGCATTTGAATATTATGAAAAAGCTGCTACAAAGGGACACATGTTGGCTCAAAATAATCTTGGATTATTATATGAATATGGCGAAGGAACAGAAAAAGATTTAGAAAAATCTTTTTATTGGTATAAAGAGGCAGCTGCGAAAGATCACGTGGATGCTCAAAACAACCTTGGATTATTATATGAATATGGTGAAGGAACAGAAAAAGATTTAGAAAAATCTTTTTATTGGTATAATAAAGCAGCTGATAGTGAAAATGAAGTAGCACAGTATAACCTGGGTCAATGTTATAAATTAGGAAAAGGAGTTGAAAAAGATGAAAATAAAGCTTTTGAATATTTTAAAAAATCAGCTAAAAAAGAATATTTGGATGCCCAATTTTGTCTTGGATACTGTTATGATTATGGAATTGGAACTGAAATTGATAAAACAAAAGCATTTGAATCCTATAAAAATGCAGCTGAAATAGGGCATAGTATTGCGCAAAATAATCTTGGCGATTTATATAGTTTTGGCCAAGGAGTAGAAAATGACCAAAAAAAAGCCATTTATTGGTATCAAAAAGGGCAGAAAATGGAAATGCTACTGCTTTATATAATTTGGGTAAATCTTATAGATTAGGAATTGGTGTTGAAAAGGATAAAACTAAAGCTTTTGAATATATTAAAAAAGCAGCTGAAAATGGAGTTAATAACGCACAAAATTATCTTGGTTATTTATATGATTGTGGTCAAGGAGTAGAAAAAGACCGTAAAAAAGCTATTTATTGGTATCAAAAAGCGGCAGAAAATGGCAATGCTACTGCTTTATATAATTTATGCGAATTTTATGAACTAGGAATTGGTGTTGAAAAGGATGAAATAAAAGCATTTGAATATTATAAGATATCTTATCAAAAAGGGTATTTTGATATAAAATTTTACCTTGGATATTGTTATGTAAATGGGATTGGAACAGAAGTTAATAGAAAGAAAGGATTTGAGTTATATAATGAGGCAGTTAGTAAAGGAAATGATATTGGTTACAATAATAGGGAAATTGTTAATTATTTGGACAAAAGTTTGTTATTGGTACCGCAAAGCAGCAGAAAATGACAATAAATTAGCATTATTTAAATTAGGTGAACTTTATGAATTAGGTCAAGGTATTAACAAAAATGAAACTAGAGCATTTGAATTTTATAAAAAATCAGCGGAGCTGGGATTTATAGATGCTCAATATAGACTTGGATATATTTATGAACATGGAATTGGAATTAATAATGATAAGGAAAAAGGCTTTTGAACTTTATAAAATGGCTGCAGAAGGAGGAAATATTGATGCACAAAAATATCTTGCATCTTTATATGAAAAAGGTGAATGCACACAAAGAGATATAGATAGCGCTATTTATTGGTACAAGAAGGTTATAGAAAATGGTCATCAAGAATTTAAAGAAAATTTGGATAAACTTTTATATCAACAAGGCGTGATATAGATAAATAAAAATTTCAAAATTCCAATTTCTGTATTATATTTTATTATTGATATTTTTACTTAAAAGTTTAATTTTGTTTAAATTATTAATTAATAAAAAAGAAAGTTTATCGAAGCATTTTTCTTGATCTCATTATGTTTTGATGTTTTTACCATTAACGATCGCAAAACTTCTATGAAATAAATAGGTATGTACTATGTAATAACAATATAAACAGACTGTATTTTAATTTAAAATTTTTTGAATATTTCGTGAGTATTCGTATCTCTATGTTATAAGACACGGTGTGAGGCTATGCCACTTCGCCCAACCCTTAATATACAACAACTCTCATTCTTAGCAACAAAGCAACTCTATTAACATTACTATGCAACATAATTTATTCGCCAACATAGCTTACATCACAACTTTTATTCAAACAAAATTTTAACATAGTTTCCGCCACAACTTCTCTTTAATACACCATACCAATTAACATCATTCATCATAAATTTTAATTATTGGCTTACTGAAGAATTATTTAATTAAAATAATCAACTTTAATGATATTTTTTTGTATACTTGTTTATCAGGCATTTTTTAATTGATGGTTTATGTTAATACAACCAGCATTTCTGAATTTCCAAAAATCCATTCTTAAACGTTAGAGTATATTCAAAATTTAATAATGAGTTAAACATATGAAATTCTCATACAAAATGCCCGAATATACAGTACCCGACCTAACATCCGGATTCCGGATGCTACAAAATTTCAAAAATTTACATTGTTTCTTCTCTATACTGAAACGATTTAAAGAACGATGATCTCTAGTTTTATGGTAAAAAACGTTACACAAATATTGTTACACGAGTATACTGAGTATAAATAAAGGAAATAAGAAGTTTGTCATACAATTTTTTTTTTTTTAAAAAAAAAAAAAAAAAAAAAAAAAAATGTGGTATCTTAACAAAGATATCCTTTTTATGATATTTGAAGAATTGAACAATGATAATAAAAAATTCCTTCATTCCTGTCTTTTAGTTAATAGAACCTGGTGCGTAACAGCAATACCGATTTTATGGAGAAATCCTGTTCATACCTTGACTATTTATTCAATTGAAAAATTATTTAATGTAATACTTTTACATTTATCGGAAGAATTGAAAAATACTTTGAAGAAACAAGGAATTAACAACCAACTTATAGAGAAATATCAAGGCCCTTTATTTAATTATATTAATTTTTGGAAATACTTAAATTTAAACCTTTTTGAAGAAGTAATTTTATTAAAATATGATAAAAATTCAAACTTACGTATTATAAAAAATGAGATGTTAAGATTATTTATTAATGGAAATAATAAGTTTAATAAACTTTCTATTTCATATAATATTGATTATCAAATACATCTTATTCCAGGAGCAGAATATTGTTTTTCAGAACTTGAATCCTTTCAATGCTGTGCTGATATTGATCAAAATATTTTAAAAGGGATGTTTAGTATATGCAAATCGATTAAAGAAATTACATTTGAAAATATATATAGCGGTATTGATGGTTCTGGAATCATTAAACTAATTGAAGTACAAAAAAATCTAAAGAATATCAGTTTCATTGCTATCAACGATCGTTTAAATAATACTTATATAAATGATGAAAATTTTTGCAAATCTCTGGAAAAATCATTGATTAAACATACAGATACAGTCAAATTCTTGAGAATAAGTTGGATGCCTGTTACGAGAATTCTTTCATGCCTTGTGAATTTAATAAGTTTAGATATAGATTATAGTTTATCGAATATGATATATTGGAGTAAATTTGAGAATGGGATGTTACCATATTTAAAAATCCTAAAGGTCAATCGAGTTCCATCTAACTTTTTGGAAAATCTAATCAAAAACACGACAAGAAATATTTCTGAAATTCGTATACGTTTTAATGGTAATGATAGTAAGAGATTTTTTCAAATAATTTATCAAAATTGTCCAAACCTTAGATATCTTACATTGTCATTGATTGATAATTTTAATTCATTCATCCCAGAACTTGAAAATTTATTAATTAATTGTCAATTATTGAATGGATTAACAATTGATGTGAAAAATATTTTTAGCGTAGTTTATTGGGATAAATTATTTATAATATTAGCTAAATCATCACCAATTAATTTATTTGATTTTAAATTTTATTCTGAACATATGTTTAAATCGAAAGATCTAGAATTATTTTTTAATAATTGGGAAAATAGGAAACCTATATTCTTAGAAATGAAAATTTGGATAGGAGATAAAAAAGAGAAGATAGAAGGTTTATTAAAAAAATATAAAGAAAAAGGAATTATTAAGAAATATTTAGTGGAGCGTACAATTATTTAACACCATATTTGTTTTTATGATATTCACACATTATAAAATTTTTAATTAAATTGCTAAAAAAATTTGAAAACTTAAAAAGTTCTTAAAATGTGTTAAATACCAATTTTGATGACCGATGACCAATACTTTATTTTTTTTTTTATATGTATAATATACAAATATAAAAAACTTAGATCGTTAGGATCTTAACATTATATTATATATTACGTATTATTTTTAAGAATAGAATATTTTGACTTAGAATAAACATCTAAAAATAAGATCATTTAAACTCTAAGCTAACGTTACAACCGAATTATATGAGTGATCCTTTAAATCAACTACTACACTTGTACAATATACATCACAAAGTGTTAAAAGTATAGATACTACGATGCGGTACATCACAGTGGAATATATCGCCCAATAAAATTCTTTGGGCCAAGAAGAAGAAATTTATGATAATTTTGATTATTAATAAGGGTACCCAGGTAAGATATCTTGGTCACGTGCAGCCAATCATATTTTTTAAAACCCTACCCCCTAAAATATTAGCTAATATATGTCACAGCCCTGATGAATAATTCAATATACTGATATATCTATCTTTAGATGGACCCTTTTATATTGAAATTAAAAAAGATAATTATATCGTGTTTCACAATGACTTGGAAACCCAAAAATTATTAAAGCTTATCTATCTGAATTAATATAAAGCATTATTGTCATATGTTACGTTATATACACATTTAATTCAGCTGACTATCTTTATTGTTGTAACACAATTTTAATCTTGGCTCAATATAGAATTCTTTGGAATTAATCACTTTCATTCAATTAATCCTTACTATAATAATCGTTTCATTTACACGTACCGTACACAAATAAATTCTATAAAGAATGTTTACTTTTTACGCCATAATTTTTTATTAATAACAAATAAAACAAATGTCATTTTAATTATTATCACATACAAGAATGTAGCGCTTTATAAAATCTATTAATAAAGACTATTTTTTCGCAAAATACATTCTTTATTATGTCACCACTATAGGAACAAATTACTCGACTAATAGAAAATTTTGCAGGCGGGATTTTAATCTAACCTTAGAGATGATTGAAAATTGGCAAATCGGATACTTTAATTGGCATGAAAACGCGCTTTAAAAATCATTTTTGGTTACTGTCGATCTGTACATTTCCCATTTCTCAATAATAAACTGGTTTTTAGACCGGATTAATTTTTTGTTTCTTAGAAATCGTATAAATAAATCGGAAAAAACTCCTTTTTGCCATTTTTCACGTCTGCAGTATATTTATTATATTCATTTATAATGTTCTTGGATGCTTTTAGAAGTAATATTCTTTCGAATTCTGATGGTGAACTTGTTGAAGTCAATCAACGATGCTTAATCGATAAAATTTTGGCTCGGTAAGATCCTTTAAGCGTTAAATTTTTTTTCACGTTTTAAATTTTATTACTTTAAAACTAAAATAAAAAAAAAACTCTTTACCTTAGTTACTCTTCCGAATTTGTTATATATCGAGAGTTAATGCAGAATTCTGGTAAAAAATTTATAGTTTTATAATTTCTTACGTTTTGCTTATGTTATGTTGAAGTTTATTAATTACCGTCCTTATTAAATAAAGATGATGCGAAATCATCAAGTATCAAAATTATATTTGAAACTAAGAATAGTGAAGTTACGCGAATTTTGTTCAAAAACAATGGAATTTATTTTAGACCTGAGGATTGGAATCGATTAAAGAAAATTGCTGAAGGAAATCCAGACGAGCAAAAAGTAAGTTTTTTTTTTTGACTTGTGTCGCAGCAATAGATTATCAGGGATGGTACAATTAACTTACTTACCTTTATAACAGATAGGAGCTTTTGGTGTAGGATTTTATTCATTGTTCTCTGTCTGTGGCAATCCATTGTAAGTTATTATTAAAGTGGCTTCGCTCTTTTTTTTTTTTTTTTTTTTTTACTAAATGTGACTGTTAATAAATATTCATATGATAGCGTTTTTTCCGGTGGGAAAGGAATGGCTTTCTACTGGCGTGGAAATCAATTATTTACAAAACAGGGTCAACAGGAGTCAACTGATGATTGGACAACATTTTTAATGGATATGAAAGAACCTATTGAGGTAATATCAAAAATAACTTATATCTTAGTTGAACTTTAGCATGTTAACGTTTGTCTTTTATACTAATTAGGTTCCAAATATTGAAAAATTCGCACGGTTCTTGGCCAATTCATTAGTAAGCTAGCTTATTTTTAAAGTCATGAAATAAATGAGTAATTATAATGTATTACTTACATATTTAATTAAATAAATAATAGGGATTTACGGAATACCTTCAAAAAATATTTGTTTATTTTAACGATACATTAGTAATACGACTATCAAAGAATATACAAAAACCGGAACCGTTAAGAGTCACAACCGAATTTAACACATTTTCTCCACAAAAGATGTTTCAACTTACTTCAATAAATGTTGGAAGCGTCCAACTAGACGTTGAAAGATTAATCGTCCCAACAAATTTTAGTATAAGGCAATTGAATTCAATTAATTATCGAATAGAAAAGGCATCTATATTCCTTAAAACTGCTAATGGAGATTTGAATGTTAGCGTCAGCAACGAATTTTCTTTAAAAATGGAACAAATCACTAAAAAGAAGCCACCAAACAAAACATCTATTCAAATGATTTTTACTGGGTTCAATGAACATAATTTATCCAGTGATTCTGATGAAAATATTTCGTCAATATTTAAAGATTTACTTCAATATCCGGAGCAAGGAAAGATTTATATCGGTTTCTCAACTGATCAAACTACCGGATGTTGTTCTCACTTGGCAGCTCGTGTAATTCCTACTGTATGTTTACTTCCAACGTTTAAATATAATTACAATTTTCTTTTTTTTTTTTTTTTATTATTATTTCTTGTTAATTAAATTTGTATTATGTAGATGGAGCGAGTGTCAATTGATATGGCTAATGAAACTTTAGCCAAATATAACAGTGAGCTGCTATCTTTAACAGGAACATTATGTAGAATTTTATACGAGGATGAAATGGATCAGATAAAACGATCGTATAATAAAAAGATTGGTACTAATACTGCCAATACTGAACAGGATCGTGTATTGTTAGAAAAGCGAGCAGCACATGCTTTAACACATTTTACTTTCCATCCAAGCACACCAAACGCACAAATTGGCAAAATATTGGAATCACAATTTTTTGATTGTACGAGAAAAAAATTATCAATTTTATCAACAAATGGTGTCCTTCCAATATCTGATGTTCGTATACCTAATCCAAAAATGATGGGATTTATAAAAAATGTTCCAGTTGTTCCAACGGTTATGTTTGAACGATGTAGCATATTTTTTATAAAAGCAAAAGGCACGTTGAATCTTATTAGAGAGTTGAATTTTCAAGATGTTCTATATGAACTAAATAACCGAATATTATGTGAAAATGAAATGACTGAGCTTTTGAAATGGTATGTTTCTTATAGGTCAAGTGGAAATTTTGTTAGTGCATCAGAAATTGAGCAGTTCAAGGGACTTGCACGTATTGGCAATTACTTTCGATCTTTGAAATCAATTCGTTATTATTTGAACCCAGGAATAATTCAAACGGATATAGATGTTCCAAATGACGTATTGCCATACACTATTTCCAAAAATTTATCAAATAAGGATCTCAAAAATTGGTTTGGATGGTCAGAATTAACTTTGGTTAATTGGGCAAAGTTTATCGTCAACAAATCTAATTTAGAAAGTGATCCTAATTTCGCTCAGAAAGTTCATCAGATTTTGGCAAGAAATTTAAATAATACTTCAAAAAATAATAAAGAAATCATTCGTCAGTTATTTGCTCAAAAGAGATGTATTCCAACTAAATTTGGAATGAAAATTCCGAATGAAGCTTATTTTCAAAATGTCACAATATTTCCTGACTTACCGACGATCGAATTTCTAAAACCTTCAAGTGTTCAAAGTTTAATGGAATTATTGGGAGTTCGTAAGGTAATGAACTTTCTCATAAGTGTATACAATAGTATTTTTAATAATATTTTAGGAATTTGAATATATTTTTTAAATAATATGTATACCTAGGTTGTTGAATTAAAACTCGTTTTTGATCGTCTTGATCGAGGAAATTGGGATCATATGCAACTTGTGAAATATCTTGCGTCAATGTCAAGTGAACTTAGCCCAGATGAAATGAGGATATTAAAGAGCAAACCTATCTGGCCTAAAGAAAATTTGACAGGTTTACAGTCAGCACAAATTCGACGATTTATTACCAGTGATTTACATGTACCTTCATCATTAAATCGTGAATTTGGTCTACCTATAATTGAATGGAAAGGAAGATGGTCTTCTAACGCGCAAGAAGGTAAATTTATCATCATCTGATTTTGTTTATTATATCATGTTGATAATAATATTATTTGTAAAAACTGTAGGAATGTTTTTAATAAAGTTGGGTTTACGAGAATATCCTACACTTAATACAATTCTTGAATTAGCTGCACCGCCAACTGATCCCAAAATTCGTAATAAGGCTTTTGAATATTTTATTGATAATTTTGAAAAAAATTATCTTAAGGTTTACAACTCAGCTGAAGTTAATAGCGCATTCTTGCCATGTTCGGATCAAAATGTTTATGCAAAACCTTCAGAATGCTTTATCAATCCTGAATGCAAGATAATGAATTTCAATGTTATTCGTCAAGATTTACGTTTTCGAGTAGAAAAATTTGGTGTTCGTCATGATCCTAATCGGGAAAAACTCTTAAATGAGTTAAAGAAGATATCAAGATATGAACGATATGGGGATAATGCAAAGAAAATTTTTGAATATTTGGCATCACGACAAAAAGATTTCTCTCACTCTGATTTTGATCAACTTGCCAGTTTTAATTTCATACCACTTCGAAATAAGATCAAGCCTAATGAAATTATTCTCTTCAATCCACGTAGTTGTTTCTTCGAAGTTCAAGAAGGGTTATTATTCCTTCATATAAATTTTATTTTATTTTTTTTTTTAATCTCTATATATATATTCTAATCTTTTTTTTTATAATTAACGATATCTAGGTTAAGCGATTTTTTCCCATGTATTAACTTTGGGGAGAAAGCCAATCTATTCTTGAGTGGATGTGGTGTTAAAAAGAAACCATCGCCAGTAGATTTGGCTAAATTACTTGTGGAATCATCAGCTAAATTATGGGAATTAACTAGAGACGATGTAAATATATATTTAAATATTTTAAGAGTTATTGCTATCGATCTTAAGGGTCTTGGAAACATAACCAAAGAACCAAGTTTAATTGCAAGAATGAAGGGAGCACGCATTCTGATAGCTATAAAGAAAGAACATCAGGCTCGCCTTTCAAATTCTGGAGATGATAATGATGGAATTAACTATTATTGCTTATCATCATCGGATAAAATTTTTATAAATGATAATAAAATATATCAAAGAGTTTTTAATCCATTAACAGCTCCCGAAGAAAAATTACTAGAAGGTTTATACAAGGTATGATAATTTTAATTTTTGTAAAAATAATTCCATCGATATTATGAATTTGTAGTATCGAACGAATAGAATAATTATGTATTCTAGAATTATTAATATTTTTATTAAATTATATTATATATTTTTTCTATCAGGAATTAGGGTGTAGGTCATTACAAGATTCTGTAAAAGAAACCTCAACTCCAAAAGGCATTAGAGAGACTAATAAATCTAGACAATTACAAAAAGAAATTATGGAAAGATCAAGTTTATTTTATCATGAATACAAAGAACATGAGATTAAAAGAGACCAAAAATGGCTTGAAAACCTAAAAGTTAGAGAAGTTGATCACGTAGAAACAATTTATGTATTAGAAAAAGATCGAAGGAAAGAACGTACTGACGTCATCATTCTTCAAGATGGCGGAATGGAATCATGGACCCTTTATATATCATCTAATTCAAATTTAATCGATATTGCTAAACATATTGTTAAGAATATTTACAATTCACATAACTGGAAGGATGTTGGATATCTCAATATGTTACTAACTTCACCTTTATTAGTCTTAAAAGAAATGGGATATCCAGTTGACCGTATCTTGGAACAACGTAAATTACAAAATATAGCTGATCAATTAGAAAATGAGATTAAATCATCCGACAATAATGGATCTTCAACATGTCATAATCATGATAATCATAATAATTTTAATTCACTGTTCTCTGATAACTCTCGATCACGACATTCAAGAGGAACAAATTCAGATTATGATTATAATTTTGGTTCTGTTTTCAACGGCAATAATCTTTCAAAAATTAAGAAATTAAATTATGAAAAAGATAAAAAATCAGTTATTGTTAATCTTAAAACAAATGATAAATCAATTAATGTTATTTCTACAACAAACAAGAGACCATCAATAACTTCCGAAACGACTCAAGTTTTACAAGATCAGTTACAAAATGCCGTGAAAGCTTGTCGATCTAATATGGGAATTATTGTTAACCAAAAACATAGTACCGAAATTGTCAATGTAAGCCAAGAAAGTCAAATAAATCATTGTGAGATCATACCCGGTAAGTTACTATATTATATTGTTTTTATACTACTCGCGTATTTACATAGTTATTAATTTGATTTATTTGTCAATTTTAGTTCATTCATTATCCCATACTCAAACTGTACAAGGAATTAAATTTTTCCTTCCTAAAGTTCGGGTATTGTTTTTTCAATCTTATTATGATGCCTCATTAAACCGTTTTGCTAATTTGCTGAATGATCTTGCAAGCGTTTTTGAACTTTCAACAGAAACTATTCATATTTATTATGATGACAGTGCAAACTCAATCGCATTTAATAATAACGGAGAATTATTTTTCAATCTAAAAGTTTATATTATATTACATGATGAAGAATGTAAATTTAAACCTACAATTTATGCTATGGCTTATTGGTTTATGACATTATGTCATGAATTAGCACACAACATTATTCTACCTCATAATTCTGGACATGAAGTAAGTCATAATTATATTAAGTGTTTTACTTGATTTTTTTATGATTTAATAATATACGGTAATAAATCTAATTATCATTTTTTTTTTAATTCGATAGTATTATTTCTCATCATTTGCTGAAATTTATATGTCAAATTTTTTGGCGTTAATAGACAGACGAGGAATCACTTTTAAACACATTAGTTTTCAACAAAAATTCAACCAGATTGGTTTTAATAATCATGGCTGGTAGATTAAAAGTTGTGAATAACTTTTTTTTCGTACACTTAGATCTTAAGTTTTGCATCTTTTGTAAGTTTTGATGAGTTTTAACATTTATTTTGACGTCATATTTAATTTAAGAAAATAATAATAAATGTTTAATCCGGTAAATAAATATTAATTTTGGTCATATTATATAAAATTCACTATCTTTAATTTCTAAAATAAATATAAATTAACATTAATAAAATTATTACTTCATAAAATTTAATGAAAACGTAAGTTATTTAGGTTGTTTGCTTCACCTAAGAACTTTAATCACAATGCGAATTTCTTTAATACATAATAAAATATTGCAGATTAGGTTTTGTCTAAGGATAAATTTAGCGAAATGTGCTGAAATATAGGGGTGATAGCAAGCAAGAAACGGTTAAAAATGGTTAAAAATCATAGAAACCTGAATTGGAAACTATTACTACAAGTATTTCAGTAGTTACTGATTTTATTCTAAATATTCCTACAATCAATGTCATTGTATATGACGTGCATTTGTTTTGTGGTAAAGGGTTCATCAAAGCAGCGGGTACTATCGTTTATTGGCAGAGATTATGAATAGTTATTTATAAGGGAAAAGTACATAAACCCAAAATATTTATTAAATGTCGTTGCTGAGTCATAAACGTTATCTTCTGATTCGATGAAATTGTATTCAAAAATTAATTCTAGATAATTATACGGAATTTCTGTGTAAGAATGGTTTATGTTACACTTTCACATGAGACATTAAAATTTTTATATACACATAACATTAATGTAACTTCACCTCCCTTTCTATTCTCATTAAATAGTTTGTCACGCCTTTGAATTTCAAATCATTATTTAGTTAATTACCGGATATTTCTTTCAAAGTATAAACTATATTGAATCCATTATTAGATTCATTGAGGTTATGTTGGGCAGGTGATACAATTGTATACGTATTTATCGAATCATAATCAATAAATTGATTACACGTTCTTTGAATTAAATAAAAATTTAAGATTTTTAATTCGGGCGGATAATTTATTTGTTTCACTAACATAACGTGACGAAGCACAACTTTAATTTCGGCTCGTTATGGAATTCGTTGAAAGTCTTGAAACACACCATTAAAATACGTGCATCAGAGAATTCTACAAAGAATATTTACTCTTTTTTTGCGCCAATTTAAACAAATAAATTATTGTCACTTCCTTATTTATCAACATAAAGAATGTGGCGCAGTTATTCTTGAAAAAATTAGTGGTATGAATATATATAATTAAAGAATTTTTTTTCATATCAATAATTTATTCATAATATAAAAAAAAAAATAGATTAATGCGTTGAAAAAATTTAATAAATAAAAAAATAACACAATTGACTATTACCTAATCTAATCTTAAAATGTTTAGAAATTAAAAGTTTGGTAATTGACGAATCGGATGCAAACAGTTAGCAGTTGCTACTTGTCGATCGGTGCATCCTCTTTTTTTTTTCTCGAAATATAAATAAAAAACCGGCAAACTCAGGGTTTCCCTGGTTTTATACCTCCATTTCATAATGTCCTTGGACGATTTTAGAGACGACATTCTTTCTAATCCTGATGGGGAACTTGTTGAAATTAACCAAAGATGCTTAATTGATAAGATCCTGACGCGATAAGTTATTAACTTTTTGCAATATGTATAAATTTAAATTAAAATAAAAAAAAAAATTTTCACTTTAGGTATCCTTCCGAATTTGTCATATATCGGGAGTTAATGCAGAATTCTGGTAAAATCTTTTGATTTCATTATTTCCTACGCTACATTTATGATATGAAAGGCTTATTGATTACATATAAATTACATACTGTGAATTAAAGATGATGCGAAATCGTCAAATATCCAAATCATATTTGAAACTAAAAATAATAAAGTCGTACGAATTCGCTTCAAGAACGATGGATTTGCTTTTAGACTTGAAGACTGGAATCGTTTAAAGAAGATTGCTGAAGGAAATCCAGATGAGCAAAAAGTATTATTTCTTAGAATATAGGGTATCTGCTGCGCCGCAGCAATATATCGATTAATTTTACTTCCATAACAGATAGGGGCCTTTGGTGTAGGATTTTATTCGCTATTTAAAATTTGTGAAAATCCATTGTAAGTTATTATTATGAAGGTCTTTTTTTTTATTTATTATGCGTGAATATTAAAAATATTCATTCGATAGTGTTTTTTCTGGAGGACGAGGAATGGCTTTTTATTGGCGTGGTAACCAATTGTTTACAAAACAGGGTCAACAGAAATCAAATGACGATTGGACAACATTTTTGATGGATATGAAAGGACCTATAGAGGTTAGTATTATACTTAATTATATCTTAGTTAATTTTTTAATGCGACAATTTTTTTTTTGTTTATTGATAAGGTCCCAAATGTTGAAGAATTCGCGCGCTTCCTAGCAAATTCATTGGTAAGTTATGTTATATTATAACTAAGTATTTGGAATTAATACATTTTGGATATATTTTTAAACTCATTAAATAATAGGGATTTACGGAAAACCTTCAAAAAGTACATGTATATTTTGATGAAATATTAGTGATACAACTATCAAAGAAAATACAAGAACTGAAGTCGATAGAAATCAATCCTGAATTCAATACATTTTCTTCGCAAAATATGTTTCATCTTACTTCAGTAAAGGTTGGACATGTTCAACTAGACGTTGAGAGATTAATTATCCCAACAAATTTTAGTATAGAATATTTACGTTCGAATAATTACCAAACAGAAAAGGCATCCATATTTCTTAAAATTGCAAATGGTAGTTTGGATGTTAAAGTCAACGATAAATTTTCTTTAAAAATGGAACAAACTACTAAAAAGAAGCCACCAAGCAGAACAAATATTCAAATGATTTTTACTGGGTTCAATGAGCATAATTTATCCAGTGATTATAATAAAAGTACTTCATCAGTTTTTAAAGATTTACTTCAATATCCCGAACAAGGAAAAATTTACATTGGTTTCTCAACCAATCAAACTACTGGATGTTGTTCTCACTTAGCGGCTCGTGTAATTCCTACTGTATGTATATTTCGAAGTTTGAAATATTATATTATTTCTTTTTTAGTTAATCAAATTTATTTTATAGATGGAACGAGTGTCGATTGATATGGCTGACGAAACGTTGGCTAAATATAATAGTGAGATACTATGCTTAGCAGGAACATTGTGTAGGATTTTATACGAAGATGAAATGGATCAGATAAAACAGTTATATGATGAACGTGATCGTGCATTGTTTGAGAAACGGGCAGCATATGCTTTATCTCATTTTACGTTTCATTCAAGTACACCAAATGAAATAATTGGCAAAATAATAGAATCACAATTTTTTGATTGTTCAAAACAGTCAATATCAATTTTATCAACAAATGGTGTCCGTTCTATTGCAGATATTCGCATACCTAATTTAGAAATGATGGGATTTATAAAAAATGTTCCGGTCGTTCCTGATATTTTGTTGGAACAATGTAATACATTCTTTAAGAAAGCAAAAAATTCATTAAATCTAATAAGCGAGTTGAATTTTCAAGATGTTTTAAATGAATTGAATAGCAGAGTATTTTCTGATGATGAAATTATTGAGCTTTTAAAATGGTGGATTTCCTATCAGTCAAATGGAAGTAGTGTTAATTCAATAGAATATGCACAGTTCATGCAATTAGCGCGTATTAATTACGATAATGACCTTCGACCTTTGAACACATTTTATCATTTTTTGAATCCAGGAATAGTTCCACCAGATATGGATGTTCCAAGTTATGTGTTTCCATATACTATTCTCAAAAAATTAAAAGAACAAACATTAAAAATTCAAGAATTTAATGATCATAAACTTCAAAAATGGTTTGGATGGACAGAATTATCTATCACTGATTGGGCAAAATTCATTATCAACAAATCCGATTTGGTTGATAGTCCTTTATTTGCTGAAAAAATTCATGAGATTTTAGCAAGAAATTTAAAAAGAATGCCACAATATGATAAGGGTTTAATTATTCAACTATTTACTCAAAAGAGGTGCATTCCAACTAAACTTGGAATGAAATTTCCAGATGAAGCTTATTTTCAGAATGTCAATATATTCCCTGAATTACCAACGATCAAATTTCAAAATCCTTCATTAGTTAAGAATGTAATGGAATTATTGGGTGTCCGAAAGGTGATAAAAATTTTTTTTTTTTTTAATGATGATTTTGAAAATTTAAAATTTTTTATTAAATATTCTGTATGTACTTTAGGTAGTTGAATTAAATCTCATCTTTAATCGACTTAATCAAGGGAATTGGGATCATATGCAACTTTTAAAGTATTTCGCTTCAATATCAAGTGATCTTAAGAAAGATGAAATAAGGATATTAAAGACTAAACCTATTTGGCCCAAAGAAAATTTAGCAGATTCACAGCCAACTTCAAAAATTCAACGGTTTATTACAAGCGATCTACATGTACCTTCACCATTATATCGTGAGTTTGGTTTACCTATAATTGATTGGAAAGGAAAGTGGTCTTCTAGTACACAAGAAGGTAAATTTAATATCATTTGATTTTGATTATTCATTGATATTTCTAATATAATTCATTTTGAATCTTTAGGAAAATTTTTAATTGAGTTGGGACTACGAGAACATCCTACACTCAAAAAAATTTTAGAATTAGCCTGATCCCAAAATTCGTGATAAAGCTCTTGATTATTTTATTGATAATTTTGATAAAATTTACTATAAATATTATAATCCGGATGAGGTCAATGTCGCATTTTTGCCTTGTTTGGATCCAAATATTTATGCAAAACCTTCAGATTGCTTTATTAATCCTGAATGTAAGATAATGGATTTCAAAGTTATTCGTCAAGATTTACGTTTTCAAGTAGAAAAGCTTGGTGTTCGTCAAGATCCTAATCGTGAAAAACTTATAAATGAGTTAAAGAAGATATCAGAATATGAACGATATAAGGATAATGCAAAGGAAATTTTTGAATATTTAGCGTCACGACAGACACAATTTACCCGTTCTGATTTCGATCAGCTTGCCAATTTTGATTTCATTCCGCTACGAACACCTGATGGCGGTAGTATTCTTGTCAATCCATGTAGCTGTTTTTTTGAAGTTCAAGAATAGTAAGTATTATTACTTTCATATAATTTTTTTTAAATTTTACTAAAAAAAAAAAAATATTTTTTTTTTGTTTTTAGTTTAAATGATTTTTTTTCATGTATTGATTTTGAAGAGAAAGCCAATTTATTTTTAAGTGGTTGTGGTGTTAATAAAATACCATCGTCAGTAGATTTGGCTAAATTATTAGTGAAATCATCAACTAAAATTTGGGAATTAACTAAAAATAAAGACGTAGAGAAATATTTAAATGTCATGAGATTTATTGCTATTGGTTATGAAACAATAGTAAAGGTACCAGGTTTAGTTGCAATTATGAAAGAGTCACTTATTTTAGTAGCTATAAGGAAAAAATATTGTACAAATTCTGGAAATAACAATGATAATGAAGTTGATTATGATTTAAATTCAGCAAATAAAATTTTTATAAAATATATCAAAAGGTTTTTAATCCATTAACGGCTCCTGAAGAAAATTTATTAGAAACTTTATATAAGGTATGTTTCTCTTGATAATATTACGTTTACAAATATTTAATGTGAATAATCATTATTATTTTTTTTTTTTTTTATTAGGAATTAGGGTGTAGGTCATTACAAGATTCGGTGAAAGATACCTCAACTCCAAAAGGTATTATAGAAACTAGCGAATCTTTACAATTACAAACAGAAATTATGGAAAGATCAAGTTTATTTTATCATGGATACAAAGAACATGAGATTAAAAGGGACCAAAAATGGCTTGAAAAACTAAAAGTCAGAGAAGTTGATTACGTAAAAACAATATATGTATTAGTAGAAAATGAAGTTGAAGAATGTACTAACACAATTATACTACAAGATGGTAAATTGGATTCATGGACACTTTATATATCATCTAAATCAAATTTACTCGAAATTTCACAACATATAGTTAGAAATATTTATAAATCACATAACTGGAAAGATGTTGCTTATCTCAATATGCTTTTAAACACACCTTTATTAAATTTGAAAGAAATGGGATATCCAGTTGATCGTATCTTACAACAGCGTAAATTACAAGATATTGCTGATGAAATAGAAAATAAACTTAGATTATTCGATAATAAATCTCAAACAGGCCATAATAATTATAATTCGCTATTTTCTAATTATAAATCTCGGCCACGACGACTAAGAAGAATAAATCGAGATTTAAACTGTGATATATCAAAAATTAACAACATAAATTTTGAAACGGATAACAAATCATTTACTTTTAATTTTACATTAAACGAGGAATCACTTTATATTCCTCCTGTAACAAATGAAATATCAATAATAACTTCTGAAACAGCTCATATCTTACAAGATCAGTTACAAGAAGCCATAAAAGCCTGTCGTCCTAATTCGGGAAATATCATTAATAATAAACTTAATACAATATCTGCTAGTGAAAATGGAAGCCAAGAAAGTCAAATAAATCACTGTGAAATCATACCAGGTAAATATAAATGTGATTTTATTATTTACATCTCACATAATATTCCACTTTTTTTTTTTTATTAATTTGATTATCTCTTAATTTCAGTACATTCATTATCTTGGGTCAAAACTTTACAAGGAATTAAATTTTATCTTATTACTAAATTTTGAGTAAATTTTCAATCATATGATAATGCTTCACTAAATCGTTTTGTAATTATGCTGAAAGATCTTGCAGATGTTTTTGGAATTCCAACGGAACATATTCATATATATTACGATAATAGTACGAGTTCAATTGCATTCAATAATAATGGAGCGTTGTTTTTCAATCTAAAAGTTTATATTATATTACATGATGAAAAATGTAAAATCAAACCTACAATTTATGCTATGACATATTGGTTTATGACATTATGTCATGAATTAGCACACAATATTATTTTACCTCATAATTCTAAACATGAAGTAAGTATAATTTATCATTTGCTCGCTTTATATGCATGTATACACATAATAAATCTCACTTTTTTTTCTATAGTATTATTTCTCATCATTTGCGGAAATTTATATGTCAAATTACTTGACGTTAATAGAAAAACGGGGAATCGCTTTTTGAACAATAAATTTTCTTAACAAGATTCATTCCTGCCAAGTTAATCCTTATTTTTCTAATTTTCTTCTTATTATAGAATGCTTTTTTCTTAGAATTTACTCTTTATTTAATGCAATGAACAATTTTTACACTAAATTTATTTTTGTTTTATTGTGAATCGAAGTTTAAATTTGTTTAAATTTAAAAGAATTTTTCGTACCCTACAAATATAAAAAACTTTGAACTTTTTCGAAAGTATTAATTATATAACATACTCTATATTTTGTTCGGGCATAAATTTTAATTTAAGATATAAAACAAGTGAAATGGTAAATTGCATAAAGCTAAAAAAATAATCAATAACACGTATTGAGAATTTTACCCCAATATTAACTTGATTGTTACATAATTCTGCAAACCTACTATTCTACACTCTTTCTAACCATCAGATATAACTAGGAAACGGAAACCGTTGAGTCTGGACTCTGAAGCGAATTATTTTATAATACATCATAGATTAATTTTTATCGCAGAAAGACATCGCCACGTGATCTTATATCTAATAAACATGTATAGTTTAGTGCTTCAATCGAATAAAACGGATTACACAAAAAAGAAATTTATATATCAGATATAGACACTAGCTATAAGATAATTGCAATTTTATTTGTATTTCTTTTTTTATAAAAATAAGAATTATCAAACGATAAAATCAAGATTTACAATTACATTGAGGTCATCTCTCCATACCACTTACCCACGCACTATTGATTTTATAAGTTTAAAAAATTAAAGTTAGAAGAGAATGGAAAATATATTAAGTAAACTTTTTTAAAAAAAAATAAGATTTTTAAAAAATTTATTAAAGTAAGCAGTTAATTTGATTGTTTTAACAGAATAAATTTATTTTATTAACAAAAGTCTGAAAACAATTTTTTTAAAAACATTGTTAATATTTAAATTGTATGATTATTTAATTTGAGCTTCCCCTAGATTTTTTTTAAAAAAATTTAGGCATCAAAAAACAAACAATTAAAGTTGAAACAGCTCTAACATTACTTTAACACTTCTTCATAGCTTTATTTATGTTTTATTTATTAAGAATAAAGTAATTTAATTGAAATTTTAGAAATGGTGATATTTTATCTTATAAATCGCATTTACCGGAACATGTGATGATTTACATAAATTATCCAATAAAATTATCTTCACATGACTAAAATTTTGATAGAATGGAATTTCATATGATTTACTATAAGTTCCGAAATTATTGCTGGGACGGATGGTTCCGCTATATCAAATTTCACTGTGTAATAATTAATGTATAATAATTAACTTGTAAATTATGTAGGAAACAAGAAACTTGAGTTTTAAAAAATTCATAATAAAATGTTTCAAATTTATTTTCTTGAACCATGCATTTTGCTAATCCATTTGATAGTTTCTCTGCACCTTTTTAAGCCCAGGGATTCTGAATGCATTTTGTTATTTAAATCCAAAATAATGTGGTCGTTTTATCGCTATTTAATGAAATGACAACCTACCAACTATGTTTTGTGACTTCCAAGTATTTTGCAAATACAGTATACATATATCAATGCAAGCATCTAGACCTTTTGACGCAAGATTGATACTGAAGAAAACATCTTGTTTTTATTTATCGTTTGTTATTATTAAAAATTTTTTTTTCTTTGGAAAAATAAAAAAATTTTTAAATAAAAAATCGAGGTATATTACTATGCATTTTTAATTACAATATAATGATTTAATTGCGAAGAAATGATCGGCATTATCGCTTTGCATCATTCTATGACAAATTTGCAGACAATCTTATTTTTTGTTATTTTTTTTTTTTTTTTTGATTTAAAAAAATAAAAAAAAAAAGTATAAAAAGACCTTGGTCCTGTGGGCAGCAGATGGACTTTGCGTTAGTATTACAAAACAAACGTTAGCAACAACAAAAATAATTTTCGTTAATTTTCCTAATTAATTGATGTTTTACAATATTTGAATCCTGTGTTACAATAACTAAACCGATTTCGATTTGATTCTGCAAAAACCAGTTTTTTAGTCATCACGTTCATCACTTCTATAAGGAGTTGAAAAAGCTTTTTCCCGCATTTTGTTCTCTTTCATAATATTACTAAATATTTCAAAATGTCCTTTAACAATTTTAGAAACAATGTTAGGGCTAATGCTAATGAAGAACGAGTCGAAATCAATCAACGACTTTTGATTGACAAGATTTTGGCTCGGTAAGTATCTTTGAATAATGTTAATACGATAGGCTTTATATGCATATATTTCCTTCATTTATTAAGAAAAAACCGTTTTTATTATTAGATATCCTTCTGAATTTGTAGTATATCGAGAGTTAATGCAGAATTCTGGTTCAAAAAAAAATTTCCATCTTTTCGTACTCATGATTTTATAATATAACGGAGGATTAACTGTTAATTAATCATGATATTTATTTACTAAAAAAAATTAAAAGATGATGCGAAATCATCAAGAGTCCAAATTATATTTGAATCACAAGATAAAGTTGATAAAGTCGTACGAATTTTGTTCAAAAACGATGGATCCGCTTTTAATCATGATGATTGGAATCGATTAAAGAGAATTGCTGAAGGAAATCCTGATGAAAAAAAAGTAAATTTTGAAAACTAAAAGTTATCATTATTAATTAACTAATTTTAATTTATTATTTTAATAGATAGGAGCTTTCGGTGTAGGCTTTTATTCGTTGTTTAAAATTTGTGAAAATCCATTGTAAGTAATTATTAATAGCTTTACATAATGTATTATTTATTATTAATTCACGCTTCATTTGGTAGTGTTTCTTCTGGCGGACTAGGAATGGATTTCATCTGGCATGGAAATCAATTATTTACGAGTTTTGGACCAACTGGTGATGATGACAAAGTTTGGACTACATTTTTTATGGACATGAAAAAACCTATAGAGGTAATAAATAACCATTCACAATTACTAGCTAGAAATTTCTTTATTTAATTAAAATGTTTTGCGGAATGTTTTTTTTTTTAAATTAATTAGTTTCCAGATGTCGAAAAATTCGCACAATTCTTGGCCAATTCGTTGGTAAGCATATTTAAATAGTAAATGATCTTATCCTCATATAATTATTAATAACTTTACATAATAGGGGTTCACAGAAAATCTTAAGGAAGTATCTGTGCATTTTAATAATACATTGGTGATACAACTTTCAAAAGAAATGCAAAAGCCAAAATTGATTAAAATTGCATCAGAGTTCAATACATATTCTTCACAAAAGATGTTTCATCTTACTTCAGTAAATGTTAGAGATGTCAGGTTGTACGTCAAGAGATTACTTGTTCCAACAAGTTTTAATATAAGGCAATTGCGTTCGGTTAGTTATCAAAAAGAAGAAAAATCTATATTTTTAAGAATCGCTGGTGGAAATTTAGATGTTAAAGTCGGTAATGAATTTTCCGCAGAAATGGAAGAAATCGTGAAAAAGAAACCACCAAATAAAACGTCCATCCAAATGATTTTTACTGGATTTCACGAACATAATGATGATATTACTCCAGTTTTTAAAGATTTACTTCCGTATCCTAAACAAGGAAAAATTTATATCGGTTTTCCAACTGATCAAACCACAGGGTGTAGTTCCCACTTAGCAGCTCGTGTAATTCCTACGGTACGTAAGGTTTTATATACAGTATAATATCCTATTGATAAAATTTTCTTCATTTAGTTAAGACTTATATTATCTAGATGTCGCGAGTGTTAGTCGATATGGCCAACGAAACTCTAGCCAAATATAACGGCGAGATGCTGTGTTTAGCAGGAACATTATGTAGGATTTTGTATGAAGATGAAATGGATCAGATAAAACAGTTATACAAGGAAGATGTTCGTATATTGTTTGAAAGACGAGCAGCATACGCCTTAAGAAACTTTACATTCTATCCTAGCACACCAAATGAAAAGGTTGGTAAAATAGCAGGATCCCATTTTTTTGATTGTTTAAAACAACCATTATCAGTCTTATCAACAAATGGTATCCGTCCAATATCCGATATTCGCATGCCTAACTTAGAAATGATGGGATTTATAAAAAATGTTCCGGTCGTTCCTGAAATTTTGTTGGAACAATGTCATACATTTTTTAAGAAAGCTAAAGATTCATTAAATCTAATTAGAGAATTGAATTTTCAAGATGTATTAAATGAATTAAGTAGTCGAGTACTTTCTGAAGATGAGATGATTGAACTTTTAAAATGGTGGATTTCCTATAAGTCAAATAGAAATAATTCATTAGAATATACACAGTTCATACAGTCCGCGCGTATTGGCAACGACAATAACGTCCGATCTTTGAATACATTTCATCATTTTTTGAATCCAGGAATAATTCCACCAGATATGGATGTTCCCGACAATGTGTTTCCGTATACTATTCTTAAAAAATTAAAGGATCAAAAATTAAATGATCATAGATTAAAAGGTCAAGAATTTAATGATCAGAATCTTAAAAAATGGTTTGGTTGGTCTGAGTTATCTTTGGTCAATTGGGCAAGGTTTATTGTCACTAAACCTGATTTGGAAAATAATTCGATATTTTCTGAGAAAGTTCATGAGATACTAGCAAGAAATTTTAAAAAAATGTCTCGAAATGACAAAATTATAATTACTCAATTATTTAAACATAAAGAGTGCATTCCAACTACATCCGGAATGAAGATTCCTAGCAAAGCTTATTTTGAAAATATTAATCTATTTCCTGAACTACCGACGATCAAATTCCAAAATCCCTCATCGGTTAAGAATGTAATGGAGTTATTAGGTGTTCGAAAGGTAAAAATAGATAATTTTTAATTTATTTTTATATTTCATTTTTATGATTTGTTAATTTTCAAATTTATCTATAGGTGGTTGAGTTAGAACTTATTTTTGAGAATCAAAAAAATTTAGATCATATGCAGCTTGTAAAATATTTTGCTTCAAAGTCAAGTGATCTTAAAATAAGTGAAATGGAAATATTAAAAGACAAACCAATCTGGCCCAAAAAAAGTTCAAATGATGAAGAACTAGTAGATCGGTTTGTTGCAAGAGATTTGCATACACCTACACCGTTACATTGTGAATTTGGTTTACCTGTAATTGCTTGGAACAAGGGGTGGTCTAATAGTTCAGAAGAAGGTACGTTTATTTGTGTTTTTATTCAATTTGTTTAATTTTGTTACGTTACCTACACTTATGGTTAATCGGTTTTATAGGAAAATTTTTGATCAGATTGGGTTTACGAGAATATCCGACACTTGAAAAAATCCTTGAACTAGCAGCACCTCCAACTGATCTTAATATTCGTGAAAGAGTTCTCAAATATTTTATTGATAATTTTGATAAAAATTATAATAGAATTTATAGGTCGGATGTAGTTAATGTTGCATTTTTGCCTTGTTCAGATCCAGATATTTATGCGAAGCCTTCAGAATGTTTTGTTAATCTTGAATGTAAGATAATGGATTTCAAAGTTATTCGTCAAGATTTAAAGTTTCACGTAGGAAAATTAGGTGTTCATCAAAATCCTAATCACGAACAACTCTTGAATAAGTTAAAAGAAAGTCCACCACAAGATAAAGATGATGCAAAGAAAATTTTTGAATATCTGGCATCACAGCAAGGAAGTTTTACTGATTATGATTGGGACACTCTTGCTAATCTCAAATTTATTCCAGTTCAAGATAAAATTAGACCTAGTATTATTAATTATACCACTCCAAACAATTGTTTCTTTAATATTCAAGAAGAAATGTACGTATTTTATTACTTTATCAGTCCTTACTGTTTATTTTAGTTTTTTTTTAAAAAAAAATGAATAATTAACATAACTTTTTATCTTTTGAACTTTGATCTTTTGGTTAGTTTGAGTGATTTCTTTAATTGTATTGATTTTGGAAATAAAGCAAATAAATTTCTGCAAAGTTGCGGTGTTAAAGATGAATTAACTCCGATAAACTTTGCCGAATTATTGGTACAATCGGCGGATGAATTGTGGAAATTAGTCAAAAAAATTGATGATGGTGTAGATAAGTATATGTATTTTTTAAGGAAAATAGCTCTTGATTTTAAAATATTAGCCGATAAATCGAGTTTAATAGAAAAGATGAAGACAACTCCTATTCTAATAGCTATAAAGAAAGTATATCGTGACGAGGAAGAAATTAATGATTCTGAGTTGGCTTCAGCGAAAGCAATTTATATAAATGATGATATGGTATATCAACAAATTTTTAACCCATTAACAGCACCTGAAGATGAAACATTGGAAAATATGTACAAGGTATAATATCTCAAATTTAAATGAAATTATATTAATTTTATATTATTTTAGCTATATATTTATCCTTTTTATTCAGAAATTAGGTTGTGAATCATTAAAAAGATCTGTAAAGGAAATTTCAGTTCCAAAAGGCATTATGGGAGAGACTGAAAATTCTAAGCTATTACAAGAAAAGATTACAGATAGAGCAAGTTTATTTTATTTTGAATATCCTAAAGAATACATCAAAAGAGATGAAAATTGGCTTAAAAAACTAAAAGTTAGAGAAGTTGATTATATAGAAACTAAATATACATTAGGACGAATTAAAAAGATTAAAAAAAATGATACCATTATTAACGAAAGCATGAATTCATGGATTCTTCATATAACTTCCGATTCAAGTTCACTTGATATTTCACAACATATAGCTAAGAATATTTTCGTAGTATATAAATGGAAAGATGTCTTTTGTATTAATACACTTTTAACTACACCTTTACCAGTTCTGAAAAAAATGGGATATCCAGTCAACCGTATATTACAACAACAGAAATATCAACCATCTACGGCAGAAATTCATAAAAATCTTCGGGATAATTTGCAAAATTTTATAAAAAGTTGCAATTCTAATACAAATATAGATAGCAATGATGATGATAATCAAAATAGTCAAAATACCATTAACTATCACTGTGATATGCCAGGTATGAATAGACTACTATGATATATAATGTTGTCTTATTTGAGCATTATTAGTAATTTTGATTTTTTTTTTTATATATATATAAAGATAATTTATTACATTACGTCGGGTTTATGCAGGGAATTAAACTTCATGATACCAAAGATGTTCAACAATCCATAATCTTGTCTCAACCATATAATGCGTCATTAAGCCGATTTATCAATATGCTAAAAGATCTTGCAGACGTTTTTGAACTTGAATTGGATACTATTAATATATTTTACAGCAATGATCATACAATTGCATTTAATTATGAAAAAACCTTTTTCTTTAATTTAAAATTTTATCATGAATTACATGATGACGAATGTAAAATTAAACCCACGGTTGATGCTATATCTTTTTGGTTTATGACATTTTGTCATGAGCTAGCACATAATTTTGTCAAACCTCATAATTATGAACATGAAGTAAGTTTAATTTTGAAATTTTTTTTTTTTTATTATTTATATTATTATCTATAAACCTAATTATACCTTATCTTTAAATAGCATTATTTTTCATCATTTGCGGAACTTTATATGCCAAATTTTTTAGCAATGGTAAACAGGCATACAGTTACTTATTAAATTCATTTTTGTAGTATTAGACATTAGATTAGGAGTCAGTGTATGTAATTAAAATTACAAAATGGGTATAAGTATTTAAACGATTTTTAAAAAAATTAGCAAAATTTTGTATACTTATTCTATAAAAATGAACATTTATTAAAGACTATAGTTTTAAATTGGTTTAATTTTTTAGTGTATGCTTTATATCTAAACTTTCTTGATAGATTAAATATAGTAAAAAGTAGACTGTAAATTGGTATGAATGACTTTTTTCCTGATCTGTCTTTGTAACTCCAGCCGATATTATAATATTGAAAACTTCGGAATTTAATGCATCAAAGTTATGATTTTTATTAATGAGTGAGAGGTTAACTTTATTTATATTATTTAAAGTATTCAAATCACATTAATAAAGTGTATATATGTTGTGCCGATGTACTGTAGATTAGTATAAATTTTCATAATTTATGTGATATACAAGGTAAGATTCTTAAAACTATTACAGATCAGATGTGATATCTCATTACGATATATCACATTATTACTTTTCGAACAAAAAAGAAATATAAAATGAATCTGGAAAAACATTCAAAGGTAATATTTATCTAATTTACAATAATTCAAATTACTTTTTCTAATAGAATTTATTTGCAGGAATATATATAACTAAATCTTTGCCTATACCGCAATATAGCGTCATTTGAAAAATTTTTTATTAAATTCTCTTACAATTATATTTACAAGATGATTATACAAATTCTTTACCATAATCTATTTCATAGTAGCCTTTGAATTCTTATAACATATATTCTACGAATTTACCTATTTTGTTTTCTAATAATACACAAATCTAGTTCGTATTGAATATCCAATTATTTTTTTGGAATGATCAGATTTCGTTTTATTTGAACCAATACTATGATTTAGTCCAGAGGTATAAACACTTTATAGCGCCAATTAAGAATGGAATTCTGAATTTTAGTGTCAAATTAAAATTCATCGAAGTTCTAGGCACAATTGTATTATTATGAGATGCGGCAAATGAACTAGAATTAACAAGGTAGATGATATGAGTTTTGTCAAGTGGTGAATAACTTGTATATACTATGAATTCGATCACATAGTATGTATACAATACTAATGCTCGTCAAAACTTTGATAAATGATATTTATAATTTGGTTTATTTATTATTTTTTTTAGCTTATCAAAAAAATTAGCTAAAAAAAAAATTTTGATAAATTCCATAACAAATCAAAATAAATAAATTATTTAAATTACAAATTATTTAAAACACAAATTAAGAATCTTGAAAAATGACTTATCATTATCAGTTATCTTACTACTTTAGCCTTTAGTGTTCAAATAATTTATAAAAGAAAATTTCAATAATGATAATTGTATTAGTATTTGTAAAATATTTTGTATCAAAATATCTAAATGCATTACTTAGAAAACAAAATTTGATTAATACCTATTTGAAGTTGAATAAAATTTCAAAACAAAATACTTACTATCAGGAATTTCTGATTCATCTTGTTCCTCTGAATGAAGATTAGAATTATTGTGTACTTCATCCTCATCTATATTCATTTAAAACAAAATTAGAATTAACTATAATATAAATATAAATTTCCATTAAAAATAATTTGTTCGTATACCATCAATATAAATATTTTTTCTTTGTTGTTGCATTATTTCTTCTCCATTTGAATATCTGAAGAATTTAAACGATAAATTTTAAAAAACGATTTAATAATCTGTGATAAATTAACATACTTTAATTCCAGTTAATCCATTAAATACTTTGGTTAAGTTTTACTATTATCTAATTATTAAATAGTAAGTTATTATTGATTTGATTATTTCTGTTAAAAACAAATGAGTTTACAATTACCTTTGTTAATTAATGTTACATTATCTTCTTGTTTGACTGATTTATCAAAATCATTAACTAAAAAAAAACATCAAATCAATGAAATAGTTAAATAATCATTACATACGACTTAATATTTATCTAATAGTCCTTACTGTCATAAGGAATATAAAAGTTATAAGATTTGCTGTAAAATGCTAAAAGTTCATTTAATCATTATAGTATAATGAAAAATTTAAAAATAAACTATTACCTTGTAATTCTTCTATTGTTTCAATTAAAAATCAATGTCGTTAATAATTATAATTTTTATACTCTTTAAAATCAAATAACTAATATATTACCTTCTGTTACATTTCTTGGTTCAGTAAGATTTTTAAATTGATAAACTTTACTTGTACAATTTATATAGCTTTCTAGACTATTAACTATCAAATTATTATTCTCCTCTAATTGAATATTTGATTTATTTTGATCAAAGCAATTAATTTCACATATTTTATCCCAAAGTTCATGAGCATCAGGTCTTTTTAATGGATCAAGCATCCCAACACTGTTTCATTAAATGTCTATATTCTAAAGGAGCTCCTGATACAATTTTTGGTCTTATACCATTAACAATATTCATAGCAAGATCATAATTATGTATAAAATTATAAAATGATGGTTGTCCAGACGAAATTTCCCACATAAGCATTGCAATACTATAAATATCAGACTTAAAAGTCTGTTCTTTTCCAATAATAACCTCAAGTGCTATATAAGGAAGATTTCCATATACACATTTTAACGGTTTATCTGCTGGACCACAAAATCCAAGATCACTGATTCTAAATTGAGGTATAAATAATAAAATACTTCCAGAATGTAAATCTCCATGAATTGCATTCTCATCGTGAATTCTCGTAAGTGAACCAATTATTTGAACAGTAATCTGAATTCTTTCTTTCTATGTAAGTTGATTATTATTTTGTTGTAAATATTTTCTTAAATCTGTATTCATTCTGTCTATTACAAGCATATAACTTCCATTTGATGGATCTTTTGTTAAACCGTAACATTGTACAATTTCTGGATATTTATTGCTTATAGTTAAATGTAATTTTGCCTACAAGAAAATTCATTAAATTATTTTAATTAAAAAGTTTAGTTGTTAATTTTTTAAAATATTAGACTGCTAACCTCTTCAAACCAACTTTGATTTGCATTTTCAATATTTTCTAATCTTTTAAGCACCACTGCTTGTTCTCTAAATCTTTTCAATTGTTGTTCTTTAGAATCCCATTCCATAAAATATCCACCAATCCAAGTTGCCGTATAAATTTCAGAACATCCACTTTTTGTTAGATATTCAATATCCTCTAGATCATTGTATGGTATCCATTCTGGTATAAAATCTGGTCCTATTGCTTTCATTTGACATTCTTGTATTAAATTATCAACATCATCATTTCCAGATGTCCAATTTGAAATTTTGCTTTTAAATAATTTCGAACACAATGTTCACAAAATAATGTAGCTAAACATTCTTGATTACAATTTTCACAAATTCTTTTTGATCCTTCGTTAAGCTCAACTTTATCTTCTTCATAAGATATAGTTAATATTTTTACTGCTTCCAATTTTCATTTTCTGTAAGTAATTCATCAGCAAGAATTGTTTGTTTTTTAAATTCATATCGTTTATGTAAATCATCATAAATATTCTAACGCATACGTTCTGTCAATCGCAGCATCAACTAAATCTTCCCGAATATCAGACATGTTATAAAGACTTAAATTTTTTTTTAGAAATTAAAATTAGAAACGAAAGTTTTCATTACGTAAGCTGACCATAACTCTGACTTATAAAATTAGTTGTGCAACATAATGAACAATCAAAAAGTGTACTACACGAGTTTGTGGTACTGATTAATAATGTAACACTACACAATTTGCCGATATTTAATATTGAATTAGGGAATTAATTTTTGAATTTTAATAAATATTTCTACATACTTTATTCTATTTGTCTTGAATTAATTTTTATAAAATTTAATTATATAATTGTTATAATATCAATTTAATAAATAATTCGATATACATTCGATTGAAGTAAACTCAGATATGTGAGTTTAATTATTTTTTTGCAGGAAAAGGTTTCTTGCATGTAAATTTTTTTTTGGTTTAAAGTGAAAAGGTAACATTGTAAACTGAAACGTTAAGAAATAAATACTTTTACCTTAATAAGATTATTATTAATAAATTGGTTTCATATGCTAACTATCTACTTAAATATAATATTATGACATAAATGTTACAAACAACAACTTACTACACTCACATTTAAGTTAAAATACAGTTTAGCCGTGTGCAAAATTTCAATAATTTTTGTGTTAAGTATTAAATGTTTTGCACCGAACAAAATAATCGTATAGTCTATTCTTGCTTTATTCCATCATTTGATATTTTTAATCATAAAGTCTCACCATTTCTTACCGACTGTAAGACCTTTAAACAATGCAAAAAAAAAATAAATGAGAAATTTAAGAAATTAATTATTATTTAAATATTATCATTTTCCTAAAATTATTTACTTCATTTTATTTTAAGGGAATTTTATGAATAATTTGGAGATAAATTGTTGATTCAATCACAAAGGACGTTAGTCTGAGTATAGTAAATATAGTAGTAGATGAAGACTGCCCACCATGGTTCCAAAAATAGATACGGCGACAAACTGAAGAAATTTAAAGAAGAGTACAAGAAAGCGAAGCAAAAGAAGAATAAAGGGAAGAAAAGAAGAAAGAAGAGGAGCAAAAGAAGAAAGATGATGATGAAGAAAGGGTAAACATCTCACCAAGTCAGGTGGTGCGAACTCTTGAACGGTTTCGCAAAAATACAGTGTAATCGTATCCGATTCACAAGAAACGAAGCGAGAGAATATCGCGAACTCGAGAGATAACGCATCGCCAAGTATAGTGGTGGATAGTATGCAAATTTGGAAAGCACTGATGGAGGAAAGTGGTAACACGAGATCGCTGGATTGGTCATACGAATCAGCAACTAAAGCAAAGTGGTAGAACAGAAATACAATTTCCATCAACGAAACAGTGGATATTTTAGAGAAGCTTTAAAATTCCAAGACGAAACAAAAAAAATGATGATAAATAGGTTCAACAAAGGGAAAACATAATGATGGGAATTCGTGTACTAAAATAGCATATCAGATATAGGACGCATGATATATGGAGAAAGTAAGGGTAAGTAATTAAAAGAGAGATGGGTTAATATAAATTACTCTTTTATCAAACATATATAAAAAACACAAGATGTAATGTATTGATGTATAATTTTACGTCTAAGTCGAATGGGTAAAAAAAAATGATTCGTCATCGGAGTTCAATAAGAGATTATAAAAAAAAATAGATACTATGATAATTGTTTATTATAATTATTTTAAAAGTATATTAAAAAAAGTGACTATATTTATACAAGGGTATGGCTGTTAAAGTGAATATTAATCATAAAGATATGTAATTATATGTTTAAATTTTCATTATAATATAAATTTACCAATATATTTACCGATAGCTAACGCCTTAAATGGCGTTTTATAAGATTTTTAGTGTCATTTAATAATAATGATGTCATTTTATGATTTTAACTATTCATAAACATGTGTCGTTATAATCGGTTATTTTAGAGAAGCATAAAGTTTCTTAGTGAATTGTGGAATTTCTTTCAACTGGAAACATATACAGTACATATAATAATAATATTGGAATACAATTCAGCGTCATGATTCATGAACATAGTTTCTTTAGTAACTATTCGTATTACCTACTGCAATTAAAAACAAAGTTTATCAATATATGACTTTTTGAATTATCTTGTTATAATAAGTGAAAATTTTTTATTTACTATGGAAAACTTTTACTTGATATAGTATCAACAAAATTCCCGTTAATAGAAGCATTGACTCTAATTATAATTGAATAAAAATTTTACATTGTTATTGAAACAAAAAGATGAAAACTTCTAATAATAAAAAAAAAGGCAATTTGTAACATAAAAATAAATTAGTTATGCTGTGAATTTGAAATATTTTAACAAAATTTAAAACTTACGTAAAATTATATAAATAATTAGTTTAAAATCAGATAATTACATGTAATTTAATGGTTTATATAATAATTTATTGATAAGATATAACATGAAAATAATTATTTAAATTACAAACTAAGAATTTTGAAGAAATCTCTTGCTACTCTAGTCTTAGTGTTTAAATAATTGTAATAACAAGAAAAAAATTTCGATATATTAATATCAATATCGTTGTTGATTAATTTGTATGATTTCTCTGTATTTAAACGTCTAAATAATAAAAAAGATATGTTTAGAGTTAAATAAAATTTCAGCATTTTTATTAAAAGAAAATTATTACCATCGGGAATTTCAAATTCTTTTTGTTCTTCTGGATGAAGATTTGGATTATTATATATATCATCTTTATCTATAAATAAAATAAGAATTAATGATCAATTATAATTATAAGTTAGATAGTAATTTTCATACCATCAAAGTTAGTCTCATCATTCTCTACTTTTTGTTGTTCTGTTTCTTTTTTATAATCATTTTGATTACCTGAAATAATTTAAATATTCAATATTAAACAATTAAAGTAACGCAATAATTACTATCATGATTGATTTACTTACCATTCTTTGAATTGTTTTTAAATACTTTAAATAACTTTTTACTACCAACTAAATAATTTAATATAAATTAATATTTATATATCCGTTTATTTTGCAAACAAAAATATGTATTTTAATAAGATTACCTCTAAATATGCCACTTATTCTTGATCTATTCTTCTGATTACTTGATTTACCAAAATCATCAACTAAAAAGATTAAAATAAATAAATGAATTTATAACGTTAGATATAAATTCATTAATACTAAATACTATACTTACCATTGTCAGGAATATTAAAATCAAATGATTTGTTATAAAATGCTATAAAAATTATTATAAAGTAATTAATTATTCAATAATAAGTCATTATGTAAATAAATTTAAAAAATAATAACCTTCTAATTCTTC
Source organism: Rhizophagus clarus (assembly GCA_015698045.1). Taxonomy (NCBI): domain Eukaryota; kingdom Fungi; phylum Glomeromycota; class Glomeromycetes; order Glomerales; family Glomeraceae; genus Rhizophagus; species Rhizophagus clarus. The sequence continues at coordinate 1,049,255 of BLAL01000013.1, read as the reverse complement.
TATTAATTTTAATTAAAGAAAATAAAATATTATTAATTATATACAGCTTGAAATTAGTATTTCTTAAATATTTAATAAAAGATCTATAATTTAATACCTTTGGTCGCATTTCTTGGTTCAGGAAGATTTTCAAATTGATAAATTTGACTTGTAGTACTAGTATAATCTTTTAGGTTGCTTGCATTATTTATTTCTAAATTATTATTCTCTTCTGATTGAATCAATAAATCATCAGATTTATTTTGATAATATAAATTGAGCTTATAAATTTCATTTAAAAGTGTATTAGCATTAGGCCTTTTTGATGGATCAGCATCCCAACATTGTTTTATTAAATTTTTATATTTAAAAGGAGTTCCTGGTACAATTTTCGGTCTTATACCATTAACAATGCTCATAGCAAGATTATAATTATGCTCATAATTAGAAAATGGTGAATGTCCAGATGAAATTTCCCACATAAGCATCGCAATACTATAAATATCAGATTTAAAAGTCTGTTCATTTCCAACAATAACCTCAGGTGCTATATAAGGAAGATTTCCATATATAGTTTTTAATGGTTTATCCGCAGGTCCACAAAATCCAAGATCACTAATGGAAAATCTAGATCTAAATAATATATTACCAGAATGTAAATTTTTATGAATTGCATTCTCAGAATGAATTTTCTCAAGTGCATAAATTATATGAGTAGCAATCTGAATTCTTTTCTTCCATGTAAGTTGATTATTATTTTGTTGTAAATAATTTCTTAAATTTATATCCAATTTATTCATCACAAGCATATAACTTCCATTTGATGGATCTTGTGTTAAACCAAAACATTGTACAATTTCTGGATATTTATTGCTTATAATTAAATGTGATTTAGCCTACAAAAAACACATTAAAATTTCAAGTAAAAAGTTAAATTGATAATTTTTTATAATATTAGATTTACTAACCTCTTTAAACCAGCTTTTACTTGCATTTTCAACATTTTTTAATTTTTTAAGTACTACTAAATGTTTTCCAAATCTTTTCAATTGTTTTTCATTAGAATCCCATTCAATAAAATGTCCATCAATCCAAATTGCTGTATAAATTTCAGAACATTCACCTTTTGTTAGATATTCAATATTTTCTAAATTATTATATGAAATCCATTCCGGTATTGCATGTGGGCCCATTATTTTCATTTGACATTCTTGGATTAAATCATCAATATCATCATTGCCGGATGTCCAATTTAAAAAATTTGCTTTTAAATAATTTCGAACACAATGTTCACAAAATAATATAGCTAAACATTCTTTGTTACAATTTTCACAAATTCTTTTTATTCCTTCATTATGAAGGATTCTTTCTTCATCATACATTTTGGTTAATTCTTTTATTGCTTCAGATTTTTCATTCTCTGTAATTGATTTATCAGCAAGAACTGTTTGTTTTTCAAATTCATATCGTTTATGTATATCATCATAAACATTATAATCCACTAACACACATGCTCTGTCAATTGCAGCATTAACTAAATCATCCCGAATATTAGACATGTTATAAAGGCTTAAAAATTTTTTTTTTAAAAAAAAGTTAAATTTTGAAGTATTCAGAACGAAGTAGGAAGTAGGTGTCATAACGTCATAACTTTAATTTATCAAGTTAGTCGTGTAACATAATGCACATCGTGTGCTACGCGAGTTTGGTGGTACTGATTTACATATTTTAATAATGTAAAGGTTATTAAAATATAAGTATCATATTTTTAGCATAATATGCTATTTATATTATTATTGTTCAAGTAATAATATTCGTAAAAAATATCTATAATAATATCGATAAAATAAAGAATAATTTTGAGTTTAATAAGTATTTTCACTTATTTACTTTATTACTATTCAACTTTAATTAGTTTTATTTTATATAATTTACTTAATATAATGCGATTCGATCGAGGTAAACTCTTTGATGTGTGAGCTTAATAATTTTTTATAACACAAGATTCCTGTATGTAATTTTAACTACTATAAACTGAAACGCTAGAGTTTGCTTCAACAAGACTATTATTAATTGCGCATGCAAATAATGGTGTTATTATAAATTATCGCAAACAACATCTTTTAATGTTCGCTTGTAATTTATTCGTGTGTAAAATTCCAAGTATCACAGTAAAAAATAGTTGTATTACAAAACAACAATATATGTAATGTTGTGTAATATCGTTTAATGAGTAGCCCATAATTTAATATTTCAATCATATAAGTCATTCGTATCACTTCTTATCGACTGTGGAATTTTAGGAAACGAAGTAGACTTGAAGGTAGTTATACAATATTATTAAATGCTATCATTTTCACAAAAAATTCTATTTAATTTATAAATAAATTAAGTTGTACTACTATTACGTAATATAAATATAATAGTTTAAAATCACGATAACTTTTAAAAATAAAATATCTATAAATGTAATCTCGATTATAATTCTTTTATTTGTTAACGAAGTTTCAAAATCTAATTCATTAAAATGATAATTCAATATATATATAAAAATAATAATTTATTCTGTTTATTTTATTACGAAATAATGAATTTGAAATTCCCTATAATACGGTTCCTTCTGTGATATTTAGCTTCAATTAATCATTTTAAAGTAAGTTAATTATAATATAGTTAGCCGTAAATTATAATTGTCTAGCTGAAATATTGATAATTGAAATTTTATTTAATTATTGCGTCTAAATTGTCAAATTTAATATTGTCAATTATCAACACAATATTGTTTGATTTATAAATTTTAGTCACGAACAATTGGCCGACGTTCTATCATAAATACGTTTTTTAAAAATATATCACCCATTGTTTATTTAAAATTTGTTATATTTACTTTTTTTTTAATTTCTTAATTAATATAATGATTTATTTTTATATTAAAATGTTGACTTCGTTATTCTTACGTTCGATTTATAAAATTGGGTATGATTGTTGGGTGACTGGTCTTTCAATTTTGACCGTAATACGGTCGAGTTATCTACGATAGGGATTTTACAGGAATAGGTCTTTCGTAGTTGACTAGGTCAGGACATATTACGTATGTTTTGATTTTTGGGTTGACCAATCAGGAAATAGGTAAACTTATAAGAAAGCACCTGTGAAATCAAATAATATAAGGAAAATTATTTCGGTTAAGGTTAGATCTAAATAAACCTTTTTTATAAAAATAACAATAACAAAAAATTGCATGACTGTACATTTAAAGGTTTTATTAAGTATAGAGAAGTTAAATCAATATCATAACTGCGGACACGTAATCGAAAATCGAATTTAGAACAAAATTTTGTGAAACAATTAGTCGATTCTAAAATTGATCAATCCCTACACAGGCAATTATCGATAAATAAAACAAGGCTAGACTGTGATTTGAAAGAGAAGAACGCCAAGTACAATTTTATTGGATTACATTTTCAATTTTAACAAGTAGTTAACTTTTTAAATATTATAATTTTATTTAATAAGTTTAGATGTTATACGCCATACTAACGCTAAATCGATTTTAAGTTCAATAAACAGGTCTTAGATAATTTATAAATATTGCGCATTTGCGTATAAAATTTCAGGAATTAAGAATCTCGTGAAAATAAGTAAATAAACATCAATTGTTTACATCATATACTTATTGCGCCTTATTTAATAAAGCTGGAATGTGTTTTCTTAAACTTGTTGCTACTTCATTAAAATGACCTATTAAATTAACTTCATCGATAGCATGTTTGTATCGGCATTGTAGCGCGTCAGGTAAAACTTTTGCAGGATGATAAGATTGTGCAATCTCTGCCATTTCTTTTAAAGAGCTACCATCAGAATCATTGCCAAATAATACCGTATAAAGGTATAATGGGGAGCTGGAATTTCAAAGAATTTAACTAAAAAAGATAGATTACTAAACAAAATTTTATTTAACAAAAAAAACTAAATACCCTCTTTCTTTGATTCGTTCACAAATATCGCGAAGTTCATTTGATGGAGTATCACATCTTCCGTCGGATAAGAATATAATGATATTTTCTCTAAAAGAAAATTATGTAATAAATAAAGTTATATCGCATAATTATATTTTGTCTTATTTATTTGGACATACTTTTTAGGTTCAAAGTAATCATCAATCAAAGATCCAGCTTCCTGAATTGCAAGGCGAAAGTCCGTTCCTTTACTTACATTATGCTTGAGCATTATATGCAACAAATCTTTCGTATCAGTTAAGTCTCGATTTTTAAATGGAATAATAACCTATAATTATTTCAGTATAATAATTAGTATGATTTTAAATAAAGATGAGTTCAAATTTAAATATTAATACGAACCTCTTTGTGAAACAAAATTAATGAAACAGTATCACGCATAGCAAATGATACTTGATTTGGCTTTACCTTAGCAGAATTTATACGTGATTCCATAAAATAGTACACCTACATTGATAATAATTTTATTTAATAAAAGCTAAAATGAGTTAATTAAATATTATTTAATATTACCGCCTGGTAAACTGCACCAATCCTATTATTATGCTTTTTTTTTAAGTCATTATAAATTGGGTGGTCTGAAATCGGTTTCTTATCGTTATTTTTCATGGATTTTGAACGATCTATGACAAAAATAATGTGAAAAGCGGTACTTGGATTTTCACAATTAAATTGATGTCCATCTAAAGATACATATCCACAATTTTTTGGAGGTTTTGATCTTAGGTCGAGCGGAGCATGAAAAAGTTGTAATTCACAAAATGATTTAGTAAGTTCAGGTTTATGATGCTTTTCATCGGGACATTCATGATCACATTTTGTAAATTCTTGTTGGTCTTGAGCAGTATAAGGATCTGTATATATATTAACGTTAAGAAAACATAACAATTAAAATAATTTAATAAGCGTATTAAAAGACCATATAGGAACTAATTTATATATGTTGTACCTTTAAACCCTGTTCGTTCCCAATAAAGTTTATGAGAAACAAAATCTTTTGGCTTATCAGGATTAGGTGAAACTTTTTCTAAAAAAGTAATAATAATAATGAGTAAATATTTTCATTTAGGAAAAAAAGGTCTATAAATTACCATGGATATGTTGGATATTCTGATTTTCAAATTTGCAATTTTCTTCATTATGACAATAATCAATATGACGATGTCTACCCAAATCTTTACAAAACTAATATAAAGAAAGAGGAAATTAAATTAATAGGAAATTTTAAATTTGAATTATGTAATACTTACTAAATTACAAAGAACAAATATTCCTTGATCACCAGCTCTTAATTTGTACCTAACAATTAGATATTTATTTAAAACAAAATAATTAATTTATTTAATGATTAATATACCGTATCATACCCTGCATATTCAAATTCATTATCTTCTCCTGTGAATTCAGTTTGTGTCATATTTCCATGTTTTGTATCGTGATCTTGTGCGTGTCCATAAGGTGACGTACACTAATTTTAAGTAATTAGTATTATAATTATTACCAAAGACAATTATACAATAATAATTTTGCTGATACATACATAATATTCACAGAACTGACACTTCGAATCACAATAATGAAATCCATTTTCATTATGCGTATGTTTTCCGGTATGCTCAAATTCATTTGGAGGAATCTTTTTATTGCATTCTAATCTTTTGCTTAATTGAATATACTATTATGAATAATTATATTATCAAGAATTAATACATTATGGACTACATTAATTACAACAGTTGTACTCTAATAATTTCATACGCTACCTTTGTAAATGTAATAGAAGTTTCATTGATTAAACCTTTATAAGTTTCTTTTTTCTCTTTAGGTTTAGTATCTACTTGACATATACCATCATCTTCACATAATTCACGACATTGATGCTCATTCCTTTAATCAAAAAATAATTTTGTTGGTTAATAACATTCATTAAGAATAAAAAGAAGCGAGAATGATACATACCCACAAAAATGATTAACTTGTAAGTCGGAGAAGGCATGAAAATGATCATTACTTTGACATTTTTCCTTACAATCCGGAATTGGACATTGAATTGGACAAGTTGTATTTTCACAACGATGCAAATGATGCTCTTCTTCGTATGGTTTAATACATTTATTTGGACAATGATAATCTCCTTTTGTGGTATGTGTATGTGTTGATAATGAACAATCTTCTCCACAATAATGATTACGTGATTGACATAAATGTTCACCGTCATCATGTCCGATTTCCTTAAAACAAACTTTCTGGCAATTACGCTTATCAATAAGATTACATGGTTTACCACATGAATGATTTATTTCATCACAAACATGTTTTCCTTCATGTCCAGCTTTGTGACTACATTCTGGGATATAATCGTCGTTGTGGGCCTTAGTAAAATGACAAGGAAAATAACACTTATGATCTGTTAAACATTCATGATTTTCCTTGTGATCACGGTTTTTGACGCATTTCAAACCACATTGATGACATCTTAATCCACATAAGGTCCATAGAAGTGCGAGTTTGCTTATTTCTTGCTTCATTACATACTTTCCACTAGCAATATCACTATTGTCTTGTGGAAATTTAGCGGTATTTTGCTCATACCAATATTGAACGCGTGATTTTCGCCGTTTAATAACGTACTCAAAGAATTTACTAAGATTAGAAAACCATTCATTATCATCATGTGATTCTCTTCGTGGTTGTACAGTGTTTTCGAAATAACGTCTCAAATCTTCAGAAAGTCGTTCAAAAGATGTGCGTTCATCATATAACAGGATACCAGAATCGGAAAATATTTCGGTAGAATTTTTGAAGTCTTTTAGGACATCACATAAATTTATTATTGGGTCATAAATTAGTTCTCCAGAATCATGATTCTATTATTCGAACAAATAAATTTGATAGATTAAAATTCATTAAGAATTATACGCATACGTATTAAAATCAAATTTTATTCACCACAAGATGTTCAATGAATGGATCGTTTCGTTCTATACCATAAGATATAGTGAACGGAAGTAATCTTTTTAACATTGCAACGCGGATCTGTATGAGGTCTTCGCTCAATGAACCCCAATCACATATCTAAGTTTTAGAATATAAATTAGTTAAGAAACAGAGTTTTCATCATTGGCATCAATTATATATAATGTTTCCAAACCATCAACTTAGCCATGATTACTTTTGTGTTATGCAAGAAAGCTCTAGCATTTTCATATTTTGTTTCTTGTTCATCCAGCCTTTTTTTAATTTGTGACAATTGTTTAAACCATGCAATGTCATTAAATACAGGCCAAGGTATAATATTCAATCCACCCCTATACATTCTTGAAATAAAATTATCTTCACCTTCCTATAACATTCATTAAATTAGTTTTTTTTAAATAATTGAACAATTAAAATATTTTTTTGATTACCTCTTTAACTAATTGAGAAAGTTTTAATTGGAATTCTTTCTTAATACCATCTTTATCTCCTCTGGGCACATCTTTAATGATAATACAAAGTCTTGCCTAAAAAATCAAACAACAATTAGTGTAGCCAATGTTTCTTCGTATTATGAAATGAGAATTTATCTTCATGATTTACTTGAAACATTTTCGGATCCGATTCAAATAACTTCGCACCATCTTGAAATTTCTGAAACATTGTTGATACATCTCTATTTATGGCAAATTGATTCTTTTGGAATTAATTATATATATCAGTAAAACATTTTAAGCAAGAGGCAATAGCAGTATAATACAAAGAAAAAAAACTACTTTAAAAAGAATAAGATTTGAGACGACCGTATTAAAGAGAGTTAAAAACATATCTAAGAATAGAACATAGTTTATTAATTACATATATAGATAAATAAGAAGATAAACTAAAATACCTTCTTGTGGAGTTCTTTCAAGAGATCTTAATCCTTCAAAGTCAAGCGCAACATAGATATATTCTTGTGTATTTACTATAAAATAAAAAAGTTAGTAAGATTTATTATTAATTCAGTGAAGAAATTGTTAAGATTACCTAATGACATCCATACGCCCTCGGTACAACGCTAATAAAAACAAAGTCAGATAATTTTTATACAAACAATAAAAGATTTAAAAAGATATACCACATACCATTGCTGACTCATCAAACGTAGTTCCGATGAGATGGTTTAACATAAATGATTTCCCACATGATTGTTCACCCATACTTGAAACAACTTTTACTTTTTTATAACTAAAATGCTTAAAAATTCCTTCATACCATCCAAATGAAATATTTTTTGCTATAATGTCTACATGATGGCCATCTTCAAGATCAATAAGATAATCTTCATTCGTAGATAATCCATCTTTAAGTGGTAGAAACATATTCTTTCTCGTTACAGCAATTTGTATAGGAATTAGACAACAAAGTTGAATAATCCATTTTCCTAATTGATATTCTGATGAAAATTTCTTCTGAAAATTCGAATTTCCAATATCAAGTTTTTGGAAAGTAGTGGTTGATGTAGAAAACTTTTTTAGTATTGATGCAGGTTTTTTTGTAAAATTCTCCAAATTCTCGAACATTTCTTTGATATATTTTTCAAATTTCTCGTCGCATTCTTCATGATCATCATTATTAATATCGAGAACTATTTTTAAACTGAGAGGACAATTTTGCTTAGGATCGATACAGTTATCAATAGAATATTTTTCAAACATCAATTTATACGCATTGATAAGATCATTTGATTTTGTTCTCTGAAGCGCAAGTGGTTGTTTTTGCTTGCTTTTTTGGAAAAGAAATTGGGTTTTTTCAATTGTAATTTTTACTAATAAAGAATTAAAACATCCGTTCTGTAAATCGAGTGAGACCAAATGGGTCTGTCGATCGATATAGGAAATTTGAAGAAATTCCAAGGATTTAAAATTTGATGGTAAATCAATTTCTGAAAATAAAAAAAAATGTTATTAAATATAATACTTTTTATTAGAGTAAAATTTAGTTTACAAACCTTTACTAGGAGAACCTCCAAAACTTTTGAAAAAATAGACGTAAACACGATTGATTTCCCTATTTTCTGGCACTTCTTTCGCAAATGCCATAATACAGGAGCCATCCGGAGAACTTAAGACATTTACTAAATTATGCGGAAAATTACAAGCTGCTGGTCGGAATTGTAGATTTACGAGATTGAAAATACGTGCTCGTCCACTATTCTCAACAAAGCATAAATCCTCAGTATCTTTGATGAATAGAAAATATTTAATGTTTGGCATATTATTATTATACCATTGCGATAATTGAATATTCGCATTACGTGTATATAACATTTTTCGATTATCATCAAAAGAAAATACATTAAGCTGTTTTTTTAAAACAAAAAAAACAAAAAAAATGGTTTAAATGGAATTTAAAAAATTAATGAAACGAGAATTTTCAACAAATACCTTAGCTTCCTTTGTGTTATATATAGCAAGCAAACCTTTTGGCTCATTAACTGCAATAAGAAAATCTTCATTCGTGTTTAATGTTTTAAATGGATTAATCGAATTCGATTTAAAATTTTTTTCTAATCGTTGCGCAGTATCAAAGAATATTTCAATTTTTCCGTCTTTTTTATTGTAAAGTACAAGAAGAAAATTACGATTATTGCGACTATCGAATTGAAATATCTTTCTGTAATTATGAAATGACATAGATGTTATTTCTTCTAGAAGATTTTATTAAATTATAAAAATCATCAATATTCTTACTTAAAATCATATTTTTGAAGATCGATGCGAAATGCTACACCATATTGATTCATAATTGGAAGTAAAATCGGACATGGAATATGTAACTCATTTTCTTGAATCTTAAACTTATCTTCTTCTTTTAACGATGTTTCATAAATAGTAATCTGCAGCTGATGATGTAACACTTCAGTATTATACATCACTTCAATATCATATTTATGTTCTATTTTCAGAATAAAAAACCTGATTAAAGCTAATTTGTTAAAATGAATAACAGACAAAAGATGATTTACCTTTTACATTTAATACAGTTAACTGCAAGGAACTTGCAAACATTATATAAAATCGTAATTGTTAATAAATAAGGAATGATTTTTTTTAAAAAAAAAGAAAGGTAATTACCCATTTTTATACTCAGTTTCTATTTCATTACATATTTTTTCAAAGATAATATTTTTCTCTTTTTTACATTCTCGCTTTAAATCATCTAGTTGTTTATCTAAAATTTCTGAAAATTTTTCTTTTTTCCATTTTTGGTATTCTTCCATAAAAGTATTTATAATTTCTTTTTTAATGTCATCTTGACCATCAAATAATTCAAAATTTACAAGTTCTTGAATAAAATCTACATCTAACTTATCATTGGTTATTTTTTTTGCTTTTTTGATGCCAGTATCACAAAGTTTCGAATGCCTGTTGAGCTTTGGTTGTATTTGTTGGATATATTTTTCAAACAATTTTTTTGATTTAGTTTCGTCATCAGTAAACATATTATAAAAGGTATTTATTTTTTCATTACTATTTTCTTCTGTCTCACTGATATTCTCAATAACTACACATGTTAAATTAAACTTTTTCTTCAATTTTTTCCAACATTTTGAGTCGATTTTAATCATGCCATCAATTTGATTCTCCATCCCGGGATACTTTTTTTGGATTCTTTTAAGATCTATCAATTAATTATGTATATATACTGTAAATATTAATGGTTGTTTAATGATTGTTTTACCTAAAAATGTATTTACCATCATCGGGTATACTTGTTTGTGATCTTGTTTGTGATGAACAATTTGAATTATCTTGCGCAGTGTATTTGCCAAAAATACTATATGCAGTATGAAAAAACTTATTAATGAAACTGAATGTAAATGATATTAAAAGCAAATATTAGAAAATATATGTACCTCTCAAAATCACATAGTTTTATTGATGCCATTTGTTTAATAATTTCGATATCCTCATCAATGTCTTTACGTGCCTGATCCTTTTTCTGTTTGTTACGTTTTTTAACTTCATCCAGCGAATTTAAAAGGTTTTCCTTTTTTATTCCGTATTTAATAAATATTTTCAATGCCTTTATGTGCATATTACGATCAATGCGTAAATAGTAGCCTTGTGATTTAGTTTTGAGGTCAGTTGGAAGATCTCCTTTAGAAACGTATGAAGGGGTCTCAACAAATGAATTATTTATCTTTATCAGTTGTCGAGTGACAAACGATTGGTTTGTAGTGGATTCAACAACTAAATAAGATATATTTTCTTTAGTTTAATAATCAGATAAGCTCAACCCAAGCCAACGTAAAATTTTATAACAACTGAACCTATTGGATATAATGGGATATCATCTTCTATTTGATTATTAATTTCTGCCTTGATTTCATTAGATAACTTCACCTTTATATGATAAAATTATTAAATAAATTATTTCTTTTCTTTAATTTATTTTTATAGAGGAATTTTGTAAATAAAATAAACCTTAAACCCGTTATTGATTTTGAAATCTTGTTCGTCTTGGCATTCTTTTACTTCATAATCGTCATCCGAATCATCATCGTCGTCTGTATTAGCATCAGAACTTTCAAGATTAAAATCAAAGTTTTCTAAATCTTTGTCGCTCATAAAACACATCTGACGATCGGTAAGTTTCGTTAAGTATCTAAAAAAAATTTTTAACAATGAAAAATTGATTATAAAACCCAAGTTTTCCGCAAAAAAAAAAAATAGGATACGACACCTATGTAAGTTAACCATATTTCTTTTGGTCGGAGAAGAAGTATTTAAAGAATTTACATAATAGCATCCAATTTCAGGCCAATGAATAATTAGACCAAAATTAGGATTCACCATTAACAAGTAAATTCCTGGACGTAATGAAGGTTCAATTGATGCGGAAGCTGTGAGCAAATCATACCTGCAAGAAAAATCTAGATTAATTATTTCGTATAAATAATATCGATATAATTACAAAAAAATGCGTCATATTTACGTTTGTTTATTAATTATATCTCTACTTAACAAGAACTTTGCGATTAAATTGCAATTTCCATAACATCCAATAAGACGAAATGAAATTGAGTTTAATTCCTTATAATTAATTTCAGAAATAGATTTAAAGCTTGATGGGACCATATTATTGCATAGCCTCCTTAAATGTTCCTTGGAGATAATTATCTTGTCCACTTCAAGAAATTGATGAACATATCGAAAACTAATATTATTTTACAGAATGTTTTAGCAATTTAATTTCACAACTAAATTTACCAGTGCCATTTGAACTATCATCATTGCACAAGTCCAACAATCGATATAATCCATCAATATTGTCAGCCAAATCGTTGAAAACCTCATTGGTTTGCTGTGATGACGTAGTCGAATGATCGACATAAATGAAAGTGTCTTCCTGGTTTTCTAAAGAAAGAGTAATAAATATATTAATCCAAATTAATAGTAAGTTGTGGATGCAGACAAGAACTAAAAAGCAAATAATAAATAAATAAAACATTTATATACCATAAGAATCGTTAGAAATTTGTTCAGATTGCATTATATATGCTTATACGAAAATTTCTAATCGATAATTACATCCCAGAGATCCTTAAATTCTGTCTATAAATAAGTATTGAAACAATCCGGCTATATAACGTGCCGATATCATTTTTTTTTATTTTATGAAAAGTAGTACAGGAAGTTAAATTCATAACGATGTGCCGATATATATAATTTAATGCATGTGACAATTAATTGCCGATCATACATTGATAAGTACCAAATCCAATCGTCCAATCGCACAAAACTAATCTTTTTTGTCCAAATATTTAAAATATTTTTTGTAAATTTCAAAGCCTGGCGAATCCTTATAAAAAAAAATTGATCCGTGTTTCATATTCCGTGATTAATCCATAAAAGGCTCATTTTGGCGGAACTTGCAAATATAAATCATTGACTGGTTTACATTTTTCCGAACTTTTCCGTAAAAGTCACTTTCACAGAATTTGGATAAAATTTTTTTTACAGGTAGGTAACTCGATCATATGAAAACTTTTTTTCCCATAAATAATAAGTCTATCAAAAAAAAAAAAAAAAAAAAAAAAAATACTTGAATTTTGCCAAATTATATAGATATCAGATATTATTATTGTAAAAGTTTGATATTTTGAGCGAAATACTGTACTTAAACATTGCCAATTAACTAAATTTTGACATTATTTCTAGTCCTACATACATTTGGATGTCTACTAACATATTCTTTAAAAAACTAATTAAATAATGTAGAAATTTTTTTATTTACATTTTAATAATGTCAAAAATAGCAAAAGCTCCGTAAACTAGAATTTTCAACTAGAATTTACATTTCAGTATAACACCGAGAAAATCAAGAATCACAATAAAAAGATCTCTTTTTGGTTGAAAGATAAAAGGATTGATCAATTGAACTTTAATTTTGTAGGATACTTCGGTTTTCATATGTTTCTTCACTTTTTTCCTGATATGATGTACACTTTAATTTAGCAGGTTCAAATATCACAACATCAATCACATGAAAATAATTATAAATGTTAAGTAGTTCAAAGAAACTTGTTTTTAATGTTGGATCATCACATATGGCCTATATGCAACTTATCGATCATGTATATTTTTAATTAATAATGCTTTCCTTATAAGAAAGAATGTGTCGAAAAAATCGTTATCAAAAATGGCCGTAAATGAAAATTGACCGGAAAATTGCAATATTCCATTTTCCGGACATTTTTGATGACAATTTCCGAACATTTCCTTTTCTGTAAGGCTTTAAGTGACACAACCAAGATGAGTAACCACTGAGATATCGTGGGCAGAAATAGATGCATGAGAAAATAGAATTTAAATATTTTTAATATGGTATCAAAATTAATAATATTTTTGATGTAGTTAACCAATTACGTTTATCAAACTGGAAACTCTTAAGTTGACTAGCAATTGGTTAGATAGTAAATACTGGTACTTAATATTGAGTAGTGAGAAAGGAACTACCATTATCACTAGCAAGAAAACAGAAGCTGGTAAATCCCTCCTTTGAAACCCTGTTTCCCTATCATTTTATTTTATTAGCTACATAGATTGCTTTATAAGAAAAATATAATAAAGAAACGGAGTTGCTTATTTTGATTTTTAAAATGCGTGTGCGCTTAGAATTTTGTTCAAAAATAAATATCAAATTTTCAGTTTTAAAAATATTAATAGTTAACTCCTAGTGCTGAAAATGATTTTATTCATGTTGAAACCGATTTCAGATATTGATTCGAATCTAATGATATAATTTTTACTTTATTCACCTTATTCTGAGTTTTACCAGGTTTTGCTAAGTGCAAATAAAAAATGAATGTGTCCCATACATTATGAAATCAGCTATAATCGGAATTATGGCTCAATTAACCGGTTATATTTAAACCGGTTTAAACCAGTTACTGTAACTGATTATTATTTTTAAATTCAGTTCAACCGGTTCAACCCGGATTGAATCAATTCCCATAATTAGAATCTATTTAGAATTGACTAATCCCGATTCAAATTTCGATTCTAAAATTCGATTTTCGATTCCAATTAATATTATTTCTAATCGATTGTACAACATTAAATTTTGTGGCAATTTTTAAATTAAAAATAGAATGTTTGTCACATTAAATTTTTGCGTATGCAAAAGTAACAGTAGTGTGATTAATTTTTTAATTCGAGCTGACACTATAGTTTCGATTTTTATTCGAATATATATTCAGATACTCAATGAAATTTCGTGATAAACAATTTCAAATCTTTAGGTTTTACCATGATAGCATGACACGCAATTGATCCATTATGTTTCACGAGATTAATTTGTGAAAATCCAAACGATGAAATGGTTTTATGTTCGATCAAAAATTACTAAATCACTTTACAAATCTTTAATTACCTTACCACACATGTAATATTAATGATGTCAATTCACCGTCAAGATGACTTCAAAGTAATGCCATTAAAACTGTGTATTAATTGTATTGCTCCTACTAGTAAAAGGATTCGTGCTTCAGTTGAACAATATCATAAAGTCACAATGATAATCCAAACTAATTTTGCACGAAGAATTTATTATATAATAAAAAAGCTTAGCAAATAAAGAATTTTTTGTGGAATTTAAGAGGATTTTGTTAGGTACATATTACAGAAACGTGAATTATTTCTGATAATATTGAAAATAATATTTATTCTAATGCTAATCGATCGATATCGTAACATGATGAAAATAAAGTTGATTTCGGTAGTTATTTTCTGAAATGTGTGAGTAAAAAAAATTTAAAAATTTGTAAAATTTCTAAAATAAACACCTATAATTACATAATCGTCTCTCACATCAAAGTGATGACTGATAATATTTATTTTGAATATGATTTGTTGAAACTTTATTTCATTTTGTTTTGATTTATTTCTTTTATATATATTTGCGTTTCACATGTTGTGTTTCTATTACCTTCACATGGAAGAATTCATCCAAAATATAAGCTAAATACATTCATTTCTTCAAATATTTTTGCGTTTACATTTCAGTAGAAAAGAAATAAATAATAGAAAATAATATGAATTTTATAACTGAAATCCCTCTTATTTATGCTTCATCAAAGGATACATCCAAATATAATAATGCTATATTTATTGCAGATGTTTCAACATTTATTAAATCAAATTGTTATTTTTTAAACTAAAATTAATGGCCAAAATCATCATATGCATGGTTAATCATATCAGACAATAGAGAAGTCCCTAACATTTTGGAGGACGTCAATTAAATGACTGTCACTAATACCAGCCAATAAATGATCAGGATTAAACTTTAATTTGGTCAAAGTGAATTACCATTACACAGATCTTTTTTTAAAGATTTAATTCTGACCGGAATTATAAACTTGGCCAGAGTTACCGCCGATTACAGATTATCCATGCGATAAATGCAAAATACGGTACAATGATTCTTATGCTAAATTTGCAATAATCTGAATTGATCTGCCACAAATTTAATGGATTAGAAGCGATTAATAGGAATCAAAAATCAAATTTTTAGAGAAGAACGCAAAGTACAATTCTATTGAATTATATTTTCAATTTTAAAAAATGGTTAATTTTTTAATATCATAATTTTATTGATGAGTGTAAATGTTATGCCACCATACTAACTCAGTTCCAATAGATACCATTCCACTAATACCATATATAAGTTTAAATTGAAATTCACAATTAAAATAAATTCTTAGGCCAAATTGCTCAATTTATAAGCATCATTAAATTCTCTTCGTAAAATGATTTATTAATTAGAGATAATAAATCGATTTGAGCTGACTAAACAGAATATGGATAATCCCATAATTATTGATGTTTTAAACTACTTATAAATATTGATGTGTATTTACGCTTTACAAAATCTCAAAGCCAAGCATTCCGTGAAAAAAAATAAATAATAAATAAAAAACATCAATTTCTTACATCAATAAGTATCAATAATTTTCATCTAAAAGCTACTATTGTACTTATTACACTTTCTTTAATAAAGCTGGATTGTGTCTTCTTAAACTTGCTGCTACTTCATTAAAATGATCTATTGAATTAATTTCATCAATAGCACTATTAAATTGACATTTTAGTGCAGATGAAGCATTTGCAGTATGATAAGATTGTGCAACATTTGCCATTTCTTTTAAAGTGTTATCACGAGAATCCTTGCCAAATAATACAGTATAAAGATATAATGGGGACCTGAAATTTCAAGATTTCTAATCAAAAAGATTGATTACTAAATAAATTTTATTTAAAACAAAAATAAATACCCTTTTGCTTTACTTTTTTCACAAATAGCACGAATTTGACTTTTCGGAGTACTACATTCTCCATCAGATAAGAATATAATGATATTCTCTCTAAAGAAAATTACAAAATAAACAAAGTTACATCGAATAATTCATTATATTTTATCATATTTATGAAGACATACTTTTTAGGTTCAAAGTAAGTTTCAATCAAAGATCCAGCTTTCTGAATTGCAAGATCATAATTTGTTCTACCACTTACATTATGTTTGAGCATTATATTCAGCAAATCTTTTGGATCAGTTAAATCTCGATTTTCAAATGGAATGTTAACCTATAATTATTTCAGTATAATAATTGGTATGACTTTAAGCAAATATGAGTTCAAATTCAAATATTGATACGAACCTTATCATTAAACAAAATTAATGAGACCTTATCATACATAGCTAATGATACTTTGTTTTGCCTGGTTTTAGCAGAATTTATGCGCGTTTCCATAAAATAGTATACCTACATTAATAATGAATTTATTTGATACTAAGTAAAAACTAGATGGACTACCGTAATTAAACATTATTTAATATTACCGCCTGATAAACTGCACCAATCCTGTTATTATGCTCTTTTATTAAGTCATCATAAATTGGATGATTTGGAACCGGTTTTTTATCTTTGGCATACATAGAACTTGAACGATCTAAGATAAAAATAATGTGAAAAGTGTTGTTTGGATCTTCACAATTAAAATGATGTCCATCTATAGATACATATCCGTAATCTTTTGGATGTTCTGATTTTGGGATGAGAGGATCATGAAAAAATTGTAATTCACAAAATGATTTAGTTGGAGGAACATTTGTAGGTCCAGATTTATGCTTTTCATCGGGACATTCATAATCACATTTTGTAAATTCTTGTTGGTCTTGGGCAGAATAAGGATCTATATCAATTAAATCAGTTAAAATAATATAAGCGGCACGTAGGAACTAATTTATATACGTTGTACCTTTGAACCCAGTTCGCTCCCAATAAAGTTTATGAGAAATGAAATCTTTTGGCTGATCAGGATTAGGTGAAACATTTTCTAAAAAAGTAATAACAATAATAATAAGTAAAATATTTTCATTTAGGAAAAAAAGGTTTATAAAATTACCATTGATGTGTTGGATATTCTGATTTTCAAATTTGCAATTTTCTTCATTTTGACAATAATCAATATGACGATGTCTACCTAAATCTTTACAAAACTAATATAAAGAAAAAAAAAATTAAATAAATAGGAAATTCTATATTTAAATTGCGTAATACTTACTAAATTGCAAAGCACAAATATTCCTCGATCACCAACTCTTAATTTATGCCTAACAATTAGATATTTTATTTAAAACAAGGTTTTTCTTTAATAATTAACATACTATAACATACCCTGCATATTCAAATTCATTATCTTCTCCTGCGAATTCAGTTTGTGTCATATTTCCATGTTTTGTATCATGATCTTGTGCGTGTCCATAAGGTAACGTACACTAATTTTTAAGTAATTAATATTATAATACCAAAAAAAATTTACATAATAATAATTTTGCTGGTACATACATAATATTCACAAAATTGACACTTCGCATCACAATAATGAAATCCATTTTCTTTATGCGTATGTTTTCCGATATGCTCAAATTCATTTGGAGGAATCTTTTTATTACATCTTAATCTTTCACTTAATTGAATATACTATTATAAATAATTATATTTTCAAGAGTTAATACGTTTTGTAATACATCGATTATAATAATTATATCTAATAACTTTACACATTAAATTATACCTTTTTAAATGTAATAGAGGTTTCTTCGACTAAGCCCTTGTAAGTCTCTTCTTGCTTTTTGGGTTCAATAACTACTTGACATATACCATCATCTTAACACAATTCACGACATTGATGCTCATTCCTTTAACCAAAAATAAATATTTCAATTAATAAAATTTATTCAAAAAAAAAATATATCAATAAATAAATATAAGATAATGAAATAATTGTAATAACACATGCCCGCAAAAATGATTAACGTACGAGTCGGAAAAAGCATGAAAGTGATCATTACTTTGACATTTTTTCTCACAATCCGGAATTGGACATTGAATTGGACAAGTTGAATTTTCACAACGATGCAAATCATGTTGTTCTTCATATGGTCTAATACATTTATTTGGACAGTGATAATCTCCTTTTTCGGTATATGTAGATAATGAACAATCTTCCCCACAATAATGATTACGTTATTGACATAAATGTTCACCGTCATCATGTCCGATTTCCTTAGAACAAACTTTTTGACAATTACGCTTATCAATAAGGCTACATGGTTCACCACATGAATGGCTCATTTTATCACAAACATGTTTCCATTCATGTCCAGCTTTGTGACTACATTCTGGGATATCATCGTCGTTGTGGGCCTCAGTAAAGTGACAAGGAAAATGACACTTATGATCTGTTAAACATTCATGATCTTCTTTGTGATCTCGATTTTTGACACATTTCAAACCACATTGATGACATCTTAATCCACACAAGGCCCATAGAAGTGTGAGCTTGCTTATTACTTGCTCCATTGCATACTTTCCATTAACAATATCATTGTTGTCGTGTGGAAATTTAGCAGTATTTTGCTCATACCAATCCTGAACACGTGATTTTCGTCGTTCAATAATAGCCTCAAAGAATTTACTAAGGTTGGAAAACCATTCATTATCATCAGATGACTCTCTCCGTGGTTGTACAATTTTTTCGAAATCATGTCTCAAATTTTCAGAAAGTCGCTCAAAAGATGTACGTTCATCATACAAAAGGATATCAGAATCAGGAAATATTTCGGTAGAATTTTTGAAGTCTAGGATATCACATAAGTTAATCATTTGGTCATTAATTGGTTCTCCAGAATCATGGTTCTATTGGAATAAATAAATTAGATAAATCGATATATTAAACTAATAAGATTATACATATCGTATTCATTAAAAAAAAAATTTTTATTTACCACAAGATATTCAATGTTGGGGTCTCTTTGTTCTATACCATAAGATACAGCGATTGGAAATAACCTTTTTAACATTTTAACGCGGATTTGTATGAGGTTTTCGTTCAATGAACTCCAATCACATATCTAAATTTTGAAATACAAAATTAATTAATGAAACAAAATTCTCGTCACTAGATATAATATTTACAAACCTTCAATTTAGCCATAATTACTTTTGTATTTTGCAAGAAAGTTCTAGCATTTTCATATTTTGTTTCTTGTTTGTCCAGCCTTTGTTTAATTTTTAACAGTTTTTTAAACCATGCACTTTCATTAAATACAGGCCAAGGTGTAATATTCAATCCACCTTTATACATCCTTGTAATAAAATTATCTTCACCTTCCTATACATTTATTAAATTAGTTTTAAAAATAACTAAACATATATAAATAATTTTTATTACCTCTTTAACTAATTGAGTTAGCTTTAGTTGAAATTCTTTCTTAATACCACTTTTATCTGCCTTAGGCACGTCTTTAATGATAATACAAAGTCTTGCCTGAAAAATTAAATAGTGTTAAATGGCCAATGTTTATTCAATATCACAATATAAGCATATATCTTTACTAATTACTTGAAATATCTCTTGATCTGACTCAAATAACTTTGCGCCATCTTGGAACTTCTGAAACATTGTTGATATATCTCTATTTATGGTAAATTGATTCTTTTGGAATTAATTATATAGATCAGCAAACCGTTTTAAGTAGGAGGTAATAGTAATATAATACAAATATATATATATATATTTATTTATTTACTTTAAAAAGAATAAGATTCGAGACAACCGTATTAAAGAGTGTTAGAAACATATCTAAGAATAGAACATAGTTTATTAATTGAAAGACACAGTTAGATAACGACAAATAAAGGATAAATTTAAATACCTTCTTGTGGATTCCTTTCAAGAGAGTTTAATCCCTCAAAGTCAAGCGCAACATAGATATATTCTTGTGTATTTACTATAAAATAAAAAAGTTAGTAAGATTTATTATTAACGGAACAAAAAGGGTTTAAGATTACCTAATGACATCCATACACCCTCGGTACAACGCTAATAATGACGAGTCAGTTAATTTTTATATAGAATTAATAACGATAAAGATTTAAAAAGATACTGTATATCACATACCATCGCTGACCCTTCAAACGTAGTTCCGATGAGGTGGTTTAACATAAATGATTTTCCACATGATTGTTCACCCATACTTGAAACAACTTTTACTTTTTTATAACTAAAATGCTTGAAAATTCCTTCATACCATCCAAATGAAATGTTTTTTGCTATAATGTCGACATGATGATCATCTTCAAGATCAATAAGGTACGAAGACAATCCATCTTTAAGTGGCAGAAATATATTATTTCTCGTCACAGCAATTTGTATAGGAATTAGACAACAAAGATGAATAATCCATTCCCCTAATTGATATTCTGATGAAAATTTCTTTTGAAAATTCCAATTACCAATATCAAGTTCCTGGAAAGTAATGACTGATATAGAAAACTTTTTTAGTATTGATGTTGGTTTTTTTGTGGAACGCTTCAAATTTCCGAACATTTCATTGATATAGTCTTCAAATTTCTCGTCATGTTCTCCAATATCGTCATCATCAATATCAAGAACTATTTTTAAACTAAGAGGACGATCTTGTTTAGAATCAATACAGCTATCAATCGAATATTTTTCGAACATTAATTTATATGCATTAATAAGGTTATTTAATTTTGTTCTCTGAAGTGCAGGTGACTGTTCTCGCATGCATTTTTGGAAATGAAATTGAGTTTTTTCAAGAGTAATTTTGACTAATAAAGAGTTAAAATATCCGTTTTGTAAATCAAGTGAGATCAAATGAGTCTGTCGGTTATCAATGCAGGAAATTTGAAGAGATTCCAAGGATTTAAAATCTGATGGTAAATCAATTACTGAAATAAAAATATATATATATATATATATTATTAAATTTATTACTATTATTAAAAATAAAATTTAGTTTACAAACCTTTACTAGGAGAACCTCCAAAATTTTTGAAAAAATAAACGTAAACACGATTAATTTCCCTAATATCATTATCATAATCTTGTTGTTCTTCATTATCAGTAAAAGTAATTGAATCGATTTCATCAGGTTTATTTTTCAACATTTCTCTCGTAAATGCCACAACACAAGAACCATCCGGAGAACTTAAAACATTTACTAAATTGTGTGGAAAATCACAAACTGATGGTTGGAAATGTAGACGTACGAGATTAAAAATACGTGCTCGTCCATTATTTTCAACAAAGCATAAATCATCAGTATCTTTGATGAATAGAAAATTTTTAATGTTCGGTATAACGTTACCATACCATGATTGCAATAATTGAATATTTGCATTACGTGCATATAATCTTGATCGATTATCATTAAAAGCAAACACATCAAGCTATTTTTATCAAAAAAAAGAAAAAAAGGTTTTAATGCTTAAAATAATCTAATAAAACTAGGGAATTTTTAATAAATACCTTAACCTCCTTTGTGTTATATATAGCGAGCAAACCTTTAGGCTCATCAATTGCAATAAGAAAATTCTCATCTGCACTTAATATTTTAAATGGGTTAATCGAATTTGATTTAAAATTTTGTGCTAATCGTTGCGCAGTATCAAAGAATATTTCAATTTTTCTGTTTTCTTTATTGTAAAGTACGAGGAAAAATTTATTATCGTATTGAGATATTCTTCTGTAATTATAAAATGACATAGAAGTTATTTCTTCTAGAAGATTTTATTAAATTATAAAAATCATCAATATTCTTACTTAAAATCATATTTTTGAGGATCGATGCGAAATGCTACACCATATTGATTCATAATTGAAAGTAAAATCGGACATGGAATATGTAACACATTTTCTTGAATCTTAAACTTATCATCTTTTAATGATGTTTCATAAATAGTTATCTGTAGCTGATTTGGTTGTAACACTTCAATATTATATATTACTTCGATATCATAGTTTGGTGCGAAATGTGATTCTATATTTTATAGAATAAAAAAACCTAATCCATTAGAAAAATTTATTTAGCTAAAATAATAAATAATGCAATAGACAATTTACCCTTTACACTTAATACATCTAATTGCATAGAACTGCAAACATTAAGTAAATCGTAATTGTTAATAAATAAGAAATGATTAAAAAAAATAATATGTATATATAAATATACTTGCCCATCTTTATATATAGATTCTATTTCGTCACATATTTTTTCAAACATGTTTTTCTCGGTTTCTTGCATCTCTTTTTCAT
Organism: Rhizophagus clarus; assembly: GCA_015698045.1. Classification (NCBI taxonomy): domain Eukaryota; kingdom Fungi; phylum Glomeromycota; class Glomeromycetes; order Glomerales; family Glomeraceae; genus Rhizophagus; species Rhizophagus clarus. The sequence goes on along the minus strand of BLAL01000013.1, from coordinate 1,026,100 downwards.
ATTCCCGCTTCAAATTATCTTCTAGTTGTTTGTTATTCCGAGTATTTGGAGAAATTTTCTGAAGTTTATTTGGAAAATCTTCCTTCCATTTATAATATTCTTCAATAAAGACATTTACAATGCTTTCTTTAATATTATCATATCCTTCAAATAATCCGTAATTTAAAAGTTCTCGAATAAATTCTATATCTGACTTGTTGTTGGTCATTTGTTTTGCCTTTTTAATGTCAGAATTACCAAATATAAATGCCCAGTTTACTTTTGATTGTTGAGTTTGTTGGAATTTTTTATATTTTTCAAGTAATTTTTTTGATTTAGTCTCGTCATCAGTAAACATATCATAAAAAGATGTTATTGCAGATTTTGTCATTTCATTATTATTTTCTTCTGTTTCATTGATTTCTTTCTGCATATTCTCAATAACTATACGAGCTAAATTATATCTTTTTTTCAATTTTTTCCAATATTTTGAGTCGATTTTAATTTTTTCTTCAATTTTATTTTCTATTCCGGGATATTTAGTCCGAATTCTTTTAAGATCTATACAATTAGATATGTACTGTAAATATTAATGGTTTTTAGTGATTATATTTAATAATGTATTCACCTATATCGTTTATACTCGTCTGCGATAAAGGATTTGAATTATCCTGTACAATATATTTGTCAAAATAACTATATACAGATGAAAAAAATTCATATTTAATGACAGCATAAATAATATTAAAAGCAAATATTAAACAATATATATGTACAGTACCTCTCAAAAGCACGTAGTTTTATTGACGCCATTTGTTCAATGACTTTGACATCATCATCAATAATTTTATATTCTTGTTTCCTTCTCATATTTTTACGCTCTTTAGCAACAGTCATTGCTTTATCCAGCGGATTTAAAAGTTCTCCCATTTTTAATCCATATATAATAAATATTTTTAATGAATGTAAATCCATCTTATTACGATCAATACGTAAATAATGATCTTGCAATTTAACTTTGAGTTCGGCTGAAAAGTCATTTTTAAAAACATATAACCCTTTTTGTACTTTTAATGAATTTCCCTTTTTCAGTTGTCGAGTGACAAATGATTGTTTGTAGTAGATTCAACAACTAAATAGATATATTTTTTCTAAGTTTAATAATAACAAGTATCAACCTAAGTTAATGTAAAATTTTATAATACTAAACCTAGTGGATGTAATGGAATATCATCATCTATTTTATTGTTAATTTCGGTCTTGATTCGATCAGGCAACATCATCTTTATATGATAAAATTATTAATGTTAAATAAATTATTACTTTATCTTACGAAATTGAGTGCTACTGCTAAATCCCATCGAAGGTGATTATCATCGAACCAACGTTAGTGTAAAATTACAGTCAAAATTTTATAATATTTTTAACTCTGCACAGGAGTGCACCCTGATTTGGTAGCGGTGATCGTCACCTGCGGTGATATTTAGCAATACTTGAAGGAAAATTTATAAATAAAAGAAAACCTTAAAACCATCATCAATAATGAAATCTTCTTGTTGTTCTTGGCATTCTTTTACTTCATAATCGTCATCCGAATCATCATCGTCGTCTGTATTAGCATCAGAATTCTCAAGATTAAAATCAAAGTTTTCTAAATCTTTATCGCTCATAAAACACATTTGATGATCGGTAAGTTTTGTTAAGTATCTAATTAAAAAAAAAATGCAAGAATGAGAAATTGGCTAAATTTCAACACAAAAAAAAAAAAAGTATACGAACCTATGTAAATTAACCATATTTCTTTTAATATGGGAGGAAGCGTCTAAAGAATTTACATAACATCCAATTTCGGGCCAGTGAATAATTAAACCCAAATTAGGATTCACAATTAATAAATAAATTCCTGGACGTAATGAAGGTTTATTTATATCATCAATTGATACAAGCAAATCATATCCACAAGAAAAAATTTTATATTAATTATTTTCGTATCTAATGATATAATTACAAAAAAAAAAAAAAAGTTATATTTACACTCGTTGATCGATCATATCATTATTCAACAAGAGCTTTGCGATTAAATTGCGATTTCCATAACATCCGATAAGACGGAATGACTTTGAGTTCAATTCCGTATAATTAATTTCAGAAATAGATTTGAAACTTGATGGGACCATATCATTGCATAGCCTCCTTAAATGTTCCTTAGAGATAATTATCTTGTCCACTTTAAGAAATTGAACATGATGAAAAATTAAAATTATTTTATAGAATGCTTTAGAAACAATTTCACAACTAAAATTTACCAATGCCGTTTGAACCATCATCATTGCACAAGTCCAACAATCGATATAGGTTACTAATATTATCAGCCAAATCGTTGGAAACTTCATCAGCTTGCCGTGAAGACATCGTCAAAGGATTGACACGAATGAAGTGGTCATTAGAGTCTTTCTGAATTTCTAACGAAAAATAAAAAGTACATTATGACTATTGGTTATTTTATTAGAATGCAGATAAGAAAAAATTTAAGCTGTACACCAAAAATAAGTAAAATATTTATGCACCATAAAAATTGTTAGGAACTTGTCCAGAATCACTAATCTGCATGATACAATACGAAAAATTTTAAAACATTACAAAAACCTTTTCTGTACTGCATATAAAGGAAAAAATCGGCTAAATAATATACCGATATATCGTTTATTCATGTTTAGTTTATCCTAATGAGAAATTCTTTTAGCCTTACTAAGTAATTTTTTCATTCGGATTAGGAAACATATCGGAGATCGCAAGAATTCATTAAAATTCTGGTTTAAAAACTTGCGAATGCTGAAACTGTGTAATATGCAATGTAGACCTGCTGAACGTATCCGTTCAAAGATTGTAAATCGGGATATCCGAATATCAATTCAAAATGTTAATTCGGATGGTGTAATCTGGATATTCATAAGATATTTTTATTGGATTAGTCATTCTGTTACCGAACATATTTTATAATAAATTGTATTTAGAAATAACAGATTAACAATTAATTTATATTATATAAAAATTTTTTTTTTTTTTTTTTGGTAAACGTATATATATCTTTATTGTATAGGGTTCTTAATCAGATCGATCATTGTTTGAGTCAATCAATTAATCGATCAAATTGATTGATCAATTTACCCATCTAATCGATCATAGTAATAATAATACCATACAATAAGAATCTTATTATCCGAACCAAAATGATTAAAATTTTCAGATTCTAATATTAAATTAATTAGTCCATAGTATTTTAGACATTGATGTATAGTATGAAATATTTGTACAGCATAAAATGATAGTCTAACAGGGCTATATAATAATATGTAATATATATAATGAATAAATATAAAAAGAAGTTTTTTTTTATGTGAATTATCAATAGGTTAAAGATCGTAAAAAGTGTTATCAAGGTGGAGGCCTGACTAGGCTCGGATCAGTCCCGGGTCACTTGACCCGACCAATGACCCGACCTGTGTTTAAAATCCGAATCGGGTTTATCATTATCTGACTCGAGTCTTATATCCAACCCGACCCGTCGGTTAGGGTCACACCTTTACTTGATCCGGGTTGACCTGGGTTAACCCGGGTTTAATCAGATATTTAAAATGTACGATTTATAAACAAAAACTCTGTCCATAAGTATTTTTTTTTAGAAAAAAAAAATATTTGCTTAATTATTTACAAGTATTTTTGTAAGAAAAATTCTCTGATACAACGAATCTTTGGCGTTATTTAAAGTGTAATTACCCAGATAAAAATCCAAAAAAGAAAGAATTCAATGATAGAAACAGAAAGTACATTAGATGAATTTGTTACAGAACTTCCATCCAAAGTATATAATAAAAATTTAAATAAAACTTATTATACTATTGCTTTATCTGAAAATTTATTTGGACCCAGGTTATCCGGGGGTTAAACTATGTCGGGGCCGGGTCAGAGGTCGGGTCATATAAATGTTAACCCGGGTATTTGTACAGGTTTGTTTTTATACTCGGGTCGAGTTCAAATACATCCTCAAACCCGACCCGACTCGACCCTTTCGGAACACTAGGCCTGGCACTTTGTATCTGAATTGAGTTCTTGCTTTGTGTTCATTGCTGTTTACAATCTAAAAATAATGGCTCAGGTTCAAATGATACTTTTGTATAAATTTGATAAGATTAAAGTTAATTTTTTTTAAAGTTTAGAAATAAAATTTAATAAATTTTAATAAATTTTATGGAATCAATCAATTTTAAGTCGATTGTCCTTTTTTTGTTCGATTGAGCTATAAATCAATCAAGAAATCGATTGCATGTGATCAATTATGGTAAATCGATTTTTGATAGATCAAATCATTGAATGAGTCTTTTTTCGTCAATTAAATACCCTAATTGCATCTTTTGTAAAAGAACAAAATACAAATTACGAATATACATTAGAAAGGTGACGCCAAACTATATACCAATTATACTAACCCTGTAATTATACATAAAAAAACAAAACATCTATGCAATAAATTAATCCTAATTCTATTAAAAGAAAGTGAATGGAACTTCCGTCAGCGATCACGAATACGTCTGTGTTATTTATAAATTATGGATAACAAGATATTCGATAGCACTCACTTCTGTACTTCATCAACTTACATATTTGATTGAATAACTAATTCATAAAAAGTCAAAAATATACTATTCGTGGTAGTTATTTGTGTAAGAAAAACATGATCGTAGTAAAAAACTTACTATCAACTATCCTAGTATAAATTGGCTATACTACTATTTTTAATTTGAAAACTTATTCACTCCACCTGACCAATTAAAATCTATATCTACTTCTTTAAGATTAACATCGAACCTCTCTGCAGCCATCTTCTTTCGTCTTTCTTCTTCTTTCTGAGCATAATTTCGGAGGAGTGTTCCATAATCTGAATCCGGTGGAGTCGTAGGTAGCGAAGGTTGGGCACTTGTCTTTTGTGTGAGTAACTTAGGACCGTAGAACTGTTGATGCAACTTGTTCCTTCATAGCAGGAGAGCTTCTGGTTCTTCTGCCGACCTCCGTTTCAGAACGTCTTTATCTGCGTTGACACTTTTAAGTCGAGTTGCGAATTTGTCTTGAGCCACTAAAGCTTCCTTTAAGTGGGGTGTCTCGGTCGTCGATGTCAGTGTCGAAGAGGGCTCTGGATTAACCCTTGGCGTCGTATCCACCATGTTTCTGATACGAATCTCTTCCATGGACAATTGGTCTTTCTTCTTATTCCTAGTTTCTTTGCCGTCACTGATTACTTTCTCTTTTGTCGTCATCATCTTATAAGTCGATCTTATTTTTCTAGCTTTGAATTTTGCGTCATTAACATGTACTTGTCATTGTTCACCGTGAGAGTCTTTCAGGATCGTTTTTTCTAGTGCTCTCATCATGACATCTTCGTTCTTGAAAAAGGCAATAACCTTTTGTCGTTTGTTGAAAATTATATACAAATGTTGAATGTTTATCATATTTACATCATACCCGTAGGTCGTAGGATATCCGGATTTTATTGAGTGGATATCATATTTTCCTTAAATAAATCCGTAGGAATGACCTCTTCATGAAAAGAATGAAGAAACGGTTCATAAAATTTATAATGCGAGATTCCAAAGAGAAAGAAAAAGAATATGAGCTTAATAATATAATAATTTTGTTTGAGAGCATGCCCTTGTATATATAATATATAGAAATGTAATTTTCAATTATTAGAGATGCAACAAGAATACTATGGCACCGTCATAATTGAGATGATCAACAATTCCGCAACGCATCCATAATTTGTAAGTACAAGAAATAATATATTTAGAAGGGGAGAACGAAAGGGCATAATTTCATTTATTATAATATATTTTGTTATGTATACGTTATTAATGTATATTACACATTATATTTGCATTCTAAACTTTATTCTGGACTCTTGTTGCTATCTCATGGCTAAACAAAAAAGAAAAATATTATAAAATACAGGAGTTATTTTCATAAATCAGGCGGACTTTTTTTATTTTAGATTTTAAATTAGTATTTTGGTTTTATTACTAACATTAACGGTTACTTATGATAGTTTTAGGTTTTTCATTAAAAGTAATATTTTCTTTAACTAAGCACATAATATATGTTTTAATTTGTACTACATTTTATATTTCAAGAAAATACGCCTAATATTCTACTAATAAAGAAATTTTAAGTTTTAAAAAACATTTCCTACTTTTTACGTTTATAATACAGAAATGATAAAAAAAAAACCAGTTTTTAAACCGGATTGAACTTAATGATATACGGTAACACTTACTATTATAAATATTGAAAAAAATTTATAAATATCAAATAAAGTTTATTTTTAAATACGCTGATCAATAAGTTATCTGTGTCAACAGTCAACTGACAGATAAATAATGTTGTCCAACCTTTAAATGCATTATTGGCATCATTTGGCGCAAAAGAATGTCATTTTAGGTATACAATAAAATTATGTATTATTAATCACAGATTTTAATTGTCCGGAGGGACTGTAAGGTCCACAATGTCCGTCTGTCCCGCCACGCATGAAGAATCAGGTGCGGTCATTTTTAATATTGTGATGGTCATGTGATAATAACGTTACCCGTTACCAGTATTTAAAGAGCTATTAATGAATTTACATTTTTCTAAAAAAAACAAAATATAAATTTATTTAAAATAATCATTTTAAAAATCAAAAACAAATTAATTAAATAAATTTAGTAATAAAATAAAATTTTTAATTTTTTAAATCATATTTTTTGATCCGACTTACCGATAACGTATCGGACACTGGTTCTAGTATTATTAACTACATTAGGCACAATAAATTGATCTTTTTATTAGATAAAAAAAGGATGTATATCGTGATCTGACCCTGCCAGAACTGATTAAACGTGAAATAATTAATGGTTGTCAATTTTAATTATAAGGATTGTCAAAATAAACATTTTCCTAAAACTATCCAGACAATAATTACCCGTATCACTGTAGATTATACCTTTATTGGATCAAAACCGTATTATTTGTTTATAGCAGAAATAGAATTATAACATACGTGCAGTACACAGTAGATCATCATTTAAAAATAGCCATAGTCCGTAACAAAGAATTTCTCATTATATTCCCATAATCGTTTCCTTAAAAGCATTTTAACTCTATTTTCATTATTTACATAACATAATTTATTCAAAGTTAATCTTTCCTTTTAAAAATTCACTTTATCCTTATTTTGGTTATAGATAACAAAATTAATATGGAATTTTTCTATCATTAGGATGCAAAAATCAGGTTATTCATGTTACTATATAAAGTTCAACAATGATATTGATAATCAATAAATATCAAACCAGTTCTGATATTCATTTTTTAAACCGTATTCGCGTTCTTTTCTTTTATATTCGCATACGATATTTATCATAATATTGCATAATGTCGGCTTTGGACTCCTTTAGAAACCAAATCCTTTCAAACTCTGGTGAGGGTCGAGTCGAAGTCAATCAAAGAGATTTAATTGATAAGATTTTGGCTCGGTGAGTCATTAACCGTTGTAATAAGTTGTATTCATTACTGTTTAACTAAAACTTTTTTCATTTTCTAGTTATTCTTGTAAATTTGTAATATTTAGAGAGCTATTGCAAAATTCCGGTAAAATTTTATTTTTAGGTTATATCTTCTATATCTTATAATAATTGTAATAAAAGATTTAATATAATTATCGTTTATGTATTTAAATAAAGATGACGCGGATTCATCAAGTGTTAAAATTATATTTGAAACAAATGGTAATAAAATTATAAGAATGTTATTCAAAAACAATGGGTTCGCTTTTAGATCTGAAGATTGGGATCGATTAGTGAAAATTGCTGAAGGAAATCCTGATGAACAAAAAGTAAATTAAAAAAATTATCTTTTTATCAACTTTAAATTATTGTTAACCTTCCTTTTATAACATTAATAGATAGGAGCTTTTGGCGTAGGATTTTACTCGTTATTTTCAGTTAGTGAAAATCCATTGTAAGTAATAATAGAGAGGCTTGTTCAATATATATATATATGTTTTTTTTTGCTCAAAGCGAACTATTCATTAATTTATATACGTATTCACATAGTGTTTCTTCCGGTGGTCAAGGAATGGCTTTTTATTGGCGCGGAAATCAATTATTCACGAAACAAGGACCAATTGATGATGATGATGATGACGAAGGTTGGACAACATTTTTAATGGACACCAGAGAACCTCATGATGTAATTATTTCTTGAACTTAACTCTATACGTATCGCGACATTATAAGTTGACGCGCCTTTTTTCTCGTTAATTAGATACCAAATATTGAGGAATTCACCCGGTTCTTGGTCAATTCATTGGTAAGTTAATTTATATAAATGTCATGTCACTGTTATTTATCTTTATAATTAATACTATATTTCATCCTTTTTATTAATAATAATTATATTAATAGGGATTTACAGAAAATCTTCAAGAAATATCTTTGTATATTGATGATACATTGATAGCGCAATTATCAAAGAAAATGCAAGAACCTACATTAATTGATATTGCATCTGGTCTCAATACATTTTCTCCAAAAAATATGTTTCATCTCAAATCAGTAGATTTTAGGGGTGTTCAATTAGACGTTAGAAGATTATTTATACCGGTAAAAGTAGATGTAAAACAACTTCGTTCAAATATCTATCAAACAGAAAAAGCATCTATAATGTTTAGAATTGCAAGTGGAAATTTAGATGTTAAAATCAACAAAGAATTCTCCGCAAAAATGGAACGAATTATTAAGAAAAAACCTCCAAATAATACGTCCATCAAAATGATTTTTACCGAATTTGATGAACTTGATTCATCTGTAGATTATAATAAAAAACTTTCTCCCATATTTAAGGATCTAATTTCATATCCTGATCAAGGAAAAATATATGTTGGTTTTTCAACAAATCAAACAACTGGTTCTTGTTCTCACTTGGGAGCTCGTGTAATTCCTACTGTAAGTTTGTTTTAACTTACTTATATATGCTGTACTTTATTAACTGATAACATTATCTTAATCTAATTATGTACTCTTAGATGGAGCGAGAGTTAATTGATTTTGCGGAACCAACATTAGCTGAATATAATAATGAAATGTTATGTCTGGCCGGAACACTAAGTAGAATTTTGTATGAGTATGAAATGACTCAAATGTCTCACTTTTATAATGAAATTATCGGTTCTGATATTGATGACAATGAAGAAACCAAATTGTCTGACAAGAGTACACCCAAACAAAAGACAAGAAAGTCGTTATTTGAATGGTTTAAAAAACGGATATTACATCTTATATTAAAAAAACGTGCTCAGGTCGTGCGGATGACACAAGATGATGTCGAAAAAACCTTTCCTTATCGTGAATGGCTAGAAAAATGGGCAGCACATGTTATAGCACACTTTACATACAATTCAAGTACTCCAAATATGCAAGTTAGCACAATAGCAGAAACACAATTTTCTAGTTGTTTGAAACAGAACATTCTTATTTTTTCAACACAAGGTCTTCTTCCAATTTCAGACGTTCGTTTACCAAATCCAGAAATAGCTGAATTCATAAAATCTATCCCACTTGTTCCAAAATTTATGTTGGAAAAATGTGGCACATTTTTTAAGAAAGCTAAAGATGCAAATCTTATATTCGAGTTGGGTTTTCAAGATATTTTGAATGAATTAAAAAGTCGAACATTATCTGATGATGAAATAATTAAACTTTTGAAATGGTGGATAAAGGGAAATAAATTTGATGCAGAGCTTTTGCGATTTGCACGAATTGGTGACAGTTCTCAAACTTTAAGTGTAATTCACTTCTATTTGAATCCAGACAAAATTCCTTTAGATATAGATATTCCATTCGGTGTATTGCCATATAATATTTCCAGAAATTTCACTGAGCAAGAACTTCGTACTTGGTTGCTATTGAACGAATTACCTTTGGTTGAATGGGCAAAGTTTATTGTCAAAAAACCTGAATTAGAATCAGACTTTGAATTTGCCGAAAAAGTTCATCATATTTTAGCAAAGAATTTAGATAATATTTCACAACAAGATAAAGAAACTATTCGTCAGTTATTTGTTAAAAAGAAATGTATTCCAACTGAATTTGGAATGATGTTTCCTAATAAAACATATTTCGAAAGTTTTGATCTATTTCCTGACTTGCCAACGATAAGCTTTCAAAATTTTACGCCGAAAATCCGACAATTGATGGAACACTTGGATGTTCGAACGGTAAAAAGAATGTTCATAAATACTAATTTTATTTATTTATTTATTTGTTTTTTAAATAATTAACAATTAATTGATTAAATATAGGTTGTAGAATTAAAACTCATTACAGAACGACTTGTCAATCATAAGGATTGCAATTATATTCAAATCATAAAATATCTTGCTTCAACATTTGATTATCTTAAGGATGCTGAAATGAATTCATTAAGATATAAACCCATCTGGCCTGAAGAAAACTTGTTAGGATCAGATGAAGTTCGACGTTTTTCTATCAGAGATTTACACATACCTTCGAGAATAAATCGTGAACTTGGTTTGCCTGTAATTGATTGGAAAGGAGCATGGTCTAATGACTCAAATGAAGGTATATTCGTTATCATGAATTTATTTGTTTAGTTTATCAAAATACTTACAATTGAAAATTTGTAGGGAAATTTTTAATTAAATTGGGCTTGCAAAAATATCCCAAACTAGAAACAATTCTCAACCTATCAGCCCCTCCAACTGATCCTAAAATTCGTAAAATGGCTTTTAATTATTTTAATGACAACTTTTATAAATCGTATAACGATGATTATAAACCAGAAACTATCAATATTGCATTTTTACCTTGTAAATCCAATACTTATGCAAGGCCTTCGGAGTGCTTTATTAATGATAGATGCATGTTAATGGGTTTTGAAATTGTCCATGAAGATTTACGTTCCAAGGTAGGAAAATTTAATGTTCGTCATGATCCTAGTCATGAAAAGCTCGTAAAGAGGTTAACTGAGAATCCACCGCAAGATAAAAATAAGGCAAAAGAAATTTTTGAATATTTGAATTCACAAAAGAAAGATTTTGATAATGCCGATTGGGTTATTCTTAATAATTCAAAATTTATTCCAATTCATGATCAACTTTTCAAACCAAGTGACTGTTTCTTTAAACTTAAAGAAGAAAGGTAAATAAAATATTAATTTTTTTTTTTTTTTTTTTTTTTTAATAAAACAACGATATTTATAAAAATGTTTTCTTTTTTTTTTTTTTTTAGCTTGAATGAATTCTTTCTCTCTGTTGATTTTGGAACACAAGCCAATAAATTTTTAGCTAAATGCGGTGTTAAAGATGAACCATCTTCGGAAGATTTTGTCCAATTGTTAATTGATTCATCACATGAATTGTGGAATTTATATAGAGATGACATAAAAAAATATTTGAATATTTTGGAAAAAATTAACGACGACGTCGATAAAATAACCCTAGGAAAAATGGAAGAGCTCGATGTTTTAATTGCTATTAAACACGATCTTAATAGTAAAGAGGATAATATTTACTATTTATCATCAGCAAAAGAAATTTATATAAATGACGATAAGGCGTATCAACAAATTTTTGAACCATTAATAGCTCCTAAAAAATTGGAACCTTTATATAAGGTATGTATTATTAATATTCTAAACCTAATTTAATAAAGGATTATTTCATATTCGTTTATTCTTTTTTTTTTTTTTTTTTAGAAATTAGGATGTAAATCGTTACATAAATCTGTAACAAAATCTGTGGTCCCGAATGGCCCCATTCAAAAAACTCAGTATTCTCGACAATTACAAAAAGTGATTAGAGAACGAGCGAGCTTGTTCTATCTGAATCATTATCTGAAAGAAGTTGTTAGGAATGATGAAAAATGGCTTAAAAAACTAAAAGTTCGAGAGATTGAATATATGGAAACAAGTTATAAATTAGAATCTATCTCAAAGAATGAAAGAAATAATATTACCACTAATATTTTTCAAGAAAGCACGAATTCATGGACTCTTTATGTGACACCTAACTCTAACTTAATTGATATTTCCCAGCATCTGGTCAACAGTATTTTCACATCATATAATTCGAAGGATATTTCTTATTTCAACACGGTTTTATCTACACCTTTATCAAGTTTAAAAAGCATAGGAATATTTGAAACTAAAATACCTATACTTTCACTTCCTTTTCTAAACAACGATCAGAAATCAGACGATATTGATGATATTAATATGACGGATTCTTTTGAAAATGAGAAACAAGCTATTATAACTTCTGAAACTACACGAGATTTACGAAATTTATTACAAGATTCCATAAAATCTCGTTATTCTAGCTCAGGAAGCAATAAAAATTCTAGTATCAAATGTACCACAAAAACTTGTATAAACGAAATAAACGAAAGTCAAGTGAATTATTGTGACATTATGCCTGGTAATAAGCAGCAGACGATTTTTCTTTTAATTTAATTACGTATTGTTGTTCTTTTTTTTGGTTAATTTTGATTTATTTATTTTAGGTTATTCAATACACTGTGTTGGAGACTTACAAAAGATTGAACTTTACGTTCCTAATCATGTTGATCAATCAGAAATCTTATCTCAATCGCGCGCTGTTCCATTAAGCCAATTCATAAATATGCTAAAAGATCTTGCAGATATTTTTGAAGTTACGACAAAAGCCATTCGCATATTTTATGATAATAGTGTAAACTCAATTGCATTTAATCGTGATGGAGCATTATTTTTTAATTTTAAATTTTACCTTGGATTACACGAACAAGAATGTAAAACTTTACCAACAACTGATGCTATGACCTATTGGTTCATGATATTTTGTCATGTATTGGCACATAATTTTGTTCAACTTCATAATTCCGAATTTGAAGTAAGTATATATATATCAGTTATAATTTTTTTTTTAGAAGAAAAAAAAAAAAATGAATAAGAAAAGTTCTTTTTTATAGTCTTATACTTGACTAATTTTAAATTACGTTTTTTTTTTTAAAAAAAAATAGTACTATTCTTCGTCATTCGCAAAAACATATATGCCAAATTTCTTAGAATTAATGAATAAACGTAAAATCCCGCTCAAAATTTTTAGCACTAGCGCTTTTTGGAAAAAATTCAACCGATTTTTAGCTCGATAATATTATTTTATTACATATTAGATTTTCAAATTGGATTTCATGATAATTCCGATAGTTATAATATAAATTATATGTAGCATGTATTTAATTTTTAAATTATTATTATTATATATACTGTATATTTTTTTTTACAGTATGTAATAATCTAGTTTCATTTTTATTTGTTTTATTATTTATTTTATTTATTCATAAATAACAATGGTATTGTACTATTAATGGGGAGATATACAATAGGTTACAAATCATGCTGAAATATTTATGCTACATAGCATCTAATTACGTCAAGGGGGCGATAGAGATCGTTTTCTGGGTTATTAAAGGATAGAACTGTCGTTAAGAAATAGCCGAGGATAGAGTCCAAGAATACCTTAAAAAAGAATAATCATGTATATCAGTATAAAAACCTTGCCCTGTATAATAAATTAATATGCTATACCGTATAATTTATTTAAAATTGAAATACATTCTTGATAAATTTTTTCACTAACATAATTTTAGCGTAGGACTGAAACGATTTTAACTCCAAGTAATTAAGATGATCTTGTTATTTCATAAATGCTCATGAACTATAGGAACAATCGAGTTTATATGGTGTTTTTTTTTATTTTTGCTTTTTATTAAAGAGGAATGTAATTGAAGAAAATACATTAAGGAATTACATAGGAATGTAATGAAGAAAATTTACGTTAAGGAATTACATCGTACAAAAGTACATTGAGTACAAAGATATTTAAATAATTCTAAATATATAATTACTGTGCTAAGTACACTGTACGATATAGAAAAACCTATGGATATAATCATCAGCCTACGTATTAAAAATTGCTACTGTTGAGGTCAGTTCTTTATTTCTCTATTGGAGTATAGAAGTTAGAAAATGGTATGCAGAATGTATATGTTTATAGATAAATGATGAACTTTATTGTTATTTCTAAATTCTTAATGTCCATAAAAACTACTTGTATTTATATGCAGTTGATGACAGAAATAACCGGAATTTCAAAAAATACAATAAATAAAAAACCAATTATTAAAATGGTTTAAAATTTTATAAACCTATTGTTAGATATATATATATTGTGCATATAAAATTTTAGCAATTTATCTTATTTCCTTGTCTCAATTGTATTTTTAATTCTAAAAAAAAGGTCATTAAAAATTTAAGCCATAAAAATCCAAAAACTTTAATATAGCGTTCAAAAAGTAGTTAGTTTAATATTCGGGTATTATCTTTAAAGTCAGCCATATACACAATATCAGTGTTCAATCTTCATGAGTAATGTAAAAGTAGCAATAATTATAATCCCTAACTCTATAGCCAGAAGGAGCATAATCATTTGTCAACAATGATGACATCAATTTGGTATGACTATGTAAAGATAAAAGTCAGTTTATAAACTAAAAGTACAAACTAAGCCCATCTTTTACCTTCCTCTGATATAATATCAGAAAAGTTTGTCATTGCTATCTTATCTTTTCTTTAAATAGTTGGTTTAAATGATTATAGAAGAAGGCTCAAAAAGAAAGGATTTTGTCAGTGTCATGTTCAATTTTTTTCTTTTGTTTTTCACTCACTGATAGCAAATTTTTCCTATTTTGTATTCACCATTGTGTCATCTCATCTTAAAGTAAATATTATATTAATTCAAACATAGAGTATAGAGCATTTTTTTTAGTTTTACCTTATAGAACCTTTCATAAGTTCAATCTTTCTCTCATTGGTTTCAATAAGATACGTACAATTATTCCTGATTAACTCAACATTCTAATGGCACATCTGAAATGTGTGACAGGTTACGCCGAAATGTCAAATTAGCTGCCTGACCATTCCATTAGAGACAAACCAAAGGGAATCTGATTGGTTCATCATCATCAGCTATATTAATTATTTATTTATTGTTTAACGCGATAAAAAACTTTTCTCTTCACTGATTTAAAGGAAACTCTCACCGCTGATCATTTTGGCCAAAATTTTTTGAAGAAAAAAAACCACTTTAATATACATTTTTTTCAAAAACATACTATAAAATGTCTGGTGTAGAAGGCATAATAATGAGAGGAGTTATCCAAACCTTAAACAAACTTGAAGATATAGGAACTTTGTCTCTAGACGAACAAGTCGCAAGAGTAAACAAAGTTTTAGGCGAAAGTTCTATAACAAAACAAGTCAACTTTCAAAGTCTGGCCGCCCAGTCAAACCTATCATATGGAGTAATGATGTTACTGTTCCGTGTTAGCCAGGAAGTATTTAGAGAAACAACTGGTTACATATACTTTGATGCTACTTCAGGTTCCTTCCCTAACCTTGAAGCCGCAAAGGAACTAAAACAACAAGAACCAATGAAATTGGACATACTGGAAAAGGAAATAATTGAAATCACAATGGACCAATCAGAGATGTCGACAAGCATGCCATTACAAGAAAATGCCAATACCCCAAAAAAGAAAAAAAGCAGGAAATCCAAAAAGCAAGTTAAGTAACCGGAGAATACAACACCTGCCAAAATGGGAAAAGTTAATCTGGGTAATATTAAAAAGAAAGGCAAAAAGTTTACCTGAGGCGCAGTTGAAAAAATTATTACTGGATATCAAGTGGCTGACACAGATTTAGGAAAAGTCTGTCATTTGACAGTATACGACGTTCCCATAGAGTGGACCCATGAGCAAATACTTTCAGCACTAGCTACATGGGGAAATACCATAAAGTTCTTATTGAAAAAACAGAGGAAGTTCCAGACCATTTGGGTCAAGATTCTCCTTAATGATGAGGTACATGCCCATTTTAACCAAGGACTATGGATGTACACACTTTACAACACACCGATCTGATGGATTCAGGAGACTGATCACTAAAAGAACGCAAAAATCGTGAAAGATTTTGTCTAGTATGGAAGGATTGCCTGGAAACCCAACATACTTAATGCCTGGTGAATTGTAATTTACAATCAGATTTTTTAGCAAAATACTCAATAAAGGCCTATAAGGCCATTTACACACCTAAAGGAAAAGGACAGTTGATAGTATTCTTTGAAAGGCATACAGACATGCTGTTTGCACTAAGAACTTCTTTTGACATTGACAGCAAAACTTATAGTTGGTCCTGTTGTAGCGTAAGAATTACAGTAACAAAGATAATTAAATGGTAATACAATAGATGGAGAAATTACACAAAGAAAATGGATAAATTATTAGCCGAAGGATAAACTATTAGCTGAAACACGTAATATAACTCAAGAGTAATACAAGATCATATGATATAACCAAAGAGTAACACAGAACATATGATATAATTGGATAGTAATACAAAATCAATCCCATAATTTTATGAAAACCCAAATTTTAGGGATATATAAACTTACGTACATTAGTATTAGTAACGAAATTATTTTTATATTTAATTTTCTTTTTTGTTTTTTTTATTTAACAAAATGTTTACTGATGGTTTTGTTAGTTTTTTTTGCAGATGCAGGAAACTGAAAGAAAGATTCCAATCCTAATATAAAGGTAAAAAACCTTGAAAAAAATGTTTTTACATTTTCAACGAAACAGTGAAAGTAAAGAAAGAAAGGCCAGGAAATTTAGTGTATTTAATACCAAAATAGTATACAGTCAAACTTCGATGTACTGATACTCTATATACTGATAATTGCTTTTACTGATAAATTTTTGTTGTCCCGTTTCACCACTAATAAAAAAATCTCATTATACCGATATTATATATAATTTCGCGATGTAACATATACTGATACTACCTCCTGGTCCCTTTATAGTAATGTATATTAAGATGTACTGATAATTTTGGTTACACTAGTGTTAATTCTGGCTGACACTATAAGTTTGGCCTGAGTTAAAAATTGTAACTGAGCATCGTTCTTAATTATGTCTGGAATTAGATTTTTTTTCTATAATCATACTCACGTTATATATAATATATTTGAAAATTTTGGACTCAGAATTAAGCATAGTGCGAGCCAGAGTTAGATTTTGGCCTGCATTATAATCTACTAATTACATATATGTACTGATATTTCAATGTACCGATACTTTTTCCCAAAACTGGAAGCATCGGTACATCGAAGTTTGACTGTAGTTAATAGTGTAGTAAATTGATTTATTTGTAATGCTTTAATTAAATAAATTAAATAAATTAATTGATGTTAATTAACAATAAAAGTAATTGTAAATGTCAAAAATTTTGAAAAATTTCGCAGATTTGTTTTTGAAAATTTTCGCAGATTTTTTTGTGTTTTGCAGAATTGTGCAGAAATCCATGAAATTTTTCAGTGCTATGCATCAGCATGTCCTCAGATCTGTGCAGAATTGGGTTCTGCAGAATTGCGCAGATCTGTAGACCAAAATTTTTCCCGATGTTGAAAGATTAAAAGAGTGCTTAATGAAAGCTCCCATTTTAAGCTACCCAGATTTCAACCGATCTTTTATCATTTACACGGATGCCTCAGGAACAGGCTTAAGTGCTATCCTTTCGCAACTTCAAGAGAATGGTAAAGAACATGTGATTGCATATGCGAGTCGAAGTATGAATAGAGCTGAAATGAATTATGCTATTACTGATCAAAAATGTCTTGCTGTAGTTTGGGCTGTCCAACACTTTCAGTATTACTTGGGAATAAGGCCCTTCACTATTGTTACAGATCATATTGCCTTAAAATGGCTCAAAACCTCCAAGATTTCAAAAGGAAGGCGAGCCAGATGGATCATGGAACTCCAGCAATATGACTTCCAAATTAAGCATCACCCAGGAAAAGCTAATGCTAATGCTGATGCTTTATCACAAATCCATGAAGATCCAGTTGAGTGTTATATGGTTTCTATCGTTCCTTCTGGATTGAATAATGAAGAAATGCCTGAAGAAACCTTAAATATCGGCAAGTGTCATGGTTGTCAGGAAGAGCGACCTTTTCTAGAAAAGTATAGTATCCAAGGAAAATCTTTTCTGTGTTGCCAAAGTTGTAACATAAATCCAAAAGATAATGAGGAAATCTGTGAAAGATGTCATAAATCTGCCCTATGCACTGATGAATAGGATATCTACCACGGCTTTAATAGTTATTGCTCTATCATAGGAGACGCATGCTTTATTAATGATAGACATCATACTCATAGAATTTGTTTTGAGTGTCAACGAAGAATTGAAAAGAAAAGATGCACTAAGAGTCAGAAAATTCAAGCGCAACTACAAAAGGAAGAAGAAATCATCAATCAAGCAAAAACTTATATTTGGAGCAGATGCGACATGGAAATAGAACGTGCTGTAGTTCAAAGATCACCAGAGATCTAGGAATTCTAGAAACCATTGTGAGAATTGTGGAATGCTTTTAAACTCAAAAAGAGAAAATTGGATGTTATTTTCTTATCCACCTCTATATGAACAATGGTACTGCTTTAGTGATGTACTTATATGCAAAATTTGTTTCAGAGAATTAACAGAAGAATATTTTGGAGATGTAGAAATGCAATACTTAGAAATCCTTAAAGAGACTACTGAGATGGAAATGTCGCAAGATGAACATTTTCCTCCAGGAATTGGTTGGAAATATGATGAAAAAGAGGAATATGAAATTTGACAAACCTGTACTCATCCAGATATGAATCCAGACTATTTGGTTAATGAACCCTGGTAGAACGAACCTATCAATATTTAAATTGAAAACTATTATTACGAAACTAAAATAATCATGAATATCAAAATAGTTGTGTAACAACCACTTTTCTAAACTCAGCACCAAAAGAAAAGAAAACAAACGGGTGAAAGCGAAAGTGTTAGCATTATGACTAACAGCCCATCATGGATCCAACCAATACCACCAAATATATCAATATTTACATCAATAAATACTACCTACCTTTACTACGTCTCAAGAAAAACAGAAATTTATCAACCTTTGCAACAATTTTGAATTAAAATTAAATTATCTCTATAAGAAGAACAAAAAGAAAAATGGACAATTATTGAAAGTTATTAGAAATTTTGAATTGGAACCACTATTATATATAATGTACAATGATCCTACTGCCGTTCATTTTGCAGTAAATACCATGTTTAATAAAATTAAGGATCGTTACTATTGGCCTCAAATGTATGAAAACATAAGAGAATATGTTAGATCATGTGATTCTTGTTAAAGAAGAGGAAAATCCAAAGCAAACCAATTGCTCCACCCTATTGTCATGCATGGACCCTTTTATCAAGTAGGAATAGACTTTGTTGGACCATTACCCATAACTCCTAATAGTAATCGTTATATAATTGTTGCTATAGATTATATGACCAAATGGCCTGAAGCGAGACTAGTGTCATGTGCTACTGTGGAAGAAACATCACAATTTATCTATGAAGATATTATTTGTCACCATGGATGCCCTGCAAAATTATTGTCAGATAGAGGAACACATTTTAATAATCAAATGGTAGAAAAACTTTGGAGAAATTTGGGATTAAATATGTATTTTCTACTCCCTATCACCCGCAAACAAATGGATTAGTCAAACAATTTAATCGTACCTTATGTGAATCATTATCAAAGTTAGTAATCCAGACCAATGAGTGGGATAGATATATTGCTCCAGTTTTGTTTGCATATCAGACAAGCAAACATTCTACCATGAAAATATCACCCTTTTATTTGGTAAATGGAAGAGAAGCTAAACTCCCTGTGGATAATTTATCTGATAATTTGGAACATATAAATCAAATTTTATCTTTGATCAACAATCTGCCTCATGTGCAAGAAGAAGCAAAGATAAAGATTCGAGAGAGTCAGGTCAAGCAAAAGGATTATCATGATCAGAAAATTAAAAAGGAGTTAAATTTTGAAATAGGAAATAAAGTCTTATATTACTACGCTGCAAAAGAAAAACAATAGATTGGAAAATTAGACTCAAAATGAAAAGGTCCCTTTTATATTCATGAAATCAGGCAAAATGGTGCTTATAAATTATGCTCTATGGAAGGAAGAGTTTTACAAACTCCTGTAAATGGAAGTTTGTTAAAATTGTATCACAATCGATAAAATTGGGCACTGATTATTGCAGTATAGTTATAATAATTTAGATTTACACCTCGTGGAAATATGACAATTTAATTTAAATATGATCTACAAGTTTCACAATGGAATCACAAGAATATTAGAGATTGTTGAACTCTATTTGCAATCGCTACAGCTCAAACTGCTGTATCTTGCTCCGCCATAAATTTATGATGCCACCCTTCTCATTCCTGTCTTAAGGAACTTATCTTCGCCTCCAACCTAGACTTGTTCAAAGTTAATGACTGTACTTGAGTTCTTAGAAGCCTATTTTGGTCTTCTGTTTCTTTTAAATGCCCAATCTCATCTTCTTTGTGAACTACCTTCTTCTCCAACTCTTCCTTTTCCATAAACAAGAAAGCCGCGATGCCAAGAGCTTGTTGAGCTAAGCCTTCACTTTCTTGAGGCTTATCAATGCCTTTTCTTCAAAAATACCTTTTTCTGACGGCCTTACTTGGTTTATTATGTTTTCTTTTATTATTTTGGCCTCAAGAGGCACGCGAACTGCAGAGTTTTCTGCAAGCAATGTTGGTGTCAGTGCGAGTTATATTGAAAATTAATGAAGAAAAGAAGATGAAGATGATTTAGAGATGGTGTGATATTGATGAAAATTTAAATGAAGAATCTTCCCAGAAATTACCACAAAAAAATCAAACCAAATTTTATCAGAAATTACCAACATTTCCTAATCCCATAATTTGGAAAATTTGAAAAAGTAGGATATAAGGGAAGGCTGATTATAGCACTAAAACTTTATCACACATACTCAGTCATTCCTGGCCAAAATGATCAGCTTCTATGTAGGGATGCCACTGCTTGGTTTTTTGCAGTTTAGGTTCAGTTCCGCTCAGTTTCACCTTACAAACTGCAAAACTAGGTTTTTTGTATTAAGTTTAAACCGATTATATATCAGTTTCTGAACCAGTTTAAAACTTTTTTCAAACTTAGTTTATAAACAGTTTATAATGAATTTATACAAAATTTATAAATATTATTAATTGCATAATTCGTAAATTTTTGATAAATTTATTATTTTAATAAATGAATTAAATTCAAATAATATTTATATTATTTTTTTCTAATATACCCACTCCGTTTTCAATCCATGATTTTGCACACAAAGTTGCCCTTGCTGTTTCTGGATTAAGACGATTTCTTGTTTTAGTAATAGTGTTACCTGCCACAGAAAAAGCCTGCTCACATGCCATACTGGTCGCTTGAATAGATAAATAATCGCGTAAAATCTTTGCTAAAGTTGGAAATTTATGTTCATAAGCTTTCCACCAAAGAAGTAGCTTCATATTTTCATCAATTTGTAATGCTAAATATCTATCCAATTCGTTTGAAACATTTGAGACAGAACTTATAAAACTTGTTATAGAGGATCATCTAGTGGTGTTATTATGATTCAAACGCCATTTTTTCAATCGTTGAAAATATTGATGAGGAGTCTCACTATCATCAACATCATGATTTTCAGGGATTGTTACATTATTATAATTGGCTAGTAAAGAAGTTACTACAAAAACGGCTTCAGCTGCTGAAGTTTTAGCTTTAAAGAGAGAGAGCTTGTATCGGGGATCAAGAACTGTGGATACTAAAGTTTGTTGATTAATTATAGTCTAATATTCATCAATTTTTTGGTTTACTGAGGAGGCCAATTCTTTTTGTTCAAAATTATCATTCTCGATTATACTTTCTAAATGTTCTAAAATACCAAGAAATACAAATTAAATATCAGCAATAGTGGGGTATTGAGCAGCAGAAAGATACACGGTAGCTCTTTCTAATGGTTCCAAAATTATCATTGTTTCCTATTATAAATATAAATATTAAAATTAAATAGTTCATTAAATTATGTTAAAAATAAAATATTTAGTATCATAAAAATCATAATAAAAAGGACTTTAAAATTTTATTTTAAAATATTAAAAAACACTAACACAAAAAAATTCAATCGTTAAAAAATATTAAAAATTTTGTTAAATGTTATATAAAGTTAGATTTTAATATTACATATTATTTAATTAAAAAAAAATCTTTATATAATATAAAATATAATATCAAAAAAAATCATATAATGTCTAAAAATAAAAAAAAATTGTTTAACGTTAAACAAAAAAAATTTTTTTTTGTTTAACGTTAAAAAAAAGATAAAATCATAAAAAAAAAAAATACTATGATCATTTAACATTGAAATTGATCATTTAACGTAAAAAAGATCATTAATTTAAAAAAAAAACAAAAAAAAAACTGTCATTTGACAAAAAAATACCTAAAAAAAAATTTAAGAATGATTAAAAAATTATTATTTAATGTTAAAATACCATCAGCTCTTAGTAAATCAACCATTATATAAAAAATATACCTCAATTATTTTCCATTCTTCTTCAGTTGGCATTAACATTTATACTTCCTGATTGCGTACAGCTAACATTCGCACTCCATTCCACATTTTTTCCATTTTTTTTAACATATTAAATGTGGAATTCCACCTTGTCTGAACGTCTAATTCAGGTCTTAAATAATTAATTTTTGCACATTTACACAATTTTCTTAATTCATCACTAATTATTACTGAATTTTTTATCTTTATCATTAGCTAACGCACTTTTATAACTGCATTATCTATCAATTCAAGTCCTTGCTGAGCTGCTAAATTGAGAATATGTGCAGCGCAACGATAATGTCCAAATGTTGAATTTATTCCATCATCATCTAATTTTTTAGCAATTGAACGACCAACTGCTAATATTGTTGTTGCATTATCAGTTGTCAATGCTAGTACCTTTTCTTTTATTTTAAATTCAGCTAAAATAGACATAATTGTATTGGTAATGTTAATAGTATTGTGACGGTCATTAAATGAAATAATATCCAAAAGAAAATGTTGCATGTTCTATTCCTGATCGATGAAATGAATAGTAAGGCTAAGAAAGGAATTATTGTTGAGCGTTGATGTCCACATATCTGATGTAAGTGATACCTTTCCTGGAATTTTATTAACATCTAACTTGATATTTTTTCTCATATTATCAAAATGGTCTACAACCTTCTCTTTTATACTTGTTTTTCTAGAAAGATGATATCTTGGATCTAAAATATTTACTAAATTAATGAATTGATTATTAGTAATAACAGAAAATGGTTGTAGATCTACTGTGATCCATTCTACTAGGGCTTGATCACGAACTAATATCTCTTCTTTAGGCCAAAGGTCCACTCTTGGAAAATTCAATTTAGTTTGTGTTTTTTTTATTTTATCAATAACTATTCTGTGCACTTTCTTTAAATGTTCTTTCAAAGTACTAATGCCAGTCGATTTTGAATATGTTTATTTGCATTTTTGACAAACTACTTTTGTAGGATATTGTGGATCCTGAGTGTTAAAATAATGCCAAGTATCTGAATATGTCTTTGCTTTTTTAATATTATCTTCTTCTTGGGAAGGCTCTTGAGGGGGTTCTTGGAAGGGTTCTTGAGAAGGTTCATGAAAAGCTTCTTGAGAAGATTCTTGCGAAGGTTTTTGAGATTTTTGGGAAAGTTCTTGAAGCGGAAGAACATTTCTTTCATTTTGTGTTGTTTCACTTTCTTCTTCGCTATATTCACTTTCCTGATCATCATCATTATATTCATAGTAGAAATTATCTTCACTCATATTTTTAAATGTAATTTTTTAAAAAATAATGCTTAGAACATGAAAAAAAACTCGTGTATAACTTCAATAAATGCAGTGGTATAACAAGATTGATAGATCAAGATGATCGATATTTATTTGATTGGATAAATTGATTGAATAAACTGATTGCCAAACCAGTTTTTAAAACTTGGTTTTTAAACCATTTTATATTGAAGTTAAACTAAATTTTAAACTGTTTCACATCAGTTCCATTTTTCAAACTAAGTTTTACAAAAACCTAGTTTAAACCAAGATGTTCAGCTCAGTTTTTTTGAACTTTCGTCATCTCTACTTCTATGCCTTGCTAATTTCGGGCTTCAGCATGAATTCCCTTTGGGGGCCTCTTAGCTTGGTATATTACGAGTGACCCCAATTTACTAACGAGTTGGGAGTGTGGTGTAGTAAATAGAAAAATATATATATCATTATTATGTAATGATATAATCAATAAAATTTGTAATACTAAGTAAATTTTGAGTTAATATTAACTTAGTGATCGACAATGATGAAGTATGACATAATATGACGACTTAATTATTACATATATATATAGTAAAGTATAAATAGTGCAAAAAAAAAAAAAAAAAAAAAAATAAATGGATTTTTCATTATTTCTTATTGATCTTCAAAAAATTCATCCTTTAGAAAATTCCTCCATATTCAGAAGATATGGATATAGAAGAAAAGTTTTTGAAGTCCTATATACAGTTACAGCATTCAATACAGCTCAAAAATAGGATTCTATCGTTAGTAAATGCTTATTTTGTAGGAAAAATACTCGTAGAGATAGAAACAACGTTGAAAAAGTTCAGGATGAAGAGAAGGTTAACAAAGCATTATTTAACTATGACAGAATATACTTTTGACCTTTTTGAATCTAATCCTTCTCAAATACTGCGAACTAAGTATTTGAATATTCAAGACATAAGAAAAATGAAGCATCAAGAAATCTTGGTATTAAGAAGTTATTTGAATAAGGATTTCGCAGGAGCTCAAAATTTAGGAAAGGAGAGTTGTTAGATGAATAATTCGCATTTACATAATGATGAATATCAATATTACTGCATCACAAATAATTGACGTAGTATATATAGTATATTAGTTAAGTATATTTAGTATATTTAGTATATATTTCTTATATATCATTTATAGTATATATAGTATTTATTTCTTATATTTCTTTTATTATTTAAATTTCTTATATATTATTTATTATATTTATATCTTTTATATCTTATATTATTTATATATTTGAATGGAGTTCAATTTGTATAAATATCTTGAATATTCGCTTAAAAGTAGAGAAAAAGTTCAGACAAGTTGTTTATAATAAAGTTGTAATTGCAAGTGTTATAAGATTGCCTTATTGTATAAGTTGTTAACGTACTTACAACTAATAAAGATACATTTTAATTATCAAATACACTGCCTTTTAGCATGTAAGGAATTGATTGGAATACTTTATAGCTAGTGTCTCCCTGAAGATATTCATAATTCACTGCTCGATGAACTGAGTTGGTGAACAACATAATAGTATTTTAGTTAGAGAAGATATTAAATTACTTTTAGTTTTAGTTTATTTTAGATTAGTTTATTTTACTTAAATTAGTTAGTTCATTTTAGTTACTTATTTTTAGAATTAAAAAAGATAATATTAGAAATAGTTTTCTTATAGCGATTTAGTTAAGGAATATTTGGAAGGGAGAAAGGAAGATTTTAGTAGAAAACAGAGGAATGAAAAATCTCTAATATTCTAGATCTTTCTAAATGATGTAATATTAAGGAAAATGAATAACTATATTTGGAAAACAAGAAGAATGAAGCATCTTCAACACTCTGGATCCTTCTAAATGATGTAATACCAGGGGAATGAACTACTATATTTAGAAAACAAGAAAAATGGATCTTGGTGGAAAAAATATTTTCTTATATATCCTTGACATGGATTTTAATGGAAAATATCCAATGATGTAATGCCAAGCAATGCCAAGCATTATAATTTACAATCACCATTGAATCATTCAATCATTCACCATTGAATCATTCATTCAGAATTACAGAAAATAAGGGAATTAAGGAATTATAGGGAAAATGAAACTCAAATCAAATATAAAAAGAGGGATTTTTTTCAACTTAGTTAAAAAACAATGATTATGAAGACGCTAAGATGATGTAGGAAAACTTTACTTAAATGAAATTTTGGAAATTAAAATTCAGAAATAGTGGTGAAAACTGTGTAGAAATGAAATTTGGAATTTAGAAAATGTATTAGTTAAAAAATTGTTATTAAATAATAAACATAAAATTAATTCAAGAATGGAAAATGATTAAATTCAGAAGTATGATAATGAATTAATTTTTCTTATTAAAAACTTTCTTAAATAAATTAATTGGCCTCTTTAAAATGAAGAATGATATATTTTGAACATTATTAAGTATAAATTTCACCTTATTTATTAATGTTGATATATTAATTAATGAATATTTGTTATATTTTTGTTGCATTCTCATTTGTTATTAACTTTTTTATTAAGTACTAATAAACCAAGCATAGAGAAGTTCTTATTATGCTCTCATCAAGAGGTGGTAACATAAGTGTTTAGAATGGTTTTTACGAGCTCTTGGCATGACAGCATCAAAATTCTTTTAGTTTCATATTAATTCTTTTGTTGTGACATTTTTGTTAAAACCTTTAATGTAATTGAATAATGACTTTTAGTAAGTTTAAAAAAATAAATTTCCACTTGCTTTTTCTTTCTCAGATAATTGATTTTATCTATCTGATACAAATAGAGTAGTCGTATGGTATTCACATTTAACTATTAAATTAAGATATATTTTTAGAACTTTAATCATATTAACAAAAGTTGTTTGTGGCAGTGGCTTTTATACAAATATTGCTATTATCTGTGATAGTGTTCTGAATGGATCGGGTCAGGTCAGGTAACCCGCCTGACCTGATCTGATCTGTTTAACCTGTATAATACTTCAGGCAGACAGGTCAGATCAGATTAAATGGATCAGGTTGGGTCAGATGGGTCAAGTGACAAAGTGATAAAAAAAACGTTTTTTTTATGTCAAATTGCCTATAAAAATGTTAAAAAAAGCGTCTTTTTTAGGCGTTTAATTTTAAAAAAATGCATTTATTTAAGAAAAAAACACCTTTTTTAGACATTTATAATTAAGAAAAACTGTCCTTTTTTAGGCGTTTAATTAAGAAAAACTGCCTTTTTTTTAGGCGTTTAATTAAAAAATTTCACCTTTTTTTAGACGTTTAATTAAAAAAATCGCCTTGTTTTAGGCGTTTAATTAAAGAAACGGAAATAACGCTTTTTCCAATCGCTTTATTAAAAAAAATATGCTTTTTTTAAGTGTTTGTAATTAAAAAAATACGCTCTTTTCTCAATTATTAAATTAAAAAAAAAGCTTTTTGCTCAATCGTTAAATTTAAAAAAAAAATGCTTTTTTTAGGCGTTTAATTAAGCGTTTAATTTTTTTTTAAAAAAAAATGCCAAAATGCGCTTTTTTAGGCGTTAATTTAAAAAAAAACTAAATGGTTTTTTTAAACGGTTAAAATTTTTTTTAAAAAAAATGCTAAAAAAATGGTTTTTTTTAAGCGTTTGATTAAAAAAAAAACGCCAAAAAAATGCATTTTTTAAAAGTTTTAATTTTTTTAAAAAAACGCGGTTTAATTTTAAAAAAAAATGTTAAAATGTGTTTATTTAAGCGTTTTTTTAAGTGTTAAGCATTTAAATTTAAAAAAAATGCTTTTTTTTAAGCGTTAAGCGTTTATATTTTTAAGCGTTTAAATTAAAAAAAAAATGTCAAAAAAACATTTTTTTAACTTCAGGTTAAACGGGTCAATCAGATCAGTCAAACTATGACCCGACCTGAGGTTGGGTCACAATTTTGATGATCTGACCCAAATATTTTGGGTCAACCCGATGGGTCACCCGAATTGACCCGACCCGTTCAGAACACTAAATGTGATATTGACCAATCAAGATTATCAAGATGTATTTATTCAATTATATACCTTTTTTTTTATTTATATTTTAAAAATATTAAAAAAAAATAGAAATAAATTTATTCATTTAAATTAATAACATCCAATGAAAGTATATCTGTTTGTGGTTTCAGCAATGCAAAGTACAAATTATGAAATATAAAATCAAGACTAATATCATTGGCGAGAAGTGTCTAATGATATCTCGGTGATTGATAGAAGACCTGTCATCATATATTTTTGCTCCAGCAATGGTAGATTCTAAATTATAAATATACATTTAATGATTAAAATTTTATGGTTTACTGCGATGTTTACTGGTGGATCACAAATTAAAAATTTATATATATAGGTATCCTTTTTATCTATAAACAAAAAAGAATAAAGATAAAAATATAATTTATCACTTTAGCGTATCAAAAATATGTGTTTATATACGATATTATAAACTATAGTTAAGACTTAATAAAAGAATGAATAAATAAATCAAACAATTTAGTCAAATAATATAGGCAAACAAATTTTAAATTATTATCATTAATTTCAGGATTATAGGCAAAATTCATAAATATTTAAACTGTATTTAACGTATGTAATACGTATTAAAATCTAAAATTCACGTAGTGGCATAGACCGTATCTCTCTATTCAAATGTTTGCACTTACCTCAATTCTATAATTAGCCACGTCTTTATTAATAATAATGGCCCCGTATATTTTCGACATATACGAGCTATCTTGAAATAAAATCATGTTAGATAAAAAGTCCAAGAAGAAATAAGCCGTAACGCAGAAACAAATGAAAGTTATTAGCGTGAAATTAGAATTGCTTTGATTCCTTGAAACTCTAGTATTTTTTAATTAATCTTTACGACACTAGTGAGAGTCTATAAATTTATATTAGATAAATTTAATTTTTTTGACCAAAAAGAATTACCTTTGTTAGGTTTATATATTTTCTTTGTCCAAAAAAAAGTCTTTCAAAAGTCATAATTGAAATGTATTTGAAAAAAATTTCTGCAATAGGAATATTATACAGTATAACTCCAATATGAAGATTATTTAATCTTGTATTTTTACTTCGTTACAATTGATATTATATAGTAGTTTTTTTTTACCATACATATTTTCTAAATTAAATACAAAAAATTATAATTTAAATACAGCATTGTACAATTAATAACTCATTATATGATTGATAAAAAAGGTATAATAATGGCCTCTATGACTCTAATTAAGTTTAGAAAACACAATTCAAGTATTGTATCAAATCAATCCCATGTGTTGCGTATCCTGTATACTGTATATTAATTAGATTAAGAAATTAGATTAAAATAATAAACTTTTTAAAAGTAACAAAAAAATGCTTACTTCCCCATGTTATTCTGCATGTGCAAATGGAAACTTCGATTTCCGATGGAAATTCCTATTGGAAATGGAAGATTGGAATTGGAACTTCCGGTGCACATCATTGAGTGGTATGACAAAAAATTTCATATATATGTTATGCGATCGGCGTAACACAGGATGACCAGCATTCCTTTTATAATAGTTAAATTATTTCCATTATGTCGCTATATTTTCATAAATCTGCAAAGCCTGGGAAACCTTTAACACCTTGAATATATTATGGCTGCTTCTTTACTGAAATATTATAGGAAATCTTTAAAATACAGTTCCACTATTCTTTACAAAAAGTTATTTCTTGAGATTAGGCGGTCAATCGGAAATTCTTTATAAGCTGGCTAAAAAAATTGTTCTTCAGGTAATAAACTATTGCGTGGATTTACATGGATTAATTGAACTATTTCTTTATTTGATCAAAAGCTTATAATTATCGACTTAAAGGTATCGATAGAGAGAATTTTTTTTATATTATACTGTATTTCCATATTTGTTTTCCAAATCGAAAAACGACAAGATAATATTTATTGATTACGATTTTTCATTGTTTAACTTTTTTCATTGTTTATTTATTCAAAGTTAATCTTTCTATTTGGAAATCCACGTTTGGTTGTCTATAACTAAAATAGGGATAGACTGTTTGTTGATAATGGTCGGTATTTCTATTTTTGGGAAGATAAAATCACGTTATTATGTTATTATATAAAAAATTTCAACAATGACATCAATTTACCATAAATATGATCAACCGGTTCAGATTTTTTTTTTTTGAAAAAATAATTTCATTTCTCCTATTTTCAAATTTTAACATAATATTTCGCGATGTCTTTGGACACCTTTAGAAACCAAATCCTTTCAAGCTCTAGTGAGGGGCGTGTCGAAGTAAATCAAAGAGACTTAATTGATAAGATTCTGGCTCGGTAAGTCATCAATCTTTGTAACATGATGTGTTCATTATCATTTAGCTAAGAAAAATTTTTTTTCACTTTTTAGATATTCTTGTAAATTTGTAATATACCGAGAATTAATGCAAAATTCTGGTAAAAATCTTTTACTTTCATATCTTTTATGTAATGTGATTTATAACTTAATTTTGATTATTTATCGTTTATGTATTTAAATAAAGATGATGCGGAATCATCAAGCGTTAAAATAATATTTAAAACAAACGGCAGTAAAATTACAAGAATTTTATTTAAGAATAATGGATTCGCTTTTAGATCTGAAGATTGGGATCGATTAGTGAAAATTGCTGAAGGAAATCCTGATGAGCAAAAGGTAAGGAAAAAATCTTAAAATAATTTATATTCGCATCATCTTTTTCTAAATTGAATCATTTTATCGATAAATGACATTAATAGATAGGAGCATTTGGCGTAGGATTTTATTCATTGTTTTCTGTTACTGAAAATCCATTGTAAGTAATTTATAAAGGCTTATTCGATTTTTTTTTTCTT
Organism: Rhizophagus clarus; assembly: GCA_015698045.1. NCBI lineage: Eukaryota > Fungi > Glomeromycota > Glomeromycetes > Glomerales > Glomeraceae > Rhizophagus > Rhizophagus clarus. The sequence goes on along the minus strand of BLAL01000013.1, from coordinate 995,289 downwards.
TCAACATGAACTGTTTATAACAACACATATTATTCACGTTATATTAGCGTTTCCTCTGGTGGACAAGGAATGGCTTTCTATTGGCGCGGAAAGCAAGTATTTACAAAACAAGGTCCAATTGATGATGATGACAAAGGTTGGACAACATTTTTAATGGACACGAGAGAACCTTTAGAGGTAAATATTTCCTGAACAAATTATATATGTATCATTATATTTATAAGTTGTCGCACCTTTTTTCTCGTTAATTAGGTACCAAATATTGAGGAATTCACACGGTTCTTGGTCAATTCATTGGTAATTTAATTAATATAAATCTCGTTAAATTAATTTTTATAATTAATATTAAATTTTTCCTTTTACAATAATAGGGGTTTACAGAAAATCTTCAAGATGTATCTATGTATATTGATGATGTATTGATAATACAACTATCAAAGAAAATGAAAGAACCTACATTAGTTGAAATTGCACCTAGCTTCAATACATTTTCTCCAAAAAATATGTTTCATCTCACATCAGTAGATTTTAGGGGTGTTCAATTAGATGTTAAGAGATTACTTATACCAGCAAAAATAAATATAAAACAACTTCGCTCAAACATGTATCAAACAGTGGAAGAATCTATATTATTTAGAATAGCCAATGGAAATTTAGACGTTAAAGTTAGCAAAGAATTCTCCGCAAAAATGGAACGAATCACTAAGAAAAAACCACCAAATAATACGCTTATCCAAATGATTTTTGCTGAATTTGATGAACGTAATTTATCCAGTGATTATTACAAAAATCTTTCTCCTATATTTAAAGATTTAATTTCATATCCTGAACAAGGAAAAATATATATTGGTTTTCCAACTAATCAAACAACTGGATCTTGTTCTCACTTGGCAGCACGTGTAATTCCTACTGTAAGTATATTTTAATTTATTTATACCATATTTTTATTAATCGATAACATCATTTTATGTACGTTTAGATGGAACGAGAGTTAATTGATTTTGCGGAACAAACATTAGCTGAATATAACAATGAAATGTTATGTTTAGCAGGAACATTGAGCAGAATTTTATATGAATTTGAAATGGCCCAAATGACGAACTTTTACAATGGGATTATCAGTTCCGATATTGAAAACAATGAAGAAACTAAACGGCCAGAAAAGAGTACATCCAAATCAAGACCGAAAAGATCGTTATATAAGTGGCTTAAAAAACGAGTATTACATTTTAATTTCAAAAAACGCACGCCAATCGTGCAAATGACACAATATGATTTTGAAAAAATCTCTCCTCATCGTAAATGGCTGGAAAAATGGGCTACATATGCTATAGCACACTTTACATACAATTCAAGTACTCCGAATATGCAAGTTAGCACAATAGCAGAAACACTGTTTTCAACCTGTTTGAAACAGAACATGCTTATTTTATCAACACAAGGTGTTCTTCCAATTTCAAACGTTCGTTTACCCAATCCAAAAATGGCGGGATTCATAAAAACAATTCCAATCGTTCCAAAAACTTTGTTGGAACAATGTAACGCATTTTTTAGTAAAGCAAAAGAAATAGAACTTATAGTAGAGTTAGGCTTACAAGATGTTTTAGATGAATTAAAAAGTCGAACGTTATCTGATGAAGAAATAATTAATCTTTTGAGATGGTGGATTTCCTGTTTGTCAAAAGAAAATCATTTTGACACAGAACTTTTGAAATTTACACGAATTAGTGATAGTTCTCAAACTTTGAACACAATTCAATTTTATTTGAATTCCGATAAAATTCCTTCGGATATAGATATTCCATTTGAAGTATTACCCTATAATATTTCTAAAAATTTTACTGGGCAAGAGCTTGAAAATAGGTTTGGATGGACCGAATTACCTTTGGTTAATTGGGCAAAATATATTGTTAAGAAACCTGAATTAGAATCAGACTTTAAATTTGCTGAAAAAGTTCATCATGTTATTGCAAAGAATTTAGATAATGTTTCACAAGAAGATAAAGATATTATTCGTCAGTTATTTGTTGAAAAGAAATGTATTCCAACTGAATTTGGAATGAAGTTTCCTAATGAATCTTATTTCCAAAGCGTTGATTTATTTCCTAATTTGCCAACGATAAAATTTCAAGATTTTACGTCGAGCATTCGACGTTTGATGGAATATCTGGGTGTTCGAATGGTAAAAAGAATATTTTATTTTATTTATAGATGCTAATTTATTTTTTTTACTAATAAACAATTAATTAATTATATAGATTGTAGAGTTGAAACTCATTCTTAAACGACTCGTTAATCGTGAAGATTGTTATCATATTCACATAATAAAGTATCTGGCATCAATGTCGGATGATCTCAATGAAGATGAAAAGAATATATTAAAAAACGAATCCATCTGGCCTAAAGAAAATTTATTGGGTTTACAGTCAACAGAAGAAATCCAACGTTTCGTTATTGGAGATTTATATATACCTTCAAGATCATGTCGTGAGCTTGGTTTGCCTATAATTGATTGGAATGTAGAATGGTCAAATAATTCAAAAGAAGGTATATTCATTATCTTTTTTTTAATCTGTTGCTTAATTTGTCGATTTATTTATAATTGATGAATCATAATTTACAGGAAAATTTTTAATTGAATTGGGTTTACAAAAATATCCAAAACTCGAGACAATTCTCAAACTCGCGGCACCACCAACTGATTCTAAAATTCGAGAGTTGGCTCTTAAATTTTTCATTGATAATTTTAATGTCTATTCTGAATATTACAAACCAAAAGAAGTCAATATCGCATTTTTACCTTGTTCAAGTTCCAATTACGCAAAGCCTTTGGAGTGCTTTATTAATGATGAATGCACGATAATGAATTTCCAAACTATACGCAAAGATTTACGTTCTAAAGTAGAAAAATTTGGTGTTCGTCAACATCCCGACCACGATGAACTCGTAAAGAGGTTAACTGAGAATCCACCACATTCTAAAAACAAAGCAAAAGAAATTTTTGAATATTTGAATTCACAACAAAAAGACTTTACTTATTCCGATTGGAATATTCTTAATAATTTCGAATTTATTCCTATTCAAGATGAAAATCAACCTAATGAAAAACTTATCAAGCCATGTGAATGTTTCTTTAAACCTAAAGAAGAAAGGTATATATTCATTAATTTTTATTAAAAAAAAAAAAAAAGATTATATTTGAAGATATTTTATGATATTTATTTTTCTTTCTTTTTTTTTTTTTTTTAGCTTGAATGAATTCTTTCTCTGTGTTGACTTTGGAACAAAAGCCAATGAATTTTTGGCCAAATGTGGTGTGAAAGAACCATCTCCAGATGATTTTGTCCGATTATCAATTGATTCATCACATAAATTGTGGAATTTATATATAGAAAAATATTTGAGCATTTTAAAAAAAATTAACCCCAACCTCGAAAAAATTCTTGAACTGTCAGCCCCTCCAACCGATCCTAAAATTCGTGAGATTTCTCTTAAATATTTTATTGATAACTTTGATAATAAATATTTAAAATATTATAAATCAGATGATGTTGATATTGCATTTTTACCTTGCTCGAATTCCAACTACGCAAAACCTTCGGAATGCTTTATTAGTGATAGCTGCATGATTATGAATTTTCAGACTATACGTGAGGATTTACGTTCTAAAGCAGGAGAAAAATTTGGTGTTCAACAACATCCTAATAATGAGAAACTCGTAAAAAGATTAACTGAAAATCCACCACAGAATAAAAATGAGGCAACGAAAGTCTTTGAATATTTGAATACACAACAAAATGGCTTTACTGATTTTGATTGGGATACTCTTAAAAATTTCGAATTTATTCCAATTCAAGGTGAAAATAAACCCGACGAAACTATTAACAAACTTATCAGACCATGTGATTGTTTTTTTAAACTTAAAGAAGAGAGGTATGTGCTCCAAAATAAATCTCCTTTTTATAAATATTTACAACAGATGCTTAATATTTACAATGATATTTGTTTTCTTTTTCTTTTTTTTTTTAGCTTAAATGAATTCTTTCTATGCATTGATTTTGGAACAAAAGCTAATGAATTTTTGGCCAAATGTGGTGTTAAAGAACCATCTTCAGATGATTTTATTCAATTATCAATTGATTCATCACATAAATTGTGGAATTTATATATAAAAAAATATCTCAACATCCTAAAAAAAATTAATCCAAATCTCGAAACAATTCTTGAACTGGCAGCTCCTCCTACTGATCCTAAAATTCGTGAAATGGCTCTTAAATATTTTATTGAACAATTCGATAAAAATTACCTTGAAGATTATAACTCAGCCGAAGTTAATATCGCATTTTTACCATGTTCAAATTCTAATACTTATGCAAAACCTTCGGAATGCTTTATTAATGATAGATGCATGATAATGAATTTCCAAACTATACGTAAAGATTTACGTTCTAAGGCAGAAAAATTTGGTGTTCATCAACATCCTAATCATGAAATGCTTGTGAAGAGGTTAATTGAGAATCCACCACAGGATAAAAATGAGGCAATGGGAGTTTTTGAATATTTGAGCTCACAACAGGGCAACTTTACTGATTCTGATTGGGATAATCTTAAAAATTTCGAATTTATTCCGATTCAAAATGAAAGTCAATCTAACGAAATAAATTACAAACTTATCAAACCACGTGACTGTTTTTTTAAATTTGATGAAAGGTATGTACTCTTTAATCAAATAAATCCTCTTTTTAATGAGAAAGTTATTATTTATTTTAATTTATATGTATAATTTTTTTCTTCTAGCTTGAATGAATTCTTTCCATGTGTTGATTTTGGAACAAAAGCAAATACATTTTTGGCCAAGTGTGGTGTTAATGATGAACCATCTTCAGCGGATTTTGCCCGATTATTACTTAGTTCATCGCATAAATTATGGAATTTGTATAAAAATGATATAAAAAAATATTTGGAAAAAATCAAAATTAACGAGAATCTCGATAATATAACTTCAGGAAAAATGAAAGATGACGATAAATTAATAGCTATTAAAGTTGATCCTAATAATAAAGGAAAAAATAATTATTCTCTGGCATCAATAAAAGAAATTTATATAAATGATGAAGAAGTATATCAGAGAGCTTTAAATCCGTTAGTAGCTCCAAAAAACTTGGAATCCTTATATAAGGTATGTATAATAAAGAATTATTATTTAAGATAAGTTATGACTTTTTTCATTATTTTATTTATATAATTCTTTAATTTAGAAATTGGGGTGTAAATCGTTATATATGTCCGTAAAAAACTCCGTGGTTCCATATGGCACTATTCAAAAAACTAAATATTCTCAACAATTACAAAGAATTATCAGAGAACGAGCGGGCCTGTTCTATTTAAATTATTCTGAAAAGGAGATTAGAAATGATAAAGAGTGGCTTAAAAAACTAAAAGTTCGAGAGATTGAATACATGGAAACAAGATATAAGTTAGAATCTATTACGAACAATGAAAGAAATAATATTACTGCCAATATTCAAAAAAGTATGAATTCATGGATTCTATATGTGACACCCAACTCAAATTTAATCGATGTTTCACAGCATATACTCAACAATATTTTCAAGTCACACGATTCGAAGGATATTTCCTATTCTAACACGATTTTAACCGCACCTTTATCAAGTTTAAAACATATGGGAATATTATTGCCTACATCTTCATTACAACAGGATGATATGAAAGATATTGATATCAAGTCTTTTGAAAACGAGAAACTAATTACAATAGCTTCTGAAAATACACAAGATTTACGAAAATTTTTACAAGATTCCATAAAATCTCGTTATTCTAACAATATTAATTGTTCTAGTATTAAAACTTTTCTCAACAAAAATCAAATAAAATACTGTGATATTATACCTGGTAATAAGAAATACACAATTTATTTTAATTTAATTCACTTATTATATCTTTTTTATTAATTTGAATTATTTATTGACTTTAGGTTATTCAATGCGTTGTGTTGGAAATTCACATAATATTGAACTCTACGTTTCTAACGATGTTGATCAATCAGAAATTTTGTCTCAATCGCGTATTGCTCCACTGAGTCAATTCATAAATATGTTAAAAGATCTTGCAAGTGTTTTTGAAGTTACATCAAAAGCTATTCATATATTTTATGACAATGGTGTAAACTCAATTGCATTTAATCGTGATGGAGAATTATTTTTTAATTTTAAATTTTATCTTGGATTACACGAACAAGAATCTAAAACGAAACCAACAATTGACGCTATGACCTATTGGTTCATGATATATTGTCATGTATTGTCACATAATTTTGTTGAACTTCATAATTCCGAATTTGAAGTAAGTATAAATCTTTTTAAAATAGTTATTTAAGTTTTGTAACCTTAAAAATATTATCTAATGCGTAATACGCTTTTTTTTAATAGTATTATTATTCGTCTTTCGCAAAAATCTATATGCAAAATTTCTTAGAATTAATGAAAAGACGTAAAATTATACTCAAAACTTTTAACATTAAAACCTTTTGGAAAAATTTCAGCCGGATTTTAACACGAAATTAAATTTAAAAGACGAATGCAGAGGCGAAAATATACATTGATAGTTCGCCTGTTTTTTTTTTTTATTTGAATATTTAACCAATTCTTATATACATTTTTTTTTTTCATATTTAATATATTGATTTAATATATTGTAAATAGCTTATGTATAAATCTTATAATCAATAATTACTAATATAGAATTTGTGGTTTTGACCATAATTGAAGACATAGATTTAATAAATTAATAAATTAGATATATCGAATATATAATACAACGCTTTTATAATTCATAAATAGTTCTCTAAAACCTTGGAAAAATATGTACTCTTTCATATATAAACTAAAAGGAATTTTTTCCAAATTTGTGCTGCAAAGTTTATTCGTTCTTATAAATTCAGCACTTGATTTTTATGTTAATGATCCTTTTATATATACTATCGATGTTCATTCGAGTCATGAATGAAAAGTTATCCAAACGTTTATTAATACTTATGAATATAATAACTATCAATAGTTAGATCCTTTGATAATTAATAGCGAGTTTATTATGCAATTCGGACAACGAATTGTAAGCGGGATTTTGACAAATGAAATCGAGCGAAATCATATGACTATGTACGATTTAAATATTTAACCCATATTAAACTATGTCCGATATACAGCACGATTGGTTACCATGTTTTATGGATAAAGTTCATTAATATATAGGTTATAAAATTAAAAAATAAATGCATGAAAATACGATGATTTTCTTACAAAGGATGACTATTATGAAGTTACGTTATATTCGTAATTATTCAGTTATTTAAAGAAAAAATTTTTAAGAAAGATAATTCTATTGTAATTTACTAAATATAATATCTAATAGACGTAATTTAATTCGCAGATGAAGAATATACTGTAAAAGTTATAAAATTCTAAAGAAAAACTTTGGAATACATGAAATAATACTCAAAAAATTAGTGAACGCTGATTTGATTGACGAAATACAGTATGTACTGTACAACATTTTTTTTATATTGTCTTTATTGAAAAATTTTTTTAAAAAAAAATGTTTCCTTTATAAACTATGTCACATTTAATTTTAGATAGATTAAAAAATGGACAACTATTATGGCTCCTATCAAGTGGAAATTTTATGTTCATAATGAATGGAATTGATTTATATTTTAAGAAAATATTTGTAGCAAAGTTATCATAAAGATTTGCTAGGAAATACGCATATTCGAAAGATTATATATTAGATTGTACAAACCAATAAATAGTATATAGAACCAGGTTATTACAAGAGATTTTTATAATCTTGTAAATTCTAGTACGGTACGGCATCAAAGACCTCTTTAGAATATGAAGAATTAAAATAGTTTGTAATTAAATTAACATTTTAATGATAACTTTTATTATATGGTAATAACAAAGTGAAATAATATTGTCAATAATAAAAATTCATATACATATTAAATTTTGATTTCCTTTACTTTACTTTTGAGAATTATTCAAAATGAACCAATGATGACGTTTCGTTTTTGGTAATTAATAATATAAAAGAAATTTCTTAAAATAGATGACTAGGGGGTCTAAGTTCACTCCCGGTTACAGTATAACCTTTATTTGTACTGTATTTCCTTAAAAAAAACAAACCCCTTTTGTACATATACCGAAAATTGATTGCAAAAATGGGATATTTTTAATATCAATTTTTTTTATGTAGGAGAAGATATATATAAGGCAAAAAACAATCAATCTCATATACAGTATCTGCTGGCGCTGAAGCTCAGACTACATTTGGGAAATCCGTTAATTATGCAACATGCAAGGTGTTGGTGAACGTTGAAGCATTAATAAACCATCATAATATAAGATTATTATAATGAAATGTGATAGTAATCGTTAACTCTAATATATGAAACGATAAATATTTAACTCAGCTAAATAGGACCTCTATCTTTTCTGAAGAATAAAAAAAATTACAGGATGATAGCATGGTGGCACATACAATTTCTTGGCGTTTAAATTTCTCTCGTTTCTTTATGTTGATCAAACTTCACTCCAATATAAAATGAGATACACGAAAAGGTTCTATTGTTTTGATTATTCTGGATATAAATATTTTTGGTTAGATTTTTTAAATTTGACCGACCCTAATATCGTATACAGACAATACTTTACATAAAAAATCGTCATGATTTTTTTTTTTAAAAAAAAAAAAAATTTTTTTTAATAATTGATAGAATTTTTATTTTTTTTAAAAAAAAAATGCAACTTCCAATATGTTATGTCAGAATTTTGATTTTCAGTTTTAGTCTGTTGTGTTTGACTTTAGGTAAGATTACATCATTATTTTTTTAAAAGCTCTCAATTTGTATTGTATATATAAATTTTAATATGCATATATTGTTAGATGCGACTGCTCTTGGAATTATAGTCCAATTTATTGCTGATTTTAGGTAATTTAAAATTCTTAATTTTAATGATTTTAATCCACGTTTACTTTAATTCCTTAATTCCTTTTCTCTCTTTGGCTCTAGATCCTACGACTCATCAGATGACTTAGACTTTAGGTAATTTAAAATATTGTAAAGCTGTTCTATGTAAGAATGAATAACATCAAATTTTTAAGCTCTTAATTTTTAGGATTTTCATATATTCTTTAATTAATGATCTTCTTTCCCTTATAACCTGCGGTAAGGCTTTGGTTATTTTATCATTATAATTATTTTATACAACAATAGTAAACTGTAATTGTCATAATTTAGGATATTATCTTATAAGGATTGAATACATATGGAACAATGCACCAAAAATTGGTGATTATATTGTTTGTGGGTAAGTTTTTTGAAATAAAATACTAATAATTATAAAACAAATCGTAAAATTTATTACCTTTTTTTTTTTTAATAATATTCCTTTAAAGTATCGAATTGGTTTTATGGATAATTTATGGTAAGAAAAATTCTTTAAATGAAGTTATGTATATTAAATTGTAAGTAAATTAAACTAACATTAATATTAATATAGTTGTCCTTCAAAGTAAATTAATCTCCGTAACCCTAACTATTTTTGTGACCTTTATCTATGGTATTTTAAATATAATTTCGTATTTTGCTCTTGCTATATTATTCTTTCAATTTAAACGAAGATTACGCAAATATGGAGAGGATAAACTTACTCCTTTAAGTCAAATGATCAATAATAATGCTGGAGTCGAAACGAATAATGCTGAAGTTGAAACGAATAATGCTATAGTTGAAGTTCGGTGAACATGACTAAATAACCAATAATTATTAGGAATGATTTATATATTAATGTTTTCTGTAATGACTTTTTAAATTGATGTTCAAATTATTAAAAATATTTAGAAATAATTCCATTTTTTATTCAAAATTTTCACAGCGTTATAATAAATTTTTAATAATATAGACTATAAAGTTAATTCTTAAGAACCATAAAATCTCTTTATCACATTATCCATAAGAAATTTTTCTACGTGAAGCTGTTGATACTGAGGATAATATGCAAGAAAATCGAACATGAGGGAATTTTGGATTTATTACAATATATTTTCATTATCATTTTTTATATTCAATAACTTTCAAACTTCCTTTCTTGCACGTTAATATCGTTTAAGGGTTTTATGATTTCTGTTACGTGACTTGCATCCTGCGAGGAAAGATTTGATACTTTAAAATGTTACTTGAAGCGTGTGAAAAATTGTTAGATAAGCTACGGATACTTAATATTGTGAATTATATAGAAATAAATAACAATTAAAATGTTACGTTGCGTTTATTTACAATAGTTAAATTAAAAATCGGGTTCGTTAATGGCTTTCTTCGAGAATTTGTTAATATATTCTATCTAAAGTTAGCATTTATAAACTCAACTCCTTTTTAATTTACTGCATGTTGTTCGTAAAAAAAAAAAAAATTTTAATTTTTTAACTAATATTGTATCGTACGTATTATATATATTGGTAAAATTTTTACGAATCTCAAAGAATTGTAGATAAATTGGAGAGAATAAATTGATAAAATTAATTGGTAAATCGATAAAATATATTGATAAAAATATCTGCAAGGATTGTAATTTTTTTTAATCGTTATTTATATACTATTTTGATTTTATTTTGACAAATATCGATAAAAAACAATTTATATAAATACAATTAATTATAGGCATAATCCGTCACGCTGTGCCGGGAATGGAGGTTCTTTTTTTTTTATAGGATTCTAGAGTGACAGAACCAACCTAGACTCATATAATAAAGATAGTGTAAAAAGGAGGGACTAAGTGCTTTATAATTACGAAACATTTTTATTTTTTTTTCTTAAAATGTTGGATTTCTTTAGATGAACACATAGGTAACAGGAATTAAGAAAGGGAAATTGGGTTCAATAATATTAAAGAAAGTTCTTTAATAATAACAGTTAATGAAATCATAAACAATCATCATATAATAATTTTATTATAAATCTATAAATCCGTATAAAGATCAATTAATGTTTTTTTCTTTTTCACTATTAATTAAAAGATAAATATATTTTTTTTTTTATAATAATATTAACAGTTAAGTTTTAATAAATTTTCTTAAACTGAAATTATAAACAATAAATAAATAAAAGTTCTTTTATTTCTTTCTTTTGAAGTGGAACTTTGTTTTTATATAAAAACTTCAGACTACCCGAACCGAACTGATCCATTCAGGGGTTTAACATCAACATATTAAAATTGCAAGACAAAAAACGTAGTACGTACATCATTTTGAAAACGGCGATAACAATATATAGGTTTCAATATAAAAAAACCTTTCAAAAGACAAAAAAAAAAAAAATAATAAACTATAGCTACTGCATCCATAAATCCATAAAGAGAAGTATTGAAGAAGTCAGGGATTGGATATAAAATAGTTATTTCCATTTGTATTTTTTTCTAAACAGAAAATCGTAAATCTGTCACGCTGAGAGGTCGCAGTAAGGGATGGAAAATGCTCAAAATTAGTAGACTTGAATCGATTCTGGGGCGATTCTTTCAAAAGATTTACTTTTAGCCATAATCGAACTCAAATCAGGTTGGTCATCAAACATATGACGATCACGTACCAGGAAGTTATCGTTATAAGAAAATTAAATACAACTTAAAAAATTACGGCTTGTATAAAGAATATATCATGTAAAGATTTTACCACCATAGGATGGTCTAAACTTTCGTGATCACGTACTAATTATTGTTTGAAAGCCAATCAAATTTCTTAAATAATCATAATCACATGCTCAACCTGTGTTTTAAATTTGACGCATGTACAGTAGCTCATATTTTTGTCACATGAAGAACCGATGAGTCGACTCCCGTATCAAGAATTTTTGAAATCCACATGGAAATCCACATCAAATACAATAGTTCCAGTATTTTCCGAATACCCTGTGACGAAACACGTAGTATTTTCGGACGAAATTCAGTGTGGGATCCATATTTCTGAACTAACCCATGTGGAATTACATAGCCAATCTAACTAAAAATTTCTTGATGTGTCCCTAACCGCAGTACGCATGTGACTACGTTCAATGAAATTTTCTCCAAAAAAAAAAAAAATAAATAAAATAAAACAGCATATAAATATAAAATAAACCGAAAAAAAAAAGATTATCATTTGTTACAAAAGATGAGGTTACATAAATACATTTCTGAAATCCCAAAGGATTATCCAAAAAAAAGAAAGTGGTGATAAGGATGTTCCACAGAGAATATCAAAAATTGTGCAACTAATGTTTTCACGTGAAAAAATCTCGTATTTAGTTATGTAGTAACTATTCGATTCAATAAACTATATAATATAAAATAGCCGATAGGTTTGTACTTAAACTTTTCTAATTAATAGGGAACGGAAACCGATGTTTACTAATGTAGCACAAAATTTAAGTGACATAACATGTGTGGACAAATGGATATCTCCACATAATTAATCATCAAACATTGTATAGTCGCTTCGGACACTTAATTCAATATCATATTAAAGTAGCTAGCGTTAACTTTTGTATAAAATTAATAAATTATCTAATAATGCATGTAAACTAAAGAAATGTTTCTAACTTATTCAATAGAAGAAAACAAGGCCTACATTAATTGAGTCGCTGAATTAATAAGTGCGTTACACACATGTAATATATAAATATTTTTTTTTTACTGTTAGTTACACATATGTAATATTTTGTAATATCAATTTATTAAATCTAAACGATCTTAGATAGACAAGAATATATTCCACTTTATTTAGAATTAAATATATAATTATTTTTTTATTATACATGCATGAGGAGAAATTTATGATCATATAGCTGACATCAAAACTATAAAATTTTAATCTATATTTACAAACTTTATTTCAGATAAGTTTTAAAATCTTCTATTCCGATTTGAAGGAATGTACGAAACTAATAAACCGAATCCCCTCAAAACAAGTTTATTAAAAAAGAAAGTCGTACTAAGAAACCACTTTTATCTATAAAAGGACGTTGTTTAACATTATTATTCCTTATCCGTTATTGCATCATGTTTTAATGAACCGTTATAAGGTATATATATAAAAATAAAAGAAATAAGCTAACTATATTGATATGAAATATAATAATATGATTTTGCGAAAACTTTAACATGCATTATTTAAATTCCATATTAAATAATTAAGATTCAAATTATTTTATAAAAAAAAACGCATACGCGCCGTTAACAATTAAATTAAAATTGCAAAGATATCACATATTATAAAGTTCGTGAGTGTAACGGCTTAAAAAACATGCATACTCCTTCATTAAATAATTACACAATTCAAAATTACACAAAACAACAATGCCTTATTATTTTGATTTTCTTGGATATCGTAAAATCAAATGATTAGCAACAATGACTATAAAAATTCGTGAAAACAGAAGATCTTCTTGAATGATTAAGTAGAATAAGGGAAATCCTGTTATATTGTGGCATGTCATGGTCGCATAATTTTGAAAAGAGTTACAATAAATTATGATAAAGTTTGATAATATAAATCAATCGTGAAATAAATTCTATTAACAGTTATAATTAATGATAAACTGATAACAACTAACCAAACTGGGAAAAGTGTTGAAATGAGAACAATACTTATGTAACTATCAGCTTGCACAACAGCATCATGAGTTCATGACAAATATCATATAATATTGTTATATTAAATTAATAATACTAAATTTAGTAGTTTGGTAATTAAATTATTAAAGAAAGGGCCATATTTCACGGATAACCAAACTACATTTACATGCAGTAAATAACAATATTCATCTACTAATGTTTATCATTTAAATTATGCACAATTCATATCTCCATATGAAAATCGTTGAAAAAAAAAAAAAATTTTTTTTCTAGCTTTCGAAAACCATATTGTGCATCAAGAAGATCACATTCAGTTTGAGTTTGGCATTTTCTCATAGAGATAAATTGCGATATAAACTTTGACGTACGGTAGCGTCCACATCTTGCACAAAAATATTCTTTACAGAAACCTTCAATTTTCCTAAATATGTTAGATACTGTATATCATTGATAGATAACATTTATATATATAACATATCATGGTGTTTGCAATGTTGCTAATATATAATCAACACATAAGTAAAATATACAGATGATCTGTTTTTTATATGCCGAAATATATATTAAAGGACAAAGTATAGTTAACATATATGTAAAATATGTCCAAACCATGTTTTTTACATATTGAAATATATATTAAAAATAAAATATAGTCAATATATGAATAAAATATATCAAAAATATATTTTTAATATATCAAAAATACATATCTGAACAACAAAAAGCGAAATACAAGCAAAATGTAAGCAAAATACTGTATAACCGTAATATTTTTGGTATATTTAAATCATATTAAAGTGAAATATGGAAATATGAGAAACATAATATTGCAATATGTTTAATGTATTCTGAATTTCATATTAAAATAACTTTCCTTTTGTTATAATTGGATTTTTAAGCGATCAACGTACTAAATTTCCGTTGACATAGCGCCCCTGGTGACACAACCATAAAAGGTGGAAACCAAAAAAAAATATTTGATAATTCAAATGAGAAAGAAAATTATTTTTCATAATAAGAAAAATGTTAATTGCAATCCAAGAGTTCTTGAACTGGTAATGATTCGTTAGGATTCTTAAATTAATAGTATATTTGTTGAGTACTTTAGATTGTGTATCTTCTTTATTTTTTTTATAGCATCTTGCAATAATTAAAAAAAAAAGTTAATTGGCAAAAAGCTACGTATTTATAGCTTCATGTGCATTACTGTATCATGTGACACAATATCTATAATTGCAGTCGCTGTTCAATAAGGTTTTTTAGACTTTTGTTTACCAAAACTTTTTCCCACACTCGTTCCTTTTTTTTGTCCCTTTCTCTTCTTTATCTCTCTTGTCTTTTTTTTTCTTTTTAAATTCCTTTATTTATGTATATTGAAAGATCTAAAATCACCAAAACATGTAGATGTACAGTACGTATAAATAAGGTATCCATATTTGAAAATTTTATCTATTTTACCTTGTCTGAATATAGACAAACAACTTAAGTAATTTCTGTTACAAACATTATTTTTACGCATACAAACAAACATGTTGTGTTAACTAGTATGTCTTTCTTTTTTTAAAATAACTTTGGACACGAAATTCCTTTTTTTTTCTTTGATTTTTTTATTTTACGCATGACTTTAATGGTTTAACTTATTTCAGTTCTTTCTTTCAGAACTTTTTGTGGACACATGAATTTTGGTAATTTTTTTCTCTTTAACTTCTATCTTTTAATAATTAACAAACATTCTAATAATTCATTTTTTTCTTTTTTTAGATGGTTAATTTTTCAGATCTTTGGACGCGTAAAATTGTTTTTTGATTTTTTTTATTTTACTAATAAAAGTGTTTACTAACGAAATAACTGAACATTTTGTTTTTTTCACCTTATTTGGATAGCTATTTTTCAGGACTTATGGACATGTGGAATTTTGATCTTTAAATCCCTTTGGACGTGATATTTTGGTAAGTTTTCTAATTTTTCTTTAATTTTTTAATTTATTTTAATGATGATTGGCTACTAATAGTTCATTTTCCCCTTTTTTCAGAAAATTATTCCTAACCAAACTATGGAAATCTCATGAGATCTGAGCACAGACTTGACTCTTATTTAACTTATTTGTTATGGAAATTGGTAAGGTATTTAAAAAAAATCTGATTGAATGGATGGATCACTACTATATTTATTTTCATTCTTTTGTATTAACAGCCCGCTAGTATTTATCTGAATTGAGCATTTGAATGTCTTTTACAATAAATGTCCCAATATCAATTATAATAATCTTAGCCTCCCAAGTTATAAAAGGTTCTTGCATTTATTATGTTAATATATTACTAACATTATATTATTACATAATAATAATTATCGTTCAGCCCAATAGGATCATGCTGATCTTCATGGACCGATATTTTTATTAGGCGTAACAATAACAGATCAAGTACATGAAATTTAAATTTGATATATAATTATTGACAGCTATATTAAACTACCTATAAAAATCAACATCATTTGTATTGTTTTTTTGTTCTGTAGTTTTATTTTTTTTGGACTTTTCATATGGCATTTTAAAATAAAAAATTTCTTGATAGAAGGTAAAAACAAGAATGCGAAAGGGATGGCTTAGCAAAAAGATTAAAATTATAGTTTAAATAGTCTAATTTTGTAATACAGCATGATCAGAAATGTCAGAACGATAACACTTTTATTGGATGTGGGGCTATATCGGTCACAGGGACCTTCATTGATTGGTGAAAATGGCCACTACGTGGCCCATTTTCATCCAATCATTCGGTCCTGTAACCGATATAGCTACACCCCCATCCAATAATATATATTTATTTTGTTTTATTATTTTATCAAAATCTGCGCCACAACTTGATCTTTAAAGACTATCATATTATATAATATTTCAACACAATCGTATGTGATGCAGAAATCTTTCCGGAATTCTAGTCAACACCACAAGAAATTTGAAGATCAATAAATAAAGCACAGTTCCATCATTTGAACAAGATCACGGCTAAAAATCAAGTCTTGTCACGAATTTTATTGAAGTTGAAAGAGGTATAATTTAATAAAGAAATATTTCAACATATTTTTAACATGTAATATTTATATTAATTTTACTTTTATTGGCGATAGTATGTTTTTGACCGACAAATTATTGCCGATCATTTTCCAAATTAATGTACTTTTTCGCTTAATTTGGAAATTGTTGTACAATCTTCAAGCATTTTTTCATGAAAGTGGAAATGCGCAATGTGAACTTTAAAGTTGAAATTTATATAGCTATTTAATTGCAATATGCAATGCAATAGCAATGCAATAGCAATGCATATGCATATGCATATGCATATGGTTATTGCCATAGCTACAGTATATCTATCTATACGCTATTTTTTTTCAAAAATAAAAGTGATGATTATTTGCATTATGCTATATTGCATCTTTTGATATCATTAGAATAAAATTGCAAAAAAAGCACTCCTGTGCCACTTTTGTTGTTAATTATGTTTAACCATCAAGTAAACGATTTTGCTGCAAAAAATTGATTTTGTCGATCATAACGCAGGTAATTGAGGTAAAAAAGCTGATCATTTAAAATAGTCACTATAGTAAAACAAATGATTTTTTTTATATCATTTTTAATAAAAAAACATTTTATTTTTGCAATAATAAAAAAAAAGTTTTTTTAATCATTTTTAATTAAAAACGATTTTAATCATTTATTTTTTCTAATTATTTTTTTAAATAATTTCTTTTAGTCATCATAATAAAAACAATTTAATGGTTTTTAAAAATGTTTATATGAAAGAATCGATTTCAACAACTTTGTTAAAAATCATTTTTAATTAAAAAGAGCAAATTCTTCTTAATCATTTTCAATTAAAAACAAACAATTTTTAATTAAACAATTAAAAAAAGCGTTTTTCTTTTAATTTAAACGCTTAAAAAAAAGGTTCTTTTTTAATTAATGTTTAAAAATTAAAAAAAGGAATTTTTTAATTAATGTTTAAAAAAAAGCGTTTTCTTAATTAAACCCTTAAAAAAGCGTTTTTTTAGTTAAACGCTTAAAAACTTTTTCTGATTAAACGCCTAACAAAAAAGGCTTTTTTTTTATTAATAAACGCCTAAAAAAAAAGGCTTCTTTTTTTTTAATAAACACCTAAAAAAAGGCTTCTTTTTTTTTAATAAACGCCTAAAAAAAGGCTTCTTTTTTTAATAAACACCTAAAAAAAGCTAATTAGACTCTTAAGAAAAAGTTTTTTTAATTAAGCGCTTAGAAAAAGCACTTTTTCCAATTAAATGCTTAAAAAATGCGTTTCTATAATTAAATGCCTAAAAAATGCATTTTTTTTTAATTACAAACGCCTAAAAAAGACGTTTTTCAATTAAATGCTTAAGAAAATAGCGTATATTTTTAATTAAACGTTAATTAAACGCTTAAAAAAAGTATCTTTTCAATTAAGTGCTTAAAAAAGGCACTTTTTCTGATCAAACCGCCTAAAAAAAGCGTTTTTTAATTAAACGCCTAAAGAAAAGGCATTTTTTTTAATCAAACGCTTAAAAAAAAGCGGTTTTTTTTAATCAAACGCTTAAAAAAAGCGTTTTTCTTTTTAATCAAGCGCTTAAAAAAGGCACTTTTTCTGATTAAACCGCCTAAAAAAACGTTTTTTTTTTAATTAAACGCCTAAAGAAAAGGCATTTTTTTAAATTAAACGCTTAAAAAAGCGTTTTCTTTTTTAATCAAACGCTTAAAAAAAAGCGGTTTTTTTTAATCAAACGCTTAAAAAAGCGTTTTTTTTAAATCAAACGCTTAAAAAAGGCACTTTTTCTGATTAAACCGCCTAAAAAAAACGTTTTTTTTTTAATTAAATGCCTAATGAAAAGGCATTTTTTTAAATTAAACGCTTAAAAAAACGTTTTTTTTTAATCAAACGCTTAAAAAAAAAGCGTTTTCTTTCAATCAAATGCTTAAAAAAGGCACTTTTTCTGATTAAACCGCCTAAAAAAACGTTTTTTTTTAATTAAACGCCTAAAGAAAAGGCATTTTTTTAAATTAAACGCTTAAAAGAGCGTTTTCTTTTTTAATCAAACGCTTAAAAAAAAGCGTTTTTTTTTCAATCAAACGCTTAAAAAAGGCACTTTTTCTGATTAAACCGCCTAAAAAAACGTTTTTTTTTAATTAAACGCCTAAAGAAAAGGCATTTTTTTAAATTAAACGCTTAAAAAAGCGTTTTCTTTTTTAATCAAACGCTTAAAAAAAAGCGTTTTTTTTCAATCAAACGCTTAAAAAAGGCACTTTTTCTGATTAAACCGCCTAAAAAAACGTTTTTTTTTAATTAAATGCCTAAAGAAAAGGCATTTTTTTAAATTAAACGCTTAAAAAAGTGTATTTTTTTTTAATTAAGCGCTTAGAAAAAGCGCTTTTTCTGATTAAACACTTAAAAAAGCGTTTCTTTAATTAACGCCCAAAAAAAGGCATTTTTTTGTAATTATCGCCATTTTCAAAATGGTGTACGCTATTTATTCGTGATTGAATATTCGAATACCAATATTCGTCCGATTTTCATCCATGTTTTGTTCGGTTTTCATCCAGTTTTCGTCCGGTTTTCAGTTTTCTTTTTCTTTTTATTCAGATATATCTGCATACATCATTTTGAAAACGGTGATAAACGCCTAAAAAAAGGCGTTTATAATTAATCAAACGCTTTAGCTTACTTTGCAATAAATATTTAAAATTATTTGTGCTTGGGGGGGGACGAAGTCCCCCCGCAAACTGCATATTCTAGTTATTACATGTACAACATACTTTCAATATATGAAATCTTAATTCCTAATTCATATTTTTAATATATTTTTGATATATGATACTAGCTATATACAATTAGAATTTTTAAATCATGTTTTTGATATATGACAGCAATATAAAATTAAAATTTTTAAATCATATTTTTAATATATTTTCGATATATGAAAGCAATATAAAATTAAAATTTCTAAATCATATTTTCAACATATTGTAAGCATATAGTTATAAGAGAGATAACAGAAATGCAAATATCATATGTCTGATATATTTTAAAAACATCGCTAGCATATTTTTTATTTTGATGAGTTTCTGTAAAGTACTTGCTTTATTCATTTCAGATAAATTAAAATAAAAGAGGTTTTAAATTATTTACATTACTCTGATTGTTGAAAATTTTATGTATTGTTTTCCATAAATCTATATAACTAAAAAAAAAGTGTCATATTTAGATTACCCCGTATAAATAATTTTGAATTGTGCAAAGCGTGATCTGATCTAAATTTAAAAGTTAAGACGATTTAAACGATTTTATCAGCAAATCCATGTTGATTACTTATTTCTGGTAACTGAAGTTTTACTAATATTAATAAGTAATAGGCAATTACAACATTGTATGGTCACCATGATAGTGGTTGTATTAATGTAGTATCTATTACCAAAACTGATTTGAAGCTGTTTACGTTAACGATTCAAAAAATCTGGTGATTATGAAGACTGTTTTTATCAGATCAGTTTTTCTTTTACGGCTTATTTTTTTTTTATAATTTTTTTTCATCCCAATATATATTTTTGGTTCTTTTATTTATTTTTCTTATTTAGTAACAGTTTTCTTAGTAATTGTAAAGGAAAAGGAAATGCGAAAGAAAAGGGAAGTTCAATGGAAAAAAAGAAATACAAAGAAAAGTTCAAAGCATTGGGCGTGGAATTTTGGCAAGTAAGGCAAAGAATTTTTATTTTAAAGGATATTACTGACTGTTCATTTTTTCTTTTTTTTTCAGACATAGTTTTTGAGTATTTGGGCGTAGATATCGACAGGTAAAAAAAAAAATTGTTTTTTTTCGATTTTTATATTTTAATGAATATTGCTAATTGTTCGTATTTTTTCCTTTTTTCTAAAAGAAAGTTTTTTTTTTTTTTTAAAGTAAGGTTACATTATATGCTATATATATTATTTAAGAACATTAATACTTGGTCCTCCTTTAATCGACTTTACTACAGAATTGCGGAATTGCAAAAGTACATTTACACTGTTATGCGCATTTTTTTATCCAAATAAATTAATGATTATGACTCTTCCCTTCTTCTCCCTTTCCTTTTTTTCCTCTCACCCTTTTCTTTTTCCCATCCAGCTTTCTCTTCCCTTCACGCATTTCCTTTCCCTAATGTGTCCTTTCATTCTTTCCCTTCTCCATTAGCTTCACATTAATAGAATATGCCTATTTTTGGAAAACGGTAACTATTGTATTCTATTTTAATTTAATTTTAAAAAAATCTTTTTAGTATTTTCTACTTTATGGATTTCTGACTCTTATGTCAATTCCCATGTATAAGTGTGCAAACGTGTGAATATGTGAGTGCGTAAGAATGTGAGTGTGGTGATAAAATTTTATGACAAAACACTAATTGTTAATTAGGTAACTTTTTCGCGATTATTCATTTTGCTAAATTTTCTTTTTTTTTTATTATTTTTTTTTTTAGTTTTTTTTTCTAGATGTAGATATTTGGCAAGTAAAAAATCTTTTTTGGTTTATTATTATTTTAATGAATATTACTAATTAATTGTTTATTTTTTAGATGTTTTTATGATTCTTTGAGCACAGCTATCTGGCAAGTAGAAAAAAACTTTTTTTCAGCTTCTTTATTTTAACGAACATTGCTAATTATTCGTTTTTTTTATTTTTTCTTTCTTCGGACATTGCAGGATAATACATCAAGAGCAGGACTAATAAAGATAGGAGCTAGAGTAGAGAAATGGAAGCATCCAGAGGCTATGTTCATAACGAAGCATATGGATAAGATTTACAAGTTAATTTTGCAGAATATTCATACTGTGATTATACATTTAAAAACCAAAGTCAACCAGAAATTTATCTTTCTGCAGGTGCAAATATGTGAGTGTGTGAGTGATGTATTGTTTTCTTTCAACGAAACATATAAAAGATGTTAATTGTTATTTCTTATTTTTTAATAGGCAGCTCCAGTTTTTTAGATGTAGTATTTTGGTATTTTGGTTCTTTTTTCCATTTATTTAATAAAACTTTACTAACATTTTGTTTTTCTTTCTTTTTTTAGACAGTCGGTTGTTTAAAATATTAGGACATGTGGGAAAATTGGTAAGCATAGTTAAAAAAGAAAATTTTTTTATTTTTAAATTAATAACCTTTTAACTAAGTGTTTCAACATTTTGTTCTTTTTCTTTATTTTGTAGATAGCCGGTTCTTTGAATTTTGAATAATGCATAGGAAATTTGGTGAGGAGTTTTTTACTGTTACTTAAAACTAATTTTTTTAACGAAACGGTACTAATATTTTGCTTTTTCCTTTTTTTTAGATGGTTGATACGACTTTAGAGTTTAGATCTTTAAAAGCATGAGCTTTCAAATATATTGGCAAGTAAAAAAAGATTTTATTTTTATTTTCTTTTTTATTTTAACAAACATTACTAATGTTCGTTTTATTTTATTTCCTTTTTTTAGGGTATTGTATTGAAAAAAATAATAGTGAAATTATGGTAGTCATGCATGAAATACAAACAAGTAAAAAAAATTGTTTTTTTTTATTTAATTTAACGAACATTACCAACTCTTTGTTTATCCAATTTTTAGACCGTTTTCTCAGGTCCCTTCAGGTATGGAAAGTCAGAAAGTAAAAAATGTCTTTTTATTTATACATATAATAATTTTTTGTTTTTTTTGTTTTTTTTCATTTTTTAGGCATGCGGATAATGTCCTATATGATTTACTATATCCTGAATAAAATAAAGACAACCTCTAAAGGTGAGTATTAGTTTTTTTTTTTTTGGAGAAATTTTTTAACAAAATGATTATTAACATTCGTATTTTTTTTTAGGTAGTTGGTGAATATTAAAAAAAAAACTTTCTTTTTAAATATCGGGTAGATATTGACTTTTACATAAAATAAAATTGTTCTTTTTTTAATAAAAATATCATTAACCAATCAACATTTTTTTATTTTCTTTTTACTTTAGGTGGCTAGATTTCCTTGAATATGGATTTCAGTAAGTATTAAAATGGTGTGTTAATAAACTATTTCTTTTATCAAAACATTTCTAATGTTTCATTTTTTTTCATTTGTAGATTCAGATTTTATAAGTACTAGGAATAAAAACGTTGAGTTTCATAACACCTGTTGCGAAACTTTATTTTTCTTAAAATGGAAACATTAATTAATATTTCTTTTAAATTCTAGCTTCAAATATAGGGGTTGAATCCTAAGTAAATTACAAGTTAATTTCACAACTTCATTTTATTTTTAATTTATTTTTTTTATAGAAACATTAATACTTTTTTTTTTGGTTTTTTCGTAGATTTGATAGGTTTGATTAAAACTTAAAAATAGTAAATTCCTTTATAAAGCTTTACCAGTTATTTTCATTTTTAATAGAAACGTTTGCTATGTTTCTATATGTTTATTTATAAATTCTTGGGTTGGATTAATTAGATTAGCATAGATTTTAGTATAGAAATTAATGTAGGCTTTTAATTTATTTGACAATAAAAAAAAATTAATTTTGATACTTATTAAATTTTAAATAATATAAATTGTAATGTACAGACAATGAGTATCTTGATTTGGTAATGAATATTGCATTGATATATAATATCAATATTGTATCAAAGAGTCTGATGTTGTTGATGAATATTTAGGGACCAATATACATTTTTGCTATACAATCTTTTAAACATATTCTATTAATAATAAAAATTTGAGTTATTTATATGGTAATGAAGGTCAATCCTCAGGAATTTACAAAATATCTGGGTACTATAGCTCATGATATATGGTAATCCTGGTGCAGGTGGCCTCTAGTTTAAAACTAAAACTTTGTTGTCGATGAAATTCTAATAGTTTGGTTATATTTTCCTAATTTTCACTAAATAATTGCATAACGGATAAACAAAGTAGTAATTTTGATTGCCTTCAATCCTGTGAAATTTATAAAGTAACATTTTTAATTATAATTTATATAAGGAATATTAAGGGACGGGATTTAAAAAGACTATTAAGGCTAAGTGACCTGCTGGACAAAATAATATGTAAAAATTCTGATATATATTAGAATTCTGTAAGTGTCACCTAAACGCCAATTGTTTTTATTTCCAATATAATGCATGCACGTAAAAAAATATGAAAAAAAAAACTGTAAAGGCAATTAATTTTTTATTTTTATTTTTATGTATGGGTGTCAGTTAGGAACCTAACATGATGCGAATTTAAGTAAATTATTTACATGAAAAACAAAAATTTGAACATACATTAAAATACTAAATTGCAAAAAAGAATAATCTACTTAAACCGGTGAACTAAGCAAGAAAAGGTTGACACTAATGTGAAAGTACGACATCGAGTTGAAACCCTTCACGGTCAGTTAATCCTAATCATAGTCACTACCTCTCTTACAGCCAATCCAAAGACCAGGTAAGTCAAAGCCCGTACCCCGCAGATATCCTATGACTAACACCGCCAGCCTCCAAGATAAGTATATCTACCCTGCACTGGTCAGTAAGGTCAAAAAACAAAAATTTCTCTAAGTGACTATATTCCAGAGTAATATTACTACCTATTAATAATCCCTACAAGCAGGTTGGCCAACTTGGCTGCATCCGGACAAACCATTTAGGTCTCCAAGATTAATGACCAGCATATCCAATAGAAAAAACTAAAAACTGCAGTAAAAACCCATGATAGTCCAACACGTGCTCAACATAATCTCACCTGATCAAAAACTGATCACCAAGATCTGCACCCTCCTTACACAAACACCCAACTCTCTCAAAAGGAAATAATCACCAAGCCACCTATGTCGATCAATTTTGGGATACCCCCTATCCCCCAGAAAAACTCCAAAAAGTAGGAGGCAAAACGAAAAGACAAGAAAATACACCAAAAAATAAGAAAAATCATAACCCTGGAAAACCATCCACTAAAGCAGGGGAAAAAACCAGGTAAAGGAGGAAATAACACCAAACAGCATCAGGAACAACACCTTTAAAAAGAAAGTGAACCTTCTCTATTAAGCACCTTGAAAATTTCTCTCTTCCAGCTTGAAGTCTTCGACCTCATCTTCAAAGTCGTTAAAAACATAATAACAGCACCGCTGGACTCAATAAAGACAAGTAGCGGACTGCAAGTTGGTGTGTGAATAATTATTGCATGTGTAGGGCAGCTTCTTTACACAGTACTCTTCACTTAAGGGTTCTTCCCATATGGCGAAATAATATTTTCAAAATGCGAAATAAAAAGGAGAGAGAGTTGCATTTTTGTAAAGGCAATTAATTTTTATTTTTATTTTTATTTAAGAGATAGTAGAATGCATACATAAAAAATTATAACAAATCAATACAAAAAAATGAAAAATGAAATAATAAAATAAACAAAACTACTAGAAGAATAAATCTACTTCGATGGTGGAGTGAATAATAAATAGAACTATCTAAAAGTAACCCACTACTAAAGAACCATTCCCATAGACTCCCACTGCCTCTTTCACTCAATGAGGTGAACTGAGACCCTCTCTCGCAGAAGAAAAATAAACAAACCTATGAAAAATTTCTATAAGTCATAATTTTAAATCTACATGGCGCGTTACAAAGTAAGATTAGTATAAAAATCAATAATACTATAACCAAAATATATATTTTTTCTAATACTTTCTAGTGCATCAAACGAATTTTCTAAATTATCATTATTATTATTATTAGGGGATAACGATCTAAAATTTTTTAACGTTAATTTTTTCTTTTTTGTTAATCCCAATGACCGTTCGAACTCTTTTAAATAAGAGCATCGAGGAAGCCAAACTTCTGTAAATGTTTGTTCAAAAATATATTGTCGCATCTGTATTAATATTTTAATTGAATTATCTTTGGTAATCCAAGAATTAATTGTGTGATATAACATTGACGGAATGATACCCTTGATGAGATCAATAAAAGTAAACTCATTAATGTTATAGCCAATATCTCATATATGAAGGCTATGTAATGAGGAAGCGACAGGAACATTTTGGAGATGAGAGTCACATTCTAATATCCAATATACTAATAGATCAATAGTTCTATTTCGTATTCTTAGCAAAGTATTCTTATGTTCATCACATGATCACACGTGATTGAATGTTTCATCTTCGAGACCGCAACTTGGGCATTTCCAATTGTCATAAATTTCCAAAAAGGACTTTTTTATTTGTTTTATAGTAGGTATTTCCTCAATTAATAAGTGAACCTTCTGCACTTTAATCTTTAACGATGACATTGAAGTTTCATTATTTTGTATATCGCAATTAAGACATTGGAAGGTAGAAGTCCAATCAACTTCTAATTTTCGATATTTCGTATTTCTTCGTAAATTGATGAAGTTTTCCAAGCCTTTATAGGTAGTAGTTGTACGGATGAATCTTCTTAGTTTATTTTCAATTGTGATTCCATTCCATTGTGGAAGGAGTTTCATTGTAGTAGCGGCTGATTTAAATAGAATATGGTTATCTTGTTCGAAGTGTGCATCCTTCGTCAGCTTGTCGGCATAATTATTGCCACCGCAATCAGCATGTGCAGGTACTTTAAAAAGCTCAACAATGAGATTCAATTTTTTGATGATTCTAATTAAGACATTCCATAAGAAGTTATTATTTGTCTTAAAATGTTCTCTAGCACTCTGAGAGAATCTTGATTTTTTCAACTGTTCGAATTGCAATATGACATTAAGTGAGTCTGTTTTAATCATAACTTTGCTATTAGGCAGAACGACGATTAAAGCTAGGGTGACAGCTAATAATTCTCCTCTATATGCAGAAGGCCATTTTTCAACTGTACAGGAAAATTCTACTTCTGGTATGTCAAATGTATTTTGTAATAGCGCGAACGAACAGCTAATACTACATTGTTCGGAATCCGGATTGATGAGTGATCCGTCAGTATAGAACTCGAAGATGTGTCTGTTAGGATTGTTGCAAACTGCTAATGTCCTTTGAATAATCAGTAGCTTGTTTCTGGAAGGTGATGGTTCTAATATATCAAGAATAGTATTATCATGTTGATGGGTTGTGGTCACGTGACTGTTTGATAACGGACTTTGTGAAAGTTCAAACTTTTTCTTTGCTATATCAAAAAGATTAAAAGCATTATAATTAATATAGTGGCTTTCTTTAATCTTTTTTTTCGTAAATTTCCTGGCCGTCAACAAGGGTACAAGATGTTGGTGTTGTGCTGTGAAAGTACAAATAGATCCTTTGGTGGAGGTATTCGCATTACAATGAGGGATATCGCATTGTGAAACATAAGTACGATCTATAGTGGATAAGGAGAAGTCAGAGATAAAGTGTTTGAGAACAACACTGTCATCATTGTTGAATTTGTGAACTTTTCCAAGAAGGAAGGAGTTGTGATGTGGATTATAGGTCGCGACAAGGGATCTATCTCTTTGTTCGATGTCGTATGGGTGGCTATCTTCAACATTATCAAAACGTGCCGTAAAAAGTTGTTTGATGTGATTGTGTAGATTGTAACCGTCAACAGTAATCAGCGGTTTGAGATGTTTGTACCATTTAGCTTCCTTAGTACCTTTATTATTGGTATCTTGAGGATAATAATATTTATTAACAATATCAGCCCATAAAAGTAAGCGTGATTTGTCTCCAGAAATGACCTGATCTAAGAATAGAATAAGATTTCTTCGAAGTGTTGGTCTAAACTCTGAATAAAATTTGTTACTAACAACATCGGTAAGTAGTACTTTGCCTCCACCAATATTAGAAAATTCATTTCTATTAATTATATTAAAGGATATATTATTTTCTTTACAAAGTAAAGACATATTCAGAAGATAATTATTCATCATTGAGCGGGGAATTTTATCAAACGGAATTTTTTGAACTAAATTAGTTGAACTCCATAATTGAATCTGTAATGATTTTAAGCGAATTTGAGTAACTTTTCCAAGGACGCCAGTATCGTTAAGTTGGATGCAGAATTCAGTAATTTTCGCTTGAAGTTGATTTTCGTAAAGATTTCTGTATCCATATATATAAGGGTTGTCCAAAATTGCATTGGGAGCTGTTCGAGCGAATTTCAATTTATTCTTGAATATCCTTCTGAAGGGAATGATCAAATTTTCTGTGTCTTTTTTGGATAAGACCGTAACTTGCGACCAATATTCAATTCTAGGAATAATAATACGATTGAATATGTAAAGGATGTGTTTATCAGTAATCTTCTTCTTATACATAAGATTAGTAAGATGATCAACTTCAGTTTTGATTTTGGATATTAAATATCTGTTATCATTTTTGATATTGAAATGCACTCCCAGAATACGGGTAGGTTCGCAAGGGTGTTTGGCTTTAATGTTAATATGATCTCTTCCAAATTGAATAAGAATTTTATCATTATAATTATGAGAGTATCGATGGCGTCATTTCTTTGTTCTCATCATGAGTTCAGATTTATCTTTGTTAATCTGAATGTCGTTAAGCCGGTAGAAAGAATCTGCAATATACAGCATTTTTTCTAATTTATGCTTCTCATCAGTGATCCACTGGGTATCGTCCATATAGGCCATAACAGGAATGTTTTGTTGAAAAATCTCAGTTGGTTCTTCCTGTGCTTTAGTAATATTTTTTGTGCTGAAGGTGTATCCCAAGTTATGTTTGTTAATTTCAGCGAGAAGGGGGTCGTAGTAAATGCACCATAAGATGGGCGAAATAACTTCCCCCTGGTCGATACCCGTTAGAATGTCATAAGCAGGCGTCTTTCCATAAGCTGTGACTACTTGGTTTTGTCTGTCTTTGAAGAGTTCTAGGATCAAACTAGTATATGCTGTAGGAATCCTGATTCTTTCCATGGCTTTTTTGAGTTGGAAGGTATTAACTCAATCATAGGCCTTACCCATATCCTGGGATAATATCCATAATTCATTGTTGTTATCAATAGCGTCTTGGAGAAGTTCATTAACGATTCTTATGGGTTCAAAAGTTGATTGTTTAGGCAAACCAGCGAATTGGTTGGCCTGTAAAACATTATGATCTTTCAAAATTGTTGTTAAACGACGGTTCAACAAGGTAATAAGCGCTTTTCTTGTGGTTTCTAATAGCGTAATTGGTCGGGAATTCGATAACTCGCAGTTGAAGGGCTTTGGTTTGGCGATGGGGAATACTGTTGCCTGTTTCTATTGTTTGGGGAGATAGCCAAATTCTATAATTTTGCAAATCAAATAATATAAAATATCGTGACAATCATCACTTAGATGCTTCAACATTTCATTGGAGATGCCAGAGAGACCGGCAGCCTTTCCATTTGGAGTATTTCTAATTATATCAAGCCATTCATCTTTAGATGGTAGGTTCATTATGTCAGAATATATGTCATCATTAACACTATCAAGAGGTTTGTATTGTTCTTTCCAGCGCCCTTGAATAGGTTTCTTTCTGTTGACAGATCCCGCTATAGTCTGAAAGTGGTGGTTGGTTTCTCGTAACACTTCTGATTCATCTGTGATAAGTGACTCGTTACCATTATGGTCTTTCTTATAAATTTTTTCAATAGAAATATGAGCCATTTCTTTTTCAGTAATAGAGGTAATCATCTTAGCTTGGTCGTCTTTATAATTGACGCAACGTTTTTTGATACTCGATACGATTTGTTCTTGTTCCAAGATGTGAAGTTCAATCTTGAACACGTGTCTCAAGTGTTTGCGAATATCATTCAACTCTTTTAAGTACAGAGTGAAGTGAGAGTTATCGTTGAAAGTAAGAAGATGATGGGTGGTAATTATCTCATATTTGTCTTTTAGTTTAGAGATCATGACTTGAAGTCGCGTCCATCTGTCGATCATTTCCAGTTCAGGGACATTTCTTAATTTCCTTATAAGGGAACAGATTTCTTGTATACGGTTGATAATATATCTCAAGTCGTAATATATTGCCAATTTTTGTTCAGGAGTAGTCTTAATTCTGTTCTTTACTACTTCTCTATTCTTGATCTTTTCTTTAGCAGCTTTCATGATAATCTGTCTAAGACAATCCCATACGCTATCAATATGGCGTCTTTTTGTAATCTTTCTACTTTTAAGATCAAGTTGATCAATCCGTGCATCAAGTTCTTTCTTGAAGTTGTCCCATCTGAAATCGTCATGATCTTCTTTGTCCATCTCGTCATATGCAAAGACAGTACGGGTAATTTTCTTTTTCTTTTTGTTCATTTTAGCAGTTTTCCGGCCAATTAGTGCAGCTGTATCAATTGACAGCATGACAGTTTTGTGATCTGTCTTGAAGTAGTCATTCTCTATTACTGAGCAATCAAGGCATTTACTAATGATTGGTAACGAGGCCCAAATGTAATCTAACCTAGCAGGTTGCTTGTTAGGATCAGAAGGCGTATATGTAATAATATCTTCATCGTTGTCATTAAATAGCGGAAGTGTGTCTAAGCAATGTTTGCCTTCGAGCATTCTGAACAAACTGTAATACCATCTGTTGTTAATAAAGGCTGATAAGTATTTTTGGTAATTGATGTTAAAGTCACCCATTATGATAATTTCCATGTGATTCTTTATGGCATCGTCAATGGTTTTTTCAATTTCTTCGTATAAGTTCTCAATTTGTGATCTTTCTTTTTTGTTTGCATTCACATACACTTGAATCAAACATAGTTTTTTGTTCTGACTAAAATATAAGTCAAGGTAGATAAGACACCCTTTCTTATCTGCAACTGCTTTATGTACGAAGATGTTGTAGTCAGCGCGGACAATAATTCCAACGCCTTGACCTTTGCCCCTTTGTTGCGAGTAACTAAAGTAGCCATGGAAACCTAATTGTTTTTGCCATATCTCAGCTTGACGTTTCGTAATATTGGTCTCGGAGAAACCATAAAAGTCAATATTATGTTTACTCATTGCTTCTAAAGCATATAATAATTTTTCTTTATTCATCGTACAAATATTAGATGATGCGATTTTCGTTATATTAGTGTTTTTTTTGTAGTTTTTGTAAAGGCAATTAATTAACACACAGATAAGCATTTGTTAGCCGTTTTTTGCAAAAATAGAATAAATCTGTAAATCATTCCATTTTTGAAAGAACATCCAGCGTATTTTGCATAGAAATTTCTATTTCATTCTATCATCAATCTAATCTAATTTTGTAGATAATTCATATGCTAATTTGCCATGAAATCAAAAATAATTTCCTTTTTGGTAAAAAACGGTCCATTTAATCTTTATGTATGTACAGTGGGATATCAAAAATCACCGGACAGTTTTTTTTCAGAATTGCATAACTGCATTTTCTCAGCATCCAGTGATCATTAAACAATGAACCAAAGCTTGTTAGAATCACCATAACAAGATGCATTGAATGGTATTATCTGTGTATCTCTAGCATTAATAGGTAATTAGTTATTGTCAAGTATTTATAAACAGTAAAATAGGAATAACTTTTCATCCTCTAATGCTAAAAACATAAAAATAATACCATTCGATTTGTCTTGTTATGGCGAATCTAACAAGATATGCCTCATCATTCTATGATTAATGGGCAATGAAACGCCTTGATACTTTTATTTTTCATTATTAAAAAAATTTTCAAAAATCATGATTTTAAAATAAACTTTAAATGGAGTTTAAATGTCACCCGGTGATCATACAAAGATAATCAAAGGCTCATTAGATTCGTCTCATTGAGATGCATCGAATGGTAGTATTTATATATCTTTAACATATATAGGCAATAAGTTATGACAAATATTCTCTAAATGATAAAGTGCAAATAACTTTTTACCTACTAATGTTAGTATTATAAAAAATACTGTCATTTAATGCATTTCATTTTGATAAATATAATGAGCTTTTTTTTATCTTTATTTAATATACTGTATTCTAAATATTCAAAGCCAAATGCATAAAGCCAAATATGCTAAGCAAATATACTAAGCCAAATAACTAAGCCTTATGTGTTAACCCAATATGCTAAGCCAAATACTAAGCAAATATGATGCAAAGCAAGTCAAGTATATTAAGCCAAAAATTAAAAAAATATATAAACATTAAAATTTTTACCAATTTGTATTTATGATAATATTTATTTTTTATAAATATTTTTTTTTAAAAAAATTTCTTTACTATTAAAAAGTCTTTAAAATTATATAGTTTCTTCTTTTCCTTAATATTATAAATTATAAAAAAAATAATAAATTATTTAAATGGCTGCTACCCAACGTAAAGAACTTACAGAATTCCAGCGTGGTGAAATAATAGGTGCTTGGAAATGTGATTTTAGCATAAGAAAAATAAGTGAAATATTAAAACATTCAAAAAGTACAGTTCATGAAGTTATTGCTGCATATAAAGAAGGATTTGAAACACTACCTTCACGAAGTGGTAGACCACCTATTATAACAGAAAGAGATGGCCGCCATTTAATGCAAACTCTTAATAAAAACCGAAAAACTACTATTGATGAATTGTGTGAAAACTTTACTACTTCTACTTCAATAGAGGCAAGCCCAATTACTATCAAATGATATCTCCATAAAAATAATATTTATGGACGAGTTGGAGCAAAAAAACCCTTTGTAAATGCAGCTAATAAAATGAAAAGATTAAAATAAGCTAAACAAAAAGTAAAGTGGATAAATGAATGGGAAAACATTATTTGGAGTGATGAATCTAAATTTGAAGTATTTGGTGGTGATGGAAAAAGATATGTTTGGAGAACTCCTCAGGAAAAATATAATCCAAAATGTCTTATTCCTACATTTAAATCAGGTCAAGAAAGTGTAATGATTTGGGGTTGTTTTGTAAAAAATAAATTAGGTCCATTAGTTAAATTAGAAGGTAAAATAACAGCAAATGTCTATGTAAAAGAAATACTTGAAAAACATTTATTGCCCTTTATAAATAATTTAGAAGATAAAGAAAATTATATTTTTCAAGAAGATAATGCTCCTATTCATACAGCAAATATAGCAAAAAAGTGGAAAGAAGATAATAATATTGCAAGCTTACCATGGCCTGCACAAAGTCCAGATTTGAATCCTATAGAAAATCTATGGGATGAATTGGAAAGAAAAGTCAGAAATCATAGACCATTACCAAAAAATCAGGATGATTTATGGAAGATTTTACAAGAAGAATGGTTAAATCTTGATGAAAAAATATATAAAAATCTTGTAGATAGTATACCATGCCGTGTTGCTGCAGTTATTGAAAATAAAGGTGATCCTACAAAATATTAATAATAAAATAATAAATATTTTTTTTTTATAATTAAAATGTATTTTTTGTCAAAAACTTTAACTACACTTATTTTATTACTTATTTAATTTTTTTCAATGAGATGAATCTAATGAGCTTTTAATCAACTTTGTATAATAACTGAGTAATATTTTAATCCTATTTAAATTAATTCTAAAATTACATTTTTTTAATAAATTTTTTTAATATTAACATATAGAAACATCAAGGCATTTTCTCATCTGGTGGTAATATTAAAACAAAAGAAGCTCATTATATTTATTATAATGAGACACATTAAATGGTAGTATTTTACATCTCTAGTATCAATAGATAAAAAGTTATAACCACTTTTTAATTTAAAGAATATTGATCATAATTAACTATCTATTAATGCTAGAAATCTAAAAATACCACCATTCAATGCATCTCAATGAGACGAATCTAATGAGCTTTTGATTATCTTTGTATGATCACTGGGTGACATTTAAACTCTATTTAAATTTATTTTAAAATTATATTTTTTTAACAATTTTTTTAATATTGACATGTAGAAACATCAAGGCGTTTTCTTGTCTGGCGGTAATATGAAAATAAAAAAAGCTCATTATATTTATCATAATGAGACACATTAAATAGTAGTATTTTATATCTCTAGCATCAATAGACAAAAAGTTATTACTACTTTTTAATTTAAAGAATATTGATCATAATTAACTATTTATTAATGCTAGAAATATATAAATACCGTCATTCAATGCATCTCAATGAGACGAATCTAATGAGTTTTTGATCATCTTTGTATGATCACTGCATGACATTTAAACTCCATTTAAAGTTTATTCTAAAATTATATTTTTTTAACAATTTTTTTAATATTGACATGTAGAAACATCAAGGCGTTTAATTATCTGGTGGTAATATAAAAACAAAAAAAGCTCATTATATTTATCATAATGAGACACATTAAATGGCAGTATTTTAAATCTCTAGCATTAATAGATAAAATGTTATCACCATTTTTTAATTTAGAGATTATTGATCATAATTAACTATCTATTAATGCTAGAAATATATAAATACCACCATTCAATGCATCTCAATGAGACGAATCTAATGATCCTTTGATCATCTTTGTATGATCACTGGGTGACATTTAAACTCCATTTAAAGTTTATTTTAAAATCATGATTTTTGAAAATTTTTTTAATAATGAAAAATAAAAGTATCAAGGCGTTTCATTGCCCATTAATCATAGAATGATGAGGCATATCTTGTTAGATTCGCCATAACAAGACAAATCGAATGGTATTATTTTTATGTTTTTAGCATTAGAGACTGAAAAGTTATTCCTATTTTACTGTTTATAAATACTTGACAATAACTAATTACCTATTAATGCTAGAGATACACAGATAACATCATTCAATGCGCCTTGTTATGGTGATTCTAACAAGCTTTGGTTCATTGCTTAATGATCACTGGATGCTGAGAAAATGCGGTTAAGCAATTCTGAAAAAAAACTGTCCGGTGATTTTTGATATCCCACTGTACTTTATATACTATGAACAGAACATTGAACATGTACATGAACATGTACTGTACATATAAAGGAAATTTTTTTTTATTTTTTTATTTGATTATTTTGAACACTTTCTTTAGGAAACTTTTGTCACTGACCTCGCCTGTGTCAGTAATATTATTAATTAAGTTGAGCCATCACAAATAAATTACATTTTTTAACCTCGTATATTGATCCTTTGCAAAAAAATAAATTTATTCAAAAACTAATTTTTCTGCACATGAAATGAATTATTTTCAATATTTTGAAAATTATTTTAAACAAATCCTGCCCGCAGGGCTATCCTTAAAAGAAAAAGAAAAATTTGCAAGAATTGCAAATTTTTCTTAAAATTTATTTTTAAAATTTATTATGTTTTTTTTTGCACTAAATTAAAAAAAAAAATAAATAAATCTAGAGTTAATGAACCTACGAAACTTTAAATTGTTAATAAACTCCCTTTCGAAACCTATACCCAATAAAAAGTTTTTGCATTAATTTGTGCCGAAATTATATCCATAAGTTATAAATTATATAGTGAGCCCGTTTGGCACAAAATTTGATTGTATTTATTTTAGCTTTATTCAAGTCATAGTCCAGCTTTAAGCCATTTTTGCACACTAGTTTATACCAGTTTTATATCTAAAATCGTACCAAATAAATCTAATATATAAGCCAATTAATTTATAAATTTATATTATATATATTCTAATTATGGGCCATTTTAAACATAAATTTGTATTACATATATTAGCAAATTATATATATAGTTCTCATCTATTTATGTTATACAGTATATGTTAAAATATGTTATAAATTTGTACCAAATTTATCTTGTTCTATATAATTAAATTCTACATGATCATGCTAACTAATTTAGTTAGTATTACTGGCATTTAGTACGTTTTCTTGTTGAGCGGCAAACAGTAACAGGTTGTTTGCTTGAATTATCTTGTATAGCCTGTTCTGAATTCGTGTTCTTGTTAGAGTCATTAACTTGTTCCTTATTAGTAACTACAGAATTTTAATTTATGTTAATGAATTATAATTCTCAATTTTTATAAAGTTAAATTACAAAAATTTATATTTACATTTGTTTGTGCTATAAGGATTATTCAACTTCAGATTTTGTGTTTGATTTATATTTGAATTACCCAATACTTTTTTCTGTTTCTTATTAACCAGGCGCTTCATTGGACCTATTATTTTTAAAATTTTGTTTATATAATTAATTTAAGAAATATTAGCTATTATAAAATAAAACAATTAAACAATTTGTATATACAAGTATCAGAATTGCTCTGTAATTCATAATTAGTATATTTTTGAGAATCTGTTGTAATGAGTTCTTGAAAATTTGACGCAATATATTCTGGAGAATCTGGTGTGATATCTTTTGGAAAATCTGGTGTAAAATTATTATCTGCCAGGGAATTTGGTATATTATGTTCTGAATCTGTTACATTCAAATCAATATCATTAGATTTTTTATTAATTTTTCTTGATTTAGACACGCTTTGTTTCTTCTTGTTATGAGTTGGATTCCTTTTACTCTCTCCTATCAAATAAAAATAAGTTAATGTTAAATCACAATCACATTCAAGAACGAATTTTTTTTACAAATCATCTGAAATTGAAAAAGTTTTAAGATATTTACTAAAATTATTAACATATCATCGAATCATTTCTCTTTGTGCCCAATCACCAATTGTTTTTGGAAATTGATCATTCTTCTTGTTAAACTAGAAAAGGTAAATATTAAGCTAAATAGCAATTGTAAAATTTGAAACTTTTATCTTTTGCTAACCTTATCAACCACTTTATTAAGAAGGCCTGCATCAATGTCTTTATACATCGTAGTATTAGCAACTTCAGATAGATATTCTTTGCATATGTGTCTCATTGCTTCCTAATAAATAAATGTTTTCAAGAATATTATATTTTAAGTAAATTAATGTGTAATGCAAAAAAAGATTATTAAAAAAATAAAATAATTACCATATATCCGTTCCATGTCCTTTTTTTAATGTGAAGCAACCTTGGAATATCATAATAATTATAGCCTTTATATTTTGGAATAGGCTACAGAAAATTCTTATTGAAATTATTGCATTATCACTTGTTATAAAAAAAGCATTATTATTTACCTGTTCAGGATCAGATGAAGATCATCCAGTAGACTCTTCCCTAGGTATAATTATTTTTTTCTTATTGGCCTTATTTTTAAGAGTTTCTGTAATTGATGATGGTTTAGTTTTCTTATGATCCGATTGCTTAGCAGCTTCAATTTTCTTCTGTTTCTTATTTTGCTTTTTGCGCTCATCATTATCTTTTGAAGCTTTTTCTTTTAGATATTTAAGTTGTTTTTTAAGTTCTATAATTTCGTCCATAGTATTTTTTTTTGTAGAATTTTTTTCAGTAAAAGTCTCTATATCTGTAGAATAATTTGAGGAATCATTATCTGATTCTTCATAAGCTGAATTTTCCAAGGATTTTTTATGGTTCATAATATATGTTTAATATAAATTCAAGTATATTTTGTAATTTAAAAAAAAAAATTTTTTTTTGTTTGAATAAAAAGGAGTAAAATCGTGGGAAGAAATGGTAGCTTAGCTAAGTTTAAGATAGTTTAAATAGGAATTTTAATCAACAATTACCAAAATAATTAATCAATTACAAATGTATTACTAATTGTTATTATTACTAATAAATTTGTTAATGAAATCATTATATAATTGTTTAATCATTATCTTTTTCAATTTTATAGTTTATAAAAAAGATAAATTATTTTTTTCTTGTAATGTTACAGTAAATTTTGATTTTTTTTGTAAGCCAAGTGGTTTGCGAAGTGTTGGATATATTTTTTCAAATGTAGGTTGCTTTGGCATTTTGTTATTATTTATAAAAGATTAGTTTGTATTGAAATACAGAAAAAAATGACTATTGTATAAAGGATTTGTGAAAATAAAAAAAAATCATTAAAAGATGATTGATTAATAATTAGGGTATAGTTAATTGTAATATAATTATTTTTATATGAAAAAAATGTTCACAAAAAAATTTAAATATAAAAATTACGATAATAAATGATTAATAATTAGAGTATAATTAATCATCTGATTATTTTCACATGAGTAACTGGCCTTCAATTGCAAATATAGTTAGTTAAAAAAAGTATAAACAATAAACAATAGTCTAAATAAGTCTAATATAATATAATGATATAAAAGACAACCAATTTTTTTTACTCCAAATATTGCTCGATTCTTTAATTTTTTTTTTCAAAATGGGAATAAATACACATTCAAAAACTTATAAAAATTCAAAAAAAGATTCAAATAATAATTGCACAAAAAATTCAAAAAATGAAATTGATAATTCACAACCAACTAAACGTCGTAAGACAAATATACCACAAAATTCTGCAAATCTTCGTATTCCTCTTGAAGAATTGGGTAGAAGTCTTTATAAACAATGAATTATAATATGACAATATAAAAGACCACCAAATTTTTTAATTTTAAATATTTCTTGATTTTTTTTTAAAAAAATGGAACTAAATATGTTTGAAAATTTACAAAATTCAAAAAAAAATTTAGATAATCGTACAAAAAACTCCAAAAATGGAGTTGATAATTTACAACCAATCAAACATCGTAAGATAAAACATATTACCAAATTCCGCAATTCCTTGTATCCCTCTTAAAGAATCTGGTAAAATAATAATATTAATAAATTGTAAATTGTTGAAATTGAATATTTTTTTTTTTTAAAAAAAAAATACTAATCTAATTTCAATAATTAAAATAGCTATAACAAAGGGTAATAATATTATTGAATCTGAATCAAATTTGGATAATCAACCTGTTGCTACGAATTTCAACTTAAATGTAACCAATAATTTATTGTGTTACATGCCCAAAGTAAAAATTCAAGAACCTTGTCTCTCAGCAGCTTCAAAGAAACTAAAATGTATTGACCCTAATCCTTGTAAAAAAAGCCAAAGATCTTCACCTGATATTGTTTCTCTTGATACTGATGATAACGATACTTCTAATGATACCTCTGATGATACCTCTGATGATACCCTCAATAATACTCCTGACAATGTCTCTGATGATACTCCTAATGATACCCTCAATGATACTCCTGACAATGTCCCTGATGATACCCTTAATAATGTTCCTAATATTTCCAAGGATATTCCTGATGATGATACTTTTGAAAATGATTCTCATCAAAATTCTTTAACCTACAAACCAAAATTTGTATTGCGTTATTCTCCTGATTTAATGAGTCAAGAACATATATTACATTCTTATGAAACAAATCTGGTCACATTTCATTCAAATTTAAATAAACCTATTCATTTGGATAATTCAATTAACCATGTACGATTTATATTTACTTTGTAAATCTTTGTTTATATATCATATATTAATGTTAAATTATTTTTTTATAGGCTACACCAGATATGTTAGCAATATTAGTAAATGAAGCAAAAATAATGTTCTTAAGAGCACGCAATCCTTCACCAGCTGCTTGCAGTATGTTGGTAAAGTTAGTGGCTCCAGGATTTGCTGAAACCAGTAAGACGACGTCATTCCTTAAATCTAAATTAAATGCATATTATGCAGATCATCATTCACGTTTAAACACTGAAGCTAGAGCATATGCTGAAGATTATATTAATAATAATAAGTAAGTATTTTGTTTGGAATTATGTTCTTATTTATTTTTATATTAACTAACAAATGTTTTCATTTTAGTATTACTACACTTAACAATGTACCAAATATTGAAGACCTGGGTTCGTATGTAGATGATATGGTAATATTTCAGTGCTTAAAGAATCCAATTGCTCAAGTAACTGAATCTTGGTGGGAGGGGGATCACCAAGACTCAGTTGACGCGTTCAGAATGTTCATTGCATCAGCGATAAGAATACATATCATTAATGTATTAAAGTGCAAAGAAGATCCGCATATTTCAAATACACCAGCCTTAAATGAAGTAAAAGCTTTAGATTATATAATTCGAGATATCCATCTTCCTCATTATAATACAACAAATCATGCCAATAGTATCGACTTAAATCTATTTGAAACATCAACAAATTATAGAAGCCGTGGACGTGGACATGGACGTGGACGTAGTGGCTATGGCCATTATGGAGGATTTGGTCAGAAATAGAATGAAAATTTGTATTTTGCAAATCATTTAGGGGATTTGAAAATGAAGTGGAGACTAGAGTTATAGTGGAGGATATGTGAGCAATCAATTCATTTATTTATAGAGTTAGCTACAAAGGATTTACAATGTTAAATCTTGCTTAGGTATTTCAAATATTACTAGTATTGACGTCTATTTATACAATTAATGGCTTAAATTAAAAATCCAGTTTGGAGAATATCAAACCAATTAAGTGATACCATTGTTCCCACCTTGTTATGGTTGTGTCACCAGGGGCGCTATGTCAACGGAAATTTAGTACGTTGATCGCTTAAAAATCCGTGGCTATCCAATTATAACAAGAGGAACTGAAAGAAAGTGATACATGTTTATATTTTTTCATACATTATTTTGCACAACATATAACAACATATAACAACATATAACATATATCAAGATTCGTTGAAAAATATATTAGAATCACATATTTTACAGTTGGCTACAAATAAATAATATATTGCTAGATATATTGTACTATATATTTTCAGATATAAAATATCTTGTACGAATAATTGTACAATAATTGTACAATGCATTAAGGAAATTTAGCATTGTTAGCAAAGATTGTACATTAGCACAAATCATCCAATGCTGAATTAAGTCATAACACAAAGCACAAAAGTCCAACAAACAATACTTGATGGGGCATTATCCGATCCATTAAACTTGCGCCTATTTTAAGGAAAAAATAATG
Source organism: Rhizophagus clarus (assembly GCA_015698045.1). Classification (NCBI taxonomy): domain Eukaryota; kingdom Fungi; phylum Glomeromycota; class Glomeromycetes; order Glomerales; family Glomeraceae; genus Rhizophagus; species Rhizophagus clarus. The sequence goes on along the minus strand of BLAL01000013.1, from coordinate 954,857 downwards.
AAAATTTGATTAATAAAATAAAATAATTGATGAAAATAATAGAATACAAAGCCTAACAAACAATAATTAGCAGTTCTATCTGGTTCATTGATTCCACAATGATCTAAATCAAAAAAAAATAATGAATATCTGACAAAAATAAAAGTACAGTACCAGCCAACAAATAATGCTTGGCATTCATTTGTGATAAATCCATTGCTAACTAAATCAAGAAAACTTTTTTTTTTGATTATTAATAAACTAAAAATAAAGCAAGAAAAATAAGGTGTCATTTGATCAATTAAACCTGCACTAGTCTAATTAGAGGAAAGTGAAAAGTTTTTTATTAATAATCAAGCATTCATCAAAAAAATGCTGGAAAAAAATAACTCGTTTGATTTTTTATGTTTCAGCAGATGATTTGATAGATCATCTAATACTGCAAAATCAGCTGACCATACATAATAGTTGTTTTTTAATCAAAATTAAATAAACTAGCGGTAGCTGTTACTTTGCATCAGGACTTATGAATGTATATTATACTGTATGTATTGAAAAGAAAATGCTGATTCTTGTCATCATTATGGACAGAATCTTCCAGATCAAATTGTCTGATCCAATTACCCATTGTGGGGTGAAAACAGTCCTATCGAGCTAACCACACCTGTTTTCCCACAAAAACTCATTACATTGCTTGGTTAGCTTTTACTTTCTTTATAACATCTTTCTTTAATTTCATTCTTCCGTTTGTGGCCTATTAATTATATCCTTTTTCATATATGATTCTCTCAAATTTTAATTAACTATAGCTCTCGCCACAAATTTATAACGGAAACTAAAAAAACTGGAACTGTTCTTATAACAAAAATGTCCTGATATAGCAAGTAAAATCCTTGATAATTGCTCTAATGGAACAAATTGCAAATCAGTCATTATTTTATTAGTGGATAATGCTAAATATCATGATTGTAGCAGTTTATCATATGTTTAAAGATTAATGTACCAAATACCAATGGTTCATTATCAGTTTACTCCAAAACAAACATTTTATTACATTTTGAATACAACATATATTTTAATACTAATAATAAAATAATCTATGTGAAACTTACATGCATATGAAAAATCAACTTTCCGTAATTTAGTAATGACAGGTCCCGGATACTTATAATAAAGGGTCATATGCAACAAAAAAGAAATGTCATATGCACGAAATTTTAATCACTTTTAAGGTTACATGTGATTTTTCTAGTAAAAGAGAGAAATATTATTCGCAGTATTACATTAAATTTTAGCAAATTTCTTAATTGGTAAATTGGATGTGACTCATTATAATTATCGAGGATTAGGGTCCTGAAATTACTATATATATAAAAATGTTGTAAATATCTATTATAGAACTTCACATTTTATGCCATTAATTTATTGCCGATGCTTGATTCATCACAATTGAAAGTTATTAAAGTGAAAAAAACTATTTGTCTAAATTCTAATAAAACCTTGTCTTATTTAAATTTATTGTATCAATTAAACTTCAAATTTAATAATTTTAATCATTCGTAACAATTATAATAGACGAGACTATGATATAAATCGGTTATCTGTTATGCTCCATTATCTACATATTTTAAACTATCGAAATTGTAGATTTATAATGTAATATCCTATAATGTAAAAAACCGAAAATGAAAAAATAACGGATATATTTCGTAATTATAAATATAATCCATAATAATAAATTAATAATTTCTTGCAAGAGCACTTATTTTATTTTGTACTATATAACTTAAAAGGTATTGCAGCTAAAGAGAACTATGATTTAAACCAAGTCTTCAAAAGTCAAAAGTCCCAAGATATTACACGTCTTTTAAAATTAATATTAACCATCGTTATAATACTACAATAACCGCTCATAGTTGAACTCAATGATAAAAAACTTAATAATAAAAAAGAATTTAAAATAAATTCGAAATTGTGGAGAAATTATAAAATTAGAGGGATAAAGTTAAAATATTATTCCCGGACAACTTAGTTGAGAACAGTATTATCATGTACTTTGAAAATATGTTTTTAACCTTTTGATCTCATCATGGTTATTAATTCTATATACTGTATTTCAATTGTTTGATTTCTTCACAACTACGTTGTACGAAAAAAGTTTCCAGAAAAATATTTTCATAAATTGTGCAATGAATAGACGTCAGCGGCATATGAAAATTTGTAGATGTACTGTACCCTTTATGATGTTGATAAATGAGTAGCTAAAAGTATATCAGCAACAGTACATTCATTGTCTACCTATTAAATCTATTAAAATTATAGTCACCCAAAAAATTATCAGAAAAAAATGATAACTAATTAATATTGAGCAACTTTGAAAGCAGTTTCATGGTAAATATCCAATCAAATTTAATAAATTTTTTTATTTCATTTGATGTATCACAAAGTATATCAGTCTAATGATAAAAAGTTAAAAATTTGAAAACAAATAAAATTCGATTGATTGAACTTAGTGTATTGTGACACAAAATTTATTAAGAAATTACATATCGTGTATCAAGACAAAAATATTAACAGAGTTTAAACATAAAACTTGTCTATTTTTAATATGTTATAGGCTAAATATTGACTGGAAAAATTTTTCTTATAAGAACATTTTTTTTGTCCACTGTAGATGCTGCAGTGGACTCAGAAGACAAATAAATACTTACATTTAGTGCTTCAAGTACAGCAAAATAAGGGGAAGCAATTCCATATGTTTGGTATGATGTTATCCACTTTGCATGAAGAATACCAAGAGCTTTTCCTGTTTCATCTATAATGCTTGCCCCTGAATCACCACATTCAAATTCACCAGGTTCAAATTTAAATGCCAATTGACGATCAAACCATTTAATAGGATAGCATTTCTTACGATTTTGACAAATTTCTGAATCCATTCGTGACTTCATATATCCAATAAATATTTTTTGATCTTCATTATTATAAATAGGAATATTTTTTTCCATTTCCAACTTTTTTGCAATTCTAATGCTTTCATTTGTCAAGCTACAGGCAATAGCTTGGTCAGTAGGAAGTAATTTCCCAAAAGTAAGACCCGTAGTTCGTCCTATTTTAAAAACTCTAGTATTATAATCAAAATTCTTAAATTCTTGTCTAGTATAAACACCTTCCAGATGATTGGAAAGTCCATTATTTGCGAAATAATTTGAAAAAATTGGAAATTCTTTTGAACATAACATACGATTCTTATTACTGAAAATACAAAATCCGGCATCAATACCATAATATTTATTGTCTTCACTTGAGAGGAAGTTTTCTCGCATACCTCTTACATAAGTAGCAAGAGTTGAATCCCTTTTTTCTACTATTTTAAGTTTTCTTTCCATTTCTTCAATTTCATCAACATATTCACTTTTCTTAGCTCCTGGTGCTTGTGATAGTCCAAGTAATTCATTCAATTGTCTTTTTGGTTCAAACAAATCTTTGTATGAAGGTTGGTAAACAATATTATTTTGATTTTCTAATTCATTAAATTTGAGTATATGTTCACATGAGATAATACCAATCCGCTTTGGTGACTCATTTTCATAAGCGACAGCACTTAAAGTTCCAGTTGTATTTTCTTTTTCTAATCCTATACCAATACTTGACCCTAATTTAACATCAACTTGATAACGTCGACAAGTATCTATACCAAAACCTATACAAGGAGTTGCAGTACATGCTTCAACAACGTCTAACGGAAATCCACAAATTTTCTCTGGAAATACCCCACCACAACCACGACGTAAAATACCCTTTTGGCGAACATATAATATAATTGCCGGTATTTCCGTCAACTGTCCATTAATACGTTTATAACCAGTACTCATTCCAATCAGATTATAATGCTTTTCACGGAATGGTAATCCCAATTCATTGTCTAAGGCTTCATCAAATTTCTTTTTCAAATCTTGTGGAATTTCTATTGAATTTGGTAATGAGTCATTAAAGTTAGCAAATCTTTCCTCTTCTGCAATAAAATAAATTACTTGATTATCTGCAATTGTTTCCATCTTAGTATACGAATGCAAACCATGTGTAATCACATAAACATTCCATGTAGTACTACTAGCCAAGTATTCTTCAATAGGTTGTCCCCAAAATATATCTATGACATCATCTTTCATATATAGCTCACAGAGACGCGCTTCAAGTTCATCACTCCAAAATATAGAATCATTTGCCTCTATATTTATCAAAGTCCAAGATTAATTTAATAAATAAGTTTATAAAATATGTAATAATATTATTTTTTACCTGAATTATTAAAACCATCATCTAAAAAGTAAAGGAAAAATAATGAAGTGATTAGTAATGTAATAAATATTTATAACTTAACATTTCTATAATCTAACTTTTGGAAAATAATTCACCTTTTTTATCTGAAAGAGACTTTGGACTTTTTGTATTGTGTTTTCTTAAACTTGTTGCTACTTCATTAAAATGATCTATTAAATTAACTTCATTGGTGCATGTTTGAATTTTAATAAATAAGTTTATAAAGTATGTAATAATATTATTTTTTACCTGAATTATTAAAATCATCATCTAAAAAGTAAAGGAAAAATAATGCAGTGATTAGTAATGTAATAAATATTTATAACTTAACATTTCTATAATCTAACTTTTGGAAAATAATTCACCTTTTTTATCTGAATGAGACTTTGGACTTTTTGTATTGTGTTTTCTTAAGCTTGTTGCTACTTCATTAAAATGAGCTATTAAATTAACTTCATTGGTGCATGTTTGAATTTTAATAAATAAGTTTATAAAGTATGTAATAATATTATTTTTTACCTGAATTATTAAAATCATCATCTAAAAAGTAAAGGAAAAATAATGAAGTGATTAGTAATGTAATAAATATTTATAACTTAACATTTCTATAATCTAACTTTTGGAAAATAATTCACCTTTTTTATCTGAATGAGACTTTGGACTTTTTGTATTGTGTTTTCTTAAACTTGTTGCTACTTCATTAAAATGATCTATTAAATTAACTTCATTGGTGCATGTTTGAATTTTAATAAATAAGTTTATAAAGTATGTAATAATATTATTTTTTACCTGAATTATTAAAATCATCATCTAAAAAGTAAAGGAAAAATAATGCAGTGATTAGTAATGTAATAAATATTTATAACTTAACATTTCTATAATCTAACTTTTGGAAAATAATTCACCTTTTTTATCTGAATGAGACTTTGGACTTTTTGTATTGTGTTTTCTTAAGCTTGTTGCTACTTCATTAAAATGATCTATTAAATTAACTTCATTGGTGCATGTTTGAATTTTAATAAATAAGTTTATAAAGTATGTAATAATATTATTTTTTACCTGAATTATTAAAATCATCATCTAAAAAGTAAAGGAAAAATAATGCAGTGATTAGTAATGTAATAAATATTTATAACTTAACATTTCTATAATCTAACTTTTGGAAAATAATTCACCTTTTTTATCTGAATGAGACTTTGGACTTTTTGTATTGTGTTTTCTTAAACTTGTTGCTACTTCATTAAAATGATCTATTAAATTAACTTCATTGGTGCATGTTTGAATTTTAATAAATAAGTTTATAAAGTATGTAATAATATTATTTTTTACCTGAATTATTAAAATCATCATCTAAAAAGTAAAGGAAAAATAATGAAGTGATTAGTAATGTAATAAATATTTATAACTTAACATTTCTATAATCTAACTTTTGGAAAATAATTCACCTTTTTTATCTGAATGAGACTTTGGACTTTTTGTATTGTGTTCTCTTAAACTTGTTGCTACTTCATTAAAATGATCTATTAAATTAACTTCATTGGTGCATGTTTGAATTTTAATAAATAAGTTTATAAAGTATGTAATAATATTATTTTTTACCTGAATTATTAAAATCATCATCTAAAAAGTAAAGGAAAAATAATGCAGTGATTAGTAATGTAATAAATATTTATAACTTAACATTTCTATAATCTAACTTTTGGAAAATAATTCACCTTTTTTATCTGAATGAGACTTTGGACTTTTTGTATTGTGTTTTCTTAAACTTGTTGCTACTTCATTAAAATGATCTATTAAATTAACTTCATTGGTGCATGTTTGAATTTTAATAAATAAGTTTATAAAGTATGTAATAATATTATTTTTTACCTGAATTATTAAAATCATCATCTAAAAAGTAAAGGAAAAATAATGCAGTGATTAGTAATGTAATAAATATTTATAACTTAACATTTCTATAATCTAACTTTTGGAAAATAATTCACCTTTTTTATCTGAATGAGACTTTGGACTTTTTGTATTGTGTTTTCTTAAGCTTGTTGCTACTTCATTAAAATGATCTATTAAATTAACTTCATTGGTGAATGTTTGAATTTTAATAAATAAGTTTATAAAGTATGTAATAATATTATTTTTTACCTGAATTATTAAAATCATCATCTAAAAAGTAAAGGAAAAATAATGCAGTGATTAGTAATGTAATAAATATTTATAACTTAACATTTCTATAATCTAACTTTTGGAAAATAATTCACCTTTTTTATCTGAATGAGACTTTGGACTTTTTGTATTGTGTTTTCTTAAGCTTGTTGCTACTTCATTAAAATGATCTATTAAATTAACTTCATTGGTGAATGTTTGAATTTTAATAAATAAGTTTATAAAGTATGTAATAATATTATTTTTTACCTGAATTATTAAAATCATCATCTAAAAAGTAAAGGAAAAATAATGAAGTGATTAGTAATGTAATAAATATTTATAACTTAACATTTCTATAATCTAACTTTTGGAAAATAATTCACCTTTTTTATCTGAAAGAGACTTTGGACTTTTTGTATTGTGTTTTCTTAAACTTGTTGCTACTTCATTAAAATGATCTATTAAATTAACTTCATTGGTGCATGTTTGAATTTTAATAAATAAGTTTATAAAGTATGTAATAATATTATTTTTTACCTGAATTATTAAAATCATCATCTAAAAAGTAAAGGAAAAATAATGCAGTGATTAGTAATGTAATAAATATTTATAACTTAACATTTCTATAATCTAACTTTTGGAAAATAATTCACCTTTTTTATCTGAATGAGACTTTGGACTTTTTGTATTGTGTTTTCTTAAGCTTGTTGCTACTTCATTAAAATGATCTATTAAATTAACTTCATTGGTGCATGTTTGAATTTTAATAAATAAGTTTATAAAGTATGTAATAATATTATTTTTTACCTGAATTATTAAAATCATCATCTAAAAAGTAAAGGAAAAATAATGCAGTGATTAGTAATGTAATAAATATTTATAACTTAACATTTCTATAATCTAACTTTTGGAAAATAATTCACCTTTTTTATCTGAATGAGACTTTGGACTTTTTGTATTGTGTTTTCTTAAGCTTGTTGCTACTTCATTAAAATGATCTATTAAATTAACTTCATTGGTGCATGTTTGAATTTTAATAAATAAGTTTATAAAGTATGTAATAATATTATTTTTTACCTGAATTATTAAAATCATCATCTAAAAAGTAAAGGAAAAATAATGAAGTGATTAGTAATGTAATAAATATTTATAACTTAACATTTCTATAATCTAACTTTTGGAAAATAATTCACCTTTTTTATCTGAATGAGACTTTGGACTTTTTGTATTGTGTTCTCTTAAACTTGTTGCTACTTCATTAAAATGATCTATTAAATTAACTTCATTGGTGCATGTTTGAATTTTAATAAATAAGTTTATAAAGTATGTAATAATATTATTTTTTACCTGAATTATTAAAATCATCATCTAAAAAGTAAAGGAAAAATAATGCAGTGATTAGTAATGTAATAAATATTTATAACTTAACATTTCTATAATCTAACTTTTGGAAAATAATTCACCTTTTTTACCTGAATAAAACTTTGGACTTTTTGTATTGTGTTTTCTTAAGCTTGTTGCTACTTCATTAAAATGATCTATTAAATTAACTTCGTCGATAGCATGTTTGTATCGGCATTGTAGCGCGTCAGGTGAAACTTTTGCAGGATGATAAGATTGTGCAATCTCTGCCATTTCTTTTAAAGAGCTACCATCAGAATCATTGCCAAATAATACCGTATAAAGGTATAATGGGGAGCTGAAATTTCAAAGAATTTAACTAAAAAAGATAGATTACTAAACAAAATTTTATTTAACAAAAAAAACTAAATACCCTCTTTCTTTGATTCGTTCACAAATATCGCGAAGTTCATTTGATGGAGTATCACATTTTCCGTCGGATAAGAATATAATGATATTTTCTCTAAAAGAAAATTATGTAATAAATAAAGTTATATCGCATAATTATATTTTGTCTTATTTATTTGGACATACTTTTTAGGTTCAAAGTAATCATCAATCAAAGATCCAGCTTCCTGAATTGCAAGGCGAAAGTCCGTTCCTCTACTTACATTATGCTCGAGCATTATATTCAACAAATCTTTCGTATTAGTTAAGTCTCGATTTTTAAATGGAATGATAACCTACAATTATTTCAGTAAATAATTAGTATGATTTTAAATAAAGTTGTGTTCAAATTTAAATATTAATACGAACCTTTTTGTGAAACAAAATTAATGAAACAGTATCACGCATAGCTAATGATACTTGATTTGGCTTTACCTTAGCAGAATTTATACGTGATTCCATAAAATAATACACCTACATTGATAATAAATTTATTTAATAAAAGCTAAGATGAGTTAATTAAATATTATTTAATATTACCGCCTGGTAAACTGCACCAATCCTATTATTATGCTTTTTTTTTAAGTCATTATAAATTGGGTAGTCTGAAATCGGTTTCTTATCGTTATTTTTCATAGATTTTGAACGATCTATGACAAAAATAATGTGAAAAGCGGTACTTGGATTTTCACAATTAAATTGATGTCCATCTAAAGATACATATCCACAATTTTTTGGAGGTTTTGATCTTAGGTCGAGCGGAGCATGAAAAAGTTGTAATTCACAAAATGATTTAGTAAGTCCAGGTTTATGATGCTTTTCATCGGGACATTCATGATCACATTTTGTAAATTCTTGTTGATCTTGAGCAGTATAAGGATCTGTATATATATTAACGTTAAGAAAACATAAAATTAAAATAATTTAGTAAGCGTATTAAAAGACCATATAGGAACTAATTTATACATGTTGTACCTTTAAACCCTGTTCGTTCCCAATAAAGTTTATGAGAAACAAAATCTTTTGGCTTATCAGGATTAGGTGAAACTTTTTCTAAAAAAGTAATAATAATAATGAGTAAATATTTTCATTTAGGAAAAAAAGGTCTATAAATTACCATGGATGTGTTGGATATTCTGATTTTCAAATTTGCAATTTTCTTCATTATGACAATAATCAATATGACGATGTCTACCCAAATCTTTACAAAACTAATATAAAGAAAGAGGAAATTAAATTAATAGGAAATTTTAAATTTGAATTATGTAATACTTACTAAATTACAAAGAACAAATATTCCTTGATCACCAACTCTTAATTTGTACCTAACAATTAGATATTTATTTAAAACAAAATAATTAATTTATTTAATGATTAATATACTGTATCATACCCTGCATATTCAAATTCATTATCTTCTCCTGTGAATTCAGTTTGTGTCATATTTCCATGTTTTGTATCGTGATCTTGTGCGTGTCCATAAGGTAACGTACACTAATTTTAAGTAATTAGAATTATAATTATTATCAAAGACAATTATACAATAATAATTTTGCTGATACATACATAATATTCACAGAACTGACACTTCGAATCACAATAATGAAATCCATTTTCATTATGCGTATGTTTTCCGGTATGCTCAAATTCATTTGGAGGAATCTTTTTATTACATTCTAATCTTTTGCTTAATTGAATATACTATTATGAATAATTATATTATCAAGAATTAATACATTATGGACTACATTAATTACAACAGTTGTACTCTAATAATTTCATACGCTACCTTTGTAAATGTAATAGAAGTTTCATTGATTAAACCTCTATAAGTTTCTTTTTTCTCTTTAGGTTTAGTATCTACTTGACATATACCATCATCTTCACATAATTCACGACATTGATGCTCATTCCTTTAATCAAATAATAATTTTGTTGAATAATAACATTCATTCAGAATGAAAAGAAGCGAAAATGATACATACCCACAAAAATGATTAACTTGTAAGATGGAGAAGGCATGAAAATGATCATTACTTTGACATTTTTCCTTACAATCCGGAATTTGACATTGAATTGGACAAGTTGTATTTTCACAACGATGCAAATCATGTTCTTCTTCATATGGTTTAATACATTTATTTGGACAATGATAATCTCCTTTTGTGGTATGTGTTGATAATGAACAATCTTCTCCACAATAATGATTACGTGATTGACATAAATGTTCACCGTCATCATGTCCGATTTCCTTAAAACAAACTTTCTGGCAATTACGCTTATCAATAAGATTACATGGTTTGCCACATGAATGATTTATTTTATCACAAACATGTTTTCCTTCATGTCCAGCTTTGTGACTACATTCTGGGATATAATCTCCGTTGTGGGCCTTAGTTAAGTGACAAGGAAAATAACACTTATGATCTGTTAAACATTCATGATTTTCCTTGTGATCACGGTTTTTGACGCATTTCAAACCACATTGATGACATCTTAATCCACATAAGGTCCATAGAAGTGCGAGTTTGCTTATTTCTTGCTTCATTACATACTTTCCACTAGCAATATCACTATTGTCTTGTGGAAATTTAGCGGTATTTTGCTCATACCAATATTGAACGCGTGATTTTCGCCGTTTAATAACGTACTCAAAGAATTTACTAAGGTTAGAAAACCATTCATTATCATCAGATGACTCTCTCCGTGGTTGTACAATTTTTTCGAAATCACGTCTCAAATTTTCAGAAAGTCGTTCAAAAGATGTACGTTCATCATATAACAGGATACCAGAATCGGAAAATATTACGGTAGAATTTTTGAAGTCTTTTAGGACATCACATAAATTTATTATTGGGTCATAAATAAGTTCTCCAGAATCATGATTCTATTATTCGAATACATAAATTTGATAGATTAAAATTCATTAAGAATTATACGCATACGTATTAAAATCAAATTTTATTTACCACAAGATGTTCAATGAATGGATCGTTTCGTTCTATACCATAAGATACAGCGAACGGAAGTAATCTTTTTAACATTGCAACGCGGATCTGTATGAGGTCTTCGCTCAATGAACCCCAATCACATATCTAAGTTTTAGAATATAAATTAGTTAAGAAACAGAGTTTTCATCATTGGCATCAATTAGATATAATGTTTACAAACCATCAACTTAGCCATCATTACTTTTGTGTTATGCAAGAAAGCTCTAGCATTTTCATATTTTGTTTCTTGTTCATCCAGCCTTTTTTTAATTTGTGACAATTGTTTAAACCATGCAATGTCATTAAATAAAGGCCAAGGTATAATATTCAATCCACCTCTATACATTCTTGTAATAAAATTATCTTCACCTTCCTATAACATTCATTAAATTAGTTTTTTTTAAATAATTGAACAATTAAAATATTTTTTTGATTACCTCTTTAACTAATTGAGAAAGTTTTAATTGGAATTCTTTCTTAATACCATCTTTATCTCCTCTGGGCACATCTTTAATGATAATACAAAGTCTTGCCTAAAAAATCAAACAACAATTAGTGTAGCCAATGTTTCTTCGTATTATGAAATGAGAATTTATCTTCATGATTTACTTGAAACATTTTCGGATCCGATTCAAATAACTTCGCACCATCTTGAAATTTCTGAAACATTGTCGATACATCTCTATTTATGGCAAATTGATTCTTTTGGAATTAATTATATATATCAGTAAAACATTTTAAGCAAGAGGCAATAGCAGTATAATACAAAGAAAAAAAACTACTTTAAAAAGAATAAGATTTGAGACGACCGTATTAAAGAGAGTTAAAAACATATCTAAGAATAGAACATAGTTTATTAATTGCATATATAGATAAATAAGAAGATAAACTAAAATACCTTCTTGTGGAGTTCTTTCAAGAGATCTTAATCCTTCAAAGTCAAGCGCAACATAGATATATTCTTGTGTATTTACTATAAAATAAAAAAGTTAGTAAGATTTATTATTAATTCAGTGAAGAAATTGTTAAGATTACCTAATGACATCCATACGCCCTCGGTACAACGCTAATAAAAACAAAGTCAGTTAATTTTTATACAAACAATAAAAGATTTAAAAAGATATACCACATACCATTGCTGACTCATCAAACGTAGTTCCGATAAGGTGGTTTAACATAAATGATTTCCCACATGATTGTTCACCCATACTTGAAACAACTTTTACTTTTTTATAACTAAAATGCTTAAAAATTCCTTCATACCATCCAAATGAAATATTTTTTGCTATAATGTCTACATGATGGCCATCTTCAAGATCAATAAGATAATCTTCATTCGAAGATAATCCATCTTTAAGTGGTAGAAATATATTCTTTCTCGTTACAGCAATTTGTATAGGAATTAGACAACAAAGTTGAATAATCCATTCCCCTAATTGATATTCTGATGAAAATTTCTTCTGAAAATTCGAATTTCCAATATCAAGTTTTTGGAAAGTAGTTGTTGATGTAGAAAACTTTTTTAGTATTGATGCAGGTTTTTTTGTAAAATACTCCAAATTCTCGAACATTTTTTTGATATATTTTTCAAATTTCTCGTCGCATTCTTCATGATCATCATTATTAATATCGAGAACTATTTTTAAACTGAGAGGACAATTTTGCTTAGGATCGATGCAGTTATCAATAGAATATTTTTCAAACATCAATTTATACGCATTGATAAGATCATTTGATTTTGTTCTCTGAGGCGCAAGTGGTTGTTTTTGCTTGCTTTTTTGGAAATGAAATTGGGTTTTTTCAATTGTGATTTTTACTAATAAAGAATTAAAACATCCGTTCTGTAAATCGAGTGAGACCAAATGGGTCTGTCGATCGATATAGGAAATTTGAAGAAATTCCAAGGATTTAAAATTTGATGGTAAATCAATTACTGAAAATAAAAAAAAAAACGTTATTAAATATAATACTTTTTATTAGAGTAAAATTTAGTATACAAACCTTTACTAGGAGAACCTCCAAAACTTTTGAAAAAATAGACGTAAACACGATTAATTTCCCTATTTTCTGGCACTTCTTTCGCAAATGCCATAATACAGGAGCCATCCGGAGAACTTAAAACATTTACTAAATTATGCGGAAAATTACAAGCTGCTGGTCGGAATTGTAGATTTACGAGATTGAAAATACGTACTCGTCCACTATTCTCAACAAAGCATAAATCCTCAGTATCTTTGATGAATAGAAAATATTTAATGTTTGGCATATTATTATTATACCATTGCGATAATTGAATATTCGCATTACGTGCATATAATTTTTTTCGATTATCATCAAAAGAAAATACATTAAGCTGTTTTTTTAAAGCAAAAAAACAAAAGAAATGGTTTTAATGGATTTAAAAAATTAATGAAACGAGAATTTTCAACAAATACCTTAGCTTCCTTTGTGTTATATATAGCAAGCAAACCTTTTGCCTCATTAACTGCAATAAGAAAATCTTCATTCGTGTTTAATGTTTTAAATGGATTAATCGAATTTGATTTAAAATTTTTTGCTAATCGTTGCGCAGTATCAAAGAATATTTCAATTTGTCTGTCTTCTTTATTGTAAAGTACAAGAAGAAAATTACGATTATTGCGACTATCGAATTGAGATATCTTTCTGTAATTATGAAATGATATTAGACATTGTTTCTTCTATAAGACTTCATTAAATTATAAAAATTATCAATATTCTTTACTTTAAATCATATTTTCGAGGATCAACGCAAAATGATGTGCCAGATTGATTCTGTGTACCATAATGATTCATAGTACAATCTAAAACTAGACATGGAATATAAGTCTCATTTTCTTGAATCTGAAACTTATCTTCTTCTTTTAACGATGTTTCATAAATAGTAATCTGCAGCTGATGATGTAACACTTCAGTATTATACATCACTTCAATATCATATTTATGTTCTATTTTCAGAATAAAAAACCTGATTAAAGCTAATTTGTTAAAATGAATAACAGACAAAAGATGATTTACCTTTTACATTTAATACAGTTAACTGCAAGGGACTTGCAAACGTTATATAAAATCGTAATTGTTAATAAATAAGGAATGATTTTTTTTTAAAAAAAAAGGAAAGGTAATTACCCATTTTTATACTCAGTTTCTATTTCATTACATATTTTTTCAAAGATAATATTTTTCTCTTTTTTACATTCTCGCTTTAAATCATCTAGTTGTTTATCTAAAATTTCTGAAAATTTTTCTTTTTTCCATTTTTGGTATTCTTCCATAAAAGTATTTATAATTTCTTTTTTAATGTCATCATGACCATCAAATAATTCAAAATTTACAAGTTCTTGAATAAAATCTACATCTAACTTATCATTGGTTATTTTTTTTGCTTTTTTGATGCCAGTATCACTAAGTTTCGAATGCCTGTTGAGCTTTGGTTGTATTTGTTGGATATATTTTTCAAACAATTTTTTTGATTTAGTTTCGTCATCAGTAAACATATTATAAAAGGTATTTATTTTTTTATTACTATTTTCTTCTGTCTCACTGATATTCTCAATAACTACACATGTTAAATTAAACTTTTTCTTCAATTTTTTCCAACATTTTGAGTCGATTTTAATCATTCCATCAATTTGATTCTCCATCCCGGGATACTTTTTTTGGATTCTTTTAAGATCTATACAATTAATTATGTATATATACTGTAAATATTAATGGTTGTTTAATGATTGTTTTACCTAAAAATGTATTTACCATCATCGGGTATACTTGTTTGTGACCTTGTTTGTGATGAACAATTTGAATTATCTTGCGCAGTGTATTTGCCAAAAATACTATATGCAGTATGAAAAAACTTATTAATGAAACTGAATGTAAATGATATTAAAAGCAAATATTAGAAAATATATGTACCTCTCAAAATCACATAGTTTTATTGATGCCATTTGTTTAATAATTTCGATATCCTCATCAATGTCTTTACGTGCCTGATCCTTTTCCTGTTTGTTACGTTTTTTAACTTCATCCAGCGAATTTAGAAGGTTTTCCTTTTTTATTCCGTATTTAATAAATATTTTCAATGCCTTTATGTGCATATTACGATCAATGCGTAAATAGTAGCCTTGTGATTTAGTTTTGAGGTCAGTTGGAAGATCTCCTTTAGAAACGTATGAAGGGGTCTTAACAAATGAATTATTTTTCTTTATCAGTTGTCGAGTGACAAACGACTGGTTTGTAGTGGATTCAACAACTAAATAAGATATATTTTCTTTAGTTTAATAATCAGATAAGCCCAACCCAAGCCAACGTAAAATTTTATAACAACTGAACCTATTGGATATAATGGGATATCATCTTCTATTTGATTATTAATTTCTGCCTTGATTTCATTAGATAACTCCACCTTTATATGATAAAATTATTAAATAAATTATTTCTTTTCTTTAATTTTATTTTTATAGAGGAATTTTGTAAATAAAATAAACCTTAAACCCGTTATTGATTTTGAAATCTTGTTCGACTTGGCATTCTTTTACTTCATAATCGTCATCCGAATCATCATCGTCGTCTGTATTAGCATCAGAACTTTCAAGATTAAAATCAAAGTTTTCTAAATCTTTGTCGCTCATAAAACACATCTGATGATCGGTAAGTTTCGTTAAGTATCTAAAAAAAATTTTTAACAATGAAAAATTGATTATAAAACCCAAGTTTTCCGCAAAAAAAAAAATAGGATACGACACCTATGTAAGTTAACCATATTTCTTTTGGTCGGAGAAGAAGTATTTAAAGAATTTACATAATAGCATCCAATTTCAGGCCAATGAATGATTAGACCAAAATTAGGATTCACCATTAACAAGTAAATTCCTGGACGTAATGAAGGTTTATTTATACCATCAATTGATGCGGAAGCTGTGAGCAAATCATACCTGCAAGAAAAATCTAGATTAACTATTTCGTATAAATAATATCGATATAATTACAAAAAAATGCGTCATATTTACGTTTGTTTATTAATTATATCTCTACTTAACAAGAACTTTGCGATTAAATTGCGATTTCCATAACATCCAATAAGACGAAATGAAATTGAGTTTAATTCCTTATAATTAATTTCAGAAATAGATTTAAAGCTTGATGGGACCATATTATTGCATAGCCTCCTTAAATGTTCCTTGGAGATAATTATCTTGTCCACTTCAAGAAATTGATGAACATATCGAAAACTAATATTATTTTACAGAATGTTTTAGCAATTTAATTTCACAACTAAATTTACCAGTGCCATTTGAACTATCATCATTGCACAAGTCCAACAATCGATATAATCCATCAATATTATCAGCCAAATCGTTGAAAACCTCATTGGTTTGCTGTGATGACGTAGTCGAATGATCGACATAAATGAAAGAGTCATTAATGTCTTCCTGGTTTTCTAAAGAAAGAGTAATAAATATATTAATCCAAATTAATAGTAAGTTGTGGATGCAGACAAGAACTAAAAAGCAAATAATAAATAAATAAAACATTTATATACCATAAGAATCGTTAGAAATTTGTTCAGATTGCATTATATATGCTTATACGAAAATTTCTAATCGATAATTACATCCCAGAGATCCTTAAATTCTGTCTATAAATAAGTATTGAAACAATCCGACTATATAACGTGCCGATATCATTTTTTTTTATTTTATGAAAAGTAGTACAGGAAGTTAAATTCATAACGATGTGCCGATATATATCATTTAATGCATGTGACAATTAATTGCCGATCATACATTGATAAGTACCAAACCCAATCGTCCAATCGCACAAAACTAATCTTTTTTGTCCAAATATTTAAAATTTTTTTGTAAATTTCAAAGCCTGGCGAATCCTTATGAAAAAAAATTGATCCGTGTTTCATATTCCGTGATTAATCCATAAAAGGCTCATTTTGGCGGAACTTGCAAATATAAATCATTGACTGGTTTACATTTTTCCGAACTTTTCCGTAAAAGTCTCACTTTCACAGAATTTGGATAAAATTTTTTTTACAGGTAGGTAACTCGATCATATGAAAACTTTTTTTCCCATAAATAATAAGTCTATCAAAAAAAAAAAAAAAAAAAAAAAAAAAAAAAAAAATACTTGAATTTTGCCAAATTATATAGATATCAGATATTATTATTGCAAAAGTTTGATATTTTGAGCGAAATACTGTACTTAAACATTGCCAATTAACTAAATTTTGACATTATTTCTAGTTCTACATACATTTGGATGTCTACTAACATATTCTTTAAAAAACTAATTAAATAATGTAGAAATTTTTTTATTTACATTTTAATAATGTCAAAAATAGCAAAAACTCCGTAAACTAGAATTTTCAACTAGAATTTACATTTCAGTATAACACCGAGAAAATCAAGAATCACAATAAAAAGATCTCTTTTTGGTTGAAAGATAAAAGGATTGATAAATTGAACTTTAATTTTGTAGGATACTTCGGTTTTCATATGTTTCTTCACTTTTTTCCTGATATGATGTACACTTTAATTTAGCAGGTTCAAATATCACAACATCAATCACATGAAAATAATTATAAATGTTAAGTAGTTCAAAGAAACTTGTTTTTAATGTTGGATCATCACATATGCCCTATATGCAACTTATCGATCATGTATATTTTTAATTAATAATGCTTTCCTTATAAGAAAGAATGTGTCGAAAAAATCGTTATCAAAAATGGCCGTAAATGAAAATTGACCGGAAAATTGCAATATTCCATTTTCCGGACATTTTTGATGACAATTTCCGAACATTTCCTTTTCTGTAAGGCCTTAAGTGAACAAACATGATTTATTATTATTGTACTACTATATTAATGCACTGAAAATTATTGGTTAATTTGTTCTTTGGATGACAATCAACAATCAAACCAATTAAAAATTAATTTTTCATCTCAGATCGACATGAAATTAGCCAATTATATTTATCATTTTTTTTTTTTTTTATGGTAAATGCATATTTTATTGTATTATATGTAAAGAGAACATTTTACAATATTGTATACATTAGTAAATAAATTCACTATATACCATATCGATAGAAAGACTAACGTCAAACTATCTATACTTAACCTATAAAACTAATGTATCCTGTATGATCTAATATGTGGGGTTAACTATAGTTAATTGATACAAATAGTATTTCGGGTAAAACTAAACTATGGCTTTTGTGTACATTACTAACTACATGTTAACGCCCACCCATTATTCTAGTTATGCATATGTGTTACCGCTTTTATAATTTTCAAATCTTTTTGTATTTTATTGTTTTTATAACGTCCTACCTATGATACTTTCTATAAAATAAATTGAAATAATCGCCCCTATAAATCATCTACTTCTTGTCCATTCGTTTCTTCTCGCGTTTTTAGTTTCTTGTTCCGGGGCTGGGCGTCGTGATTATTCCGCTCTAGTTCCGATCCTTTACGAATTTTCTGGGTAGCTTTATCTTCATCCACAATTTCTTTCCACTCTTTTTCAGTAAGACCAAACGTGGCCAGTTCAGCTTGTGATAATTCTATATCCTCGGCTCGTCTCAAGGGGATGTAATATTGTTGTCTTTCCTTGGAGACTTTCGTAAACCTATCATTAAACGGCATATCTTCTTCATATGTCCATCCAGGGTCATTATTGAAGATCAAATCTCTTGCTTGCACGCTTCCAAAACACAGCTGAACGTAATCTTGGTGTTTAATTCGAATAAACCTTGTGGAACTACACTGATATTTTTTATAAAACGCGTCAACTATCTCCGTCTTTTCCGTCATCGAATATTCTTTGTCTGGCTTCCTATACAATTTATAAAGCATTACATTTTTTTATTACTCCTGCTGGAGTAATTCCAGGAAACCATCTTGTGACTGCCGAAATATTATGTGCAGGGTCGTTCATCGTGACTGTATAAAATATGACTGGAAAATTTTCGCGTTTCTTGGATAGATTTTCGAGAAACTCTGAAATAATTTAGCCTTCACCGTCACGTACTTCCTCTGGTTCTTGACCTTGCATTCGTGTATAATACCCATTTCACCTATAAACTTCTTTATACTTTCCAAAGGTGTTCTTTTCGGTATGTCGTAAATCGTAAATTCACGTGCCTGATCATCATAAATAGTCGAGTCGATCGACGATGAGGGAACTCCGGGTACCGTGAAAATCTCTTTTGTGGTACGCTTTTTCTGTACACAGGATACTGGATCAGTGATCATCCCATTTTCGATCGATTTCTTTATCTTGATGTTCTGCACTTTTTCCCGATTAAGTAAATCTCTTGCCCTTTAGTTCAACTTTCCTAACCTGCTAATCTTCTCATCTTTCTGCTGTATTATTCGTTCCTTGCATTTCACTTCGGTTTCTTTTTTCGTCAGCTGTGATGTAATATCATGTGATTTCCGCTGCGCCTCATGAAACCATGAGCGAAGTTGCTCGGTATTTTTCCCAAGACGAATAATGTCCTCACGATATATATTGATCGCGACATCTTCGACACTCCTAAAAACAAGTTCTATAATCGCACTATCAAGTCCAGCTATGTCTCCAAGCTTCCTAAAATAACTGGCTGAGTGTTTTCTCGGCTTTCCAAACCTTTTGTCGACTCTATCAAAAAAACTCTCCTGTGATAAACTTCCTATATTTCTGAAGTTTCTGACAAAAGTTCTTTCAACTTCTAACTGTAACTGTTTTCTAAACTTTTCCGCGGTCAACGTAGTCTCCATTTTGGTTATTTATAATATGTTTTTCGATAAATTTAGTGACTTTTATGCCCCATATTTATCATTTTTTTTCGGTCCGTATAAACAACAACAAACAATAATAATAGTTACAATTTTTATGGTAAAAAATACGTCATTTTTTATTAACCCTTTTACAAAAATCTTGTGAAACTAACCCGGAGTTGCGACCGAGCTATAATAGTAAATCATCATTATTTTTATTTTTATTGGTTACAGAATTCTGCAACCAAGGACAACTATCAAAACAATAATTTTATAATCAAATAATTAATATAAACATCCTCGTGAAAAAAAAAAAATTATTTTATGCGGCCGTATTATTATAATATGGTGTTGTAACGTGCACAACTCATATATATTAAAATCTATAATCAATTATTACCTCACTTGTGATATATGTGGCGACAACACATAACTGCAAGTTTACGTGATCATTTTTATTGGTATGTAATACACCGTATGTCATTTAATTTACACAATTTAATTACATGTTAATGTTAAGACACCGGAAAACCTAGCTTCTTATCTGTCTCAAAATATACACATAGTATATACTTGCTTTTATAAAAAAAATTTAAACCATTAAGGCCTTTATAGTATATTTCATTATGTCCAATAAGGAAAAAGTTTATGCGGCAGTTTATAGAGCATATTCGTTAGCGGATTGTAATAATCATGATAATACGTACAAGGAATATGAATTTAGAAGAAATACAGTTCGTACTGATGAGACACTTAAAGATGATGAAAAACGTGAAGCAATAAAATTATTAACCAAAGCTTATGATGATGAAAAAATTAGGAATAACAAAGGAATAAAAAGAATTTGTAAAAATTGCAACCGAGAATGTTTGGCTACATTATTTTGTGAACATTGTGTTCGAAATTATTTAAAAAAAAAATTTTCAAATTGGACTTCTGGAAATGATAAGATTGATAATTTAATTCAAGAATGTCAAATGAAAACAATTAATCCGGATAGTATAGTTGAGTGGATTCCCTATAATAATTTCAAAAACATTAAATATTTAACAAGAGGTGGTTTCTCTGAAATATATGTAGCAGGATGGATTAATGGTAGTTATGATGAATGGGATTCTAAAGAACAACAATTAAAAAGATTTGGTGAACAAAAAGTTATACTTAAAAGATTAGAAAATATTAGAAATGAAAATCACAGTTGGTTCGTGGAGGTTTGTAGTTTTGAAATATATAATTTTTTATTTGATATATTATGTAATAATATTTAGTTCTTACTTTATAGGCTAAATCACATTTAACTGTAAGCAATAAATGGAGTGGAATTATCCAATGTTACGGTTTAACACAAGATCCATCGAATAAAATTTATATGCTTGTAATGGAAAAATTGGATACAGATTTAAGAACATATTTACAACAAAATCATAATAAGCTTACATGGAAAGAAAGAATTCAATTTACTATGTATATAATTTCTGCACTTATGAGAATTCATAATGAGGGTGCAATTCATAGAGATTTGCATTCTGGAAATATATTATTTAGGCTTGGTGGAATGTTTCATGTTAGTGATCTTGGATTTTGTGGGCCAGTAGATAGACCATCAAAAAGTATATATGGAAATCTTCCTTATATAGCACCTGAGGTCATTTATGGAAAAAAACAAACTTTTGAATCTGACATTTACAGCGTTGCAATGCTTATGTGGGAAATTTCATCTGGACAACCACCATTTATTAATTATGAACATAACTATTATCTTGCAATGAAAATTGTTAGTGGTATAAGACCAAAAATTGTACCAGGAACTCCTTTAGAATATAAAAATTTAATAGAACAATGTTGGGATGCAGATTCATTAAAAAGACCTAGCATTAGAACACTTATGATTGAATTAAAGAAACTTGAAAGAATGATTCTATATGAATCAAATAATAATTCAATTCAATATGAACGTAATAATTTAGAAATAAATAATGTAAGCAATTTAGAAAATCATACAGGTGGTACAAGCAAACTTCATCATTTTGAAAATCTTCCTGAACCGAGAAATGCAACAAAAGGTAATATAGTTACTAACTTTTATTTGTTAAATAAGAAAATTAATAAGTATAATATAAATAATAATAACTAATTGATGATATTTTTTTAAAAAAAAAATAATAATAATAACAATAGAAGAGCAAAAAGGTATAAATAATTTTAAATTTTACTTTGTTTATGATTATTAAAATGATTAATTATTTTATAAATTTTGTAGAGTTTTATAATGCATCACATGATTTCTATATTCCTGACAATAGTATGTATATATCAAATTTATACCAATCAAGAAAGAATATATATGAAGAAGATGATATTTACAATAATCCAAACCTTCATCCAGAAGAACAAGATGAGTTGGCACTTCCTGACGGTAAGAATTATTTTTAAATGCTGAAATTCATTTAATTTAAATATATTTTAAATATCTCATTACTTTTTATTTTTATTTTTTATTTTATTTTTTGATGTTTTTACACTTAGAAGCTAATTGTACAAATTAAGTAATTAACATATAGTATTTACATTGTATGTCTAAAATTTTTTATCTCTATCATATTAATTATTTAAACACTAAGACTAGAGTAATAAGAAGATAATTCTTTAAAATTCTTAGTTTGTAATTTAAATAATTATTTCTATATCATAAACAATAAATTACTACACGAAATTATCAAATTACATGATATTTAATAAGTTTTGAAATTTTTGTGAAGTTTGAATGATACCACACATATTTCAAATGTGTAGCATAACTACGAAAAGTTCTTTTAGGTGTTATAAATTACAATAAAAATTCAGCCTTAACTGGCAGCGATAAGATAATTCTAGCCAGAATTAATTAATTTGTTGATAATTCTGGTCGAATTTAATGATAAAAGACATTTTTTGTTTAATTGAGCATTTCAACCTGTTTGATATGTGCTGATTGTGCTTAAAACGTGGTTTTACTATGCTTTCTAATATATCATTTTAATTTAAGGGCTTTTAAAAGTAATGCAGTAAAGCTTCATTCTTATCCTCGATTGTATAAGAATTTGGTGTAAATTGACGTATATTTGTTATTCGCCCATCTTCGACCCATACTTTCCCAACACCTCTCCCAACAACTCACTCAGCTAAAATATGAGAACGACATTAATTTTTTATCATTATACTCCTTAGCTAATACAGCTGCAAGTCCACTCTTCATGTCATAACTACTGTTTTCCTTTATTTATAGTAGCGCAAGAGGGTGTGACAAATAGAGATCAGTCACTCAAGAGAAATTCGAGCCCCTCAGATAAATATTAAAAAATTACAACGTGAAAGCTATCACGTGACAATTTGGTAAGATGCCTGAATTCGTCACTATACGTCACAGATCACGTGAAAAACCACAGGTATATATCGCTGAAAAATTTTAAAATTTTCATCGGCTCCGATGTCTTCATCAAAATTACCTCTTTCACCTCGTAACGCTAGTTATAGATGATAATGAAAATGATTATTCTCAAAAATGGAAGTTAGCTGCGTTTTTAGGCGTTGTATTGCCCTAATGTTCTTGCATTTTCACATTCAAAATAATTTTTTAATAATGCTTGTTATTAATCATTTCACGCTATTCTCATATAGCTTTATAAAATTCTCTCTATCTAAAGTAGAATTACTAAATTGTCAAACTAAAAATAATATCATTACAAGTTTTTTTCATGTTACTAACGAAACAATATCTATCAGCAACAAACTTTAAGCGGAAAAAAAAATTTGGTTACAATTAAAAAATTATCGGCTGAATTTTTTTAAAGGTTGTTTTGATAGATTGTTTATATTATTTATTATTTCGAACCTTCTAGTATATTTCTTTTATTATTAATATTCCAAATTTCTGTTTTTTTTTCGTCGGAATCATGTGGTTAGCTTGATAATAGAGTTTGAGACAAATTTAAATAATACTCTCTTCCACTTACCAGAAATCTATTGTGTCAGTTTCTAAAAGAAAAAAAACAATTTAAAAAAATTTTGCATAAATAGATTTTTTTGTGGAACAGTTAGTTAATCATGAAAAGGTACAATCACGAGCATAAGAATTTACTCAATTTGGATAAACATATAACTACATACATTTATACTGTCACCATGCACACATAAATCGGTTTTCATACAATATTTTTTTTTTATTTAATCCTGAGTTTTGGGTTCCCTAATTTTATGATATTTATTAGAAAAAATTTTTTGTATAACTAAATTTCTAAGCAGTCTAGCGACTGTTATTGGATATATGGCCCGCAATAAAAAAAAAATTATATTTAACAATTGAATATGTTTATTAGGAATCGAACCTATTGAATCGATAAAAACTTATCTCAATCTTTAATCTTTTGAATTCTGGATCAAGTTTTGATATGAAATTTATTTCGTTATACAATTAAATATAAACAAATAACTTAAAGTGTCACAAATAAAGCCACAAATTTAAACTGTGGAATTAATCTATAAAGCCACGAATTTAAGCCACATGTTTATTTAAATATATGACACGAAATTAATTAAATATGCGACACGAAATTAATTAAATGTATTGACACGAAATTTAATTAAACACATGACACGAAATTATCTAAATACTGTATATACGAAGTTGATAATCCGAACCGGATTGCGATTTTTATGGTTTATTATGGTGGCTGTCATCTATAAATCACACAGTCCGAAATTTTAAAAATGTGTTTATTTATATTGTGTAACTTGTTTTTTTTACAATACTTTATTTAAATATAAATTTTGCCGCGTAAGCGACAAAATTTTTTTTTGCCATATTCCATGGAATTTTTATGGATTCCATAAAAAATCCATGAGAAAAAGTCCGAAATTTTTCATTTTTATTATTGTTACTTACTAAAATTACCTATTTTTGATCCATGATAGAACTTAATAATATTATTAAATCTCATAAAAAAACCGATAGAAATGTGCTCTATCATTTTATCGGTTTAGTTTTTTTTATATCACTTGGTTCACAGATAAAAACCGGATATTTTCCCGGGTAATAGGTTATATCTGGATCGGTAAAAATTTAAAAATTCATTTAAATATAAGAAGGACAATTTCTTAGGGTATTAATCGATTATTTTTTTTTTTTTTTTTTTTTTTGTTGAGAAAAGATATGGAACAAGAAATTCCGATTGATGGAACCGAGATCAAAGTAGAGTCAATTTCAAGTTCTGTTAAATTCATAGATGAAAAAAATTAATCGTTTGATTTTTAACATTTTTTAAGAAACATACTTATATATGATAAATTTATTGTAAGGTCGGAAGTGGTTATGACTTCTCAGCAGAAAGAACAAAAAAACGAACATTATTAATACAACATACTGATAGTAGATCAATAGCCGTAAAGAATCCTGTTTATTTAGAATGGTATGGATTAAGTTATTCTATACCCCAAGAAAATATGAATATTCAGAAAAATAAGAAATCCGAGTTAGAATCTGGTAAAATAAAATTATCAATTCTAGAAAACATTCATGGTTGTGCTAATCCAGGTAAATATTAAGATTAATATGTACTATATTTAATAACTTTACGATGTGATAATCTTCTACCAAATTACAATTTACAAGGAGAAATTCTCGCGATTATGGGACCTTCAAACTGTGGAAAAACTACTTTATTAAATCTTCTTGGTGATCGGTTAGGAAATAAAGGAGTTCAAGGAACGATAACTATGAATGGTCTTAAACCAACAAAAAATTCGATGAAATATCTCGCTTATTGTACTCAAGATGATGTCTTCTTCCCCCAATTAACTGTGAAAGATACTCTTTCTTTCAATGTAAGTGATTACAACCAACTTTAACATGTCATTTATTATTATGTTAACTGATTAGAATATGATAAATAGGCTAGATTACGTCTTCCGCGTGATGTACCGTTGCATGATAAACTAAAGCGAGTTGATGCCATTATACAATTATTGAATTTAACTAAAAGTGCTCATACGAAAATAGGAAATAATAGAAATCGTGGAATATCAGGAGGAGAAAGAAAACGTGTTAGCATTGCTAATGAATTATTAACAGATCCAAGCGTCATTATGCTGGATGAACCAACGACAGGGCTAGGTGAGCAATTAAAACAATCTGGGATTTAATATTATTCACATTATTTATAATCTTTTTTTATTTCAGATGCTGCATTGGCTCTTGAGCTTACAAAAATTCTTAAAGAATTTGCTATTAAACAAAGAAAAACGATTATTATTGTTATTCATCAACCTTCGTCTCAGGTATTTGAAATTTTTGATAAATTAATGTTGATATGCGATGGACGTATGGTCTATTTTGGTGAAAGAGCTAATGTGGCAGATTATCTTGCTAATCAAGGATTTAAATGTCACCCCAACTACAATCTTGCAGATTATATATGTACGTACCATTTCATTATACTTGAATTTACGGTTTTTTTTATTTTATTTTATTAAGACTATCAACTTTTTAAAAATATGTTAAAAGTGGAGCTTTTGACTGATGACACGAGCAAGCAGAAATTAATTGATTCGTACACGTATCAAGTTCGTAATGATCTGACAGGAAAGCAAGTGGTTGAAAAGTATTCTCATAGAAAACGCGATGATAATATCGACATGAAAAAAGCTCCAGTTATATTTGAATATAATTATCGGGGACCCACGTTTGCACAGCAACTTTCAATTCTTACTGAAAGAACTTTTAAGCAGAGCAGAAAAGATATTTTATCTACAATTTATTTAGGTCAAACTTTTGTTTTGACTGTGATGTTTTGTTTAATTTGGTTTCGAATTCCTTTTACAGATAAGGGTATACACGATCGCATTGGTAGCGTGAGTTTAAATAACAATCAAATATTATTTATAATTTTATTTTTTATTCTAATTCTTCATTGATTTCATGTATGTCCAATTTATTGTAATAATTCATTATAGTTTTCTTCCATGTAAGCATAATATATTTCTTTTTTTTTCTAAATGAATTATTATGAAATAACTAATTCATTACTTTTTAATAGAATTGTAATTTGGTCATTTCATCCATTTTATAATGCTATAACAACTTTCCCAATGGATTTGGATATGTTGTCAAAAGAACGACACTCACACTCTTATCGTTTCTCAGCATATTTTTTATCAAAACAAATTGCCGAATTACCTTTAATTATACTTAAACCTACATTTTTTACCATCGTGGTATATTGGGTTACAGATTTATTACCAGATTTTGGTAGATTTTTGGCATATTTAGCAGTAATTTTGCTAAATACATTGGCCTCTCAGGGTTTTGGCTATCTTTTTGGAGCTAGTTTATTAGACGTAAAAAAATGCACATGTAAGTATGTTTTATGTTTTTTATTAAAAAAAAAAAAAAAAGGATAATAACCCATTTTCTTTTCATATGTAGCTACTGGTAAGGTATTTATGATTGCATCTACGATGTTGTCCGGTTTTTACGCAAAAGACTTGACGCCTGACTTAGCTTGGTTAAAATATCTTGTAAGTTCAAATATTATTACCATTTTTAAAATTTTTTCTTTTCGAATATTTACACTTTTTTTCAAATACTAATGCTGATGGTACCTTTTTCTCTCTAAATGCCAGTCATTCATGACATATTCATTTAGCTTAAATTTACAAATTCAACTTGATACGCCAAAAGCGCAATTTCATTGTAGTTCATCAGAATCAGGACATGTATATTTATGTGAGTTATTAGGATATAATAATACTATTCCTGGTACGATTGTATTAGAAACCGAAAGATATACTGAATTACCTTGGTATATTAATTTAATAATATTAATATCTATTTGTATTGTTGTTCGTTTTATGGCTTATTACAGTTTATTGTTTTATTATTTAAAGTAGATCATTATAGAATTCAATTTTTTATTTTTGCAAGGTGATTTTTGAGTATAAATTTTAAAATTTATAAATTTATGCAAATAATTTACAATTTTTTATATATAACACTTTTAAAAGAAACATACATATTCAATAATCTGTACATAAAAACTATCAGTATTGTTAAAGATTATCGTCTGATACATTTGTATTAAGTTTATTTCTATTTTGAATGTTTCTTATAGCTTGGTATAAACGTCCCACTATATTAACTGTAAGGTTTATTGCTGAAGAGATTAAATTTAAAATTGGAATAATATCATACTTTATCGAATAGTTTCTATATAGGATCTATTATTTTTTTTAATTTAAAAAAAAAAAAAAATTTAGCGGTGACAGATATATTTTAAAAAAAAAACTTTAAATTTATAATACCTGAATGATTAATTGTGGAACATCTTCAATAAAAATATTTAAAAGGGAACCCCAAAATATTTTATGTTTGGCAGACTCAGAAAGTGGAGCGTTAAAAACTTCAAATCCAGCTAAATTTGAATGTAAAAGACTTAATATTTCAATATCAGCCCCTGCTAATATTGTAAATGCACTTGCAAGTTTAGTATTCTTCTCAAACCATTCAGAAAATTTCGACTTCGCATTTTCTTTTGTAATTAACAGAAATGCTAATATTGTATTTGATGCTATTGGAAGTGTAAAGAATATTAAACTATTTATTAAAAAGTAATAATTAATCTTTCTTGTTTATATAATTATGACAAGTACATTGAATATGTATGATATATTTATATTTACCTTGGAGTATAAAGTTTAGGGAAATCATTAGCATTATTTGTTATAAAAAGAATATCCATGACAAAATCAAAAATAATCAAGGCAAATTGAAAAATAGCAAAATTACGACCCTAAAATTTTAATTAATTTTTTTTAAAAAAAAATAAGAAAATAAAAAAATATATACAAAACTTTTAGATTAAACATACTTCTTTTCTTTTATTTTTTGAACGTAAACGAGCAAGGAAGTAAAGAATGACCAAGATTATTATAGCCAAAAGTGCACCTAATAATTTAAATTTATATTCTTCCCAATAATTTGCTAAAAATAACAATTTATTAGTTACCTTATATTATTAAATTTTATTGATCAAATTGATAGATAATTTATAATAACTTACGTTTAGGTTTAAAACCAAAGGTAGAATCCAAATACTTAGTATGATCACCTTGTACAATAAAAGTTTGATCACTATTTGCCATCATATTGTTTAAATCATACATAGTAGTATTAGCATCTTTTTCATCATGATCCTTAACTTCACTAATTTTTATAGAAAACAAAAGAAGTTTTGAATCAGGATCAGTTTGTTCTTTACTGTCTTTGCTGAGACGATCTCTTGGTATTAAAATTACATCAGCCAATTCATCTAATAAACCATTAAAAAATTTGGTTCGATTATCATTTGTATATCGTGCAATTTCATCAGTTCCCTCCAAATTTAATCTAAGCAAGCCAGATATTGAACTAATTATGTAATATGGCGATTTGCTATCTTCAATTGTAAATTTCCAAATATTTTCTTTTATACCCAACAAAGGTTCTTCATGAACTCTATCTTTAACAAAATTATTGTCAACTTTAATAAAATAATTTCCACCTGATTTACTCAAAACACTATCAAGCACTGTTACAATAACCATTGTATCATTATTCGCCAAAGTACATTTTGCGGTTGTACTAATGCAAGAAGTTGATTGACGTAAAATGTTTCTTTGATCATTCAATTGATAATATATTGATAATTTACCATTTGATAATATTACTGGAACATAAAAATTGATTGAAATATTTTTAATATCTGAAAATTTTAAATAATCATTAATTTTAGGGAATGTAGAGTTGATATTTGTATTAAAATATCCTTTGTCTCTATCTATATATTTAGGTACGTCAATCGCTTTTAATGACCAAGTATTATTATCAGAACTAGAATCTGGTAACAGAAGAGTATTATTTGGCAATATTAAAAAATAATTCCAAATAGCGAGAATGTTATTGTAACTTTGTGAAAACGTTTGCGAATACTTTCGATCTATTGTACTGTTTTCACTGAAAATATTAAAGTAAATAATCAGTCCACCATCCTCCAATGGCTTAGGAATTATTTCTAAAAAACCGCCATATGGTAAGCCCATCAAATCCACCAATGTATTTATAGTATTTAAATCTTGTGTACCGGAGATTATACTACTATTAAATAAAACAACTGATCCAGATGATAAGAAGTTAACTCTCAAAGTAGAATAATTAAGCGAATTATAGGCAAGATTTAAAAGAGTACAATATTGACCAACTCCCACATATTCAATGTTACAAAACAATGATGTAGTAAATTCTGATACAAATTGTGATTGACTGTGATAAAGTAAAACAGTGGCTGATTCCGATTTGTTATAATTTATTAGTACAGCGACAAACAATAGATCATTAGCCAGGCCATAACCATCTATTTTTGGCGACGTAAGTACATATACATAAGCGTAACCTTCATTAACTGTTGACATCATTGGTTCTACTGTACGCATTCTAAGCCATTGATAATCATCAAATGAATTTAATTCAAAATTTCCACTAGTTAAATTCGTAAATTTCCCATTAGGTTCAATTCTATACTGTTGCCATGATATAACAGTTGTTGTTAATTCATATGTAATATCATCAAATATGATAAATCCTTTTTCTCTATTAATATTTAATTTTAAATTAAGTATGTATGGTGCTAACTTAAAATATGTTTTGTCCAATACATTACCATCAAAATCAATTATCATTCCCCATTTATTCTTATGAGTTTTCTGTCGTACTAATTAAAATTGCAGAGCAGGCAAAAATACTATATATCTATGATATAAAAATTTTGGGTTAAGGAATAATGATGATCATCTATCATCCATTGATCATCTTTTGTGGCAAAATTTTACGAAAATACATTTCCGGACAATTTCAGGACAAATTCCTAATATCCCGAAAATGCAGTGTTTTCGGAACAGTTTCCGGACACACAGTGTCCAGAATTTCCGGACAATATTTTAGAATTTTTTTCCGGACATTTTCTGGACATTATCTGGACACTTATTTTTTATAGGGTTATATAGGAAGGATAAATATATAAAATGTATACAAATAGTATAATCACTTTAACGTAAAGATTTTGTGAATATAATTGTGTTTTCCACATCTTTTTTTTTTTTAAAAAAAAAAAAAAACACTTTTTCCTCCATTTCATACATATTATATATCTTTTTCGGATTTGGATATATTTGGATAGCGCAATTTATTTAAAAATTTATTCATTAATTTTCAGGTTTAAAATGTAAATGTTTTTAAATAAACTAACAAAATATAAAAATGACTTACATAATATTTAGTATATTTATTCATTTATATTATCACTATTCTTTAATTATCATTTCCTATTAATTATAATTAATTCAAATAATGTCATTAAAAATCGATTTTAGATCGCGATTATAAGTATTAAAGATGACAATATTAAATTTTCCGTTAATACTATCGATCAAAATGACGATTGACGGATATCAGCCACGGCCTAACTTTCTCGAGTTTACCGATCATGGCTGAGCCGTGATCATAAGCCGGTTGATTTTATCATTTTGCAGATATTGGGAACACTTTATACCATACTACTATTCCTGAAGTTACCCAAATTCCTGAACCTAAGCCTTCTAACCGAATCTAAAACGGGTCCAACCGGTTTGACCCGTTTCAAGTCGGTTTTAAAAAACTGGTTGAACCTATTTGTGCACCCAGTTTTATAATTATTAATTATTAAATTTACATATTAAGTATATATGATAAAATTAGCCGCATAATTTTCTGGTTATGTTTTTATTAATTTACCAATTTATAGAATTCTACAACGATCTACATGAACATTCAAAATTTTTCCACATGAATTCGAAAATAATTCTCACACGATGTTATTAAAAAACTCAAACACTTTCCTTTTTCGCTATTAGAATGATAAGTTCACTATCTATATTTTCTGATTATGAAATCAATTAACGAAATTAATTCCACAATATGTGAAAGTGAAAGTGATATCGTTCTACAAATTCAACATGTTTCAGTTCAAAAAAATCGTAGGTAAACCACATTTTTTTTTTTTTCGGGTAGTAACAGTTTATTCTTATTGTAAAATTTGTGAAATAAATTTTGCGAACAAGAATAAAAAAGTTCATGGTTATAATGGTTATAGTAAAAAGATAAGCATCATATAACTAAGGGATGAACACGAGGAGTGTACTTATTAAATCATGTGACGATGTCGTACGTATTATATTGATTAGAATATGCGTTCTTCCCTGACTTTGACTTTAAGTCGTACAAAATAATAAAGCAAGGTGGAAAGAATAAGTTGATAGCGTACTTTCGAAACCTATGATGATCTGAAGAACGCCTTGAGTCACGTTTCAACTTAGTCGGCCAGGATTACCGTTGGACTCATCTTTTCTTCCAAGCACAAAAGAAGAAGAAGGGTAATACATCTTCGTCCAAGGTAAGAAGGGTTCCTCGAACCGGACACGACGAAATGCTAAAGGCAAGAATAAGCCAGCTGGTTCAACTATCAAGTCACGTGATCTACCGTTCCAACTTGATGTGCAGATGTTTAGCGGGCCTCAAGAGTTTGGTTACGGTTTTAAAGGAGTTGTTTCAGAGTATAGTGGTAGGAAAAGTAGTTAGTTCTAGCGTAGGGAATGTTTGATTCTATTTTTTCTATAACAAAAATGTTGTAGTTTTTATTGTCTTCCCGTACTACTAACCTTTAGGATTTTTCTTTTTTTTTAGTTTTAGTGGTAGAGTTACCTTTCCGTTTTAGTTTTTCTTGAAATTTAGGTTTTCCTAGATTTCTTTTTCCTTAAAGAGAGATGGGCCGGGCATTAGCTTAGTTAGAATACAATGAGTAAGCTACGCTGTTTTACATGTATCTTTTAATACTAACACACACCTGTAATTGTATTGACCATCTCTCTCTCCATTTATATAAATAAATAAATATTTAGGGGTCTTCGTCCCCTATGATGGTACTCATTTATCGGTTGTAAAGTAATTAAAATGTTAAATCGGTTTGTATTAATATTAAAAACAAATAACAAAAATGATCAATAAAATTATTTTTTATTAGAACTACCAATAGAAAAGTATTAATATAAATAGTGTTTATATTATTTTTGTCAAAACGATTAATAAAAAACGATTTTTTTTTTTTTTTTGCTAAAATAATCTTAAATGCCTTTTAGCATTTTTTTTTTTTTTTTTTATTAAAATGTTACATCGAAAAATCCATTTTTATATAGTACTAGTGACGGGGACCATTAGAAGGTCCGAAACGGGCTTCACAGCTTTGAATATTTTACATGTTTTAACGCAAGTGTTATGTTTTTAGTATAAGCCACTTAATTTTATGTGATTAGAATTACTTATAAATGAAATATCTTAAATCTATATTATCCTAAACGATACGTTAAAAACAAAGTACATGATATAATTTCCTATTACCAAGTGTAGTTCCGTGCCGACCAATAATTGATCGCGTGTACGAACACACGAACATTGTACATTATAATTTACAAATTACTAGAAGAATTAATACTTGGTACTATGAAATTAAGCCCTAATCTATTTTTCATTAACTAATATTTTGTAATTCAATGGCTTCTGTTCTGCTGCTTCTTTTCCAAGTTTTACTTAACGTTCTAACAATGTCCAGTTAGATGCTTATATATAAATTCATTTCTTTTCGGTTCTGTTAATCAGATTTAACTCAAATTTCGTGAATTAGTATTAGATCTTTAATAACTATTAAAGCTTTTTCTTTAGTAATTTTGATGGATATTCTACGGGTTCATGGAATAATTATAGTTTGTATATAGAAATATGGAGTGAAACATGAGATGCTCAATTAAACAACTAGCTTAAATAGCTTTTTAAATTTTTTCGTTACTTTCAACTAACTATACAGTGTTACCGTACTGTGCAGATCATTGATCACGTGTGCGGACAGACAAACATTGCATAGGGTGAATTCTACTGTAAAATGTCCTCGGACAATAAATATATTTGAAAGATGATAGAATTATTACTGAATGGATTCAAGCTCATAATAATGAATAGGAAAAAAGAGAAATTAGAAAAACTATTTATATTTACATGGTGGAGCTTATTACAAATATAATATACTAGAAACTCATCATTATATTACGAGTTCTTTTGCTAAAATAACAAATGTAAGAATTTTAGATAAATCAAAACCTTGAAAGAATGAAATTTCCAATCATTTTTTAATATATTAATGAAATTTTCTTATATAATAATCAATTGTTGGTTTGCACCTCAAATCAATTTCCTGCTGCATTACAAGATGCATTAGCTGCTATTTACATCTTCAAAAGATGCGGGATTTGAACCTCTAAATCCAAAAAATATTGTGTGATAATGCTGATGTTGGTTTAGGCATGGCTCTTGGTCTTGCTATACGTATGCGTGTCCAATATGAAGGGAAGTGGTACTACATATCACGCAGAATCTCAAGTTAGTAAAGAATATAAAGAAAAAGATGCTGCCATCACAGAAAGGATAAAGAAACAAAATCTTGGTCCCAAAATTTGATATTTTTCTTTTGGTAAGCCTGATGGAAGATTACAATTGTACGTAATTAATATAGTTCTAAGCATACCATATGTTAGTCCAATATTAGTTGAAACTTATACAATTTACCTCCTTTAATATTGGTAAGAAAATGTATTCCTTAAATTTTTGTACCGAAAAAAAAAGAATAATATAGTTTGCAGGAGATGATGATAGATTTCGAGAAGAAGCAATTTATTTTTTGCATTGCTGAGCCAACTAAATATAAAGGTCCATCTTATAATGTTGATAAATTTGAAAAAGCTTCATTCAAAACTCCAATAAATACTACACTCAGAATACACGAAGAAATGCCTCATGTCAGTATTCTAAGTAAATAAATATATTAATAAAAAATATTATATTTTTTGACTTTTTGATCAATTACGATCAATAATATCAATAATTAATTCTTCTGTTAACGAGATGATGGAACATATTAATCATATGAACGTGCGGCTGAATTTATAAACAGTGACAGATACTCTTAACGAATCACTTCTCTTATAATTAGATAAATGTTAAGGGAGAATCAAGTCCTTTAAAAGAACGTCACAAAAAAGTTTTTAACTGGAAAAAATTGGTATTGTACCAAGTAAATTGAAATGAATTCAATGCTACTTAAGAAGATTGTGTTATATTGTGGTATTTAAATAGAAAGAAGTTTGGAATTTAAATTTTTTGGTACATCGACACGTTACATTCACATATTATCTTTATTGATTATTTAGTTTTAGTCTTTTTATTTTTTTTTTACTTTGTAAATTTACAAATTTCAGATCTAAATATTTTTTTTTTAAAAAAGAAATTTAACGACTTAAATTTCTTTACTTGTTATTCAGTTTCTTGCCTACTTAATCTTTAACTAAGATGGACGTTAACTTTATTATTTAAGAGATTTATAAGTAATTTCACAATGTATAATAACTAATAACTATACTTGCTTGTTGGCGTTTTATTTAATATGTAAAAGAATTACAAAAATGTATAAATATATATATATATAAGGATTTAATTACTGTAATTAAACATTTTTTTAAATTTGTCAAAAATCTTAGCCGTTTTGTCCTTAAGATCTTTAATAAACTCTTTTGCCTTACTTTCTATTAAATCATCATCATTATAAGTATAACGAATAAACTCTTTAATTACTCCTTTTTCTTTATATTTTCCTAATAAATCATTTAATTGTTCATTTTGATTATAATCTCCTTCTATATTAATAATTAAAGACATAGAATGTCTGCCTTCCCAATTATCAAAAAATAATTTTAAAGATTCCAATTCGGGTCTATTAACAGGAAAGATAAATATAAATTTGCGTAAACTAATTGGTGATGATGTAGCCAACATGCTGAATAAACTATCCCAATCCATAAACTCATATTCAGTATGATAACAAATTCCTAATACTTTTAAATTTTGACACATAATCAATAATTCCTCTAAATTTAAAACATTACCATTTTTATAAGGTAATTCAAGGTATGTAAGGTTTGGACAACTTTGATAAATAGCTTGAATAATTTCTCTAATGATATCTATATCAGGATAGGAAATGGAATAAGGAACGGAATAAGTAATACTTATTTCAATAAGATTCCCACCAGAATTTTTAATCAAACTTATCAAACTTTCGTTATTAATATTAATAGCGTGTAAAATTTGTAAGGAAGGTAAAGATAAGTTTTCTACATAGTTCCATTTGTAAAAATCGTGCCATTCGCCTTTTAATTTCAACGTTTTTAAATTTACAAAAGATTCTAGAACTTGTGTTTCAAGTTGTCCACATATATAAAAATGGTGTATAGTATTTGCATGTTTGATCAACGAATTTTCAAGGGTTTTACGAAATAGACCATCATTAGGAGAATACCTATTTAGAAAACTAATACTATTTAAACTTTCTTGGTTTTCAATTAACCTAGAAATTCCATAATTGTTGTCACGCTTGTAAATAAAAAATTCCAATTCTTTAATTGATTTACACATTTTTGTTAATATAGCTAAATTATTATCATTTACTGTAGCATCACATCGAAGGAATTTAATTTTTGAAAAACACTGTTCAGCTCCAGGAAAGTGATGATAATCATAATATTCACGCATATAAAGGTGTGTATATTCTGCATTTTCATTAATAAAAAGACTGAGTATATCATTTCTAAGATCTTTATATTGAGCATGAGTATAAAATATATCTTCGATTGTTTCTAAATTTAAATGTTTGCAAAATCTAACATAATTAAATAAAGGTTTCTTATATGAATTTGTAAAAAAACTAAAAAAACTATTTGTGTTGTTTATTCTTGTGTTATCAGGTGATAATAAATGTGAAACGATTACGTTTAATAGTAATATTTCTCCCTCATGAGTTAGGTCTTCCCAAGGATTTTTCCATAAAATTGAAACAGCTATTTCACACCAGATTTTATTAACCATAAGACATGAAACAAGTGTCACTTTGTCATATTGTAATTCTTCGAATATCAGATAAAGAATATCTCTATATAATTTCGACATTTTTTTTTTTTTTTTTTTTTAAAAAAAAAAAAGAAATTTTTTTTCTGGTGCGTAAATGTTTTAATTATAAGCCTTTTGTTTGTGACATGTTGTACAAAGGCGCTGTTTTTACGTAATGGTCGATCAAGTTCATCGGATCTGCATTATGACGGAACTATGTCGATCCATCTGAATTAAATAATTTGACTATCTATTTTTATCTATTTACAAAAATTAAATCAAGAAATTAATTTGGTTATGGTTGTTTTCAAAATTTTATTGGAATGGATGTCGATCATGCAAGGTGATGATCTTATCGATTATATCATAAATTTTGCAATGTCTCATTGAAGGCCTTTTAAATTTTATTTTATCTTTTCGACCTGGTCTCAAGTAAATATGTCACATTTTCCTTGACCACATGATTCGTTGTTGTGAATCAATAATATTTTTATAATTTTAAGTTGCATCGTTAATATAGTTATGAGAAAACTTGAAATTTTGTAACTTTTAAATTAAGTTTAATAATGATTAATTCATTAATAAATAATAAACGTGTAAAATATTAATAATAGAGATAAAATTTAGCTAAATTTGAATATTAAGGTCATAGAATTGAAGAGACAGCAAGCAATCAGCAACACATAAGACGTAAATAAGGATAGCATTTTTACTTATATGGATCAGTTTATTAATTTCTGAAATTCTAGTTTGATATTCCAACATTATTTCGTCACTCCCGTGCAATTAATTTCAGTAATCTGGGACGAAACATTACTGATTAATCCCCTCAATAAATGCAAAGAATATTTTTCTTCACGTAATTTTTTTCCAAGGCAAGCCTTACCCAATTAAATTAAATATTAGATCACATGATTTTTTCAAGCGTAACGTATTTTGACTAACTATCAGCTATAGCTTGCTAAATACAACTGGATCGAT
Organism: Rhizophagus clarus; assembly: GCA_015698045.1. Taxonomy (NCBI): domain Eukaryota; kingdom Fungi; phylum Glomeromycota; class Glomeromycetes; order Glomerales; family Glomeraceae; genus Rhizophagus; species Rhizophagus clarus. The sequence continues at coordinate 916,780 of BLAL01000013.1, read as the reverse complement.
TGTAAGAATTTTTAGAAAGTTGATAATTTTTTTATTTTATTTACCTTAATAATTACATCTAAGTTCTTTTTATTAGGCCACGCAAATTCAATTTTTCGGTTCTCGTCACCCGGCCGGGTCATTTTTTCAAATTTCAATAAAAAAAAGTTTATATATAAAAAATTTATCACATGACTACGAAGTGAATTTTGATTGGTTTATTAAAGTTTATTATGTATAATTCTTCTTTACAACTAAATAATTTCATCATTTCTTAAACTTTTGATCTAAAGTTTTTACAATCCTTCCCTTTCCATCCACCTTCATGATTTTTTAATCTGATTAGATAAATCTATTCGCAACTTTTCTAATGCACTTTTTGGGGATCATTAAATTCTGGAACAAATATATCATTCGAACTAGCCCTTATAATTCAAAAGCATTAATAAATATTAATGGCAAGAATTCTATGAGATTCTATTATTTTTTGTGAAATAAGATAAAATGTGCACAAATTCCATATTGACATGCAGCTTTCCAGGCAATGCATTCTGCTGAAATCTTCTCTCCAAATAACGTTTTTGATGGACTAAATTTCACTTCAAAATTTGCCCACACCACTCAGATGATAAATATAAAATCGATATATCTCTAAAAAAATCCTTTATTTTAGTTTTCTCACCAACAGGTAGACCTTCTCAGTCCTTCAAAATTTCAGACTTGTAACTTATTTTTACGTATATAAAAAATCCTTGATTTTTTATTATATGTGATTATCGTATAAATTACCCTTAAAGGTTGACCAATCAGAAGCCGTAAAATTTATATATAAACTTTTTTTTTAATAAAAAAAATTATTAATAAACTCCGGGTCCCTGGGTCGATTTTAAATTTCGATGTTACGCGCAAATGTTCATGACAGGAATATGATTAGTAATATAACAGTTTCTGATATCCTCTATCAGAAAATCAAAAATAAAAACCATGTTATTATGTGCGATCCTCTGAAATAACCATTTTTTGATTCTTCTTATATGATGAATCATACCTGGTCTAATTGTGAAAGAGCGAGCAAATGTTCATGATAAAAAATGATTGCTAAAAAAACGATTTAATTGTATGATGCATTTTACCTGGTCATGAGTGTGAAAACTCGCTGCCAGACATTAGCATTTCATTGTGTAAGCCTCTGTTTTTTTCTAACAGGAAATAAAAAACGATCATTAATACTGTATGTACGATTTTCTATAATTGTTAACATCTTATTGCAGCTGCAATAACAATTGCAGAATAATAAAGTAAAACGAACCTCTATCTTGATCTCGCGCGCAAATGTCCATAGCCAGACATTAACATTTCATTGTGTAATCCTCTGCTCTTTTCTATCAAGAAATGAAAAAAAAACGATCATTATTATGTACAATATTCTATAATTGCGATTTTTCTTTTTTTCTTTAATTGTGTGTAACATTAGTTCTTGTTAAAAAAATTTTTTATATGCCGTAATAAAAATTTGCCGAGTGGACTTAAATTTTTTCTAGATGCTAAAAAACACGGTAGAACGCTTAAAAAATTTTTATATGTCGTTTATTAATAAAAATTTTCTGGGTGGACTTAAAAAAATTAAAAATTTTTCTTAGGAACCTTTATGTGAATCAAAAACGAGAAACAAAAGAACTAGTAATAATCAAATAATAATGTGTTAACTGTGTATACTCTAAAGCAGTGATGGGCAAATGACCAGGTCATTTGTCCATTTTGAGATGACCTCTGAATGACCTTTGAATGACCTAGTCATTAGGGTCATTTGTCATTTGAGTCATTTAAAATTATAATTTAGGCCAGGTTTATGATTCTGACTAGAATTATAAATTTATAGTATCACATGAAAATTTTTATCCATAAAATATTGAAATTGTATTGGTCAGAATTATGACGTAATTTTTAAATGACTAGGTCATTTGTCATTTAACGTTGAAATGACCCAAATGACACGTGACCAGTCATTTGGGTCATTTGAGGTCATTTGGGTCACTGGCCAACACTGCTCTAAAGCGTATTTCTATAAAAATAAAAAATACAAAATTACAAAAAAAAAAAAAAAAGAAAAAAAAAACGATTTTCGGGCGTGAGTGAGTCTCATTAAATTTCTTACAGAAGGGTGGATTAGCATTAACCTGCATTAACTCATTAAAATTTTTTCACCCCACGTAACTTTGGCCGGCATTATGAGATTTGGCCAGAATTAAGAAATTAAAATTTTCAAACGTGAATTATTACATAAATTAAATCAACAGTTAAATAATAATTTGATTTGAAACTCGGAAAACCATTTGATTATTTATTCGCTTGTTCTAAAATTAATTTTTACTGCCCTCCTTAGAAGGGAATATTAATTAAAATATATTAATATTGATATTATTTTGTAGTATTATGTTCCGGTCAGTTACTTGACCAATTAAATTCAGTGATTTTATTAAGTATAACTTTTTGACCTCAATAGTCAATTCTATATCTTTCCTGTACAAATTTGTCCAAATTTTTAATACTTTTTATTTTTTAATTAAAAATTTAATGTAAGATATTTTATTTTTTAAATAAAAATTAAATTTTAAATTTATCTAAATACAATATCTGGATAAATAATAATTCCACAAAATTTTAATAAGAGCATTATAATTTTACATTATGTATGGTCTAATGAGAATGCATAATACATACGGAAATATATAAGCATGTAATGAAAAGGCATCACTTTAATACTATATAATTAAAATGCGGTAAGGATCCCTTATCCTATACCAATTCGCATGGACTGATGAAGATTAAGGTTTTACTTTTGCTTTAAAAGAAGAAATCAATAAATTATATGATTTTGTAGCTTTTTTGAATCAATTGGCAATATTTATTCATTTATATTTTTCTATGACAATTTTAGATGTTAAATTTTTAGATATTATTTCAACCTGAATGTGTTTAGGTATGAATTTAGGGATGGGCAAAATTTTATTATGCGCATCATGCGCATCACGCTCATGATACAAACAGTACTGCTATAAAAAATACGATTTTTTTCTTTATAAAATTTGTATAAAAAAATTTGTTAATATTTATTACTTATTCATCAAATACTCATCTTTATAATCACTTTCTTCGTTTTCGCCTGAACTTTGAAATTCACCATCTACATTTTTCCCATCTAACGTAAAATTTTTATCAATTCGTTTGTAAACCCTTTCCATTCTGGCATTTCTCGTGGCATTTGTAATCTATAGTCGCTATAAATATACATTTCACAATTATAAAATCAACGAATGTAGCGATGGTAATCATAATTTTACAAACAAAACTTACATAAAAATTTATATTTTTTCAAAGCCGTTTAGCATATATAACAGATGTCAATATAATTTATTATAAAATAGTATATACCGTATATAAATATTGTACATTAGCTTAACGTGCAAGTGGCTTAACAGTAGCTAGTTTATATCAAATCGATGGAGATGAGTTGTTGGATTTTTTTATTGTTTATTGGTTTTTTTTTTGTCTTTAACTGTTAATACTAATTTTACCTTTCAGTTGCGTGAGATTTCAGTTGAAGGAATGAGAAAAGTTTAAAAAAGTATAATAAAGTGTATATGCGATAATTGAACATGTATCACGTGATTTTATATCAATAGGAACCGTTATTAATTTTTTTTAATTATAGTATAATGTTCCCCTTGTTATAGTTGTGTCACCAGGGGCGCTATGTCAACGGCAATTCAGTATAAAAATCCGCGGCTATCCAATTATAACAAGAGGAATTTTACAATTAAATTTATTGTCGTATTGTATAATTAGAGCGAAATTATGAAAATTCGTTAAATATTAAAAATCTTATTAGAAGGACATTCGTTTGATATTTACTGAATTACTGTACATTCGTTATAAAAGATGACATTGTTACTCTGGTCAGTTCGTCGATCAGGTAACTATGACTTGGAGACAGGGATGCAATAGATATGTCTCAAGTCCAATCAACAAGACACACTATTCACAAAGGGACAGTTCATTTATAAGGTAAAAGAGTTTATTTATTAATTATATGAACTTGTTATTATAACTTTGTTATTACACTCTCTGATATTTTTCAACTAAAAAGAAATTTCAGGATATTTATACAAAATAAAATATATTTAAAAATATAACAAATAAATCTAATATATCAAATAAAACTAATAAATCAAATAAAATAAATAAATCAATTAAATCAAATAAATCAGATAAATCAAATAAAACTGATATATCAAAATATCAAAAATAACAGGCTATGATGGCTTTGGCTTAGGCGGCTCTATATACTTTGCCACAATGTCACATGATTACTACGCCAACAACATACATGCATGTTGCAACAAATAGTAAAATTCAATATATATATAACAATAAAATATTAAAAAATTAATACAATATTTGACCTTAATTTAGCAAGGTCGAATATAAGTCATTACTAAGTAAGGCCGAATTTTTGACAAGTATATTTTAATATTATGTTTTTATTTATACAGATTTCGTTGTGTTCACTAATATAAATAAATGATAAACGATAATGATTTTTGTAATTGTTCCAATGACCAAAATGTTTTTAATGACCAAATAACTAGTATATTTTATTCATTGTTTATGACAAAAAAAAGTTTAAAAATGTTTTTTATAATTGATTAAATACTCTATAATTTCAGTAATCATGATAATATAAACAAATATGTCATATTATTATATTGTAATTTAAACTTCACGCATTTCTTCTAATATTTTTCGTAATGTAATTTCATCAACAGGATCATGTTTAGTATGACGAATACCGAGTTGATCTAATAAATTTTGCTTCATTTCTGGTAATCCATCAGTATTCCATTCACTATTATCCATCATTTCTTTAATTTTTTTTCGAGTTTTATCAGCATCAGCATAATAGTATCTTATAAATAAGTTTATATATATAAGAAAAAATATTTTGATGATTTAGATGATTTAAAAATCAAGTAAATAAAATTTACATACATTTCATCGGGAAACCATGTTGGCCAACGCCTCTGATGTGGCAATAAGTAAAATAACTCAATTTCAGCTAGAATCTATAAGAAAATTAAAAAACTTAATTATACTTTCATAATAATGATTACTGGATAACAATAATATAATACCTCTGCCTTTAGCATCAAATATGAGACTCTATCATTATCTTTGTCAATTGCCATATTGAGTAGTCCAATGAATAGATTCATAAGATAAACAACAATCAAGAGTGAAAATAAAACAAATAATATTGAAAGTGACGGATTTTTAATATATGGCCAGTTGGATAACGCACTTGAATCACCTATAATAAAAATATTATTTGTTAAATATTTGTTTATAAATATTGGAAAGACTTTTTTTCATACCTGTTAAGAATAAATACATTCCAAAGAGAGCAGTTCTAAAATCTACAAACATATTAGTATTCCCATCTGGATTTTGAACAAAAAATGAATCCATGGTCCCATTATTAAATACTTGATTATAAGTATTAACTATATTCCAAGGATTATTAGGATCAGTATTATTTGTATATTGATCAAGTGAAAAATCGGATCTTGGTAACAATAAAATATAAAATGCATGTGCAAAACTTATTATAATAATAAATAAGACTACTAAAAAAGAGATGATTTGTTTTCCAACACTAATAATTATTGCAAAATATATACCAAAAGATTCAAATGCCCTAAAAAATAACAAAAATTTTATATCTAAAAATAGGCATGTAAAAGAAAGTAATTGAACATTCATATCTCTTGTTTGAAGCCAATAAATAGAAGTGACAATTGGAAGTGAAAATGCAATTATATCTATAATGTTTAAATAATAATAATAATAGTTAATTAATTAGTTCATATTACTAAAAAGTTATTAATTAATAGACATTTTGTTTACCAAATATATTCCAAAAATCTTGAATCCATTTATTAAAATCATAAATCATTTGACGAACTTCATAACTAAGATGAATAAATCCAAGTATAATTGAGGCAATTAAAAGTTGTCTTTGAACATCTTCACTGATATATTGTTTAGGAATTGTTGCAGAAGTGGTAAAGCATCCAAGTAAAATCATAAATCCAATCCAAATCATTGCATAATAATATTTTCCATAAGCATTCCACTTAAAATTAATCAGTGCTTCTCCATCCCACGTCTTATAAATATCTCTACTCATCATTTTAACAAATAGACTAGGTTGAGGCTTAATTAATTCCAAATACCAATTATAATTTTTTGGATAGTTAACAAATTTAATATATGGAATCATAAAAACTATTGTTGGGATTGTTATAGTAGTTGTTTTAAAATGTTTATAAATATAAATCACTAATAGAATAATAGGAGGAATATAAAAAAAGGGTAAAATTACTATAATAATTAGTATGAAAAATATTATAAAATAATTATTCCAAAAATATTTTGTATTAATAATGCATCCGTATTTTAATTTTGATTTTGATAAGGCAATTTTAGAGAAATTGATTAATTTAGGATATTGCAAAGAACAAAGATGTAAATTATTATTTTGATGTTCTATACTATAAAAATGAAAATCTATAATCATTGTTGTCTCTAATGAATATCTTGAAATAAACTCAGGATAATATTCATTTAATAATGGCATTATAAAAACAATAATGCTTAAAAACATTCTATTATTATCTGGATCTTCCCTAAAATATTTAATACATTTTTTATAGATTCCGTCTATTAATTCTAACTTACGTTCTTCAATTACAATTTTCAATATCTCAACACCATACTTCAAAAGAAACTCCTCATCAGTATAGTCAATACACCTTTTATAAATATCACATATCAATAATATTGATGGTTTTATTATAGGAATTTTACTCTGAAACCAGTATTTCCTATTTTTCTTGGGTTCTTCAATTACAAATTTGTATAGTTCAACAACATATTTCAAAAGCATTTCCTTATCATCATAGTCAATACATAATTTACAGACAGAGTTTAAATCTGTATCACTACTAGTACTATTTTCAATTGTGGTTAACAATAAATCAACGGCACATTTCAACCAATATTCCTTACTTTCAGTCAATAAATCATATCTAACAGTTGGTGAGGGTAAAGTGGATTTTGAAAATACATTTTCATATTCTTGTAATTTTTCAATTCTTTTTTCTTTAAAATTTAAATCCATTGCATAGTAATAAATTAAAGAAAGAGATTTAATGTTATCATTAAAATGATAAATTAAAAGAGCTTGAGTTGTCAGTATAATGATATCATTATCATATAACTTAATTCCACAAAGGTAGATCTTGTCAGAAAATCCAATACTTTTAGGTGTTTTGCAAATTAATTTCCAATCACTATTGTCGTTAAATTTTTTAAAAACTTGAAGTTCAATTTCATGAGTATTTTCTATAATTTTAATTTTCAATTTAATTAAATTTTGAGTTAATTCTCGTTCTGTATCTTCTCGTGTATAATCAGATATAACCTCTTGAAACAATGCACGTATAGTATCCACATATGGATCAACTAGATTAATATTTAAATGTTTATATCCATATTTTTCCTTATTAATTTTAAAATCATTATCAAAATACCAATCTTCGCTATCTTCACCTTTACAGTCTTCAATAATTTTATCAAAATTTTTGAGTGTAAAATTCATTTTTTTTATCTCATCTTCAAGATTAATCTTCCATATGTGTCCATTCAAGGCCCCAAATGCGTATTTGGTTGTAGTACACAAATAATCCGGATGTGTTGGTAAACTTTTAGTTTGATATTCTTTTGATAATTTTCCATTCTCTTTTAAACGGTTTAAACATTCGTTCCAATAATGTATCATGAAATTCTTAATTACACTTTCATGAAGTAATGAATGTACTAGACCAATACGACACGTAAAATCGTTTAGCTGAATATCTAAGCAAAAAAAAAAATGATAATAGTTTAGTGAACTTAATAGTGTTGCATAACTTTTAACTGGAAATCATTACCATTCAAAGAAAGAGGAGCTTCTAATTCAATCGAATAAATAATAATTTTATCTTTAAATTTTAGAAAAATATACTCTTGATAACTGGATATTGCGATAGCCTTTATAAACATTGAGTTAAATTGTAAAATAGAAAATAACAATTAATTTATAGGTATAAATAAAACTTTTAAACATATTTAAACAATATATTTATTACCCTATTGAAGTATTTATTATTATTATCATATTTATCATATTCTACCTCCTTACTGGCAAAAATTTTTGTACTTTTTTCAGTTAGAAGATCCCATACATAAATGGAATTATTTAAATAAAAAAAAAATTTATCATATTTTGACATGCTTATCAGATCAAAACCTTTCGGTATCTTATACATTCTTGTAACCTTCCATTTGTTATTTTTAATTTGTTTGGAACAAATCAAAATAAATTCATTGTTAGGAAAATATACAAAAAAACCACTTAGAATAAGTTCATTTTTTGAATTAAAGATACCATCATTAGGGGAAAAATGATCTACATCCAGTAGTATTCTTTGACCGCCATCTATATTCATATTATATATTGACACACCCCCTACTAAATATAATAAATTACTGTGATTAGATTGATTGTATTGTGCATGAACTTATAAAAATGATTACTTACCAGTATAAACAATATACGCAAGTTCCTTATTATCAGAAATACATACTTGTCTTACTTTTTCTTCATGATGGCTATTTATTATTTTGAAAGAAAATTCAGGTTCAAGTTGTCCCTCATCTACACCTTCAACATTCCAACCGACGATTGACTCATCATCTTGATAATAAGTAACAAGGTATTTTTCATTTGGTGATACTCTCATTATCGTAATAGATTTACCATTATGTGTTAGTTCATCATTATCGTTATGTGATTCGATAGTATTGACAGTCTTAATTTTATGATCATCATTTTGGTCAATTTCGATTTTTATCGAATTGTCACTTTTTTCACTCATTTGGTTAATTGATTTTCAAAAACAAAGAACTGTCTGTACATATTTATATCAAAAGTGATTGAAATTTAGGCAATGATCATCGATTTAAAAAAAATACTCGATAAACCGTTAGAATGTACATAAATAATCAAATGTAACCGCCAAGAATTGGCGTACTTTAGGAATAATATAAAGTGAAAATTAAAGTTCAAACTGAATGTGACATGTGAAATATTTGAAACAGTATTTTCAGGTACAAGATCTATTTTTTTTTTTTTTTTTTTTTTTTTTTTTTACTAAAAAGGATTTACGTATAATAAAATCATCTGTTTTTAAATAAAGTACCACAAACGCCTAATGTACATTTACGTATCATACAATAAAATTTCATGTTTGTGTATGACATAAAAATTTAGTATTGTCTTTATTAACATACACATAGCCACAAATTTTTTTATTGCCGTATACGCAATTATTGTCATATCCTATAATAGGAAACGGAAACTGTTGTGAAGTCCGAAGCGAAGTTTGTATTTTATTGACATTTACATATCATATGATAAAATTTCATGTAATAAAATGTTTGTGCATGACATAAAAATTTATAATATGCACATAGCCACAAATTTACTGGGTAACGAAAACCGTTGTGAAGTCCGAAGCGAAGTTTGTATTTTATTGACAATCATCCTCAATGTTAAATAGCAATATATTCATTGGGAATTTTGATTAAACCGTTGGAATGTACATGATAGTCAAATGTAACCGCCAAGAGTTGGCGTACTTTAGGAATAAAATAAAGTGAAAATTAAAGTTCAAACTGAATGAAATATTTGAAACAGTATTTTCGGGTGCAGATCTATTTTTTTTTTCTTACTAAAGACAAAAAGGATTTACGTATAATAAAATCATCTGTTTTTTAATAAAGTACCACAAACGCCTAATGTACACATACAATAAAATTTCATGTAATAAAATGTTTGTGTATGACATAAAAATTTAGTATTGTCTTTATTAATAAGCATATGGCCACAAATTTTTTTATTGTCTATAATAGGAAACGGAGACCGTTGTGAGGCCCGAAGCGAAGTTTGTATTTTATTGGCAATGTTAAATAGCAATATATTCATTGGGAATTTTGATAATTCAGATAGTTAACTTTTAAAATATCAATGTTACATTTTTATTTTTATTTTTATTAAACAGCAGATATTAGTAGAATATCAAATTTTTTTCAACCAGATAAGCTTTACTGCCAATTTTTTTCTATAATAGGAAAGAAAAAGTCCTCGTGCCACCCCGGGTGGTAACATGATTTTTGCCACCCCTTATCATGTGATTCAAATTTAAATTATAAAATTACGTCATGCCGATCATTTGTTTAGTGTTTTTTATTACACGATTTTTTTTTTTACGGCTTTTGACTTTGGTAAGTTTTTGATATTACTTATATTGTTTTTATTAATCAGCAGTTCAGCACTTCAGCACTGACTGACTTCTCTTTTTTGTAGGTGCTTTTTTTCTTAACTTTGGGCTTTTGGTAAGTTTTTGTTTAACATTGTGCATGTTTTTTTCGTTAATTAGCGTTAACGCTTTTTAAGCTGTTCTCATTTTTTTGTAGGTAATTCTTTTCGGCTTTTAGTGACCTTAGACTTTGATATTAGAACTTTTAATAAGTGGTAAGTTCAAACACTTTTGAACATCTTGGGTCTTTGGGAGTTTATTTTCGTTAGTAACTAACTTTTTTTTTCTTTTTTCTTTTTGTTTGGTTGGGGTTCTTTTTGTAATTTTATTTCTCTATTTCAATTTTCCACTTCGTCTCTTATCATTTTTCCATTACCATTCGTCCCTTATTGGTTTCTATCATCTTTTTCCTTTCCTATCCTTTTTTTCATTTCTTATTCCCTTTTTTTTGTTTTCTATCATCACCTCTTCTTTTTTTCTTTCCTCATAATATTTTCCTTTTTCTTTCATCATCATTTCCCCTTTTTTTCTTTTCACATCATTTCCTCATCATTTTCTCCTTCCTTTTTTCGTTCTTCATCATTTTTTTCACTTCCTTCTTTTTTTTTCATTTCGCATCATTCTTTTTTTTCATTTCGCAACATCCTTTTTTTCATTCCACATCATCCTTTTTTTTCATTTTATATCATCCTTTTTTTTTTCGTCTCATATCATTCTTTTTTTTCGTTTTGCATCATTCTTTTTTTTCGTTTCATATCTTTTTTTTTTCATTTCACATCAACTCTTTCCTTTTTTTTCGTTTCTCATTATTCTTCCACCTCTCCTTTTTTTTTTTTTGTTCTTCTCTTCCTTATTTTCCATCTTCTTTTGCTTCCCCTTTGATCTCCTTTCGCTTTTACTAATTATTTCTTTTTTATCATTGTAGTTTGTTGTTAGATTACCTATTTATATCATTTATTACTAGATCTGTTAAAAATAAATAATCGTTTAGATTTAAATTCACTTGTAACATATATTTAATAAAATAATTAACTAAAAAAGTACTGAATACAATAACTAAAGTTTCTTTTTAAAATCACATCAGATATAAGTATACTTTTTAATTTTGGTTTAAATTGTAATTTATTAAAGATCATCTTTGCGAAAAAAATTTTTTTTATACGAAAAAAATTAAAGTTAAAAATTAACTGATTAAGATTGGGCAATTAAAATTTATTTTAAATCACGTGACAGGGGTGGCAGAAAAACCGATACCACCCGGGGTGGCACCTAGATAACTTCAATAGGAAAAATTCATTTTTATTTTGGCCAGATTTTCACTAAATTGATGGCCCACATGCACAGTTGCCGTAATACAAAAAAAAATTGCCTTTTTGGTAAAAAAATCTTCAGTTAATCTTAGGCTTGAGCTTAGCTTAAGCTTAAACTTTGCTTTACTTATGCCTAAGCTTAAGCTTAAGCTTGAGCGCATCTTTAGATTAACTTTTTGCAAAACCTCGCTCTTCCTGTGCAAACAAAAATAGTTATTAACTTTATAAATCATAAATTATTTGCACTTTTTTCAATTAGCAAAAAATTGTTACAAGTCAATTAAAAATTAGTATTTTTAAAAATTTCTTCATACTTATAATCAAAATTTATTGTATTTTTTTTTTTTTTTTTTGCAATAAATTAAAAAAAAAAAATTAAAATTTTAAAGATTTAAGAAAAAAATAGGTAAAATCATTTTTTTTATTAAATGATAAAGAAAAAAAAATTGTTTTTTTTTTTCATTTTTTTAATTGCTGAAACGATTAGGATTAGGAACCATTTGGGCCAGATCGTCAAAATCATTATCTGGCATCAGGTGGTCTATTAACCCAAAAAGAATAATGAAAAAAATAATGTACAAAGTGGTTTATAAAACTATTTCTTTCTTTTTTATTTAAGAGAAAAAGAAATAATAAAACAATTAAAACCTTTTGTTTAAAGCTTGGATTAAATATATTTCTCCCAATAAAACTTTTTTGTTTACCAGTAAAAAAAAAAAAAAAAGCATAAAGCTTTTATGCCTAATGATTAATGCATATGCTTATGCTTAGACTTATTTTGACATCAAAAGAGTAAAATTGCAATTTAGGCCTTCCTGTGCCACTTTTATTGCATGTTTAGTTGAGCCATTAAATAATAGATTTTTGTGAATTTTCTAATTTTTTTCAATTTCATTGATTTTATGTAAAATTACAAATGGGCGGACTCACAGCAAAAGGTGGGGCTTGACCAAAAATTTTTTTTTTAAATTTATAAATAATTATATATTAATTTATCTGATTTTTCAGAAAAATTATTTTTTTATTTATAATGTATTAATAAAAAAATATAATAATTTATAATTTATAAATTTTGTGTTTTTCTTTTATTATATTTAATAAATGATCTATTCTTGCTAGAAAAAAACTAATACTTTAAATAAATTCCTTGCAAAATTTTATTCTAGTTCGTAAAAAACTAATTTCAAAAATCTTTAATGATGATAAGGACCCAGAAATATATATATAGGGGTCAGGTGACAAGAAAAAAATTTATTATGATCTGTACGCAAGGGTTTTTTATATGAATGGTACGCAAAATTGACACCTGATATTAAAAATCCTGCAAAAATACGCAAATAAAATTTCAGACTATCAAGAATTTAGCCGAGCTGGCTTACGAGCTAGCTTGAGCTTTTCAAGCTGCACCAGCCAGGGTTCATATAGAAAGAATTCCGCGTAGATCCTTCCTCACCTCAGCAGATCTTTGGAACTAAAAGTTTATAGAATTCTAGATTTACAATTAAGGAATCCTTACGGATATTTATTGTTAATATTATTAATTTATTAAATTTATTTTATATTTATTGTACATAATTTATTTATAAAATATTGGATATCATATTTTATTATTTAGTCTAATACAACTATTAGCAATAAACTGTAAAAACCAATAAAATATTCTCATTTTTTATCGTTTTATGGTCTCCATATCAGCAGTTTGCTTCCAAATAATATTAAACAAATAGGAACAATTAAAAAAAAATCCAAGTTCCTAAGATTCAAGCCGTTCAAAATATGAATTTTCACCTCCGAAGATCTGAAAAATTGGTGATCTAAAAAAAAATAGTAATGAAGTGAAGCTGTTAATAGCAGTTTCATTAAAAGACTATATAAAAAAATTACTAAAAAGGCTTCCTACAAAAATACATTCGTCCTAGCTCATCTAAAGAAAAAAAGAACTGAAGCCAATTTACCGAGATCCAACGCGCCTAAAAATGAAGTAAAAATGAACAGTTAATAAAAATATACAAAAATATATATATATTTATTTACTTTCCAGATTACCACGTCCAGAGAGACTCAAAAAAATCTCCTAAAGAAAAAAAGAACGAAAAGTTAGTAATGTTCGCTAAAATACAGTAGATAATAAAAAAACATATATATATTTTTTACTTGTCAATATATATATATATCAAAATCTCACGTTTTTAAAGATCTAAAGTCGTGTTAAACGTCTAAAAAAAAGGAAAACTGAATCGGTAGTACCATTTTGCTAAAAGAAATATAGTAAAAAAATAATTCCAGATTCTTACTTCACACATCTAGACCCAAAAAAAGTTGCAAGTTCCGAGCTCTGGCCAAAGATTCACGCCCCTATCCGTCTTAAAAAAAAAATTATCAAAATTTCTACGTGTCCAGGCCATCTAAAATTGAAATCTATTTCTAAAAAAAGCTGTTAGTAACAGTTCGTTGAAATAAACTTGCATCCAGGACAGTATCCAGATCAAAATACCACTAAAAATGAAATTTATAGCCACTTGGATGGTCATCATACAGCATAACTGATAATTATTATCATTTTCTCATATTAAGTTTTTTTTTTAATCAGAAATCTACGCGATAAAGGTTCTAGCCACCTAAAAAGAGAATAAAGTCAAAACGTGTTAATAAAATGTTTCGATAAAAGAAATCAATTTAAAAAAATATATATTTCGGATCCCTTACCAAATCACCACGAGTCCAAAGATCTGGCTGCCTGAAAAAAAAAGAAAATCGAAACATTGGTAGAACGTTTTGCTAAAGAAAAATTCAAAATTCAAAATTATCCTTTATTCTACTCGGCCTAAAGAAAAACATAAAATATAAACGTATTAGTAAACATTTCATTGAAAGAATAAATTTAAAAAAAACCTCTTTCCTTATTCCTTACCGAAATTTGTATCAAACGAAAAAGCCGTGAGAAAAGGAAAGTTATGGGAAAAGGAGAGCTGTAGGAAAAGAAAAAGCCAATAGAGAGGAAAGGGACGAAAGGGAAAGGCCTGGCAACTGGAGAGTAAGGTAAAGGGAAAGAGTAGAGGATGGAGGAAATGAGAAAAAAAAAATGGGAATGGCAATATGGAAGAGTTTTGTTGAGTTAAAAAAAAATTAAATTTGCTAATCTTATTTTTGATCGATCTGATTACTGTGCAATAAATATAGTATATACAGTATATGATCGGCCAAATTTAGACCAAATATACGCGAACTGAATTTCTTACATATAAAAATTTTGATGAAAAATACGCAATTTAATCATCTAACTATGAACAAAAAAATCCTGAATTATACGCAAATCAAAACCTTACACCGTCTAACTTCACTATAATGGCGACGCATCAATAGACCCTACCCCTATATGTATATTTCTGGGTCCTGATGATATAGTAAGTAATGATCTTCCAAATTGATTACATAATTAAAATTGCGATTTTCTTAAAATCATATAATTTTCCCAGCCTCACCTTTGCTGTGAGCCCGCCCAAATATTATTAAAAGTAAAATATCAAATGTATCCATTAAAAATTGTAGTTACATATTAATAAATTTTACAAAAAAAAAACAACTGAAACTATCAAAGACATACATTTTATTAAAAAATTATTAAATAGAACTTGTTAGTGAAAAAAAAAATAAACTGTAAAATTATTTTCTTATTAATTGAAGCGTTAAATCATTTTTTTTTTAAATATAATGATTAAAAAAGTGTTTTTTTAAAAAAAATGTAATGATTAAAAAAATCATTTTGTTAAAAAATGTAACAATTAAAAAAAATCATTTTTTTAAAAATGTAATGATTAAAAAAATCAGTTTTTTTAAAAATGTAATGATTAAAAAAATCAGTTTTTTTTTAATTAAATTATGAAAAATATTTTTTCTTACCATTTTTTTCTAAATTAAATACTTAAAAAATGAAAAATATTTTGACATAATCGTTAACAAAAAACAATTCTTTTTATTAATCATAATCATTAACAAAAAAACAATTTTTTTCATTAATCTTTAACAAAAAAAATGGTTTTTTTTAATTGTTTTAACAAAAAAAAAAGATTTTTTTATTAATCATTTTTTTATTTATCGCCATTTTCAAAATGGTGTACGTTATTTATTCATGATTGAATATTCAAATACCAATATTCGTCTGATTTTCATCCATGTTTTGTTCAGTTTTCATCCAGTTTTCGTCTGGTTTTCAGTTTTCTTTTTTTTATTCAGACATAACTGCATACATCATTTTGAAAATGCCGATAATTGCTTTAACAAAAAAAAATGATTTTTTTTTAATCATTTTAACAAAAAAGAATGAACTTTTTTTATTAATCGTTTTAACATGATGTACTATGCATAAACAAATATGCATCAGTATTTGCCATTTCTCCATTAACACATTTGGAGCATGCTTCAATAACCCGTTACTCATATCACCAAAATTCTCATTTTTCATTTGCAATTATTCCAGAACCAAAATACAATTTTTTGGTAATATTAATTGTTTTAAAAAAACTAATTTTTTATTGGTCATCTAATAAAAAAATGAATTTGACCATTTATTTCTATCATTTAATATGAAAATCATTTTTTCTTAAGAACATTAAAATGTTAAAAATGGGGTTGATTTTTTTATTAAAATAATGATTTTTTTATTAATCATTTAATGGAAAAAACAGTTAATTGTTTTAATAAAATGAAAGAAATGTTTTTTTTATTATCGCCATTTTCAAAATGATGTATGCATTGTATCTGAATAAAAAAAAAAGAAAACTGAAAACCGGATGAAAACTGGATGAAAATAGAACAAAACACGGATGAAAACTGAACGAATATTGGTATTCAATTACGAATAAATAGCATACACCATTTTGAAAATGGTGATAATCATTTTAAAATGAAAAAAAAATCATTTTATTTGTATAAAAACTATTAAATAAAATAATAATTTTTTTGTTAAACTTAAAAAATCGTTAAAAATCTTTTTTTTTTTGATTATCTGGTTTAATAAATAAATTGTTATTTTTTTTTTTTTAATTATTCAATTAAAAAACTGTTAAAAAATAAATTATTAATAATCATTAAAAAAAAAATAAATAAAATTTTTTAATTATTTAATAATAAACTGTCAAAATATTTTTGATTAAGCATTAGTTAATTTAAAAACCATAAAAGACAATCATTTTTTCTTGGTCATCCAGTTTGAGATTTAATAGACCATTAAAAAATTAAATTGATTTTTTTTTAATTATCCAGTTTAATAAACAAATGTTAGAAAAAGATAAATTATTTTTTTTTTTTAATTATTTACTTTGATAATTAAAAAAAATGTTTTTAATTAATAATGTAGCAAAAAAGATTATTAAAATGATGTTATACCATTGCAGCGTGTATGCTTATATATTATAGGGGACGAAGTCCTCTAAATAAGCACATATTCTAGTTTTAAATTAATAAAATCTGGCTTAGCAAAAATAATCACAGGTAATTTGAAAGCCACTGTCAAAGCCTTTTAACATTATTATTACAAAATAAGAAATATTACACATTATGTCAGCAAGTTATTTAAGCCACAGAGCTATATTGATAGATATATAAAATAAGCAGCTGTTTTTTCATTTTTCTGCTTTATCCTTTTCAAATTAATAAAAAATGTACTGTATATTTTCAAAATATAATAAATACTGAATTTTCTTAATATTATAAAAATAAAATAAAAAATTGTATCAAAATCTTATCTTAGAATTTCATATTTTTTATATTGCTAACCCTCATGATCGATTGCATCTCCAAGGCTCTCTTTTTGTGGAATTATCTCATTAATAAAAATTATCAATAATTTCAGAAAAATATATAAACCACAAATATTAAGATTAAATAATATGAAATAGAATTGTTAGTTATAACTTTCTCCAGAGCGTTTACTCAAGTATAGTTGTTTATATATGGCAAAATAACATTAGAAATAAAGCTAAAGTAGACATCAACTAATTTTAGTCTAGTATATAAGATCTTGTTGAAGCATAAATTACGGAACACAACTACGAGAATTACAAACATAACTTAAAGATGCACAACAAGAAATTAATACTCTAAAAATAAGATCATCAGTCATTGGAAAAAATCTCAAGTTCAGTCAAAGAAAATTCAAAAGAGATTATTTCATTCAATTATCACTATAGATATATCTTGAGTTAAACAAGAAAGAAAAGTTATTTTAAACTTATTGAAAAGGTAATAATAAAATTGTGAGAACTATTGAAATTATTTTCAAAAATAGACAAGTAGTATAAATTTAATATTCAATACAACCAATTCTTAAATGATAAAGCAATTTATTTGAATAATAAAAAATAATAATTTAAATAAACCGTTTTGAGCAATTAATTATTAATTAGTGATTAATGAGTTTACATTTGATCTTACAAAATTCAAGTAAAGTTATTAGTAAAGATTTTGTGACATTTAATCAATTGCCCTTTTATAAGCTATCATGAAAGAGAATTTAATGCATTTGAAAATGCATGGGATTCCTTCACCATGCAAAATCCCTTTATACAATAAAAAGTTCAGTTATTTGCTATATGTCGAACAACCCGGACATGTTAGTAACGCAATGTCTGAAATGACTATTATTTTCATAAATGAACATATGAAGACTTTATGAAAGAGTTCCAATGCAAAATGGAATCAACAAACAAAACTTTATATATCACCAACTCTAATAACGCCATAGTCTATCTAATCTAATAGATAACATAATATATCTGATGTATTATTAGCAGCATATTTGATAATAGCTGTATAATATTTTGAATGATAGGTATTAACAGATAGTCAAATTTTAAGATAACTACAAAAGGGATTCAGGCATTTTAGATCTGAGAATCAAAATCCTCAAAAATTGTATATTGATAGTAATAAGATTACTGTTCTCACATATAGATGTATAGTTTACTAGCTACATTATACTGCATAAGTGTATTGGAATAGATTTTCCTTAACCTAATATATTAATAATGCTAGAATGTGAAGTTCCAACTAATCCTATTAAGTTATTAGTGCTTGGTATTTAATGGTTAACCAATGAAAATATTTTATATTTCCAGTATTATTCTATAAAATTTTCTCATCAAATTAGATTAACTTACTAGTTTATGGAATTATTAAGAAATCGGCACTCAAAAAAAATTATACCAACTGACATAAATGTTATTCTAGAAGTATTCACATCTTTGTTTGAAACATCCAAAAAAATCTTATTCAACTATTATAAACAGTTTTTTTATTGGTAAATTATTTTGAAATTTGTTGCAAGTTATTTATAGAGAAAACTTCACATATGTCTTTATATTGTTGATTGATAACCAGAATTACTACTGTCATTAAGAACAAATCAATTATAATTCTTTTAATAGAGTTTATATTGTGAAACTCATTTATCAAGACTTATTTGAAAGTAACTTTTCTGAGGATTTAGCTTAGTTAATTGAATTTATAACGAATCACTAAACTTGCTTTTTTGCTACTAGAATATGTAAGTGGCAGGTTTTTTACCTTTGCAGTTATTTTCTAGAATTTTTTCTACATAATAGGTATATTTTAAGTCTGGCCTGGATGATAAAATCAGAGCAATCGTGCTGCGCCTCAAATGAAGGATATAAGCGACGGACAAGAATTAAAATAACAATATACAATTAATAATGATAGTCATGAACTGATCCAAAAAAAATTAGTATTAAACATCCAAAATTTTATTGAAGAGATTCAACAAATATCCATGACAAATGTGCCGAAAATAAAAATTTCAAGCAACAGAAAAAATAGCATTGAATGAAAAGCAATTATTATTTTAATGACTTATCCCTTAAAGGTAAACAAAATTGCAGGCAAATTTACCTGCAATTTCAGTATTGTTTAACCGTATATATATGTAAAATTGTATTAATAAACCTATGATTTTTTTTTATTTTTTACATAGAAAACAGTATGAAATTTATCTTAAATATATTACTTTCTCTTATAAAAATACTTTTTGCATACTTGTCATAAACGTATATTTTTGGTACCAGTAAAAATAGATAAAATTTATGTGATTTTTTTGATTCAATTGCAACGTGTTTCTTATGTAATTATACCAGAATCTTAGTATTTTTGTAGTAAGTGTATTTTGACCTGCTCTACAACTTTACTTATTAATAAAAAGAAGGTTTAGAAGGCCGTTTTTGACTTTACTTATAGGCAAGTAATTTCTGATGCCATATTTTTATAAAAAAAATTGCAGGCAAATTTACCTGCAATTTCAATATTGTTTAACTCGATATATATGCGAAATTGTAATAATAAACCTATAATTTTTTTTATTTTTTATATAGGAAACAGTATGAAATTTATTTTAAATATATTCCCTTTCTTATAAAATTACTTTTTGCATTGCTGTCTTAAATGTATATTTTTGATATCAGTAAAATTTGAGTTTTTTTTTTAATTTAATCGCAATGTGTTTCTTATGTATTTATACCAGAATCTCAGTATTTTTGTGGTAAATGTATTTTGACCTGCTCTACAACTTTACTTATTAATAAAAAGAAGGTTTAAAAGGCCATTTTTGACTTTACTTATAAGTAAATATTTTCTGATGCTATAAAAAAAATTGCAGGCAAATTTACCTGCAATTTCAATATTGTTTAACTCGATATATATGCAAAATTGTATTAATAAACCTATGGTTTTTTTTATTTTTTATATAGGAAACAGTATGAAATTTATTTTAAATGTATTCCTTTCTTATAAAATTACTTTTTGCATTGCTGTCTTAGATGTATATTTTTGATATTAGTAAAATTTGAGTTTTTTTTTTAATTCAATCACAATGTGTTTCTTATGTATTTATACCAGAATCTCAGTATTTTTGTAGTAAATGTATTTTGACCTGCTCTACAACATTACTTATTAATAAAAAGAAGGTTTAGAAGGCCATTTTTGACTTTACTTATAAGTAAATATTTTCTGATGCTATAAAAAAAATTGCAGGCAAATTTACCTGCAATTTCAATATTGTTTAACTCTATATATATGCAAAATTGTATTAATAAACCTATGGTTTTTTTT
This sequence comes from Rhizophagus clarus, assembly GCA_015698045.1. Taxonomy (NCBI): domain Eukaryota; kingdom Fungi; phylum Glomeromycota; class Glomeromycetes; order Glomerales; family Glomeraceae; genus Rhizophagus; species Rhizophagus clarus. The sequence continues at coordinate 895,893 of BLAL01000013.1, read as the reverse complement.
ATTTTTTATATAGGAAACAGTATGAAATTTATTTTAAATATATTCCTATTATTATAAAATTGCTTTTTGCATTGCTGCCTTAAATGTATATTTTTGATATCAGTAAAATTTGTTTTTTTTTAATTCAATTGCAATATGTTTTTTATGTATTTATACCAGAATCTCAGTATTTTTGTAGTAAATGTATTTTGACCTGCTCTACAACTTTACTTATTAATAAAAAGAGAGTTTAGAAGGCTATTTTTGACTTTACTTATAGGTAAATGTTTGCCAATGATATATTTTTATATAAAAATTGCAAGCAAATTTATCTACCTTATTTACGAAAAATTTTATTAATAAACTTATGTTTTTTTATTTTTACATAAAAAATGGTATTGAATTTATTACAAATATTTTTTATAAAAATTATCTTTTTAATAATTGTCTTAGATGTATATTTTTAATATCAAATTTTGTGATTTTTAAATTCAATTGTAATAATTGTAATGCATTTTTTATTTAATTATACTAGTATCAATATTATTCACAGTAAGTGTAATTTATAACTTTACCTAATAAATGAAAGAGAGTTTAGATAGTTGATTTTAATTCCATTTGTAAGCAAATAATGTCAATGCTATGTGTTTTATTTGTACTGTTCAACTTCAGTTATAATTAAATATTGAAAAATTTACTAATAAACTTATATAATTATACATATAAGAGTATAAATCTTATTATTTTATATGGATTCATTAATTAAAATATCTGGATCGGCCCAATTCACCAAATTAGATCTTAATTTGTAATCCAGACCGGATATTTGAAATTTTAATCCAGACTGAACTAATCCGAATTTTTAATCCAGATTTTCAGATTAGGACAAAACCAGTTAGGGCTTTGGAAATTAATATGATTTATCAAAATAAATGATTTTTTTAGTTTGTATGATAAACTAAAACAGGTTAATGGGCTAATATGTATATCACAAGAAATAATCTTTTTTAGCTTATCATTATACACAAACAGTTTATCAATAAGAAGATTAGCAAATTTAGTAAATTTAACCGAAATCTGTATATTTTAGTTTATTTAGCGGAAATAAATAATCCCTTTTGGCTTATCAATCAAATAAATTCGTTTTTGGTTTATCTAATTTTAAATATTTTTTTTTTTTTTTTTTTTTTTTAAAAAAATGGCAAGGAATCGCTACATACCCAATTTTTTTTTTAAACAGATGCTACATACCCTTTTTTTTTTTAAACCGATGCTACATACCCTTTTTTTAAACAGCAAGAAATCACTATATACCTAATTTTTTTTTTTTTAAACGGCAAGAAATTGTTACATATCTAAATTTTTTTTTAAATGGCAAGGAATCGCTACATGCCCTTTTTTTAATTTTATTATTTCTTAATTATTTACTATTTTAAATAAATGAACTAATAAGATGGATATAAATGATATAATTGAAGAAGAGTTTGATGAAACCCCTGATAATGATGATTATTATCTTTCACTTTTTAGAAACCCTCTCAATGTTTTTTCAAATGACGAAATTGTTGAATTGTCTTTAAGTCAAGGTGATGTTAATTTTGAATTATTAACAGAAGAAATTTTTGAAAGTCATAAAAGTTCTGAGTCTGAAAGTACTATAAGCTCTAGCAGTTCTGAAAGTAGCTCTGAAAGTGATTCGAATGATAGTGAAGAAGAATTTCAAAATAATAAAACAGGAGAAATAGAAAGAGGAAAGGACAGAAGTCAAAATAGAGGTAGAGGTAGGGCTACTAGAGGAAGGGGTAGGGGTAGGGGGAGATAGTATAGATAGAGAAAATGAAGGATCAAGTAAAAGTGGAAGCGGAGTAAAAGTAAGAGGAGGAAGGGGAAAGGAAAAGGGAAAAGGAAAAGAGAGAGAAAAGAAAGAGGAAGAGAGAGAAAAAGAGGAAGAAGGAGAAAAAGAGGAAGAAGAAGAAAAAGAGGAAGAGAAAGTGGGAGGGAGAGGAAGAGGAAGAGGAAGAGGAAGAGGAAGGGGGAAGGAGAGAGGGAGAGAAAGAGGAAGGGGAAGGGGGGGAGGAGAAGGAAATAAAAAACAAGAACAAGAAGAACAAGAAGAAGAGCAAGAGAAAGAACAAGAGAACAAAGAAAATGATTTACCAAAACCACCACAATTTAATATATTTAAACACCTAAATCCTTTACATAAAGCTCATCTTAACCTTCCTTCAACAATGCAAGAACTTAGTTATTGTGACCCATATTCAATATTTTCATTATTTTAAATATTATAGTTGAAAATACAAATGAGTATGCAAAATCTAAATTTGCAGAAAAAAAAAGATCATGGGACGATTTAACTCTTTCTGAGCTTAAAATTTTTCTAGCAATTATAATATATATGGGTCTTTTTAAAATGCCTTCAATGAAGGATTACTGGAATAATAAACAACAATTCCCGATACACAACATAACAAGATATATGACATGTTTACGTTTTGAACAAATTAAAAGATTTCTACACATCTCTTCTATAAATTCTCAATCACAATCCAATGTATCTGCTTCATTATTTCCAAAATTAGAGCCATTAGCCTCATATATACAAAACGCTTCAAAAAAATATTATATACCATCTTCTAATGTATCTGTCGACGAGATGATAGCAAGATTTTTGGGACGTAGTTATCATACCTTTCGTATAAAAAATAAACCCAATCCTGAGGGATTTAAAATCCTATCATTATGTGATGCAGGATATACTTATGCATTCATATTTTTATCTCGAAAATTTGACAATCCTGAAGTTCAATCAATTCCTAATCTCAATAAGACAAGCTGTGAAGTTTATCACTTGGTGAAGCAACTTCCTCCTAAGAAATCTTTTAATATTTACATGGATAACTTTTTTTCCAACATTAATCTGTTCAGCTTTTTAAGAAGTAAAAACTTTGGTGCTTGTGATACTGCCCGAGTAAATTCTTCAAAATATCCAAAAATTTTAAAAATAAATAATAAATTAGATTGGGATACGCTATCTGGTGTTGTAGTAGATGATGTTTTAGCTGTTTTGTGGATCGACAACGGCCCAGTAACAATGTTATCAACATTGCATGAGATTAATAATGGGTTAAAAAATAGAATAAATCGTGAAAGACGTTGTCCACGAATAAATAAAACAAATTCCAGTACAATAAAAAAAGTTTTTGGTGATCAGCCAAAAAAGATTTTACCAATTCCGAAAATTACAGATGATTACAACCATTATATGGGTGGGGTGGATATAGCCGATCAATTAAGATCTAACTATATCATACAATTCCCTGTTAGACGAACATGGTATCCACTATTTTTTTGGATATTAGACACCTCAATTGTAAATAGTTATCTAATTTATAAAATAAAGCATGAAAAAAAAGTAAGTCATAAGGAATTTAGAATAAAAATTTTATGGAGTTTAATTAAAACTGCACTTGAGCCACAACCAACAAAAGAAACACGTGGCTCAAAAGGAAAGCAAAAAACTCTTACTAAAAAACAAAGTTATGTAACTAAAAATTTTAATTTACCACCAGGAAGATTAATTGAAGCGAAACATCTTCCAATATACAACAAAAGACATCTATCATGTGAATATTGCAAGATTATAAATAAATTACAATCACAGTCAGCAAAAAAGAGCCCTTATCAATCACATTATAGCTGTAGTTTTTGCAAAGTACGATTATGTATTAATCATAATAGAAATTGTTTCCTATTATTTCATACTGTAAAAGATATTGAATTAGAAAACATGATAAATGTAGCTTAATATTTTTTTTATTTAAATAAATAAACATTATTAAATTTTTTTTTTCGATTTTAAAAATATAATAATATTAAAATCATTTTTTTATTAATTAGAAAAGCTTAAATCAACTGGATAATTTGTATATTGTCAAATTAATGAGTTTTTTTATTAAAAAAACATTAAATAAATATTTTTATAAAGTTGTATTAAAAAACATTTATTAAAATGAATTAAGAAAACTATTATTAAAATGAATTAAAAAAAATTTAATAAAATGAATTAAAAAAAAAAAATTATTAAAATGAATGAATTTAAAAACATTAAATAAGCGTTTTTTTACTAACATGAATTAAAAATGCTTTTTTTGTAAAAAAGATTAGCTTTAACATTTTTTATTAAATAATCAAAAAGCTTTGCAAAATGACTTTTATTAAAAAATGTACCAAAATCTTTTTTGATGGAAATTTTAATAAAAAAAATGCTTCTACAACAATTTTTTTATTAAAATTATTAGTTTATTTATAATAAAACTTCAGTTATCTGATTACCACTAATTTTTTCTTTCTAATTCTAAATTGTTATCCATTTGGATAATTTAAAACTTTGTTAATTTATGTAATAGTTAATTGAATAATGGTGTACTGAAAAATAATCAGCCGAAACGTGATCCGGACCTGGCTCAGGCATAAATCGTCATGGAATTCCAGGGGATTTACTGCGATTAAACCGGGTCCAGATGATCGGCAACCAGGAATGTGGCTCCATTTTTCGGCTAACTACACCATTATGTTAATAGAGCCAAAAGAATATTCTTTTCGTTATGTTTAAATACAATTATTTTTAAAATATTACATAAAAATAACTGAAAGTTTAATTGAAATTCATTTCTCATATTTGAAATTTTAATATTTATACAAAACTGCTTTATAACTTTATTTAGTGAATAAAAAAGGTTTAGATATTCACAAAAAAATTGCCGGCAAATTTACCTGCAATTTTAATATTGTTTAATTTTATAAATATGTAAAATTTTATTAATAAACTTATTTTTTTTTATTTGTAGATAGAAATAGTAAATAATTTACTGTAAATATGTTAATTTTATAAAATTATTTTATGATAATTATTTAAATACATATTCTTTATATTTAAAATTAAATAAATTTTATGCAATTTTCAAAATTGTAGCTTATTCCTAGTGTATTTAATCCGAAATCTTAACATTTATGCAATATGTGTAATTTAACCTACTCTACAATTTTACTTAATAAATAAAAAAAGGCTTATGTAGTCGGTTTTGACCTTATTTATAAGCAAATATTTGCTAATATATAAAAAGAATTGCAGGCAAATTTACCTGCAATTTTAATATTGTTTAATCTTATAAATATATAAAATTTCATTAATAAACTTATAATATTTTTTATTTATAGATAGGAAACAGTATATAATTTACTGTAAATATATATTTTTTATTTTATAAAATTATTTTTATTATAATTATTTTAAACGTATACTCTTCATATTTTAAAATTAAATAAATTTTATACAGTTTTTAAAACTTAATTGTAGCTTATCCCTAGTGTATTTAATCTGAAATAATAATATTTATGCAATAAGTGTAATTTGACCTGCTCTACGATTTAATAAATAAATAAAAGAAAGTTTAGATAGCCAATTTTAATTTTACTTATAGGCATATTTTTGTTAATATTTCTAAAAAAATTGCGGATAAAATATGTTATTTTCCATGAAATTAATACTAATTAACCCCCTATTATTTTTTATTTTTACTTACAAAATATCATAAATTTTATTGTGAAATATTTATTTTTTGAAAAAACGTATTTTTATTATTCTAAAATTTCATAATATACATAAATTCTTAGATAAAAACTAGTATTAAAATTTATGTATTCAATGTATCGCTCTAAAAATTGCATATTATGTGTAACTTTATCCGTTCTACAAGTTTACTTAATATTGTAAAATAGATTTAAAAAGTCAATTTTAACTTTTATATATGATGATTTATAATTATTTAAATGCCGATCTTTGACAAATTTGATCAGAACACATGTCAATCATTAAAAATTAAATAATTAACGGATAAAAAAAATTATAATAATTAATAAATTTTGATTTTAGCTTTTAAAAAATGATAATTTTGTGCCACCTTAAATATAAGTAAGTTAATTTTTTTTTAATAATAAAAAATATTTTTCAAAATTGCAGGTAAATTTGCTGCAAAACAGTGCAAGAGATACATATATTTTCTGCCATTATTCATTTAAAAGAATGAATAGAACTTAGGAATATTATTCAAACTGTGTTTATAAACAACTAGTTGAAATAATAACACTAATTATGGACGATGTCTTCAATTCATTTGTTTTAAACATGGTTATTTAAATTTACATGTTGTTAATAGATCTTTTAATCATGGTATTCTTAAAATTATTTTTAGAAATCCTTTTAAATACTTCAAAGATAAAAGATTATTAATTAGCCTATATATTTATTACATTGATGCCTTTAATAATGCAATCTTTCTTATCACTCATTTTGTCGACTTGCAACTACTTACTTGAACTTATCTAATTGAGAAAAAAATTGACAGAGTGAGATTCAAAAAATTTGCAAAGAATACTAAAAATTATAGAAATTTTTTGAAAGAATTTGATTATTATGAATTTATTTGCTCATTTTGTAAATTATGCATGGCTTCAAATAGTAACTTTTCCAATATTAATCGATTTAATTTATATCTGGACAATCTGGAAACAAGTTTACAGCATATTTTAAAATATAACGTATTAGTTGAAAGAGTAGAATTATCAACCTTAAATTTTTATTTGTTATCAAAGTTCGAAGAAAACGTAAGATTATTTTGGATGTTTAGATCAGTAAACCCCCTTAGAATCTTTGAAAATAGTGAAATGGAAATTTTGCTAAATACATGTCAAACGAGTTAATATTAAAGTTGATATTGTGGATCGTGATGTTATATCAATATTAATGAAACTTGATCAAGTAGAAAAAGTATAGTTTTTAGTTGGTATTCTGTAATTTATGTATTTATTTACTAATTTAGTTCATTATTCTTTAGATTGAAGTTGAATTTCTAGACCATAACTATAAATTAGAAGAATTTGTTATTTATACAAAAGCTTTGATTAATAATTATAGCGAATTAAAGTTCTTTTTAAGAATTGGAATTGGAATAATACAACAATACCTATTTTTAGTTTATTTAACAATGATAAACTTGAAAAAATCGAATTGATTAATAATAAGATACAGTATCTAATGACAAATTTTGGAGTATCTCTAATCTAAATATTATAAATCTCAAAAATTGTTCTATTGACAATTGAGTCATGACAAAGGTTACAGAGGAATTTCATAATAAATTGATCATAAATCGCAAAGAAAGTTATTCAGCAAATTATTCAACTAGAAATTAACTGATTTTCTGAATAATATAACTTTTTAGAACAATAGCAATAATAATTATCAAAATAAATTTTATCATCATAATCAAATCATCGCATATATACTGCTCCCACTCCATAGAAATAAAAATTTAAAATCACTTATTTTTCTAATATATTAATAATATTCTTATTGAGTTCATCATGTTGTAATGTTAAACTTATAAAATAACGAAAATAACTATATTTTTGACAAACGGACAATTTAGTAAAACCATAGAAATTTTAGCGAAATTAAATATTCTCCATAAATAATAGACCTAATATCATTTATTCATTTCCATTAGAGGACTCTTGGCACAGTAATAATTAATTGTATCTTAAATATTAAAAATTATATTTTTCGATTGGTAAAATAAATTTTCTGATTTTGTAAATTATCGTATCGTATTTTAAATTTGTAATTTATGAATCAATTATTTCATTAAGCTAATTGAAAGGATATTATAAAAACAAGTAGATAAAATTATCTATATGTTATGGGCTTTCTTAATAAGTTTATAATATTGACATTTAATAATTTTTTTTGTACGCTTATTCTCACATAAATAGAAACATTAATTATAATTTTACTGTTTGAAAAATGATCAATTTAAAAATCATTTGATTAACATTTGTGCATTTTCTTAATGGTCACTTAGACCTTCATGAATTGAAATATCACCTACATAGTTTGGAAAATGTTAAAATAGTCTGAAAATACAAGCGATAATGGTTTCATTCATAAACGATGATAATCATAAAGTTAGACTTATAATTTTATTATTATAACATTTAATCACTATTAATTTATTTATTTCATGAAGTTATCAATATTTTATTGCAATTTTTGCCATTTAATTAATAAAATAAAGTATTATTTTGAAATGTTAAACATTATGTCTTCTAAAAAACATTTTACAAAGTTTACTATCCCTGAAAAACCTTCGTAATAAAATTAGAAAATGATTTCCAAGTATGTATATAATGATTTTCATTATATATAAACGCATTGGTCTGACTACGTTCTGCTTCATCTTTCATCTTTTTCAGAGTTGAGCCGTTAATTTTTAGACTATATAATTGTTGTTCAAATTCAGCGATATCTTTCGGTGAAATAGGATGCATAGAAGAATCATTATTTTTAATCATAACTTCTATAGATTCCAAATAATTTTTTTTCGTGGTTTCAAGTCCACTAATAATTTCATCATTGTCAGTATTGGCACACTTTTTGATCTTTTCCTCATTAATGAAATGGTTTAAATAATCTACATATGCGTCACAAGAATTGTATATTGCATTTTGTCTTAAAAATTGTGTAAACTTAAGGTTAATTTCATTAATTTTTTGCTGTTCTTTCTGTAGCTTGAGAATCCTTTTATGACATTTCTCTAAAATTGCCTTTTTTGTTGATTTCTTCTTCACTTTTATGTTAATATTATTTTCGTAGGTAATGTGCATGTGTTTATTCCAACTACACCCACAAATTTTGCACTCTCCAGTAACTAGGGCTGAGCAGCTTCTTAAAGCTGTATTATCTATCTCATCACATCTAATATTTGTTAAGTGACAACGCAAACAGCAATGTGTTGTGTAACTAATCTTTCTGATATTAGTTTGTTCAATTTGCAGTAATTTGATACATTTATTGTTGGTACATACAGTTCTGGGGTATTCTAATACTACTGGTTCAAGTTTCAATTGTAAAATATATAACTTATCTTTAAACTCTTCTTGATTGATATCTTCTAATTCCTTTTGTTTTTCTTTAATTAACTTAATATTCATTTGAATAAGCTGTTCTATCTCAGCAAGTGGTTTTGAAAGAAGTGATACTATGTTTCTAGAGTTATTAAGTGACAAAGTGTGTTTCACTTTGTGAGGTGGACGTGTCATGATGTACTTAATGAGCCTCAATGACTCATCTACAGACTTATCCCAACTTTCTGCAAAACTATATTCATTTATAAATTTTATGTCTCTTTTAAATGCTGCTAGAAACCTAAATGACTCATTATCAAAACAGTACATTGTATCCTTGTTGGCTTTTAATTCAACATTAGATCTCTTATTGAACTCCTCAAGTTGCTCTTTAAGTGGCGGTAATGTATCTCCTGGACGATAAAATGTTCCTCTAGAATTAGTAAAGCAGAAAACAATATTATCCTTAGCATTCTTGTGAAGATTTGTTAGTAATTCCTGTATATAAAATCTAAATACTACATTCAATCGTGAATTGTTAGGTTTAAGGAGAATACATATCCCATTTAAGAATTTATAATTGCTAATATAATTCAACATATCTGCAAAATTTTTTTTGTCTTGATCCAACCCTCTTGTATCTCCTATTCCAGGAGTATCAATTAATCTAATTTTCTTATTTCTAGTTATATGAAATACATGGCTTCTACATCTCTGAGTGGATGATGTACTTACGTTCTCAAATTGTTCATTCGAGTCTTCTATACCGATCTTAATTATCTTATTATTATAGTATCCATCTGTAATTGTAAATTTGGATGAGACCAATATCTCTATATCCCCGGATTTTGCGTCATTAAATGTTTTGAATTTAAGATAGTTTGCAAAGGCATTTATAAATGTAGTTTTTCCTACTCCAGTCTCACCGAGTAATAGTATGTTTATTTCATCCTGTGAAAGTGCTGATAATAATGAAATAGTGAGTTTAAATGATATCTATCTTTACTATGATATGATAGATTTTACATACCGTCATCGTATTTCCTAATTTGCTGTCGCATTGTTTCTTTTTTAGAGTCAATTTGCATATCTAGAAATTTGAGTAAAATTAAGTACGCCATTCTTTAAATATTTTGAAAATTTTCCGTCATTAACTAAACAAAATATTTAAATAAATTACCTTTGAAAGTACTATCCGTTTCTGTGATATAAGAATCATTGCTGTTAAATGCTGAAAGAAATAAATTAATCAATTTCATATCACAAATAAAAGTAAATTAAAATTAAAATATATTCCACCTTGTTCTTCTACTGTATTAAATTAAAAAAAAAAGAGAGAAAAACTTATTAAATACAATTTATATTATATATTATCATCAATTAATATATTACCTTCCGTTGATTTCTTCGGTTCAATAAGATTTTCAAATTGATTAAGTTCATTTATTTTGTTTGAAATTATATTGATATCAGATCTTTTTAATGGATCTGCGTCCGAACATTGTTTCATTACAAGCATATAATTTCCATTTAATGGGTCTTGTGTTAATCCATGGTATTGGACAGCATCATTCCATACATTGTTTACAACTAAAAGTGATTTGACCTAAAAAAAAATTATAATTAAAATTCTTATTTAGTTTATTTTCAACCAATCATATATTACCAACCTCTTCAAACCAGCTTTGACTTGCACTTTTAACATTTTCTAACCTTTTGAGCATTACTTTACAGCTTCCATATCTTTTTAATTGTCGGTTTTTAGAATCCCATTCATCGTACCGCCCGTCGATCCAATCTGATTCAGTGTATACACCTTTTTTTAAATATTTGATATTTTGCAATTTATAATATGGGATCCACTCAATCACATTATTTGGTCCAAATGTTTTCATTTGACATTCTTGTATTAAATTATCAATATTATCATTTCCGGATGTCCAATTTGAAAAATTTGCTTTTAAATAATTTCGAACACAGTGTTCACAATATAATGTAGCCAAACATTCTTGATTACAATTTTCACAAATTCTCTTTACTCCTTCATTAAGCGCAACTTTAACTCCGTCATAAGTTATAGTTATTGCTTTTATTTCCTCAGATTTTTCATTTTCTGTAAGTGATTCGTCAGCAAGAATTGTTTGTTTTTTAAATTCATATTGTTTATGTATATTATCGCTAACGCTATTAACTTTTTGATTATAAGACATAATGAATCATACTATAAGATATAATTTATTTTTTTTTTTTGGAAAAAAAAAAAATAAAATATATAAATAAATAAATAAAAAAAAGATAAAAATAAAAGATATTTTTTTTATTATTTGAAAAAAAAATTTTTAGTTTCTCACCAAAACGGAGTCGGTGGCTTGTCCATTAATCTAATTAATCATGTGTAACCAAAGATTGTAACTTTAATATGTGCTAAGTTTATGACGTGTATGACGTGACAAAATCTCCTGACTTTCACGACGATCTTTACATTTTTGTTAAGTAATGAATGAAAGATACTTATCTCTTTCAAATTTATGAATGCAACATCACACAAAATAATATCCCTTGTTCTTTATACATTAAGTTTTATTTTTTTTATTGACCTAGTACTTGATTTTAATAAAGAGAATGTTCAAAAAAAATATATATATATATAATTTTTTTTTTAAATGTTAATAAATGAATAAATGCGCTACTATCAAAATTTTTCATATACTAGATTGAAAGTTTTTTTTTTTTTTTTTTTTTTTTTTTGAAAAATAAAATAACCTAATAGAATTAAAAATTATTTAAGGTTTTCTGCTTATCTGATATATAACGCAAAAAATTTAAGATTTCATTGTCTTCACCATTCAAAACCTTTATTTGGCAAACTTTAATTATTCTAAACGCCAAGCTAGTTGTGAAACAAGGTACGCATAATTGACAAGTAACACGAACAAGTCTTATCAGTTATGTTATTAATGTTAACCAAAATTCACGGCGATCGGAATTCGTAGACCATAAAAATTTATTTTACTTTTCGTAGCCAATGAATCATTTTGACCCGATATTTTATCGTAATTCTATTTTTCCCTATTATTGACATTAATTTATGGCAAATACTAAAATAATCCGACGAAAATCCCTTGGAAGAATCGCATTTATTGGGACTTTATATAATGCTGCAAAGGACACATTCTGTGGGACCACGATATTTAAGTCAAAGTATCCAACTGATTCCATAAGAAGTGCCGATATTCCCCATGCTGAAATTTTATACGAATATGAAGATACATACAAGGAAAAGTTCAACAAACTAGATGTTGGAGCAGAATTAAAATTAAGTGTTCTTGCAGGATTATTTAATTTGGAAGGTTCGGGAAAGTATCTGAATGATGTAAAGGATAGTCTTAGATCAGTGAAGGGAACTTTAATATATAAAATAACTTCGGTTGAAGAAAATTTGGATATTCATCGTGATGATGTCAAAAACTGTATTTCTACAGATGGATTTAATAATAATCAAGATGCTACTCACGTTGTAATAGGAATAAAATGGGGTGCCGCCATAATGACGTCATTTGAATGTAAAAACACGAATAAAGAAAATAGATCACAAGTTGAAGGGGCGCTAAAATGCCATTTTCAAAAAATAACCGTCTCCGGAGGTGGTTACGTGAATGTTGAAGAAGGGCATTCGAATATCATAAGTAATTTCTCTATAAAACTTCTTGGTGATGTTATTCCAAATGAAAAAAACCTTCCTCAATCCTTTGAAGAAGCCAAGAAATTGATTGCTGAACTACCTTCATACATTAAACAATATAATGATGGAAAAGGAGTTCCAATTGAATATACTTTATATCCATTATCGGAACTTGCAAAGCTACTTACTCAAAATATCATTATAGATGGTGTGATTACGGAATTGAGTGAAGAAACTATTCTAAGAGTAGAACAAGTGTTTGATGATTTGTCTGAATCAAAACAAAGACTTAATGACTTATATAATGATGCTCGGTCTATTTCCGAACTCATCCTGGATAAAGTTTCTGATCAAATTAGTAATCGTGTACAAGAAGTTAGACAAAATGAGGCAAAGTTCAGATGTGAACTTGCAGAATGTCTAGTTAAGGTGCGTTCCGGTAAAAGTAATATTAGCGAACTTGAAAATAAATTGAAAATATTTCATGAGGGCGTCTTATCAAAAAGTTTTATGACGGAATTCATTCACCAACACAGATTAGTATCTACATTGGCCGAATTAGTGCCCATATTAAAGGCCAAAAAAGTAGAGTACCTTGGAAAAAACTCAACTATTGAGCATATTTTAAATAAATATTCAACTAATGATATATATATATTCTTTGATTATGACGATGAGTATATCATTGATAGTAATTCATCTCCAGAGTATAGTATGTTCCGAGATCTTTATAACTCTGATGAAGGGTCAAGTAGATTTTTCATTGTTAATCTTAAAATATGTACTCAAATAAAATGTACAAGCTACCCAACAATTCAACATTATATCAATGGAAGATTAAATAGCAACAATTACTATGATGATAATAAGTTATTGTTCACATCAAATCTTGTTAAATTTGATTCTCTACCAAATATCAGGCCAAGAAACAACCCCTGCGAGAAGACAAGATTGGTAGTACCTTGTCCTCGAGATTGTCCAACTATTGATTGCAATTGGAGATGCTCTAGATGTAAACAGAACGTAGAATATGGATATAATCAGCATTTATACTGCGAATGTGGTGAAAGTAGCGTAGCTCATTCCAAATTTAAGTGCAATAGTCCTCATCACATTAATGGATACACATCTTTTGATCTAAACAAACTTAATGATCTGTTGCCATCGGCACCGCCACAGGAAGAAATTAACATCTTATTACTTGGTGAAACTGGTGTAGGAAAATCAACTTTTATAAATGCTTTCGCAAATTATCTTAAATTTAACACATTAAATAACGCAAAATCTGGAGATATGGAGGTGTTGATTCCATCCAAATTCACAATTACAGATGATAATTACGAGATAAAAACGATAAAATTAGGTAATTATGATCCAAATGAAAAATTAGATATAGGTGAATCATCTACTCGAGAGTGTAAAAGCTATGTGTTTCATTCAGCTGAAAATAAACTAATAAGGTTGATAGATACCCCTGGAATAGGGGATACTAAAGGAACAGAGAATGATAAGAAAAATTTTGTAAATATTCTGTGGTTTATTAATTATTATCGATATTTAAATGGGATATGTATCCTTCTCAAACCTAATAATTCACGACTGAATGTAGTATTTAAATTTTGTATACAAGAATTGCTGTCACACCTTCACAAGAATGCCAAAGATAATATTGTTTTCTGCTTCACTAACGCCAGACAAACACATTATCGTCCAGGAGATACATTGCAACCACTCAAAAAACAACTCGAAGATCTTAAGAAACAATCTAAGTCTGGCGTTAAAATAGAGGTTCACAGAGATACCATGTACTGTTTTGATAATGAATCCTTTAGGTTTTTAGCAGCAATTAAGCAAAATATACAATTTACAAGGAGTGAGGAACAAAATTTCGCAGAAAGTTGGAAGAGATCAGTGGATGAATCACTAAGGCTTATTGAATACCTCGTAAATCGTCAACCTCATGCAGTAGAGGATACTCTATCGCTCAATAACTCTAGGAACATTGTGATACTACTTTCTAAACCTCTTGCAGAGATAGAACGACTCATTCAACAAAATATCATATTAATAAAGGAAAAACAAGAAGAAATTAATAACTCCAACAAAACTATAAAAGAACTTGAGGGAAAGCTGTATATTCCACAAATTGATATTGAACCAGTAAAATTAAAATTTCCTAGAACTGTATGCACCGATAGTAATTGTGTTGGGTTATTGCAAATTTCTGACAATATCAAAACGATAGACTATGTAAAACACTGTTGTTCACATTGTTCTTTGAGGTTTTCCAAATACAATGTAATAAACAACAAAGTATTGATATTTTGTTCAGCAATTAAATTAAAAGATGGAAAATGTAAAGTCTGCGGTTGTCATTGGAATAAACATATGCATATTACTTACGAAAATAGATATATAATCAATGATATTATAGACGAGAATGTAGAATTGCAGATTTCGGGAACAAGGTCGGACCAAGAAACTAAAAGAGCAATTATAGAAGAGCATCAAAGAAGAGGTGACCAACTACGAAAAGAACAGACGGAGATAAAAGAAATTAGTCTTAAGTTTGCACAATTCCTAAGACAAAATGCAATTGCCGCCTTCAATGATGCATATGCAGACTATCTAGATCTTTTCATAAACGAAGAAAAAATTAAGAGAAATGCAAACTCAAGCAATTATGATGATAGAATCCTAGAAGGACTTAAAATCACAAGGGTTACATACTTGAAACAAGTGGAAATTATAAAACAAGCAATTGAAAACAATGATAGTTCTAAGCCTCCAATTACACCAAAAGAAATAGTCGAGCTTGAGCAACAATTGTACAATTTACCTATTAACGGTCAAACTCTAAAAAAGTTAAAATATGAAGCAGAACGTAGCCAAACTGACATATTCAGATACACTGAAAATCATTATATGCCGTCAACATCAAACATAATAGACTTTGAATCAAACCCATTGGCAAAAATTTTTTGTAAAGGATGGTAAAAATCAAAGTTGTTTGAGCAATCATTAATAGTTTTGCAAAATCGAATAATTATTATATAATAATTTTAGGAACCTATATAATGATATGATTGTATATTAATTTGTTAAGTATTTACAATGTATTCTTAATATTTTTATCTTGATAGTATTTGTATACATTTATGAATAAAAAATAAGTATTTGAACACAAAGTGATAGCGAATTTATTATTACGATTAAACCTGTTACCAAATTACGAGCGAAAAATGTGCATCATTAGCTACGAGGTCAAAATTGGAGTTGTGCCCATCTTTCCGCATTAAATAAAAGTAACATCATTTTCTTTACTAGTTCAAAAGTTTCAATCTGGTTAAAGATATAAGATTTATAATGAATTTCGATTTTTTAGCTTATTCTAGAGGTTGAAACAGATTTTTGATACCTGATCTATAACCATGTTTAATCGGTTAGGCTGAATTATATATGGTTGAATATAAAATTCGTGCATACTCATAGCACAATTTGCACAATTCCCGCACAAAAAAAAAAAAAAAAAAAATTAAGTATTGCTAAATACCACTGCGGTATTCTGTATTATATCTGGAGTATCTTGTATAACAGTGCAGTGCAGTATTTTAATTTAAGATTTTTACAATAAATTATTTCAGTGTACGGAAATGACCTGGTCATTTGACCATTCCGATGATTTGGCTAATTATCTAATCCTTTGTCATCAGTCATTTGATTTTATTGGTTAATATTCTTATCATGTGATTCGGTCAAAAATACACGAACATAATGCAGGCCAGAATTATAGTACTGGCCAACATTTACATTCAAATGACTCATTTGATCAACGTCATTTTTCATGAATCGTTTGTCATTTGCCGAACACTGAATTATTTAATTCTTTTTCGATTAGCATAAATTAACAAATTAATTTTGTATTTTTTTTTTTTAATTAATTTTTTTTTTTTCAAAAAATTTTTTTTTCGGTCAATTTAATATTTTTTTTTTTTAAATTCTTTTTTTTTATAATTAGTTTAATCAATCCAATTTATTTTTATTAAAACATAATATAAATTGAAAATATGGACCTTTAAAAATGGCACAAACCGATCAATTGATTTAAACCAGTTTGGATATAACTGAATTATATCAATTAACTCGTTTCGAATTTTATTAAAATCGGTTTGTAAAAATCGAACTATTTCTGACCTCGTTATATATGGCAAGGATGGGATAAGCCACGCAACGTAACTCGATACGAAATCCGTCTATCCGGTGCAAGGGCAAGATTCCCTGGAATTCTATAATTAATTTATTGGTAAAATTTAGAAGTAGATACAGTTTTATTAGTAGATTAGCGTAATTTTAGATGTATAAATTACCGTTACGGGGTACAAAATCAAAATATTCGGTTGTGTACCACGGTGATATGGTGATAAGTGATGGTTAGGAATTTGCCTTTATTTGTTAGTTGTTGATCACATTGCGATGATTACTAATTATTTTATTTTAGAAATATTTATTTTCTTTAGGACTTTCTAAGAATTATTTAAGCAAAAGGAAATCGTTAATTAAATTATAACTTTTTGAACCCGAAAGTTATACGCATCAAAATTTTATTTCCAAATGTAACTGCGATTGAGCCGCCGCAGCTTTATGCCGGATAATCTGCCTTCAATTCGACTCGAACCCGGATAACGAATAATTTTTAGACGCACCATCTGTCCGAATAAATTCAGTTTAATCTGTGGACCGTGTTGTAGTGAGAGAATATCGACACTCTTATCTACAGTTTAAAAGCGCAAAGGCGGAATCTCATAATTCTGATGCCGGTCAGCACTATTGAAGTTCCGTCAACACTTCGACCTCCCGATTAAGAACTATTTACTAATGTTTTATTATTTCATTTTTTAGTACAGAAGTGTAATTTAACCAATATAGATAATCGGGTAAATTATCGTGCTTCCCAATCCATCTCAGATATCCGGATCGCATTGGTAATATCACGCTGATTGTAATAATTTCTTGATTTTGTTTATAGTCGTTACAATCGACCAATAATAAAGTTATGAATCGTAAAGATCATTAAGCGTACTTAAAGTGTTAGAGATAGGAATTATATATATACTGTTATTGAAAAAATTTGTCGGGTGAACTTGTACAAAACATTTATATGTATTTTGGGATATTATATAAACTTTATATTATAGAAATAATGTATGTGCAGTACATGTATATAAACTCAGGTCACCAGGACTTTTTAACTATGATATATATGTTACAATGTTTACATGAATCGAAATCTAAGTTCACGTGGCCTTATTTAGATACAAACGTTAAAATAAATACATGAATACATGAAGCCACAAATCTCTTATTGGTGGCTTTTTTATTAGCCAAATTTTAATGAAATGAAATATTCTGTAAGCTGTTGGTTTCAGGTGTAGTTCAGAAACAGAATTTATTATTCAACCGTTATTAGGTAATTGTGATACAAGGATTGCAATATAAGGTTGAACCAAAAATAAAGATCGGGCAAATTAGACTTCTTTCATTTAAAACAATTATAATGGCTGATAATAAATTTTACTAAAATTATCTCAAATTTTACTTGAAATTTTAGATGATAACGAATATTATGATATTACAATTGAAGTTGATAATGACCCTCATGTAAAATATTCCGTGGTCACATGGTCATTTTAAATTATCGTTCTCCTTATTTGAGAAGAATTTTGTTATCTAATAAAAGAAAAATGGTAACACATTAAATTACCGGATATTTTACCTGAAATTTTTCAAATAATTTTAAGGTAAGAAAATAATTAAACAAAATGTTATATAAAAATAAATTGTTATTTTGTATTATTAACGTTTTTTTTTATCCTCATTTACAATCATAATTGACTGTAAATAAAGAAAATTAGATAGAACAAAATTTTAATCAAATATACCATACGAGCTTTGAAAATGACACTTTATTAGATCTTCAAAAGTATTGCACAGAATTAATTTCTAAACAACTAGAAAAAAATTTTAATTCATCTAACTTTAATTCAATTTCAGAAAAAGTATTAATTCACTTATTAAACATGATAAAATTCGAATGAGTGAAGTTCAAGTTTGGGAAAATATACTTAAATGGGGTATTGTATAAAATCCTGGACTTTCTTCAGATCCTTCAAGTTATTTAAAGATGATTTTTAATGCTTTAAGAAACACTTTGAAACAATGTATTACTTTAATTAAATTCATTAAATTTACTTCTAAAGAATTCTTGAATAAGGTGTATCCATACAAAAACATTATTCCTGAAAAGTTGTTTGAAGATTCAATTAAATACTTTTTAGACAATCCAGATAACATGTTAGAACCGAATGCAATCAAAAAAATAGGGATTAAAAACATAGATTCAAAAAAAATCATTACAATTAAACATGCTGAAGTAATCTCAAAATGGATTGATAGATTAGAGAATACAGACGAGTTGAAAAATTCATATGAATTCAATCCAATTTTTCGTGGGTCTCGTGATGGATTTACAGCTAAAAGATTTCACGGAGTATGTGATGATCAATCTCGTACTGTAGCAATTATTAGAGTTAAAGATAGTGATGAAATTCTTGGAGGATATAATCCGATTGAATAGGAAAAAAATTATCGTTTTTTTTGCAGACACGGTATTACAAGGGATAGCTTTATTTTCTCTTTTATGAATAAAAATAGTAGAAGATTGTCTTATTAGTCGAGTAGAGGATGATGAACTTGCTATAAATAATCGGTATAATTATGGACATCATTTGATAAGGGAAACCTTACAATATATGGAGGGTATGGTAATGAAATTTCTTTTAACAAAAATATTGGGAGTTATTGTGAAATAAAATCTTATCGTTATGAAAAACATATCAGAAAGACGGGTCATAAATTTTCTGTAAAAGAATATGAAATATTTCAGATTATGAATAAATTTATTTAAGAAGTTTTGTGAATGATTTGAAAGTTTGCATGATAATGGAATCAAGTGAAGAAATTGTTTTAAGATTTAACAAGTTTTTAATGATCTATTTAAACAAAAATAAAGGCTCAATGATTTATTTAATGATGCAAAATTAATATCTCATCATATACCCAATAAGATTTTTGATGAGATTAACGATCATGCATAAGAAATTAAATTGGAAGAGGTAAGGTTTAAGAAGAAACTCGCAAAGAGTCTTGTTAAATACACTCCGGGGAAGCTTATGTTGGTTATGATGACGAACTTGAGAATATAATAAAGAAATTTCAGAAAGGTGTCTTGTCCAAGAGCTATATTATGGCGTTCATTGATCGATACTGATCAGTATCTATAAAAGCAGAATTCGGGTTTTGAATGCACCGGTAATTACTTCTTACTCTCAAAGCAAAAAAAGTAGAGTATTACGAAAAGGATTCAACTATTGAAGATATCTTGCGTAGGAATTCAATAGGTCATATCTACAGTACATACTAATTGATGAAGATATTATTAATGACGGTTCGTCACCGGTGCATAGTATATTTCAGGATTTATACAATTCAAATGAGAAATCAAGCAAGTTCTTTGTTTCTGACCCTAAAATATGTCTCCAAATAAAACGTCCTGGTTATCCGGTAATCCATTATTATGTCAATGGAAGACTAGAAGGTAATAACGATTATGATGAAAATGAAAATCTATCCACATCAGGTCTTGTTACATTTGATGTATCCAATTTAAGGCCTAATGAGAAGACGCGACTAGAAATATCTTGATTTGTCCATCTACCATCATTTACAATTGGAGATGTTTCAAATATAAACAGGATATAGAATATAGATATAATCGGTACTTTTACTGCGGATGTGGCGAAAGTGAAGTAACCGATTGTAAATTCAGGTGCAATACTTTGCTGAAATGTATTGAATTGTGTCCGAATAGTAAACAAATCGTGCAAGTAATCGTGAATCTTTAGTAATAATTTGGATATGATCTAGTCTATATCGATATGCAGTTACTACGCATTAAGACGCAAAGCAATTTTTAATAAATCGTCACGAATCAATTATCTAAGTCGTTAAAAAAATTTTCAAATAATTTTAGCCACATTTTTAAAATCTAGTAAATGCATTAAAATATATTGCAAATATTTCGTAAATGCACTATTAAGTCTTTGTAAATACATTGTTAAATTTTAGTAAATATGTAATATATATTTTGTAATCTTTAATAAATACTTGTTTCATATATAAATTATTTTCAAATTGGTGGTTACTACTGATATATCATTATTATCAGCTTCAGTTATAGAATGGATCGTTTGTATATCTCAAAACCTTTGATTCGGTATCCTGACCAATTCAAATAAAATCCGAAGATGAAACTACAAAAAAGAAACTTTCGAATTTAGAAAAGAAAAAAAAAATCAAAGTTTATAATAACGAAACTTACTATTTTATCTTTTTACTAAGTCACTGAAACTCTAAAACCTATAAAAAGAGAAAGTAAAGAAAATTTATAAAAGTTTCTTTTAAAAAAAAATAAAACCAAATTTTCAAAATTCAACTTAGGAACTTACCTAAGAATTTAACATTTAATTTGGGGTTAGACCTACAGAGAAAAAACAAGTAACTTTAGTAAATGTTTCTTTAAGAAGAAGAGAATAAAAAAAAAACAAAGTTTTGAAATCTTTCAAAACTTACCCATGGATTCAAAGCCAAATCCAGAACTGCTGGATCCTATAAAATATAAAAAGTATATAATTTTTAATAAAAGTTTCAATATATTTTGAAACTTAGAAATCAGTACCAGTCAACCGGCTTCTAGGAGGCTTTCTAAGAAAAAGAAAAAATGAATTGTTAGACAATTCATTAAAAATAAAAATATAAAAACACTGACCGAATTCTACATCTAAAGAGTTGAAAGTCATCTAAAAGAAAAATAGAAACGTAACAATAGCGATTGTTTTGTTAAAAAAAGTTTAAACTCACTAAAAAAAGAGAAAAAAATATTTCTAATTCTTCACCAAGATATACTATGTCCAAAGACCTTGTTACCTGCCTAAGGAAAAAGGAAATCAAAGTTTGAATAAACAATTTTATTAAAGAATAATCAAAAGACTACTGATTTCTCACCAAAATTCCACATATAAATAATTAAAAAAAGAAAAATTTCATCGAGTTTTTCACACATCCAAAAAGCCAAAAAACCAACTGTTTAAAAAGAAGAAAGAAATAGACGTTAGTAACTGTTCTCAAAAGAAGAAGTTTTAAAAAATTTTTACAAGTCTATGTTTAAGGATATTCTAAAAAAAGGGAAAAAGGAAAGAGTGAAAGTAAATTATAAGAATAAAAGAAAGAGAAGAACAAAGGAGAGAGAAAATGAAGTTACGAAAGAGGAAATGAAAAGTATGGAATAGGAAAGGAAAAGAATGAGAAAGGGAAGGGAGAATAAGGGGAAAAGGTTGATTGTAAGAAAAAGTTTAAAAAGAAGGTTAATCGAAAGAAAAAGTTTAAAAAAAAAAGTTGGTTGAAAGCAAAAGTTTAAAAAAGAAGGTTGATCAAAGAAAAAGTTTGAAAGAAAAAGTTTAAAAGAAAATTGAAAGAAAAAATAGTTTTTAATTTTATTTTTGATGGTATACAATATTATGCATAATGCTTGTATTCGTCAACTACTATATAAACTGTCACCATGACAGAGGAACCCCGGTGATAGCAACGCGCTGTAATCACCACACCAGGAAATGGCACACGGTCAATCTCGCCTCACTAGGAAATCTTAGAAAGAAAAAATTAGGGGTGCAGACATTTGCTTTTTTTTAGATACGTCACTTAAAAAGTTGTAACCTGTGACGTAACTTAAAATTATATGAATTATTAATAAATTCCTATATGAGACGTTACTGACGTAGAAAAGTCACGTCAGTAATGTCTGCACCCCTAGAAAAAATCAACGTGCTACATCCTAGCTTAACGAGTATAAAAAAATAAAAAGGTTAGTATTACAGGATAGAAGGCTATATAAAAGGGGGTAAATAATAATCCTACTCTTACTAAGAAAAAGAAAATAAGACTAAAAATTAACACCTAATCTAAAAGAGACAAGACTAATTTCAGTTCAGAATATCCGCTTTATTCAATTTCGTCTTGCCAGCCTTCTGATTCTTGTTCGTGGGATTAGACTTGCGTGACACTTTACGTGACTTGTCTGGCTTGGTGGAAGGCTTAGGTGAACCTTTTGCACCATTATCCTGGCTGCTGGTGCGTTTTGTCGATGATCTTGACAAATCCTTTGAAGACTTCTTCTTATTAGGACGACCATTTGATCGATACTTTTTGTACTTAGTATGTTCATATACGAAGAGGGACTCTAGTACCATTTTCAAATCCTCGTAAGTTCTGAAGAATCCCAATGTCGTATTTTGATTGGTACCTTGTTTGAGGAATTTATAAGCTTTGATGCCTTAATTCTTAAAAAAAAAATCACGTTTGTCAAAGTCCTGGGTAAGTAGAGGATCTGTGGTAACAGTATCTGGTAATCTGTCTACTTTAGCCAAAAATGTGGACTGATTCTGTCTTTGTTTCAACGTCTAATGCGGTAACGCCCAGGAAACCAATGCATTTCCAAGTTATATAATCGATAGCACCATTTACTTCCATCGAAAACCTGGAAAGTGAAATCGTTATTCGTTAAATGCTATCTTTAGATGGATAGTGTAATACTTCTGTTACGTTTTGATAGACATTCCCATGACTAGATGTGTTAGGATTTGTTCGGGGGACCATGTAGTTGGTATGTCATAAAGCATAAAATCCCTGATATTGTTCCTAAGATTTTGAGAGACTCCACTATGATCATCATCCGGATTTTGTTATCAGGTGATTTCTGGCCTGATTTTTTTTATCCTTGCCTTTTTTAGCCTGAGATTGCGTTATCTTTTCCCCTAGTAAATTAAGCTAGATTGTATAGTTGATACGACAAGGTTTTATTTGCTGCTGTAAATACCTTTGTATTTTCAACTAAATAAAGCTGCTCAATTTAAAAAAAGTTGAACTAGAACGGACGTAACGTGGCGTAAATCTGTACTTCGTAATATATAGTTACCTAATTATGACTCATTGTAACAATTTATTTTGTCAACACGCCCATAACATAACATCCTTCTCCGACTGGTTCAAATATTATACGTTCATACGATAAATCAACTATCACAAGGAAAATGTACTAAGATCACCGCCATCAGGGTATTCAATATTGCACAAAAAATCTAAATTATTCAAAATTTATACACTATATTGAATATTTGGAAACAACAACGTTTCAAAAGTTTTCGCAATGAATTGAGAAATGACTGGCTCCAGTCAATCTAGTTAGAAATCAAGTTTCAACTTTAACCCTATAAAAAATAAGTGTCCGGATAATGTCCAGAAAATGTCCGGAAAAAAAATCTAAAATATTGTCCGGAAATTCTGGACACTGTGTGTCCGGAAACTGTTCCAAAAACACTGCATTTTCGGGATATTAGGAATTTGTCCTGAAATTGTCCAGAAATGTATTTTCGTAAAATTTTGCCACAAAAGATGATCAATGGATAGATGATCATCATTATTCCTTAACCCAAAATTTTTATATCATAGATATATAGTATTTTTGCCTGCTCTGCAATTTTAATTAGTACGACAGAAAAGGTTTTGAATGTCAGTTTTGTGCTTTTTGCATTTTTTTACAAAATTAATTTATCCTTTTTGGAAATAGTATCCAGAATTTGTCCTGAACTTTTTCATGTCCAGAATTTGTCTATCTCGTTTTTTTACTATGTCCAGAATTTGTCCAGGTTTAACTGTCCAGAATTTGACCAAAATTTTATACCGAACAAATACTGGACAAATTCAGGACAAAGTTAGGACATGTCAAAATTTTAAGTATCAGAAGTGTGTCAGGCATGTACCAAAAAAGTGGACATTTTCCGGACACATCAGATTTATTCCGGACATTTTCCAGACATTTTTGATAACATTTTCCGGACATTTATTTTTTATAGGGTAAATCACGAAGCTTTACAACTTTTTCTTAGTGTAACCAATTTTTAGGATGTAACCTTTGGAATACCATCGTCTCCACGTGGTTTAAGGATAAAATACTGATACTTACTTACACTCAGAGTAACAGCTTCAAAAAAAAGAATTCGAGAATTTTTTTTTATAAAGAACATAGGAGTTTCAGATAAATCATTATTGTGAATAAATTGTATTATAAAATGAATTTTAAATTCATATTCTCTCAAAAAATGATATAACGGTTATTAATTTTTTAGATCAAATAACTGTCATTTATACTTAATTACATTTGTTTTTTTATTTATTTATTTAAAAAGGAAGCTGTTTTTACAAGAAAAAAAAACATTGTATATAAAGAATATATCATGTAAGATTTTACCACAATAGGATGGTCCTTCTTTCGTACCATGAACATACTAATATAAATGAAACCCTACTATATTAGTACCAAATTTTTCTTTTCAGATCAAAATTCGCTTCACGTGAATCCTGTATGGTGAAGAATGATGTAACCTGTTTTCTAGTTGTGGTTAGAAATTAAAAAAAAAAAAAGACAAACAAAAAAAGAAAGTAGGCTATAACTAAAAAAAAAAATACATATAAAGAAATAAAAATTAAATGGTCTACTAGCGTCTAATTAATCTATCTATAAGTTTAAACGAACTAAATATTTATGAGAGTCTGGCGATTCTTTATCGCTCAAATCATGTTTTAAAGGACAAACAGGAAAATTGTTGTGTTCAGGAGCGTCGGAAAGTTTTAGCAGAATATGTTTTGAACTATATGATGGGTAACAGTTTGAAGGATTTGATAATGTTTCTGAACTTCTTTTCCTTATTGTTACATCACATTTGGGAAGGGAATCATGGTAACCGCTTTATGTTTGCCAGGAGCAAGATGTTGGATAAATTTCTCATCATGATGAGAAGGAATCCTAATGTTTTTAAAACGATCTTTGTTGATCCGAGCTTTTTGTAACTTCGAAAAAGTGTTGTGGTGTTCTTCGTTGTAACCCGTGATCGCATCCGGTTTGAAAAAGTATTGATCATGTGTCTCACTTGACATGCCATATAAAGACCGTTCGAATTGCTTAATAATCGTTACTATCCATGACCACAGGGTCAGGTGTAAATTCTAATTCTTTTAATTGCTTCGTCTCAGAATAATATTGCTCTTTCGCTTTGCCTTTCAGTTTTACAGAAGGAGGAACCATCGATGGGCTCGAACCGGAGGAGGGGATCTTCAGATATAATATTTAATGGTTTATTAAAAACGCGGACTAGCGTAAACAATGAAAAAAAAATTCCAACTATTATTTATTTATACAAAATGACGCCTAATTTATACTCATGTTCACATGATATATGATTATGTAACTAGTATTTATAGGGATCGGATCAAAAACAAATGTAAAAAGGTGGTTTATTAAAAACGCCG
Source organism: Rhizophagus clarus (assembly GCA_015698045.1). Taxonomy (NCBI): domain Eukaryota; kingdom Fungi; phylum Glomeromycota; class Glomeromycetes; order Glomerales; family Glomeraceae; genus Rhizophagus; species Rhizophagus clarus. The sequence continues at coordinate 869,789 of BLAL01000013.1, read as the reverse complement.
ACTAGCGTAAACAATAAGTTCCTATTATTAATTTATACAAAATGACGCGTAATTTATTACTTATGTTCACATGATCTATGATTATGTTATTTCGAACTTGAGTATAACCCGTATTACATTCAAATTAAAACTCGTTGGCTGTGGCTTTGTGATATTGATGAGGGGTTCACATGATCATTGATTATGTACCTAATATTTATAAGGATCGGATCAAAACAAATGTAAAAGGACTTCTTCCCACTGTCCCTCAGTCCAATTTTTCGCGAAGGAAGTTGAAGGCTTAGTTCCCTATACAACTCCTATTTTTTTTTTACACTTTAAAGAGTATAAAGAATAAAAGTTTTTTTGTTCCTACTACAACTACAACTTAAAAACTTCATCGTATTTACGTGAGATAGTTTTATACCAAAAGAATAATACTAGTGTAGACTTGTTCTACACTCCCTTTACATGAACTTTTCTCTTTATTTACATGCTTTATTTCTTCTTTTTTTTCACTCTCTTTATTATGTCTTTATCAAAACTCATTTCGTTTTCCTGTTGACAAACTATATCCCGTGAGCATCAAAATCATCAAATTTCACGTGACCAAACGATTGCAGAGGTCACAACAAGATCTACAATTCATACAGAAGCAGAAGTTACTTTTCAAATTAGATCAAACACCTGACAATTTTCATCGATACGAGTACATGAATGATCGCCATGTCAAATCTTCCCAAAAATACATTGGATCCACAAGTCCATATCCCAACAAGAAATTTTGTATCTCCGCCTGACACAATTTTTTTCTTTATGAAGATAGTTCTCAGAAGAAAAATAAGGTAGATATATTTTTGGGTAATAAAAGCAAATACCTTTTCCATTGGGCTTTCTTTGTGAGGTCACCAAGAACAATTTTGCTCCATGATAGTGTGAAAAGGTCCATGATATGAACAATATTGTGAGGTGATTCCACACGGTTGTGCCACTTCCAGTTGGTCGATCGGTCCACAAAGAAACATATGCCAATGAAGTTTCTTAAATAAGGTCTGTCAATTGTGGAGGAAAATTGATTATGTGCCTTCCTTATTTGGAAACTTACATTTGTTTTAGTAAATAAGCACCTTTTTCATTGGGCTTTTTCTGTGAGGTCACCAAGAACAATTTTGTTCCATGATAGAGTGAAAAGGTCCATGATATGAACAATCTTGTGAGGTGATTTCCGGTCGTTCCACACGGTTGTGCCACTTCCAGTTGGTCGATCGGTCCACAGAGAAACATATGCCAATGAAGTTTCTTAAATAAGGTCTGTCAATTGTGGAGGAAAATTGATTATGTGCCTTCTTTATTTGGAAATTTACTCTTGTTTCATTACTTATAAATATTTTTATTTAGTAAACTACTTTTACTAACCTTTATACTTTTATTACATTATTAGAGTGATAAAGAAAATAATTAAAAAAAGTAACAAAGGAAGGCTATGATATCATTGAATCAAATGGTATGATAAAGCCCATGAATAATATTATTCATGAAATCAAAGCAGACCTAGAATCCAAAAGAATAATGTTCTTCTTATTTTGTGTTTGGGGAGACTGTAGGTTTTAGCCTAACAGTTTAAATTAAACTAGGCGGGGATTTTACATATTGGATTAGTATAGTTCGATTCCTTAGTTTAGAATTCCTTAGATTAGGATTATTTCTATCTTATCTTATGTAACAATCAGTCTCAACTATGGATGAATAAATAAATAAATTGATTTATTATTATTTTTAGTTGCGAACAACCAAAAATCATCCTGGAATAATCTCTCTCATAAATTTCAGTTAATACAATAAAATTACATCATTCACACTATATACTGGTATTGGACTAAAGAATAAGTAATTATGACCTTTTGATTCTGCTTGTTTCAAGCTTCAAAATTGTATGAAAGATCAACAATTTAATAATCATTCTTGTATATACTGTAGATATTATAAACCATAATCTCCCAGATTTAATCAATCCACCACTCCCTTGTTTCTTTATAGTTCATATACCAGAACAAATGGACATTTCTGCCGCACCTTACTGTTTATATATAATTAGAATTCCTAAACTTATTTTTATTAAAAGCCAAGATTAATTATTGTTTCATTGACGATAATGGTGATAAATTATTATTAATAGTTCAAAGATATTTTTTCAAATGGACCAAATATCAAACTTTTTTAAGGTAAAAAAAAAAATGAGATTATCTTATCCTAAAATTATACATTTATAATATTTTGATTACTTCGTATAAAAAAAATTCCTTACAATGGAGTTGGACTTTTTAAAATACTGTCATAAAGTTTTCCGCGAATCACACTTATTGAGCGAAATAATATGAACCCGGTGGGCTTATACCAACTTCTCATTCACTATATATTTTCCTTCACAATATTAACATTCTTACACTTTTACTTTTCATAAAATGTACAAATAGACATCCTATGTGATCATTTCTGCTTATTTATGATTTCCATTAAATATTCATAGTGAATTATGAAAATCATAGTAAACGAATTAAAAAAGAAAGGAAGGACGTCCATACAAATCAATCACTTTGCCCTGGATCACACAAATTCACTCCACATTGACCTATTTCTTCTTTTTAACTTTTCTATTGATAGTTCAATAGGGAGGGACATTTAATCTTAATAAATTTTGGTCCTTTTACTTTTCTATTAGATGTGACAAATATAAATTCAAAAAAAAACTAGGAAACAGGCATTTACACTTGTTATTCTGGAGACTTAAAGCTTAAGGGCTAAAAAGAACGAGAATACTACCATCTAAAGTTCATAGAATCACTTCAGATGATTCAAATATTCATGGTCAACATTTTATAAAAGTTCAATCATTCCAACCTATTTTTATACATAAGCAACCTAAAACTTAACTTTCTACCATTTTAATATTTAAAATCTTTAATTGTTAAGCATAGGTAATATAATGCTGTAGGTTATCATTTAGATTTTTCGATTGCAAGGAGAGAATTTACATCATAGATTATTAATTATTATAAATGAAATAAGAATTATAATAATAACAAATGGTATCAACTTTGCTATATTCAATTAATTCTTTCAATTATATATGCATGAAATAATGTACAAACTTAAAGAATTCATGTTTTTATATGTTATGCTGCATATCAAAAGTATCCTCCTTTCACCATTTACATAAAGAAAAACTTTTCTGTTATTAACCTAACAATCGGACAAGTATTCGACAGTTGACACATACTCTAAATAAATACTCAAATTTTATATTTTATTATTTATAAGTTTATTATCTTTTATTTTAATTATGAACAAAATTTAAAGTATTTATAAATTTTATATTGTATCAACAATAATAGAAAAATGAATTGTAAGCATCACTTTTCGATAGTTACTAAAAGAAAAAAGAATTACTTATAATCAAAACTATTATCACTTTGTCACCATTAAAGAAAACAAGTCTAGATTAATATTTTATAAATAAAAAAAAATTGATGATTCCATATTCAAGAATTAAAGTTTCAATAAAAAAGCTTAATTGAACAAAAAGAGCGATTGAAAATTGAACTAGGACTATTCCAAGATAATTGTGAGCAGATGGAACAAAAAAAATTGAGTTAAAGAATAAGGCTCGAACCAATTGTTGATAGCTGATTATATTTAAACTTTTGAATAAGAAGTTTGATAATTACAACAAGAGAGAAAAGAGGAAATGAGAGAAAAGGGAAAATTGAGAGAGAAGGGAAAAATGAAAGATAAAAATTTTTCTGTTTGAAATTTTAAAGAAAATAAATCAAATCCACAAAGCAAAACACACAATTAAATCCATCATTGACACAAATCATAAACACGATCTACCACAAGCCTATAAAAACAACCCTATAAATGTGACATGATCCATAAACCTAAACCCACAAATCTAGCGGAAAGACACGTGCCCACACCAGCCTATACAACTCTCCTTCAGAACAAAAGCACTCAAATAGATCACTAAAAAAGCTATAAGAATGCTGTGCAAAATCAAAATAAAACACATATAATATTAGATCAATATTTTTAATTCACAAGCTCACACCAATCCACACAACTCACCTTTACATCTAAAAAATGTTAGATCAGCCTTGTTAAATATCCTCTTATTTTAACTGAAAAACATTACAAGAAATACAAAGTCATCCTAAAAAAACAATAAAAGGCAATGATAACATTAGCTATCAATAATACTCATTCCACTTAAGCATCATTTATTTTTACTAAAGCTTAAACAATGATGAATAAAATTTATAAGTCAGAAATGCCTTTCACTTATATCCCCTCCGTATACCAAGTGTGTTCGCAGGCTTGTGACATGCAACCATAGATGGAGGTGTGTTCGGTCTCTACCACAAGGGTAGGATTGCGAGGTATCTCTCCCCACTCACTACTAAAGTAGTTACCGCTGACGGACATCATCGGGAATATTTCGCTCCAAGGCAAATTCACTTATAACCCCTGTATATCATAGCCACAAACCCATGAACTCAATACCCATAGCCAAAAACCCACAAACCAAACCCATAAACCCAACCCACAAACCCACAGCCACAAACTAACTAAACCTAACACAAACCCACAAACACAATCCATCCGTAAGCCATAAAAACAATTCTATAAACCTGACACAACCCATAAACCAACAGGAAGTCCACCACACCAGATTATACTTACTTTAAAAAAAGCACTCAAGAAGCATTGTTAATAGCTTCCTCCTCCTCCTTTTTACTAAAAATGCTATAAATAAAATAAAACACATAATATTCGATCAATACATCCAATCCACAAGTTCACACCAATCCACGCAACCCACCTTCACATCCAAGAAATGTTAGATCAGCCTTACTATTTATTCTTCTTATTTTTTCCGAAAAACGTCACAAGAAATGCAAAGTCGTTCTAAAAAGACCGATAACATTAGCCATCTATACCACAACCCACAAAACTCGACCCATAAACCCATAAAATCAAACTCATAAACCTGAATAAAAATAAAAACCAAACACAAACTCATAAACACAACAAACTCGTAACCCTCTTTTTTTAGATGTTATGTGTGGCACTTCTATATAAGCTGACCAGGTTTAACTTACCATGACACGTTCACAGTTGTTTTTTTTTACTACTTCCGACTTTGAAAATATACTTTAAGGAGTAATAATCCCTTTCTATTTATCTTCGTCTAAATTAATAATCGTAAGAAAAATGTTTAAGTTGCGTAAAGAATATAAGTCTGCAAAATACCTTTTTTTAATAGGAATTTGAATAAATGAATCATTTTGATCGAAGACCTCCAGGAGACTTCAAGAATATTTTCTGATACGAGACGCGTATTTATATACCTTTATAACCCGATAATCAGTTTCACATGAGTTATGTGCATGAATAAATTTTTCATGAACTAGCTTACGAATAATATCAGTTTAATATCAGTTTATTATATAATTCTTACTCCATAATACAAAAAAGTATAATTTTGTTTGTTGCATATCTAAAAAGTATTTCGAAATTTAATAATACAGTACTAGGAATTTGAAAATGGGATATTAATTTTTCCGAATTAGCTATTGTTTCATAAATTTTTGGGTAATAAGGTAACAAATATAATTCTCCGACTGGGGCGTCTCTCCTAATGAGATTCGCTAATGATTGAGATATTGTTCAACAATTGAAGTAAAAACAAGTTTAAAGTATACATTTTTGTAAGATCGCAGCCTTAAATAGTAAGTTATAAAGAAGTCTTTGACGTCGCGAAAATCAACACAAGTCCCGTGATTGTTGATCGCATCTTTTTGAAAACAACTTACAGAATATTACTGTTGATATCACATGTATATGGTATGACTCTGTCATTAGATCCATTAGATCATTAATCATTAAGCTTTTATTCCGTGCCACTTTCGCATATAAAAAAATATGAGTAATTATTTTTTTTGACTCATATGATATTTATAAAGATTAACTAGGGGTGAACCAAGGAGTCAAAGTAAATATTAAGTAAATTGTTTATAGAGTTGTGATTTAACTTTTATGCTTAAGCTTAAGCCTAGGCTTCAAGCACTGATCCGCAGTCTGGACGGTGGGCTAATATATATATATATTGAAAAAACAACGAAAAAAGTGATAATAAAAAGTGATAAAAAAACGATGTAAAAAAAAAAAATGATGCGTAATACGTACCAAATGTATACACGCAGCCAGTACATATTTTGGCAGTTTATTGCTGACGCATATTTGAATCTAGACGATGATCTTACTCAAACCATGGAGGAGGGATATTGGTAATGCAAGAGGATTATTTGATGGTATTAAACCTAGATGCAGAGTTTTATTAAAAATTTAGATGAAATTATTGAGGATAACAAGAAATAGTGTATAAAAAAAATATATTGATATTCAAATTGCAAGTAAACGAAATAGTAAACAAATATGACATAGATTTTAAGTAACTGATTCTATGTAAATTTTATTAATAATGTGATATATATATAAACTAATAACTATCAAATATTTTAAGACAGTAAAAGCATAAAATTAGGTTTGAGCAAGTTTCGGACACTAAGTAATTTGAAATTTAAGGTTATGGAGGTTACGGAAGTTTGGGCAGGTTACAGAGGTTTGGGTCAAGTTTCGGATTGTGACTTCAAAAGGCGAACCATTTCACCAATCACAAAACAGTTTCGCCCGCAACATTAATTAGTATATCGATTTCATTTCTTACATAATAAAGACTTTTCTCTTCATTATTTGTCCAATATCTTGTATCGCGTTTATCAATCCTAATCCCAATCCTACTAGCCAATTATTACCTAAAACCAAATCGTATTAAGGGGTATTATCTCATCAAAGATATTTGGCAAAGCGACCGAAACTTCTCTATCAACCCATCCCCTGCATTTGCTGCGCCAATTCCAAGATCTCTTACAGTCTTACTGCAGAATATCTTCTCTAGAAATATATAAATCCACTTTTTTGGCGAGCGCCTCATGCATGTAGCAATGAATGTGGACAAATAATTATGATGGATCAATAAAATTACAACAAAAAAAAAATCAGATATTAAATGATTACTTTATTAATGGCACGTCTGAAAGGTTACGCCGAATATATTGCTTAAAGTATGTGGCGTAACCATCAATTAGCCTGACCGTCATAATTTGGACTTGCAAAAGACTTTTTTTTCAAATAAATAATTTTTTTTTCTTTAATAAAATATTTTTTAAATGTTTTTTTTCGTTCCTTTTTTAATAAGTCTTTAATTTATTTATTAAAATGTAATAAGAACCAAGAAAAACACTATTTATTAAAGAAAATTTTATTTACTGAGTAGAAAAAATAAAAAAAACCATTTTTTTTTCGTTGTTTTTTAGATAAAAAATAGTTTTTTTTTTCGTTTAAATTGATGAATAAATAAAGTTTTCATTTTTTTAAAACTAAAAACAAATGGAATATATAAAGTTTCTTTTATTTGAAATTAAAGCACACTGCATATATATTCAAAATATGTCGCATAATATGGAACATTGACATTAAGGTACCTTTAATTAATTCGATTTTCTGCGATATGTGTACTCAAATTATACTCCTTTTTGCCCGTTTTCTTCTTCTTTCGGGCAGGAATAATTTGGGGATCCATGTTTTCCTTTTCTTCACGAATAGTAGTATTTATTCTTCGTTTCCCTCCACCAGATCTTTCAGTTTTTCATCTTTTGATCGATTCAACTTGGACACGAATCATTGAACCACTCCTAACATAGGCTGCTGGGTCTAAATCACGATTAAGATTGTAAAGGAAAGAACACAGCCTTGGAATAGATTTTGATTTGGTGGCATCATAACGTTCTGCGAACTTATCCAGTGCAATTCGCAATTGTGGTCCACCATTTTGATAATCTTTCTTAATTCCCTCTAAGAAAGTATCAAATACAACATTATTTACCTCTTCGTTCCTTCTATTCTCTGGTTCCCTATAAAAATCAATACTATATAAAACCAATAGTTTAGTAAGAATTAATGAACTTGAGCGATTCAAGAAAACTTTTAGTTTGCTGTGTATTCCCATTTAAATACAAACCTCATCTCGGTGGTTCTATCATTATGATAATTGTTTAATGGCATAATTTCTTGACATTGTGAAGAGGGTCCGGCTTGCAATGAAGTATAGAAAGAATTATTCTCGGCCAAATAACCTAAAATAAATGGTTAGTCAATATTATTCGTAGCAGAAAATGTGAATTCAGTACATACACGCTTACCAAGTGCTATATATCCATATATCATGCGATCGTTAGGTGTAAATAATGGTATGAAATTAAGCATGGAAACATGGAATCTCATGGCAACCGCTCCCTGATGCTTGCAAGGACCGCTGATTTACCAACTGGACAGGTGCAGGCTCCAATTTTGGTGTTCACGATGTAGAAATTGCCGGGATTGTTTTCACTTGGTACTAGGAATTCAAAATCTATATTCATTTGTTGAATAAGATTCGCATCTATCTTCTCCCATCCGGAATATAAGAAACGTTTTGCTATTCTTAAGTGCCCCGGATGTTTATGAGCAACTTCAAGTAATCGTCACGCATAAAGCCTCTCTACATTCATAGTTATAAAATGAAATATTTGAACAGGATTGAACGCTTGCATCCTGGTGAAAATGATATCTTTCAATATGCCGAAACTCCGTTCAATATAATTATTCATGTTATTTCCGCGCATAGGCACTCCTTCTCGAAAAGAAAAAGCCCAAAACTGATGACGATTCCATAAAAGCTCAAAATGTTTTTGTAGCTGATTATACTCATAAAATTTCTGCTTGAATTCGTTATAATGTAAATCCATCTCCAGAATTAACGGTGAGTAGAGAATTTTTTTCATTTTTTCCATTATGAGCGTCTGATCATCCTTTCTAATCTTGTGTTTTGAGTCGTATAGCCATCTCCAAAATGCTTGCAAGACATGAAATGTGCATAGAAGACGGATACTTTGTAGCCAGCATAGTTCCAAGGCATTATGCTCTGCGCTTGAGTCGTCTGTAAGAAAAACTACTGGTCCAATTTGTGGTCCTCGCTGATAAAAAGCGTATGTTGGGAGTATCGTCTTCAATAAATTCAACTATAAATAAATAAATGCTATTATATTAATACATAATAAATACTACGAATAAAATAAAATAAATGTTGTAATAAATGCTGTAAAATTAAGTAAATTAGATAAAATTAAATTAATAAAATGTTGCGAACTAGCTACCGCTTTTTCAAGTGTTATTTCAAGTTCGTCTGAGGTAAAAAATACTCCAAGTGGAAGTGCGCCAACAGTGCAACTTGTATATAAAAGGGTTATCAAAGTATTAAGGGGATCAAAAGCAGCTGATGCGTTCATGTAACATATTTTGCCCGCCTGATGAACTTTTTCATTAACTCGGGCCATCAAGTTTGTTACAATGTATAGAATAAATGCGTTCCCAGAATTTGCATTATATTCCTGTAAAATTGCTCTACCCTGACCTGACCCATTATACTCTTCAACTATTTCTTTCAAATGCTCAAACATCGGTTTACCATTATGGCTCCCAAGTGCAGATTCACGATATTTCTGAAAAAGCTTTGCGACATAATCGTAATTCGGGTTTTTGGCTCGATCTGCAAGGATCTCCAGCAATTCTTGTTCATCTGAAGCATTGAGATGAATGCTATCTTCATATGCATATAAGGCAGAAGATGGAGAGTGTCCATCTCTAAATAGATTTATAAATTCCTCGCGAACCTCCTCTTTAACACGCCGAAAACTAAGTGATTCGGCTGAATTAATAATGTGATTATGAGCAAATTTTAATTCAATTTCTAATGAATGGTTATCTGAAAGTCTTTTACGTTCTAATCGAAGGTGTATGGTTGCATTGCAACCTATATTATGAGCCCGAGCAGATTGTGGACGTTTTGTTTTGCGAATACCTTGCTTTTTCTTTACTTCATTACTATGAATACAGTGATATATTTCCCTATAAAGGATCCAATTTCCTGTGATAGTAAAACCCCTTGTTTGCGCCATTGTTGTCTTTGATCGTGACTGAAAGGCGGCAAACCATTTGTGCGCTTCTTCTTTACTATCAGCATTTACATATGCTTTCAGCTCAAATTGAGTAATATCAAAATTTTTGGCAGTTCTATATGGTGGTAGTTCAATAAACTCTTTAATCAGATATGTATTGTGCTGAGGAAGTACTAATTTTAAGATTTCTGGAAGAGAATCCCAAGAAAATATCTATGACAAATAATAAATAATTTAAATAAATAAAATTAATTTATCAAAATATAAAGATAATGCATTAATAATTTCACCAAAAAACTCAGTTTTTTTTTTTGTATTTACCTGTAGAGTATTTGCGTCTTCCATATGTTTCACAGATCACACGCGTAACTTCAAAACTTTAATTTTTTTAGAACACTTATTTTTAAGCAAAGCAAGAAACACGCTCTCATATAAGCTAAAGTGAAGAGTATGAAAAGACGAGAGTAGAGTGTGAAAAAAAAGATAATGAGACACGTCTTGATTGTATTGTGGTTATCAAAGTGACACAAAATTTTATTGGTTAGATCTTTGATTACAACTAATTTGTTTACCATGGTCAGTCATTTTGATTGACAGCTGCGCCACATGATCGGCGTAACTTGTCACACATTTCAGACGTGCTTTTGGCCAACATAATTACGTAGACATTATAGCGTTGTTTCTCAAAAAGGAATGAAGTTTGTTTTGTGTAAGGTTACATAATAAACAATTATGAGAAATCCTTTAAAAATGGACTTAATTTCACACTACTTCATACTCTGTATCGCAATCAAACCTTTTTAATGATGAATACTATAAATAAAATTATACGACGAAAGTCTCTTGGAAGAGCTGCATTTATAGGATCCCTATATAATGCCGTGAGTGATACATTCTGTGGAACTGCAATATTGAAAGCAAAGTTTCCAGATAACTCTATAAGCAAGATTGATATACCCAATAGCGAGTTATTCTATGAATACGAGGATTCGTATATGGAAAAATTTAATAAGTTAGACGTTGAAGCTGAGCTAAAACTAAGCGTCCTCACCGGACTGTTTGCGTTAGAGGGTTCAGGAAAATATTTAAGCGACGTGAAGGATAGTTATAAAGTTTTTAAAGGCAATTTAATATATAGAATAACTTCAGTTGAAGAAAATTTGAATATTTATCGTGATGATGTTAAAACATGCATTTCTACTGACGGGTTTAACAACACAGTTGCCACTCACATCGTAGTAGGAATAAAATGGGGAGCTACTGTAATAGCATCATTTGAATGTAAAAACATGAACGAAGATGACAAACATCAGGCTGAGGCGGCGCTTAAGTCTTATTTTGAAAAATTATCACTTTCTACTTTTGAAAACGATAACGTAAATGTCGAAAAGAATCAACCTAATCTTATGAATTATTTCTCTATAAGACTTCTTGGAGATGTTATTCCATATAATAAGTATTTTCCTCAATCTTTTAATGAAGCAAAGAAAGTTATGATAGAGCTTCCTTCATATGCCACACAATTTAATAATGGGAAAGGATTTCCAATTGAATATATTTTCTATCCGCTATCAGAAATTGCAAAACTATTCAATCAGAAAACAACAGTTAAGAGTATGATAATGGAATCAAGTGAAGAAATTGTTTTAATGATTGAGCAAGTTTTTGATGATTTATTTAAACAAAAACAAAGGCTCAATGATTTATTTAATGATGCAAAATTAATATCTCATCTTATACCCGATAAGATTTTTGAAGAGATTAATGATCATGTACAAGAAATTAAATTGGAAGAGGTAAGGTTTAAGAAGAAACTCGCAAAGAGTCTTGTTAAAATACGCTCTGGGGAAGGTTATGTTGGTCATGATGACGAACCTGAGAATACATAAAGAAATTTCAGAAAGGTGTCTTGTCCAAGAGCTCTATTATGGCGTTCATTGATCGATACCGATCAGTATCTACAAAAGCTGACTTAGTTCTTACTCTCAAAGCAAAAAAAGTAGAGTATCTAGAAAAGGATTCAACTATTGAAGATATCTTACGTAGGAATTCAATAGGTCATATCTACATACTAATTGATGGAGATATTGTTAATGGCGGTTCGTCACCGGTGCATAGTATATTTCAGGATTTATACAATTCAAATGAAAAATCAAGTAAGTTCTTTGTAGTTGACCCAAAAATATGTCCTGAAATAAAAAGTCCTGGTTATCCAGTAATTCATCATTATGTCAATGGAAGATTAGAAAGTAATGACTATTATAATGCAAATAAAACGTTGTTTACATCAAATCTTATTAAATTTGATCCCAACCTCTCAAACCAAAAAATGATCCCGTTGATAAAGCGCGGTTAAATGTGCCTTGCCCCCAAGCTAATTGTTGTTCTACATTTTACAATTGGAGATGTTTCAAATGTCAGCACGAAGTTGAATATGGATATAACAGGCATTTGTACTGTGGATGTGGTGAAAGTAGTATTGATAATTGCAAATTCAAATGCAATAACCCTCTTCATACTGAAGGGTATATTTCTTTTGATTTAAACACACTTATCACCCTGTTGCCGAAAGAACCTCCAGAAGAAATAAACATATTATTACTTGGTGAAACTGGTGTAGGAAAATCTACGTTCATAAATGCTTTTGCTAATTATCTTAAATTTGATACACTAAATGAAGCGAAATCTGGGAAGATGGAAGCATTGATCTCATCAAAATTCACTATTACAGATAATATTAACTATGAAACGAAAACGATTAAGATAGGCAATGATGATTCAAATGAGCGATTAGAAAATATTGGGATGTCATCCACTCAAGAATGTAAAAGTTATGTTTTCCAAGCAGCTGAAAATAAAATCGTAAGGTTGATTGATACTCCTGGTATAGGGGATACTAGAGGGTTAGACCAAGATAAGAAAAATTTTGAAAATATACTCAAGTATATTAGTCATCACCGATACTTAAATGGGATTTGCATACTTCTTAAGCCCAATAATTCTCGGTTAACCATAATATTTAGATTCTGTATACAAGAATTGTTATCACATCTTCATAGAAACGCAAAGGATAATATTGTCTTCTGCTTTACCAATGCTAGAGGAACATTCTATCGCCCAGGAGATACATTACCACCGCTTAAAAAACAACTTGAGGAGCTCAACAAACGATCCGGTGTTGAAATAAAAGTCAATCATGAAACAACATATTGTTTTGACAATAAATCATTTAGATTTTTGGCGGCGATCAAGGAACCAGATATATCATTTACGGATGCAGATGAAAAATATTTTTCAGAAAGCTGGAATAAGTCTGTGGATGAATCATTGAGACTTATCCTATATCTTGTAGGACGCCCGCCTCATATAGTTAAAGATACTCTATCACTCAATAATTCTAGAAATATAGTGATACTTCTTTCTAAGCCACTTGCGGAGATAGGACAACTTATCCAAACAAATATTAAGTTAATTAAAGAACAACAAAATGAAATAAAAAATTCTGACAAGACTATAGAAGAGCTTAAAGATCAGCTGTATATCCCACAAGTGGATATTGAGCCAGTATCGTTGGAATATCCAAGAACTGTATGTACTAGCATTAGTTGTGTCAAGTCAGTGCAAATTGGTCAAACTAACATTAAGAAAATCGAATACATAACACATTGTCATCGACGTTGTTATTGTCTCAAAAATGCCACAATCAATGTAGTAAACGATGCGGCATTGAGAGGATGTAGTGCTATGAGTCCAGATGGGACATGTATGAAATGTGGTTGTAAATGGGATAAACATATACTGTACATCTCACTTATGAGAACATACAAGTAACTAAGAAGATCATTGATCGGAATGTAGTTTTGCAGATTTCAAAAAAGAAATCAGATCGAGAAACCAAAAGAGCAATTATAGAAGATTATCAAAAAAGGGTAAATCAACTCCAAAAAGAACAACGTACAATAAATGAAATTAGCTTAAAGCTTGCACAATTTTTAAGACAAAATGCAATAGCTGCTTTTAATGATACATATGCAGATTACTTCGATCATTTCATAAATGAAGAAAAGATTAAAAATAGTGCCGATCCTAATCGTTATGATGAAGAAATTCTTAAAAGACTTGAAGCTACAAAAAGAAGTTATTTGGAACAAAATGAAGTTATTAAAAAAGCAATGGAAAATAATGATCCTTCCATGCCTTCAATATCACCAAATGATGTAGCCAACCTTGAACAGCAATTGTACAACCTACCAATAAATGATAATACTTTAAAGAAGATTAAATATGAGGCAAAACGTAGTCAGACTAGTGTGTTCAGATATAAAGAGAGTTATTATTCAAGATCAAAAACCATTTCGAATACATTCGCAAAAATTTTCAAATAATAGGTTGAATAATGTTTCACATAATGTTGAATTTTATATTGGCTTATCTATTTTCTTTAGTTTGATTTAGATCGTGAAAAAAAAATAATGAAATCCAATGTTACGACGTTATTTGATGCATATAATAATGATAATATGCACTTTATCAATTAGCAATTCACTTGAGCAACTTAGCTACGTGTTAAATTAATTGACCGATTTTTCTCATGAGCAAATGGGAAAACTTTCATTAAGATTATTCGACACATACCATTTGTTTTATTTATTTTTGTATAGACAATATGTTTCAAGTAGAAAGTTGTTTTTTTATTAACCATTAAAATTTTAACATAATTTTTCAAAACAGTCCTATTGAAACTAGTACCTAGTTCTTACCATAGAAATAATTTGCATGTTTCTTAAACAATACTGTTAAGTATTGTTAACAATATTAAGATTATTTTTTTTTACATGTTGTTCAAGAAATTTCTTTTATAGACACAGAATGAGTAATTACTAAAATGAATTTGAATGACTGTGGCACTCCGAACGAGGAAATAATAAATTAGTATTTATTTCGTCATTTTTCGAATAAAATAAGTATTCGTTACGCGTAGCCACAGTGTAAAGTTTTATGTGCAGTAAACCAGTAACATTAAATTGAACATTAACAACGGTGCAAATAAATGTTATAATCTCGTGGGAATTTTATACAGTTTCTAATACGAGGCTAAAAGCTAACGTGCAATAAGTTAAATTTCGAATTAAGACCTTGCATATGTTCAAAAATATTAATTAAAGGAATTTGTAAATTTAATAATAACCAAATTTGTAGTATCTTCCTTACCCATTTGTTTTCTTCACATATTATTGAACAAGGCATTATTTCAGTCAATGATCACTACAATTCCGGTAAAGTTAAACGTATTTGTGAGAATCGAATAAAATTTGGTTCACAAATTTTTTCAACTCGAAAATTTAGTAAATGCATGAATTCAGAATTTCTTTGATCCAGAAAAATCGATAAATGTTCTTATGGTTCCAAAGATTATCGTCGATATTATGAATAATTTGAACCTTGCAAATTCTTCAATTAAACAAATCCAAAAATATATTATTATAATTAAATAATTTAAATGAATAATTTAGTTTTCAGAAAATAAATTTTTCTTTTTTTTTGACTAATTCGTATATAATTTTAAATTAAAGTGGCAGGTGACCAGTTATATGATCAAGTAAATTACTCGCATGAAAAAGAAACAAGCTTATAATGTAATAATAAATCCTAATTTAGATGTATAGCTGTAAGATTGTATGCGGGTATAGGTTTCTTTGATAATTGTTCAAAAAAAAAAAAAAAAGAAATTTCAACTTTATGCTGGGGAATTTTTCACGTGCATAAAAAAGTGCCGGGAAAATGAATAAGTGTCATTATGAATCTGTACTACATTAATTTGTACTCATGGTCGTATTAATCTTCGCATTAAAATAAATTTTTTTGTTAATTTTTTAATGAGAAAAAAAAAAAATAAACTCGTTCGATGAAAAAAAAAACAAAATAAAAAAATTAATCATTAAAAAATTATAAATTTATCCGTGTCATCAACTTCTAAGCAGAAAGAAACAGTTTTGCAAATTTGAATAACATGACTAATGTGCCTTTTATTTTATTATCATTAAAAAGATATTTTTTATAACGTAACAAGTAAAATTAACGTACTACATATGTAAAAAAAATAAAGGTTTTCTCACGTCTTTAAAATATTGTACATATAATTATAATAAAGGGGTTTGTTTATATGCAAATTGAAAGGTAATTATTTACAAACATTGGTTTGATTGTAATTGAAATTTACGATCCTCATCATCGTCTTCATCCTCATCATTATCTGAGCCCTTATCGTTCTTTTTTTATTAATGTCCTGGGTCCTTTTTCTTGCCTTTACCAGAGTGTACTGGTTTTCCAGTTGGATCTTGTGCTTGAACTAATCCATCAAGTTCTTTATGTCTTGGAGGTTTGTGACAAAGCGCAGATGGCTGACCTGCTTTTGGAGTATTTCGTTCCAGTTGACGATATTTTTTGGCAACTTTAATAAGTTTTTTCTTTCTCTCTCCTCCAAGTGAAATTGCAAGATCAATTATTTCATCTGCTCTATCTTGTTGATCACAAGTTGTTGCTTTGGCTAAAAGAGCCCTTACCATTGCACCGGATAAATTACCAGCTTGTTCTTCTTTATTAGTACCTTTAGCTATATCTTTTACCGCCTGGTATGTTGTATCAGCTTGTGGAGTATGTTCTTGCCCGAAACGTCTTCTGCTAAGTCTCACAGCCACAGGGACTGCTTGATGAACAATTGTAAGCGACAATAAGAAAAAGAACATCAATTGTAACTTCATATTTGTCGTTTGAAAGAATGAAATGATTATTAATGATAATAAACAAAAGATATTTAGAGCGCAACTCTAAATGAAAATATAATATATAATTATACGCTTATACACTGTGTATGAAATTTTTTTTTTTCCTTTTTTTTTTTGTTTTTGTTTTTTGTTTTTTGTTTTTTTTTACATGACAATAAAAATTAAAGTTATTTATATCATTTGAGTGGCCATCATTTTTTTTTTTAATCCACGACTAAATTTGCAACAAACTTGAAATTAAACCCTCGCTTTCTTATTATATCTTGACATGATATTATTAATCGTCACTAAGCTTAAAAAATTCGTTATTAAGATAGATTCAAAATTCTAAAATTCCATTTCCGTCGAAAATTTAGAAATATGGATTGTTTCAGAAAACTGATAATCTATAAACATTTATAATATCATTCACAAATAATTAAATTCATAAAAAAATTAAAGAAATAAAGAAAAAATTTTTTTGAAACAAACTATCGACAAAAAAATTTGATCTACGAAATTCAAAAAATGATTTTTTCGTGAATCTAATATTTTTTTGTTTAACTCTGTAACCTGTATCAGCTGATTTTCTTTCTCCTCCGATCTTCATTAAAAATGATTTACCATTATCAAACAGTGAATAATTTTAAAAAGCGATAATTTTTTTTTGAGGGGTATAACTTAATTAGATTATCGCCGTTTTCAAAAAAATGTGAAATTGTACAATGTAATACAAAATGATTTCGTGATACCTGCGATTTTCATATTTATCTTGCGATTTTACATATTTAGCTTGCGATTAAGGGGTGATTTTTCTTTGATTATGAAATTTTATAACTTGAAGTTACTAATTCTAAATAAAATTCTATTAGTATCTTATAAAAAAGTGCGTGAACTCTTCAAATACTTTTTTTGAACTCTTGCGAACTCCAAAATTTTTCCGTCTATTTTCCATGAATTTCATGTTCATGTGATCAACAAATAATAAAAACTCGAAATTTGATTGGATTTTCGCGAAATCGTGCACAATAGTTGTACTACCCCATGATTTACATGGGTTCACATATTTTTGAAAACCGCGATAAATATTTTGTTATAATATTCAATACACAAGTGGTGCACAGTTATTGTATATCTTCTCATTAAGAATTTTTCACGTAATTATATTATTGATTTTTATATAATATATCTAATATTAAATAAATTATTTCTAATTCGAACAAATTTTAAAATTATTCATCATTAAAGAAAAATACTAAAATTTTTTCATATCCTTTATTAAGAAATTTAAAATTTATAAATTAATAAAATAACAATAAGAGAAATATTTAATTTTTATAAAATTTGTAACACCCTAAATTTGTTATACAACAAATTGTTCATCGGTCTTTTCCTAAAAAAGACCTTTCATCCGAGTAAGGGAAGTAACTATTTAACTAATTAGTTTCAGCGATCAAATGACAAACATGAAAGTGCAGTAGGATTATAGTCACAATGTGTAAAATTATATGAGCGATTTCTGAAACTCATAATAATAAAGTATAATTGCTATTAGTGTCGATCATTTGCAAAACGAACATATTGAACAGGGAAAATCCATTTTTTATATTAAAAAAATAATTTTTACTTTAATAATTTTAACCATTGCCGAATAACGATTGTTATAATCGATAAAACAAAAACTTAAAATATTCTTGTAGCAAAATTAGATTATATTACCTGAGAAATTTAAATTTGTAATACTTGTTAAGAACAAAAATTTCAACGGAAAGATTTGGACGATTTTGACCTTTCGGTTTTGAAAATTAACGATTGAATTTAAATTAAATTCTATTTAGAATGCCTGTTGGCTTCATTATGTTAAACTCTTTAAATATATAACGTTATTTTTCGTTTAATATTATTTCAAAATTTATAAACTAAGAATTGTGAAAGATGTCTCATCTAGTCTTAGATAATTTTTTTCTGATCTATGGCAGGTCAGCATCTTTATTTTGTCGG
This sequence comes from Rhizophagus clarus, assembly GCA_015698045.1. Classification (NCBI taxonomy): domain Eukaryota; kingdom Fungi; phylum Glomeromycota; class Glomeromycetes; order Glomerales; family Glomeraceae; genus Rhizophagus; species Rhizophagus clarus. Next base: position 850,930 of record BLAL01000013.1, on the reverse strand, counting down.
ACAAACTTAATTATACCATTAGCCAAGACTCCTTGGATAAATCTTATCAGGAAATTTTTTACGTACATAGAAATTTGGATAATTTCAATATTTTCCAAATACCTGCGATAAAACATGTAACATAGTTCCACATGATTCCTTAATAAGTATATAAAATATCAAATATGTGTATTATCGTAGGCTATACTGGAATTTCACGTGTTTATAAGCTGATAGTCTCCGTGATATTATATGAACCGATTACTTAAAAACTTCCGTAAAACATGAATTAGTGTTTACAAAGTATTTTATAATCATTAATAAAATGTTGTTAAGAATCTATAAAAAACAAGTAGATTTTTTTTAAATCAAAAATTTTTTTTACGATATATTTAACGTGAAAAAATTCGTTGCAGGTATGTTATTTGTATTTTTGCGCATCTATTATATTTAAATAATTTAAAATTATTCATTATACGTGCAATATTCTTTAAGCGATCCCACTTTTTGTTTTGTTTTTTTTTTTTGTATTTTTTTTATGGCTCATTGTATATCTTATGGAACTTTTTTTTCATTGTACTTTGCATATCATGATTTTGGTCCTGGCCTGCTTCTCAAAGATCTACATAATCGTGAATGGATCGGCATGGCTTAATAGGCTTAGTGATTAACCAAGCCTTAACAGTACCAAAAAGTAATCATGTGATTATTTTGTCATCACTGCGCTATCACATGATTATTTACTTACAATAGGTAAATTTCTCCTGTTGCCTTGATAGGATATTTAAAAGGTAAGGTTCGATTATGAATTATAAACTAGGTCGAATTTTAAAAGATTTTTTTTTTTTTTAGCAACATAAATAATAAAATGACGATTTGATAGAAAATTGAATTATGATTTTGTGGCTATGTCTTCTTTTTTTTCTCATCACAATTCTCTGGCTTTGATATTTTTTATATGTGGCAAATTTTCCGGGTTCAGATGTCATTAAGTGAATAAAAATACGTAATATGGACTAATATTAACTTTTAATATAAATTAAACTTTCCCTCCTTTTTTTCTATTTATCTTCTTTTCCCTCTATATTTTATAAATACTTTTTATGAAGATAAAATTATTATTATCTTAAAGATTTAATGATAACATGATGGTAATCTAGATTAACTCTTAAATATGTACATTATATATACCGAGATTCTATATTTATTTACATTAATTTCAAGATTATGGAGAATTGTTTTGATTCTAAATATGTAAATGTAATATTGTCTGTGACATAAACTTCTTATCACATGACAGAGAATTGCGGAAAAAAAAGTCCATGCAGATCAAATTTGATTATATTATGAAAGAATAAACTGACTGTACAACAAGAACAAATATTTAACTCCAGCTTTAATGTATAGCAAATTGATATCATCAGATTTAAATTGCGATAATATAATAATATATTAAATGAGGAAAATTTCAGATCCGGAACAATGAATAATACTATAAAGCTTATATCAGTATTACGTATATATTGCTGATTAAGCGAAAGCAAATTAATACTGTAATAACGTCGCATAACGTGACTTTTATTTGGTCGAAATAAGAAATAGTCATAGAAAATGATGTAATTGTGTGTAACTGATTTCTTATATAAATTTTCAAAATTTCAAAATTTCTCTTTATCTTCTTTATCTTCATATTACAAATCATGATCATCAATTTAAATTGTTTTATTTTAGGAGAGAACCCTTACAATCGAAACTTTGTGATGCCTGTGAATACTAAAAGAATTAACAATATTGGAATGTTAAAAATTGAAATTAAAACATTTCAGATGCTTGATACTCCAACTAGATTTATTGAATTATGGAAAATAAATTTTCCTCTTGGCAGCGTCAATGAGGAAATCATTAATAATTCTATAAACTTTAATGTTAACATCCAAGAAACTTTTGGTGGTACCGAGTTGTCTGGAGGATCGAAGGTTAGCGATGAATTTCCCACACAACCGGATATGACACAAGCACATGTCCTTGTGAAACTTAATCCCGGTGAGTTTTTTTACACATTATTACCATTATAGCTTGATTTTTTTTTTTTTGTTTCCAAATAAATACGAATAAACATTACATTTATTAAATATCTTTTCTTATAGAAGTCGAACATAACATACGACTGGCTTTTGTATTCATTGACGAGTCAAATGTCTACGTCCAAGGGAGTAAAAATTTTGCAATTAAGGAAAAAGTTCACCCAGATCAAGTTAATGTTGATTATATTCGCCTTTTGAGATTAGTTCTAAATGGTCGATCATTAGGTCATGATCCTGTTATTGTCGGATCATGTGACAATCCGCTTTGGGATGAGCTTTCAACAAAGGGATTTAACACGAGTAAATTTGAATCAGAAAAAGGAGTAGACTCAGAAATTGTATCCCATATTGCTGATATATTATACACTGAAAAAGGACCCGGAACGATTATTCTACTTGCTGGGGATGGCGACTATCGACCAATTCTACGAAGAGCTTTAACAAAAAATTGGACTGTGGAAATTTGTTTCTGGAACAAAGGTAATAAAATATTATTATTTACATTTGCGAGTTGTTCAAATTCCATACAAAAAGAAGGTAATCCATCTTTTTTAGTGTCAAAACTACTCAAGGATATAGATCTTCCAGAATATCCATCATTAAAAACAATTATTATTAGCTTGGGTCCTTTTTACAAAAAATTTACGTCTGCTTATGGCACCGCAAACACTTCAGAAAAAAGGTGTCTTAAAATTAACGATGAACATGATAGGGTTAAATATGATGATGTGATACCATGTTATGAGGGTTTGAATCTATTTTGTTTCTGGTTTAAATATACCGATAATTCTTTGAGATTATACGTAAACACCTTCGATCAATGGGATCAATGGGAAAATATCAAAACGTGTATGAAAAGAAAGTATCCACAAGTACAGGAAATAAAGAAAGACAAGTATTGTGTGTTGAAAATATGATTTCTTAATGTATTAGATAGAATTAGGCTTAATCTTGCGCAAGTGAATATGATCACATGAAACTACATGAAAAATTTAATAGTTTACATCAATTTATAGAATGTCTGTTTACTTGATTTACTTGGTCTCTATTCACATGAATAATCGGACATATAACTGAAACATCTTCATATTATAAGAGTAATTTTTACAATGAGGTTATTGAAGTTTTAAATCATGGTAATTTTTACAATTAGGCTATTGAAGTTTTAAATCAGGGTATTTATAAGTAGGGATTCTATTTTTTTATTTGCGAAAAAAAGATAAAGTTTTTTCATAAGAAGGATTTAATAGATGATTCCTTGAAAGAATGTTTAACGAAACTTTCTTTAACTTGCACATTAATAAATAATAAAGAATGAAAATTACATCATGAAACGTTTTTGCAAAATAATTTGTAAAAGTTAAACTGATATCATATGATTTCATAATAACGATTGTATCATTCATTACAATAGAAACGTGTACAGAAATTATTGTAATTTAATGATAAATTTATTAGGTTACTAATTCATAATATCTTAAGATCAGACCTCAGTTAATTTTTATTTAATATTTTACATTATATTTATGTGAACAAGATGAAATTATGGTAATCTATCATCCCCAACTGCAACATCACTTCCAATTGATTAATCTACTCAAGGTTAACAAAAAAAAATTTGTAAACTTGTATTTACATTTTGATGATGATAATATTCACTGGAAATCAAGGACTGCATATTAGATACGAACAATCACCTACGATAATGGTTAAAACATAGGACATATCATGAGGAAATCTAAATAGAAATGATGTGACTCCTTCTAGCAGAGATAATAGCAAAAACAATTGTCTTATATAATGATCAGCTCATCTAGATCCTAATTAAATGAAACCAAAAATTGCAGCTAAAGAATGCAAGGACCATAAATATAATAATATACAAAGCATTGGAACCTATAAAAAATTGAAGATGTCATATATTCGACTAAACTCAAATACTGATGCTTAAATAACAGGATCACATATCAAATATCAATAAATGTGTATTTATTCCATGTATATTAACAGTATCAGAAAGTAAGCTAGCTTTTACTTTGAATCAATGTCAATTTCCTATTCATGTTGCATTCTCAATGACAATTAATGAATCACAATGGCAAACTATAAGCAGGGTTGGTGCTTACTCACCTGAACCTGTGTTTGCACGTGGGCAATTATTTGTTGTTTCTCAAGATCAATATGTTAAGTCCTCATAAGAGCTGCAAGGCAAACAACAACGTATGCCATGAAATATTTCATTCTATAAGTAGAAGTTAAACTTGAATGTAACATTTTGTATATATAGCATTTTTACAGAAATTGTTGCACGAAAAAAAAGTTTGTTGTTAATAAATAAGGAAATGCATAATCATAATTACATTATTTTCTAGTTAATTCTATATAGAATAAAAAAATTTCGTAAGTTTGTTTTTTGTTTATTACTGTACATGACTTTATTCTCCAAAACATTTGAAACATGGTTAATGTTAAATTCAAAGCCCAAAGAAATAAATGGCACTCGTACTGAGAGAAATACATAAATTAACAAGAATTCCTCTTCGTACTGCCCAGGCCAACAACCTCATTACAACCAGTCCAAAAAATTGGCTCATGAAAAGCAAATAGAATAAAAAGCTCAAAGAAATGGTTCCGTTGAGTACAAGAGAGTGTCAACCATTTAAGGTTACACAAACACATCCTGACTATGGGGCAAAATTTGCACCTAATTAGCTAATAACGAATTTCTGAGTCACGAAAATTTCAGATGGTTGGTTAGACTGTTGGATATCACTGGCAAAGCCCCAAATTTGTGGTTTTCTCACGCATATGTTACAAGACCTGATTTGTGTTTATTTTTGGATGTAATATAATATAGAATTATTCTTGACAAAGTAGATCGGTGTTAAAATTGCAGCGTACATGTTGATTTTTATCTAAACTCGAAATTTTATATGAAAGTGCACGATAAAAGTATTGGGTTGTAATTTATTTTATCAGTAATTTTATAAAATGCTTACATGAAGGTATAATACGTTTAACAATATACTGTTAAAGAAAGAAAGCCTAAAACTTTAAAAGAAAATAAGAAAAAAATTGCATAAAATCTGCGATTATGTTTACGACTATAAAAGGGTGAAAATAGAATGGGAAATAATAAGGAAATCAAAAAAGAATACTATTCTTACTACCTTTCTTTTTTTTCCTTTTTTTCCATTCTTACTTTTGGTTTTCTTATGAGTACTCTCGATTTTCAGGGGTTTTGGATCATCTTGATTTCCTTTAACAGTGCCATCTGAAAGAGAGAATAAAGTTATATAAAATTATGGTTAAAACAATCAAGACTTGCATACATACAATACTGGAATTCAAAAACAGTCCCGTCATCATCAACATTCCATGCTATCTCACCAGTCCATGGCTTTGTTACTTATTCTTCGAAAGTATTTCCAAGTAGGGATGCCAACGGTCGGTTCAGTTCAGTTTTGGTTTTAAAACCGCGGTTTTCAGTCAAAACCGAACTGACCGCAAAACCGACCGATAAAACTGAACCGCAAAACCGATTGCAAAATCAAATAAAATATTATTAGAAATGCTAATTAAGCAATAACATTTAATTTTACATAATTTTTTCTTACAAAAATAGTGCTGATTTTATGAATTTTGGCGATACAAAAAATCACGTGATCAACGCACAAAATTAAATTCTCCTTATAATTTCAAAAAGGAAAGTACTATAAATTTAAATATTAAAATTCATGTTTTTTTAGTTATTATCAATTGAAACAAAGATGTTTTTTCGGGATATATTATAAAATATTTACAATTAACCGATCGGTTTTTTCATCGGTTTTTTTATATACAAAACCGACGGTTAACCGGTCAGTCTTGGACTAAAACCGAACCGAAACCGAACCGGCAAAAACCGGTTATGACCGGTTATAACCGAACTTTTGGCATCCCTATTTCCAAGGTGCCATAATACGTTAGACATTACATCTAATATAAAGATGCGACCAAAACAATCTAAAAAGATTATTCCAAAATCACGCTTTCCAATGAGTATTATATAGTTAAAGCCATATTCTTGAACTACAGTAACATAAAAATCAAGATCTGATCCTGTTTTAATACAATCAAGATTTGATACTTCGCAGGGCCCATGGTTAACATAGGATGCAAAAAGTTTACGTTCATATTTGTTTGCAATCACTTCGATTACCATTGGTGAACTGTTGCGTTCCCTGCAAGATTCATTGAGTTGGCCGTCCACTGGCATTTTACACATAAGTTCACGACTTCTATCGTTTCTAATACAAAAGTACGGGAGTACAAGTTTACATGGTGTCCATATAACTCTTGTAGAACTTCCAACAGTACCAATTTTGAGCAATTGCCCCAGGGCCAGATGCATTTCTGTAATTCTTGTTCGGTTAGGACAGTATTCACTAGTTTGAATATCTCCATATTTTTCACCTTCGATTCTGCTGCAACCTCCGATTGTGTTTTCACAAGTTGTTTTATCCATCCTTTTGGAGGGTTATCTAAACAAGTAGAAAAACTTAAATATCAATATGATTTCACCTTAATACCAAATTATAGGTTTGAACGAAGTAATCACGTTAAATATGTTTTATTTGTTAATACATTTAATACAAGATGGTTGCTCATCCATAAAAAATCTAAATATGTAAAGTGGTTAAAAAAAAACAGACTGCTTATTTTTAATAACCTGAAATATTTCGTAATAAAATACTCAACAAATCGATTATTATGAGTCCAGATATCATTATTTTGACAAAATATTTTATCACCATAACCAAATATTAGGAATGTATGTAATATTGTTATTTGTCAACTTTGGGATAACTAGGACCCAGAAATATACATATAGGGGTAGGGTCTATCAATGCGTCGTCATCATAGTGGAGTTGGACGGGGTAAGGTTTTGATTTGCGTATAATTTAGGAGATTTTTGTCCATAGTAAGGTCATTAGATTGCGTATTTTTATCAAAAATTTTTATATGTAAAAGATTTAATTTGCGTATTTTGACCTATATTTTTATTTGGCCGATCATATATACTGTTGTAGAAAATTATTCGATATGCTAAAATACGATTTATCAATCATAAAATTTACAATTTTATAGTTTTAAATTTTTTTTTTTTTAAAAGATTTTTTTATCGGTTTTTATAACCGAAATTTTTTTTTTAATATTTAATATTTTTTATCGGTTTTATAAACTGAATTTTTTTTTAATATTTATATTATTAGTAACCGAATTTTTTTTAAAAAAAGATTTTTTATAAACCGAACCTTTTTCTTTTCCACTGATTTAAAAAAATAAAAAAAAAAACTATTTATAAAAAAAAAGTACTAGGTACTACTGAAGTATAAATTGGAACTAACGGACTCTTGCAAATATGGTGAGTTAAGTGTAAGAAGCAGAATTCAATGTTAATAAAATTTTACTAACATTCCTTTTAGTTTTTTAGTACCTACATAATCAAGATTATTCTATTTTTTATAGCTTATTACATTGGTAAGTTTCAAATTTTTAGGAATTTTATCAAAAAATGCTTACTAATGTTTTATAATTTCTTTTTTATAGATTTCAGAATTCGATCAGAACTTGGAATTCGAGACGGGTAAGTATTTCTATAAGGAGATAAGCGGGTTTGATTTTTTATGTATTAAAGAGTATTTACTAACATTCTTTAACTTCTCTTTTGTAGATTTTGAAGTAAAATTTGGAATTCGAGACGGTTAAGTATTTCTAAAAGCGGGGGGGTGCGAGTTTGAATAAAGCGTTTGCTAACTTCTCTTTTTTGCGGAATTTAGACTAGAACTTGGAATAATTCAAGATAGGTGAGTATTTCTAAAGGAAGAAGGAGTGGGTTTATATAAGAACACTCACTAATATTCTTTAACACCTCTTTTTGTAGATTTTGAACTGGAACTTCAAATTGGAATTTAAACATATTGTAGGAATGAACTTTCAAATATAAATATCAAAAAAAAAAAAAAAAAAATAATAAATTTTTTTCTAATTATAAAGCTATCTAAATTCGTATACAAATATTGTTAAAATATAATACATTTCATTATATTTCGTTAACATAACATAAAGAGAAACAAATATAATTTTTTTTTTTTTTTTAATAAAAAAAAGACCGATATCAAACTGCAGATTATAGAAACTATATCATATGATATACTGCACTTTGCTGAATTAATTAATAATTGAAAATTTTAAGGTCTGAAATTTTATTTGCGTATTTTTGCGGTATTTTCAATATCAGGTGTCAAATTTGCGTACCGTTCATATAAAAAACCCTTGCGTACAGCTCATAGTAAAATTTTCTTTCATCACCTGACCCCTATATATATATTTCTGGGTCCTGATAACTTACCTTTGCAGTTTTGAGATTATTTATATTCGTAAATGTTGTTTGTGTGTCTTTTAAATATAGGGTAATTATTTGATTTTACTACTCGGATTTTAGATTTTTTTATTAATCGTATTATTTATCCGATAATTGAAGAACTTATTCCTTTAACAGTGAGTGTAAAACTCTTCTGCGCCAGTATACAATTGAATAACTCGCTAGTTTCGTCTGATAAGTGAATAATATATCGCAATGCTTTCAGATGTAATATTCATGATATAGAGAATAAATTGGAAAATTGGCTAAAATAAATAAACAATTATACAATTGTACTCATGACAGTATAATTTGGTTAATTTTATGGCGAATGATTTGTCACGGATGATTACTTAATTTACTTAATAAAGCCACTTAATTAAATACGGTTAGCAGAATATGAATTTTCGTGCAAATCATATTAATCAAATTTTTTACTGATACGCCATTACAAGCCACCGAGTCTATTTGATGTTCGTATAAGTATATATATACCCTAAAACTTATTTCTATAAAGAAATATTTCTTTCTCTAAAAAGATATTTCAAATTTGTTTACAGAATTATCTCCAAAATGACAGTGCCGTTATATTGTTTAATCTTAGGAAAAACTTCTTTAAAAATATGCTGACCTCCGAATTGGACATCTTAAGTCTCTTATCTTTAAAAAGTTAGGAATTGAGCCGGCTAAATGTATGGAGCGAACTTTTGAAGATCAACATCTCTGAAAGTGAAGAATGGCTGCTTAAAAATGTTACGGAGAATAACATTAAACAAAACCTTAGAGCCGAGGAGTTGTCCGCTAACCAATCATTTGAAAAATTTTTTAATAAAGTTAAACTTAAGAAGAAAAGAGAATATTCACATTATCGTAAAAACGACTCACAATTTATTGTCTCTTGAACAAGGAATTCTTTGAATATTTATTGTCATTCATTTGTTCATTTTTTCCTGTTTACACTGTATCACATTTATTGTCACTTTAGTCGGTAAGACCTTCCTTGTTTAAATCTATGATAATGAGGGAAACCCATTGTCTGGGAATACGATGCATAATAATAACGAATATCCTCTCTTTTTGAATAGTTTTGAAACAAGTGGATTGGAATGTATATCTGATACCAATGAAGTATCAACAGTTATCACATCTTTAGAAAATATAGTACCTAGTGAACGCTATCAAAATAATAGCTTCTCATCTAGCAACAATCAAAAAGAATGTTGTCTGGACACAAGTTGAAGATAAAGTAATGGAGAATGAAGCGTTATTAGTAATAATGAACTTTTTCAACAAAATGTTCAAGTTTAGAAGTATTTCCGGATCGAATAATATATAAGAATAAAATACCAATAATCGAATGGAACGGGATCCCCATCTGTGGAGATAAGGTGTTCTTACTTGAAGCAAAACATAAAATGACTGCAATAAGTATAAAATAATAGATACCTATTATGAAATTCCTGTATGTATTGGTAGTCTAACTCACTTATAAATGAAAACCTCATTAATCGGTTAAATGAATTTTCTGTTTGGAATTTAAAAAATTGTTAGGAAAATAATATGTTGTTGGAGTTGCTTGTGGTACATTATTTACTGATGGATTGAGAAGTAGGTCAACGGATAAAGGGTTAATAGATGTTTTTCCTAGTGGTAATCGATATAAAGTAGAGGCACCTCATGAATTGAGTTACTGTGAAATTTTGATTTGTATTTATTTATAGAACCAATCAATGTGATTACCCTGCGGTATATAATATGTTATGCAATATAATATGGACGTGCTGAGCAAATAAAAAAATAATATATAAAATGAATAAGTATATAAAGTACTTTAACAAATGCGTAATATACCAAGTTCTTAATCTGTAAACTGTATTATACAATATTATACTTATTGTCAAAGTTAAAACTAAAGTAATTCTTTGGTGTCTGTTTTATCAAATGCATTTTTTTTGGTAACCTTGCAACGTGATGTTAGCTCAATTCTGTCCACCTTATTCTCTGGTCCTTTTCACAAACATATACAATATATGTCTTATTATATGATAATCAAATTGATATTTCCGGTATCATTTGCATTCAATAAATAAATAGTACATATTTCTAGATGTGAAATATTACTCTTATCACAAATAATAATATTGAATTAGTATAAATAAAGAAACAAAACAATAAATATGATTTACTTTTTTACTTTGATAAACTCTTTAAGATTTATTTAAAATTGTAAAGTGAATTTACATAAATAATTAAATCAAATAAACCCTAAGCTGTAGGATCGTAGGGTCCTAAGTAGGGAGCGAAATTTATCTGCTACAAATTTTTTGTTACCGATTATTGAATTTCGAGAAAGTATATAATAATTTTCGTTGACTAAGCTCCCTAGTATGTCCACGCTTTGCTTCATTTTTTATTTTTTTACTTTGATAAACTCTTAAGATTTATTTAAAATTGTAAAGTAAATTTACATAAATAATTAAATCAAATAAACCCTAAGCTGTAGGATCGTAGGGTCCTAAGAAGGGAGCGAAATTTATCTGCTATAAATTTTTTGTTACCGGTTATTGAATTTCGAGAAAGCATATAATAATTTTCGCTATGACTAAGCTCTCTAGTATGTCCACGCTTTGCTTCATTTTTTATTTTTTCTAAAGTTCGACCATTTATTGGTAAATCGTATAATTTTTGTTCAAGTTCAGCTATTTTATCCGGTAAAATTGAAGATATGGAAGAGTCATTACTTTCAATCGCCCTTTTTATAATTTCAATTTTTGTTAAGTAAGTCCTTTTTGTGGTTTCAAGTCCTTTAAGAATTTCTTCATCATAATTATTAGGATCAGTACTCTTTTTAATCTTTTCTTCATTTATGAAATGATCCAAGTAGTCTGCATATGCATCATTGAAAGCAGCTATTGCGTTTTGTCTTAAAAATTGTGCAAACTTTAGGCTAATATCATTTATTGTATGTTGTTCTATTTGTAATTGATTCATCCTTGCTTGGTATTTCTCTATAATTGCTTTTTTGGTTTCTTGATCTGATTTCTTTTTCGAAATCTGCAAAACTACATTTTGGTCAACGATTTTTTTAATTATTTGTTTGTTCTCATAAGTGATGTGCATATGCTTATCCCATTGACAACCACAACTATTACATTTTCCGCTTGAGTCCATTGCTGCACAATTTTTCAATGCAGCATTGTTTATTTTATTGCATTTGACTTTTTCCAAGTAACAATGTCGATGACAATGTGTTATGTAGTCGATTTTACTTATGTTACTTTGACCAATTTGCACTGACCTGACACAACTAATGCTAGTACATACGGTTCTTGGATGTCCTAACGCTACTGATTCAAGATCTATTTGTGGAATATATAGTTGTTCTTTGAGCTCTTCTATAGTTTTGTTGGAAGTTTCTACTTCATTTTGTTGTTCTTTAATTAGCTTAATATTGGTTTGGATAAGTTGTCCTATCTCTGCAAGTGGCTTAGAAAGAATTATAACTGTATTTCTAGTATTATTGAGCGATAGAGTATCCTTTATTATGTGAGGTGGGCGTTCTATAAGATAATGGATAAGTCTCAATGATTCACTCACAGACTTATTCCAGCTTTCTGAAAAATTATTTTCATCTGCATCCGTAAATGATATATCTGGTTCCTTGATCGCCGCCAAAAATCTAAATGATTCATTGTCAAAACAATATATTGTTTCATGATTGACTTTTATTTCAACACCGGATCGTTTGTTGAGCTCCTCAAGTTGTTTTTTAAGTGGTGGTAATGTATCTCCTGGACGGTAAAATGTACCTCTAGCATTGGTAAAGCAGAAGACAATATTATCCTTTGCGTTTCTATGAAGATGTGATAACAATTCTTGTATACAGAATCTAAATATTATGGTTAACCGAGAATTATTGGGCTTAAGAAGTATACAAATTCCATTTAAGTGTCGATATTGGCTAATATGTTCAAGGATATTTTCAAAATTTTTCTTATCTTGATCTAACCCTCTAGTATCACCTATACCAGGAGTATCAATCAACCTTATAAGCTCATTTGCGGCTGAATAGAAAGTGTAGCTTTTACATTCTTGAGTGGACGACATCCCAATATTTTCTAATCGCTCATTTGAATCATTATTGCCTATCTTGATTGTTTTCGTTTCATAGTTAATATTATCTGTAATAGTGAATTTTGATGAGATCAATGCTTCCATCTTCCCAGATTTCGCTTCATTTAGTGTATCAAATTTAAGATAATTAGCAAAAGCATTTATAAATGTTGACTTCCCTACGCCAGTTTCACCAAGTAATAATATATTTATTTCTTCTGGTGGTTCTGATGGTAAATCAGTAAGCATATTTAATTCGAGAGGTGTATATCCTACAGCATTGTGATGAGAACTATTGCACTTGAATTTACAATTAGTGATTTCAATTTTGCCACATCCACAATACAAGTATAGATTATATCCGTATTCTATATCCTGCTCACATTTGAAACATATCCAGTTGCAAATAGTAGGTGGACAAACGACATGTGGACAACGTATTGCTAATCTCATCTTGTCATTAGAATCATCTTTTGGCCTTAAATTGGATACATCAAATTTAACAATATTTGATGAAATTTTATTATCATTATAATAGTCATCACTCTCTAGTTCTCCATTGACATAGTGGTAAATTACTAGATAACCAGGATTTTTTATCTTAGTACAAATTTTAGTGTCAGCTATAAAGAACTTACTCGATTTCTTATTTGAATTATATAAATCTTGAAATACACTATACACTGGCGATGAATTACCATCGATAATATCAATAATATCTTCACCAATAAGTATGTAGACATGACCGTTCAAATTCCTATGTATAATATGATCAATAGTTGCACCCTTGCCAAGATACTCTACTTTTTTTTCTTTAAGAGTAAATATTAAGTCTGCCTTTAGACGGCATTGATTAATGAACGTCATAAAACTATTGGATAAAACACTTTTCCGAAATACCTTTATTAAAACCTCAAGTTCGTCATTATTTCCTTTTCTAGAACGTATTTTAACAAGACTTTTTGCAAGCTCTTTTCTAAATTTTTCTTCCTCCAAGTCAATCTTTTGTACATGATTATTGATCTCTTTAAGAATATTATCAGGTAAGAGGTTAGAGATAGGTTTTACATCATTAAATAAATCATTGAGCTTTTGCTTATATGTGAATAAATCATTAAATATGTCATCTATTCCTAAGATAGTTTCTTCACTTGATTCCATTCTAATATTAGTAACTGTGATATTCTGGGTGAATAGTTTCTCAAGTTTCGACAACGGATAGAGAATATATTCAATTGGAAATCCTTTCCTGTTATTAAATTGCATGGCGTATGAAGTAAGTTCTGTCATTAATTCCCTCGCTTCATTAGGGGATCGAGGAGATTTCTTATTATGTGGAACGGCATCTCCAAAAAGCTTTATAGAGAAATAATTCATAAGGATTGGTTGTTTCATTTCGACATCTACGTTATTATTTTTAGAGAAATAATGTAATAGATTTCCAAAATAAGACTTTAATGCTGCTTCAACTTGATGCCTGTCCGCTTCCTTTATGCTTTTATATTCATATGATGAAATCATAGTTGTCCCCCATTTTATTCCTATCACAACGTGAGTGGCGTCAGTGTTACTAGAACTGTCAGTAGAAATGCATGCTTTAACATCATCACTATAAATATTTAAAATTTCTTCAGATGAAGTCATCCTATATATTAAATTGCCTTTCACGGTTCTAGAACTATCTTTTACGTCGCTTAAATATTTTCCTGGACCCTCTAAAGTAAACAATCCTGAGAGAACGCTTAATTTTAGCCCAGCTTCAACACCTAACTTATTGAATTTTCCCATATATGAGTCCTCGTATTCACAGAATAACTCGCTGTTTTGTATGTTAATTGGGATTATGGAGTCATCCGGGAACGTTGTTTTCGAAATTGAAGTTCCACAGAATGTATCTCTCGTAGCGTTATATAGAGATCCAATAAACGCGGCCCTACCAAGGGACTTTCGTCGTATAATTTTACTAGTAGTGTCTACCATTAGGAAATTTGTTTACGATGTAAAAATCAAGTTGTTTCAAGATATATATATAATTTTTTTTTGTCGTCATCATGTAACTCAAATACTTGAAAAGGGTAAATAATTGTTGTAACACTTATGACAGGTACAATAATTTCGATTGTTAGTTTGTTACTATTGTTTGAAAATCTATATAAAAATGACTTAAACTATAAATAGTTTAACCTCAATGACAAACCATATGATTTTGCGATCATATGGCGATCCACTAAACTTCTCTTGATTTGTAAATGGGTTTTCAATTTACTATAATCGGTTGGTCAGATAACTTGGGCTGATATTGTACTTAGAATTTTTAATAATCAAATTATCGATTTTGGTACTTGGTAGTTTATATCTCATAGTTGATGTAATTTTTTCTTAATATTCTCTCTTATATACTTTCACTATCTAAAATATCTAAAATATCTTTTTTTTTTTTTTAAGTTTAGTAACGCGTTTATTAATAATTTAATCAATTACAATGAATCGATATACATTATACAAAACACCTATAAAATAATAAAAATTATTCTATATAACTAAACATAATCTATCTAAGGGCTAATCTATCATGTAAATTGACTAAATTACGGCCTAATTAAACGACACTAATAATAAGTTACTAACCGATTTCCTATTTTTCGATTTTGCTATTAAAAATTTTTTTGTGTTTTCTAATTTTATATATAAAAACTGACCCATCCGTCGAAAATTCGTATGACCAATACTTTAAAAAACTTGTTATGTAGAAGTTGAAAGAAACTACAAATCTTTCACGTGACTGAACATTGTTCTTTTTATCTAATCATCCGATATAAGCTATATAAGCTACCATGGGTTGTATGGGAACGCATCATATTTTTGTGTCAGTCGGAGCTTGTTAAGAAAAACACAATCATAATAAAAAACTTTATGCCCACTATCCTAATATGATTTGTTATCAGAAAAAAAATTTTGATTCCTCCATTGTGCGACCCATTCATCTGTCCCATCATCTGCTTGTGAATCCAAAATTTGAATTCTAATTGGTGCTCAAACCTTTCCTAAATTGAAGATCGTCCTATGCCTACTTTCCAGTTGTAGTAAGCCGGCCTGCTGGAATGTTTTTGTTGCGCCTCGCCAAGGAAACGCTCGTGACAATAGGAAAAAAAATCCACACAGTCATGCACCCGCCATCACTGCCTAAACTGGTAAGAAAAAGATGAATAATTTAATAACATATTGAAATTAAATACAGTAAACTACTAATAATACAGTCAAATATAAGCAATAAAACGTAGTATAATCTTTTTTAAGTACTAATCTCTATCAGTAACTTTGTAATATCAAAAATAAAATTAAATTATTTAACCAGAGAAAAGTAAAATTTGGATTTGAATTTGACAAATAATATATGCATGTTGAAAGTGCAAAATTGTTTCTTGATAATTTTGGACTTTAATAATGCTTGACTTTTACTGTTTTAGACTTCTTGATTTCAAAAAATTATAATTTAATTTAATTCTGTTTAAAACACCTATCTGCTATTATTAATTTCATTATTTTTTTTTTTTTTTTTACTTACTGATATTATTAATTTCTAGGGTTGGGTTGGTCCGGTCCGGTCCCAAAAGACCGGTCTTTCCGCCAAGACCGGACCGGACTGGTCTTTTGACCGGTCCTCAAAGTTTTTTTAATTTTTTATTTACAATATGCCGGTGATTGATCAGCAAAGCAATTTCGCACTAAGTACATTAATTTATTATTTATTGCCTGTCGATCATATAACACAAATAGTTACATATGCGAAAAAGATTTTTATTTACTTTTTTTAAGCATCATTAAGGAATCAATGTGATTAAAAATACTAAAATTTGAAAATTTTAATATTTCAATATAAAAACATGATCAATAAAATATAATTTATCATCATTTTATGGGATGAAAATTTTATATAATCGGTCCTCAGTCCGGACCGGTCCTCAAATCATGGACCAAGGATAGGGATGGAAGTTAATTTGGTTAATTATAATTAGCTAAGATTGGTTAATTAACGGTTAATTTGGTTAATTATAAATTGACCAATCAGAGAAGCAAAATTTTCATCACGTGATCAAATTCTTTTTTTTTGATTATCAATTTTTTTTCATCTTTTTTTTTTTTTAATTTTAACAATGACCAAAAAAGAGGTCCTGTCTGGAAACACTGGACAGTTATTACACAAAACCAAGTGGAAAATAATAGAAATAATTCACATCCTCCTGTACAATGTAATTACTGTACCAAAATTTTTGACCGGGCTGTTCCTTCCAAATACACCTTGATAAAGAATGCCCTGGAGCATCAGATAATGCAAAGTCTAAACAAAATGTAGGTTCACAAAATTCTATACCCGAAACTACACAATTTCACCCAAATATTGCATTAAATTCCATTCTTACAGATACACCAAATAGACCTGTAAAACGAATTAAAACCCAAAAAATTGAAAGTTTTGTTGATCATATGAGCGAAGAAGAACAAGAAGATCTTGAATTTCAATTAGCACAAGCATTGTATTCAGCTGGAGTTCCATTCTCCTTTGTTGATAATCCACTTGTTATTCAATTTTTTCAACACCTTCGACCAGCTTTCAAGTTGCCAAATAGAAAGAAACTAGCTGATGACTTGTTAGATGATGTTTATGATGAAGTAAAAGCACAAGCAGATGAACAAATTTCTAAAGCAAAATCACTTTGCATGGTTTCTAACGGTTGGTCTAATATTAATTGAGATTCGATACAAAATTTTATAGTTTGTACTCCTAAACCAATTTTTTTTGATGCCACATTTTCAGGCGAAGAATCTCACACAGGAGAGTGGATTGCAAACCAAATAATTCAACAAATGGAAATTATTGGTACTCATAAATTTTCCTCTGTCATTACAGATACAGCTAGTGTAATGAAAGCAGCATGGAAACGGATTGAAGAAAAATATTCTCATATTGTTTGTCTTGGATGTAACTCTCATATTATTAATCTATTAATTGGGGATATTTTGAAAATTGATGAAATTAAAGATATAGTCAATAATGGCAAGATGATAGTAAATTATTTTAAATCTCATATACAAGCAGCGGCAAAACTAAAACGTATTCAGATTGAAAATTATAATAAGGAGATTGCATTAGTTTTACCAATACTCACACGATGGGGTACGCATCTTAGCTGTTTTCAGTCACTTCTAAAATCAAAAATTGCTCTTGAACAAGTGCTAATGGATCCTGAAATTCGCCAAAAAATAAATAGAGAAGTGAGAAATAATGTATTATCGGAAGAATTTTGGGAAATGGCAGATTTAATAACAAAAATTTTAGAGCCAATGGTAGTAATTTTAAAATTGTTTGAGTCTGACACATCTACCCTTTCAACTGTTTATTCCCATTTTAATAAATTAATAAACAAAATTAGCGAACTTTCTTGTGAATTTTCTGAATATATTCAACAGCTTATTCATAAAAGATGGGAGTATTCATACCATCTTGTTATGATGGCTGCTTATATGTTAGATCCACGTTTTTTAGAAGAAAGTGAAGATGCGGATATAGAGGCAATTGGGTATGCTGAGTTTACAGAATTCACAAATAGAAGATTTGGTCAGGAGGAATTCGTAAAATTGTTTGCAGAATTAGTAGTGTTTCGTCAAAAAAATTCACCATATGATAACGAAACAATTTGGTTATTATCATCCGTTCTTAGTCCATCCATATGGTGGCAATCTTGGCCAAAAAGTGAGCTTCAGCAGTTAGCTATCAAAATTCTTTCAATTCTAACATCATCTGCAGCTGCTGAAAGAAATTTTTCAACCTTCGGATTTATTCATAATAAAATCCGTAATCAATTACAAAATGATCGTGTAAAAAAATTGGTTTTTATTTATGGAAATCTTTGGATGCACAAAAGGGGTTTGAAACTTAAAAAAAATAAATTTATACATGATCAGCGAAAAATTGATAATAACGATAATGGTAATGATATTGGTAATAATAGTAATGATCATGTTGATAATGATAATGATTCAGATGATGATAGATTTATTGGGTTGGAATTAAATATTACAGATATAGTAGCTGACGAATAAAATGTTTTGATTTTTTGATAATAAAATTTAAAATTTTAAACATTATATACATTATAAATAAAAATCTTATAAATAATAAAATATTAATTTAGCCTGAATTAACATAATTCAGTAGTTTTTGGGCAAAATTATAAAAGTTTAATTAACCGTTAATTAACTGTTAAATAACGGTTAATTAACCCAGTTAAATAACCAAATTATAATTAACCGTTAATTTTCCATCCCTAACCAAGGACTGTGAAGACCAGTCCTGGGACCAACATAGGACCGGTCTTTGACAGGACCGAACCAACCCTATTAATTTCATTAAAATCAATTCATTAGCGTAAAGAAGATTTTGAAGTGATTAGATCATTTCTAAATTAATCGACTTTTTCACACAATTTTGGTTTTTGGTTGTACTGTTCTACAAGGCTCAATATAAAATCATCCAAATCAGAAAATGCGCAATGTGAACTCAAAGATATGAGTCACATAAAAAAAAGCTTTTAAAAAGCATTATGCTTCCTACAAAAAATAATTGACAATCTTATCGTGGATATTAACTACATCAAAGAACAAAGAAATGTTGAAATAATGGAACAATAGAACAAGAATTTTTTACTGACCTCATAGATGATTTTAATGATAAGAAAAAAATTATTAAAGACCTATATCATGAATATAGTGTTAATTATTGTTTATATTTTCAAGATAAAAATCCTTTATACAAAACACTAGATCTACGCAATGATGTGATGATAAAAATTAATATTGCTACAACACTTGTGAAAAAAAGAATTAATTCGTTAGCAACCTTTTTATGACAAACTTACTGCTACTGTGGCTACAATACAAAATTACCCAAAATACATTATCTGGATGACAAATCAACCTGGCAACGGCAATAAATTTACCGATACACATTATCCAGGAGATATATCTAATATAGCAAGTTATTTATCCAATTCTACTGATGATTACACTAAAGATAATTTATGTTAACAAAAACAAAAATATAAACACAAAAAGAAAAACATCATCAAAAACGTTATTGTTATCGACAAGAAAGAAAACACACTTAGATTAATGCCTTATCAGATGTAATTGTAAGGTTCTATGATCAAGATAGGTGGATTCTTTATGATTAATGAAAACAAACTCGCAAAATATACGTGATCCAAAAATGAACTGCATGAAAAAAAAGTGATAATTTTAATGTAACTTTCAAAATTCATACCTCCCGAACCATTAAATATAGATTTTATTTTTTCTTTATTCTTATATATAATAGAAATTTTATAAATTTTTATCGAATATGACAGAAATATAACATTTTCTTCATTTGTAAGAATTATTTTTGAGATTTACTTTTACTTTTTTTTTGGAGGACTGGTCGTAGTCCAAGATGTGTGGAGTTTCCTTGAGCGTCTCGCAGCAGGGTGTGATGAGTTATCCTCAAGAGTGTTTTTAGTTGTTTATTTTTCTTTTTAGTAGGTGGTAGGTCATCAGAGGTGACAGATAACCCATTCAGTTGGATTTTTATCAGATTGGGTTTAAATTTATTAATAGATTTAGTCTAAATTTTTCCTGTCAGAATTGTTGCTAATGTAATTAATGTATAAGCCGTTAATCGACTCAAATCTTAATAAAGAAGTTTTATTATGCGATAAAAAAAAAAACTTAAAGCATTATGCTTAATGAAATAACGCATATTGCTTATGCTTAGGCTTCTTTTGACACTTTTGATATTAAAAGAGTAAAATTGCGATTTAGACCTTCTGTGCCACTTTCATTGCATGTCTAGTTAAGTCATCAAATAATAAGTTTCTGCAAAAATTTTTTAATTTCATTGATCCTATTTTTTAATTGATCCTATCAAAAAATTACAAATACTGCTAAAAGAAAAACATCAATTGTACCCGCTAAAAATAAAAGTTTATTAATGAATTCTGCTAAAAAAACAACCAGGACTAAAGAAAATCATTAGATAGGTTATATTAGAGAAAGAAAAAAATAAACATAAAATTATTTTTTTTATTAAATGATTAGTCAAAGATCATTAAAGCGTTAAATCATTTTTGTTATTTTTTTTTTTCATTACAATGTCAAAACGATTAACAATCAAGAAATATTATTTCTTAATCAAAATAATTAAGAAAAGATTGATTTTTCTATTTTTCCAATTAAACAACTGAAAAAAAAGTCATCTTTTTTTAAATGAAACAATTTGATTAACAAAAACAATTTAGTTTTTTTTTTAATTGAAGAAATGATAAATAAAAGAACATTTTTTTTTTTTTTTTAAAAAAAAAAAAGAAAAATAATTTTTTCGTTATTCAGTTTAAAAATTGTTTAAAAAATAGTTTATTTTATTTTGATTTTCCAGTTTAAAAATCAAATAATTTTTTAATAAATTTATTAGTATTCGGTTAAAAAAACTGTTAAGAAATTTACTTAATAAACTAAATGATTAATAATTTATTTTTAATTATTTGATTTAATAAACCGTTAAATTGAGTATTAAGTAGTTAAAAACCTCTAAAAAAATTAATTTTTCTTCAATTTATTTACTTAAAATTTTTGGTTCAAAAACTGTTAAAAGAATAATTATTAACTGAATCATTTAACTTAACAGCACAAAATAATTTTAAAGTTAATTAGTTTAATAAATCGAAAAAAAATTAATTATTTTAACTATCTGGCTAATTGACCATTAAAAAAAAAATTATTTTTTTAATTATCCGATTATAAACTAACAATTTAATTATCCGGTTTAAAATAAATCATAAAAAAAAAAAAAAGTAAATTAATTTTTTAATTTATACGGTTTAATAAACTGTTAAAAAAAATTAATTAAATTTAACTATTTGATTTAATAAACCGTAAAGAAAAATAAAAAAATTAAAGTATTCAATTTAAAACCACTAAAAATTTTTTTTTTTTAAAAAAAAAAAATTATTTAATCCGGGAAAAAAAAAGAATTATTAATCAATTAAAAAAAAATTAATCCATTAAAAAAAAAAATGAATTATTAACCTGTTAAAAAAATGTTAATTTGTTAAAAAAAATCACATGATTGTGGTGTTGAGCAATGTCGAAAAAAAAATGTTAAATCATTTTTATTAATAAGATTAAAATAAAACTAATATTATTTTTATTAAACTATCAATAGAAAAGTATTAATATCATTTTTACTTTAATATAAAAGTATTTATATCATTTTTATCAAAAAAAGATTAATAAAAAGTGACTAATATTGTTTTTTTGCTAAATGATTACGCATTTTTTTTATTAAAATTACTTAAATTAATTTGTTTTAATTATTTACTTGATAAAAATTAATAATTTAACAAATGCTTTAGCAGTTTATTTATTAAACTGGATAATTAAAAAATATTAATTTTACTAATGGATTAATAATGCTTATTTTTAACAGATTAATATTTTTTTTAACAGGTTAATAATTCATTTTTTTTAATGGATTAATTTTTTTTAACCGGTTAAATAATTCTTTTTTTTCCCGGATTAAATAATTTATTTTTTTTTAAAAAAAATAATTTTTAGTGGTTTTAAATTGAATACTTTAATTTTTTTTACCTTTTCTTTATGATTTATTAAATCGAATAGTTAAGTTTATTTAATTTTTTTTAACAGTTTATTAAACTGTATAAATCAAAAAATCAATTTTATTTTTTTTTTTAATGATTTATTTAAACTGGATAATTAAATTATTGGCTTATAATCGGATAATTAAAAAAAATAATTTATTTTTTAGTGATCAATTAAACCAGATAGTTAAAAAAAAATTTTTTTTGATTTTATTAAACTAAATAACTTAAAATTATAATTTTGTGCTGTTAAGTTGAAATGATTCAGTAATAATTATTCTTTTAACAGTTTATAAACTAAAAATTTTAAGTAAATAAATTGAATAAAATTAATTTTTTTAGAGATTTTTTAACTACTTAATACTTAATTTAACGGTTTATTAAAAAATTTATTTATTAAACCAAATTTCTGGTTTAAAAAAAAGAAAATTTATTTGTTATTATTCGGTTAAAAGAACTGTTAAGAAATAAATTATTGAAAGTAAACTATTTTTTTTAATGATTTTAAGTTAAATAATGAAAAATTGTTCTTTTTTTTTTTTTAAAAAAAAAAAATGCTCTATTTTTTTAATTATTTTCTTAAAAATGGCATATTTTTTAAAATAGTTTTAACTATTTTTTTCAAATTGTTTTCAATTATTTTAATCGAAAAGTGATTTTTTTTAATCATTTCACTTAAAAAAAAAATGATTTTTTTTTTAGTTGTTTAATTGGAAAAATAAAAAAAAAACAATTTTTTCTTTAATTATTTGATTAAGAAAAATGATTTTTTTTCTATAATCAAAAAAAAATGAATTTTTTTATGGTTTTTAAAACTACCTAATGCTTGATTTAACAATCATTAAACCAAATAATTAAAAAATTTATTTATTAAACCAAATGATTAATAATTTATTTTTAACAGTTTTTTTAACCGAATACTAATAAATTCATTAAAAAATTATTTGTTTTTTTTTTTAAACTGGAAAATCATAATAAAATAAACTATTTCTTAAACAATTTTTAAACTGAATAACGAAAAAATTATTTTTCTTTTCTTTTTTTTAAAAAAAAAAATACTCTATTGTTTATCATTTTTACCATTTTTTCAATAATAAAAAAACAATTGTTTTTCTTAATTAAATTTTTTTGTTTAAAAAAAATGACTTTAGAAAAAACAATTTTTTCTTAATTATTTTGATTAAGAAAATAATTTTCTTGATTGTTAATCGTTTTGACATTTTAATGAAAAAAATAACAAAAATGATTGACTAATCATTTAATAAAAAAAATTATTTTATGTTTATTTTTTTCTTTCTCTAATATAACCTATTTAATAATTTTCTTTAGTCCTGGTTGTTTTTTTGGCAGAATTTATTAATAAACTTTTGTTTTTAGCGGGTACAATTGATGGGTTTCTTGATGGGATCAACGAAATTAAAAAGTAGGATCAACGAAATTAAAAAAATTTGCAGAAACTTATTATTTGATGACTCAACTAAACATGCATTGAAAGTGGCACAGGAAGGCCTAAATCGCAATTTTACTCTTTTGATGTCAAAAGAAGCCTAAGCATAAGCATATGCATTATTCATTATGCATAAATGCTTTAAGCTTTTTTTTTTTTTTTTTACTGGTAAAGCATAAATGCTTTAAGCTTTAAGCATTATTATAAAACGCATTTCTCGAGTTCACATTGCGTATTTCCTAATTCGGACGATTTTATATTGAGTCTTGAAGTTCAGTACAACTGAAAATCCAAATTGAGTGAAAAAGTCGATTAATTTAGAAATGATCTAATCACTTCAAAATCTTCTTTACGCTAATAAAAAAAAAAATGCTAAATGGCACTTAAGATCATTTAGCAAAAAAACAATATTAGTTATTAATCATTTTAGTAAAAAATGATATTAATACTTTTCTATTGATAGTTTAATAAAAATAATTTTATTAATCATTTTGTTATTTATCATTATTAAAAATAATTTTAGTTTTTATTAATCTTTTAATAAAATGATTTCACATTTTTTTTTTATTAATTATCGACGTTACCAACACCACAATCACGTGATTTATAAAAAATTTTTATTGGTTAATTTATGGTTTATCTGATTAATAAAAAACGTTACACTAAAACATATACTGTACATAATTTTATAAAAAAAATCGAGCCATATTAAATTGCATAATTTTAACTAATAATACAAATGCACTGCAATATATAAGGAAGAACTGAAAGTACAATAAGGTAGGACAATGAAGAAAATAAGAGAGAAAGGAAAGATACATGAAAATGGACAAAGGGAATGAAGTAAGAACAAGAGAATGAAGAAAGAATAAAAGAATAAATCGAAACGTAAAGAAACACTTCAAAAAAAGAATCTAACCTAAAAGTCGCACGTAAAAAAAATTAATGAGAAAAATAATTAAAACAAATCGTGTCTGTCTAAATAAATAAACCGATTAGGCGTGTAACATATAAAGGTGTTTAACACCACTGGTGCGTTTTATAATTTTCGTTAATTATTTTTACATCGATAAATGAGTACTAGGTACGGCATATACTCATATATCATAGGGGACGAAGTCCCCTAAATAAGCGCATATTCTAGTTACTTGATATAAAAATTGCTCTTCTGTACCAGCGTAATAATTATCGCAATCAGGACAACGTTGTTCCGGCTTATTTACAACAAATTTTTCAACGCAAGTTCGATGGACCACATGCCCGCAAGTCAATATTGTAATTGGTGTAGAGGATGTTGAAGAATTTTGTCTTTACATATAAATGCATAGGAATTACGATATTATTATGATTGTCAACCGTTCTCGTAAATTTGTAGTTTCGATTGGAGGTCATTAGTTTCTCATCTGTGCTTATATACCTGGCCAGAATTATTTCTCGGAGAAAATACACTCCAGCTCGAACTTGCAACCTGTCACCTGTCAAAATAAATAAAAAATTTTATATATACCCAGGATAATATTTATTATCCAGATAGACTTTCCTCAAAATGAAATAAGATATACATATGTCCCGATTCATTATTGATAACTAGAAACTAATATATAAGTATTTTATTTATTGTTACGAAAATTACATCTTGGTTGAAGAAATCGCTTGCATGTGCCAACGACTAATAAAACTGATAATAAAATCTTTCACAAAATGAAGCACCTATGGATGCAAGTCATGCTGAACATGTCGGTCCATTTACCACACAAACGCTTCCATAGGATGTTGCGGCTGCGAGACATTTGACCCATTGAACCAAGTTGCATGTGGAATCACATCCATCTTTGTAATTACAACAAAAAATATTGCATTTGTCATTACCGCAACATCCGAAGTTAGGTTTCCATCTACAACATTCGGAGTTAACTTTGATTGCGATAGAAGAGATAATTAAAAAAAGTAATACATGTACGTATTTCATAGTATCACGATTTGACCGATAAAACTCTAGTTCGAGTTTAAAGTTTGTAGCAAAAAGTTTTTAAGTTGAAGTATGAGTTGGTTTCAAATTTGGAGTAATTATGAAATGTTCTGATGAGGATTGAATTATGTTCGTCTCAAAAGTGTGAATAAATAATATAATTTGAATATCGTATCCATTTTGGGATACATTTTTCATTTTTTCCATTTTTATGAATAATTAGCGTACGAGAAATTGGTATTAAATCAATAATGGAATTAATGGTGCAGACTCACATGAGATTAGAGGCCTGCAACGGGCCGGGCTAGCCTGTTCTTAACAAATTTCCGGGCCGATCCGGGTTCAGAATATAAACCCGGATTTCTTAATTCTGGCCAAACTACCTATTTAATTCCGGCTAAAATTTAAACTTATTCAGACATTACCATTTTTCTAATATAACTGTTATATGTTTATAATTTTATTTATAAATAATAATGTTTTAAACACTGTATGAATAAATTAGTATTTTTGTGATATTTCAATTATGTAAATCATTAAATTTTACATTACCCGAAAATCACTGGTACAAAATTTGAGATCTATATTACTAATTTTTTTTAACATTTGTGTTTAAAAACAAATTAAAAACTGAACTTCTAAGCATTAATATATTAAAATAATGCACAGTAACTTTAAATAACAAAAATGTAAAACACAATAATATAAAAATTCCGGTCCGGGTCTGGGCCAGCTGAGTTTTCATATATTCCAGGCCGAATCTGGGCTGGGCTGGGTTTTCAATTTTACTGTATATTCTGGGCTGGGCCGGGTTTCAAAAAATGGCCAAATGCAGGCCTCTACATGAGATCATCTTCAATTGAATAGGTAGCAAGTGCGTAACGTAAGTTAGTGAAAAATCGCATGACTACGATACTTCCCTTAATTAAGACACAGAACGTAAAACTGTTATGCCTAATTTAATTTTATATATGATGTGAAATTGAACAAGAAAGGAAAGGTGCTTTTCTGCGCTCACTAAAAAAAAGGTTAGTACAAATCTTTACATCATAATTGCTTCATTTTTTCACGATCATACTCCTTAGGCTCTATATCAGAATTAATATTTGTCTACTATTATTACATTCAAACATGCTTGTCTTTCTTTTAATCGAACACGCAAGTGATGTAACATCCACGTCATATTTTTTGAAGAATCTATGGTGGCAGATAATCTCCGGAAAAGGTAAGATTATACTAATAATGATAGTAGAATACCGTTCATAAGATAAGGAAAGAGACATAAATTTAATGATGAGAGTACTCTTTTGTTTCGATAACGGGTTTAATGCACTATTTTTCTACCTTCGAAAAAAATATGTTAGGTCGCAGTATAAACAAATTATCGAAAGGATTTTCTGATGTTACAAAAGAAATAGCTTTCGAATACAGTAGATGTCATTAGTATCCGATCCCAAATATTTTTTGAAGTCATGTGACAACCAACTATGAAAATTTACAGGATTGAAGATCAATGATAACCTTGTTCATCTGCAAAATTATAGGTTCATACAATACTAAATCAAAAGTTAGATGATTGGTGAATTTTAGTCTTAAAAATGCTAAAAAAGCGATATAAAATTGGTTTTTGTGCATAAACATTTAATAAGTGCTATAAGACCAAAGTAAAATCATGAAAAAATTGGCCATTTATATTCATAGTTGGTTGTCACATGAATTCAAAAAATATTTGGCGTCAGATACTTATGCCCCCTACTGTACAATGGAACATACCCAATATAGGATAATTAGGCTCGTCACTATTAATCTTAACCGAGAAAACATTTGCGGTTGTATTATCTTTAACAAGACAGAAGAACTAGTGATAGATATTTCGGGTTATATACATTTTGAAATATTATTGGTGCAAACTGACGTATGAGAGGACAGGTAGTATCAAAAATTATTTGCGAACAAAAAAATACCATATGGTCCTATATGTGAGAAATTTTTCTGTTGTACGTATTACTCCCTTGTTACTTCAAGCTTATCCCTTAAAAGTGATACCATTGTCCGTTGTTAAAGATCATTCCCACATTTATTAAATACTACAACGTGAAACAATTAAGGTTTTTAACTGCAGTAATTTATAATGACTTGATCCGAAAACGAAAATGCTCTGTAAGTATGGCGCAGCAACACGTGATCTATTTGCGAACCAAGTTCGCGTGACTCTTAACGAGAATTATCCCTTACTTTGACTATTAATAATTGTAGAGTAAAAAATTGTATCTTTCTCCGATGAGCTTGTTTATTCATTTCTAGAAAACATCATTAAATATACAGTATTTTTAAAATTTTACGCTAAAATAATTACAAATTAAGGTTATCTCAATAACTCAATCATCCCATCTTCCTTAATTAGTCTTAGTATTCGAATAATTTATTATGGAACTTTATGAATTCCAAGAATATAAGCATTGATAGTAGTCGTCTTCAGTAAATACAATATTTTAAGTACTTAGTTACTATTATATATGGTTTATAAGGAATAAGTATCTGATATGAATCTAAGTAATAATTAGTAAATTTTTGGAAGCATTTACTTGCAAATCACAAATAAAATTATAAATTATACTTGTATTTAATCTTTATTTTATTGTAAAATTTGAAAAAAAGTCCATAGTACAAATATTTTCTGTGCTAGTATATAATATCACAAATAAAAAGTAATGACAGAACTAATCATTAATCATATATTGCGAATGATCGGAACTTTCAGAGTGTTTACCACTCGTATAATATGCTTGTGAATGAGATTGTATAATAGGAATATTGTCTTGTTCCTGAACTAAAGCATTGTTTGCTTCTACAAACTCGAGCATATCATTTATTAATTTGCTATCAATATTTTTAGGTATATAAATCTCATCATTTTCATCCCTGTTTATTTTATAATATTCATTAATACATTTAGACCATTCAGATATTTTATATTCAAGCTCTGCTACAGTCGGTCTGTTGGTAGGATTTGAATCCCAACATTTTTTCATTAAATCTATATAACATTTTGGAGTATTTTTTGCAATTACAGGACGTTCACCCTTGCAAATATCATAGATAAGTTGATTATCATATGCTTCATAATCATTAAATGGTGGAATACCTGATGTAAATTCCCACAATATCATTGAAAAACTGTAAATATCACTTTCTGTAGTATAAGGTTCATATCTTAGTATTTCAGGTGCCATATAAGGTACAACTCCATAACCTTCTTCATCAGAATCTTTAAAATCACTTATAGGTCTACATAATCCTAAATCAATAATGAATAATTCATTATAATCATCTGACAATAAAATATTACCATCATGAAAATCACCATGAGTTAAATTTGACTCATGAATTGTTTTAAGCCCCGAAATAATTTTTTTCAATAATTGCAACTTAACTTGCCATTTAAAGTTAACTATATCAGATAAACATTTCCTCAAACTTCCTTTTCTTGCATAACTCATTACTATCATATAGTTTAAATTTTGTGGATCTTGAGTAATTCCAAAGAATCGAATAAGTTTTGAAAATGATTTTTTCTGACAATTATAATGATATTTCCACTATATTAATAATAAAAAATAACTATTAAATTTTTGCAGTAAAAAAAAAAAATAAATTCGTTATTAAATATAAAAATTATACCTCATCCAGAAATCTATTATTATTTTTATTATCTTTATTATTTAAGCTTGATGAGTTATTAAGTATTTTAAGAATAACTTCATAACCTGTTTGAGAATTCGATCTATTCCATAGTTGTTTATCAAAATTCCAACTATCAATGGGTCCATCTAACCAGATAGCTTTATGAATTTCACTAAATCCCCCTTTATCATGATAATTGATGCTTGACAATTTATTATAAGGTATCCATTCTAAAACTTCATAACTATCTTTAGCATTGAGTTGTGCATCTCGAATAAATTCATCAATAAATTCATTTTTACTAGTCCACTTCGAAAAATCTTGTTGAAATCGTTTAGAATTACATTGTTGGCACCATTGATAATTAATGTATGGTTGTCCACATTCATGACATAGTAATTCATTTTTAATATTAAAATATTTATTATTTGATACCATTGCTAAATTAAGCATCGCCTTATTGTTACCATTTTCTATTGCTTTTCGATGCCAGTAAAGGGATTCTTCTAAATCCTTTTCTGTCCATTTTCCATTGTAATCATAATTGGTTAAATTATTCATTGAGATTTCGTCATCATTTGCTGCAGCTTTTTGATGCCAATATAAGGCTTTTTCTAAATTCTTTTCTGTTCCTTCTCCATTTTCATAACAAGAGGCTAAAATATCCATCGCATCTTTATTGCCATTTTCTGCTACTTTTTGAAACCAATAAAAGGCTTTTTCTAAATTTTTTTCTGTTCCTTTTCCATCATGATAACAATAGGCTAAATTAACCATTGCATCTACATTGCCAATTTCAGCTGCTTTTTGATACCAATAATAGGCTTTTTCTAAATTCTTTTCTGTTCCTTCTCCATTTTCATAACAAAGGGCTAAATTAAATGTTTCATCTTCATCACCATTTTCTGCTCCGATTTGATACCAATAAAAGGCTTTTTCTAAATTTTTTTCTGTTCCTTCTCCATTTTCATAACAAGAGGCTAAATTATTTATTGCAATTTCATTGCCATTTTCTGCTCCTTTTTGAAACCAATAAAAGGCTTTTTCTAAATTCTTTTCTGTTCCTTCTCCATCATGATAACAATAGGCTAAAATAACCATTGCATCTACATTGCCAATTTCAGCTGCTTTTTGATACCAATAAAAGGCTTTTTCTACATTCTTCTCCGTTCCTACTCCATTTTCATAACAAAGGGCTAAATTAAATGTTGCATTTTCATCATCATTTTCTGCTCCTTTTTGATACCAATAAAAGGATTTTTCTAAATTTTTATCTGTTCCTTTTCCATATTGATAACAATTAGCCAAAATATACATTGCATTTTCATTCCCATTTTCTGCTGCCTTTTGATACCAGTAAAAGGCCTTTTTCAAATCCTTTTCTGTTCCTTCTCCATTGTAATAGCAGATTGCTAAATTATACATTGCATTTTTGTCACCATTTTCTGCTACTTTTTGATAATAATAAATGGTATCTTTTAACTTACTTTTTGTTAATTTAATTTCATCACAAAGGGTTGATACCATGTATTCATCATTTTCTACTGCTTTCTGATACCAGTAAAAAGCTTTTCCTAAATCCTTTTCTGTTCCGTTTCCATTTCTATAACTATTGCTTAAATGAAACTTTGCACTTTTATTACCATATTCTGCTGCTTTTTGATACCAATAAAAGGCTTTTTCTAAATTTTTCTCAGTTCCTTCTCCATTTTCATAACAAATGGCTAAATAAAGCATTGCATTTTCATTGCCATTTTCCGCTGCTTTTTGATACCAGTAAAAGGCTTTTTCAAATTTTTTTTCTGTTTCTCCTCCATACTTATAATAAATGGCTAAGTTACGCATTGCGATTACATCACCATTTTCAGCTGCTTTTTGAAACCAATAAGAGGCTTTTTCTAAATTTTTTTCTGTTCCTTCTCCATTGTAATAACAACAGGCTAAATTATTCATTCCAATCACATTATCATTTTCAGCTACTTTCTGAAGAAAATAAAATGCTTTTTCTAAATTCTTTTCTGTTCCAAATCCATTGTAATAACAAATAAATAAATTAATAATTGCTTTTTCACTACCATTTTCTTCTGCCTTCTGATACCAATAAAAAGCTTTTTCTAAATTCTTTTCTGTACCAATTCCATTACAATAATGTTGAGCTAATTTATACATAGCTTCATTATTCCCATTTTCTATTGCCTTTTGACAATAGTAAAAGGCTTTTTCTAAATCTTTTTCTGTTCCTTTTCCATTATAATAACAAAAAGATAACGCAAATATTGCGTCTTCATTACCCTTTTCTGCTGCCTTTTGATACCAGTAAAAGGCATTTTCAAAATTTATTTCTGCTCCTTCTCCATTTTCATAACAAATTGCTAAATTATACATTGCATTTTCATCACCATTTTTTGCTCCTTTTTGATACCAGTAAAAGGCTTTTTCAAAATTTTTCTCTGTTCCTTCTCCATTTTCATAACAAACGGCTAAAATAAACATTGCATTTTCATTACCATTATCTGCCGCTTTTTGATACCAGTGAAAGGCTCTTTCTAAATTTTTTTCTGTTCCTTCCCCATTGTAATAGCAAACAGCTAAATTACCTACTGCCTTTTTGTCATTTTTTTCTGCTGCTTTTTGAAACCAATAAAATGCTTTTTCTAAATTTTTTTCTGTTCCTATTCCATTTTTATAACAAATGGCCAAATTAAACATTGCATTTTCATTACCATTTTCGGCTCCTTTTTGATACCAATAAAAAGCTTTTTTTAAATTTTTTTCTGTTCCTATTCCATTGTAATAATACTCAGCTAATTTATTCATAGCTTTATTATTCGCATTTTCTGCTGCATGTTTACAAAAATAAAAGGCTTTTTCTAGGTTTTTTTCTATTTCTTCTCCATTTTCATAACAAATGGCTACATCAAATATTGCATTTTCATTACCATTTTCAGTTGCTTTTTGATACCAGTAAAAAGCTTTTTCTAAATTTTTTTCTGTTCCTTCCCCATTTTCATAACAAGCGGCTAAATTACATATTGCCTTTTTATCATCATTTTCTGCCGCTTTTTGAAACCAATAAAATGCTTTTTCTAAATTTTTTTCTATTTCTTTTCCATTTTCATAGCAAGTGGCTAAATTAACCATTGCATTTTCATTATTATTTTCTGCACCTTTTTGATACCAGTAAAAAGCTTTTTCTAAATTTTTTTCTGTTCCTTTTCCATTGTAATAATACTCAGCTAATTTATTCATAGCTTTATTATTCCCATTTTCTGCTGCTTTTTGGTACCAGTAAAAGGCTTTTACTAAATTCTTTTCTGTTCCTTCTCCATTTTCATAACAAATAGCTAAATCAAATATTGCATTTGTATTGCCATTTTCTGCTCCTTTTTGATACCAATAAAAGGCTTTTTCTAAGTTTTTTCCTGTCCCTTCTCCATTATAATAACAAATAGCTAAATTAAATATTGCTTCTTCATTACCATTTTCTGCTGCTTTTTGATACCAATTAAAGGCTTTTTTGAGATTTTTTACCGTTCCTTCTCCTTTGTAATAACAAGTGGCTAAATACAATAATGCATTTTCATTGCCATTTTTTGCTGCATTGTCATACCAATAGAAAGCTTCTTCTAAATTTTTTTCTGTTCCTTCTCCATTGTAATAGCAAATGGCTACATTAAATGATGCATTTCCATTGCCATTTTCTGCTGCTTTTTTATACCAATAAAAGGCTTGTTCTAAATTTTTTTCTGTTCCATCTCCATGTTCATAACAAATTGCTAAATTGAATATTGCATTTTCATTACCGTTTTCTGCTGCTTTTTGATACCAATAAAAGGCCTTTTTTAAATTTTTTTCTGTTCCTATTTCATTTTCATAACAAATGGCTAAATTAAATGTTGCTTCTTCATCACCGTTTTCTGCTCCTTTTTGATACCAATAAAAGGCTTTTTCTAAATTCTCATCTGTTCCTTCTCCATATTGATAACAATAAGCTAAGTTATTCATTGCACTTTCATTACCATTTTCTGCTGCTTTTTGATACCAGTAAAAGGCTTTTTCTAAATTTTTTTCTATTCCTTCTCCATAGTTATAACAGCAGGCTAAACTATTCATAGCTAGCTCATTACCATTTTCTGCTGCTTTTTGGTACCAATAAAAAGCTTTTTCTAAATCCTTCCTCGTTCCTTTTCCACCGTAATAACAATTGGCTAAACTAAATATTGCTTTTTTATTATTATTTTCTGCTGCTTTTTGATACCAATAAAAGGCCTTTTCTAAATTCTTTTCTGTCCCTTCTCCATTTTTATAACAAATTGCTAAATTAACCATTGCATTTTCATCACCATTTTCTGCTGTTTTTTGATACTGGTGAAAGACTTCTTCAGAATTTTCTTTTATATTATTGTTCGACATTTTAATTTTTTTTTTATAAGAAATGGAAAACAACTGTAATGTTTGGTGCATGAATATCATAAACTATTTATAATAGTGAACATATGGCGTAACTGTGGTGGGCATCAGGTGTTGGTGCGCGGGTAGCGCCTGTTTTTTAGCGGCAGGTTTAGCAGGTGTTGGTGCAGATAGTGCCTAGGCTTTTTTAGAAAATACAGGTTTTTAAGATTTTGAGCGTTTACTTAAATTGTTGGTACCATTCATTCCACTAGTTTTTATTATAAGAAGAATTTATTTATTTTATTTATTTTTTTTAATGGTCTATTCGACCGGATAATCAAAAAAAAAAAAACTGGTTTTTTTTAGTTTAACGGTTTTTTAAACTGAATAAGAAAAAATTATTTTCTTTTTTAAAAAATAATGATTTTTTTAAATAGTTTTGATTAAATAAATATATGCGTATAATCATTTTTTTTTCATTTTTTTGATTAAAACATTCAATTTTTTTCATTAAAACGATGTAAAAAAAAACCATTTTTTTTTTGTTTTTCAGTTTAAAAAACCGTAAAAAAAAATAGATTTAGTTTTTTTTTTTTTTTTTTTTTTGATCATCCGGTTTAATAAATTGTTGAAAAAATTTTTTTGTTTTTTAAAATATAAATTATTAATCATTTTCTTTAATAACCGTTAAAAAAAAAGAACATTTGATTATTTAATTTAATAATAAAGTTGTTAAAAATTTATTTTGATTACATAAAAATTTAATTTATTTTTATTGTCCAGTCTATAAAAGCTGGATACGTTTTTAATAAGGTTTTTATACGATTTTTTTTTTCCTAGAAATAATGTATCATCCATTGAAAATGCACAATTACGTATCACTCAAAATGTGGTTTAAATACGGAATTTGCACGGAATTCATTCGGAATTGATCAATGATTTAACAAAAATTTATCAATTTATTGTTAGTTATATTTACAGTGAATTTAATTTTATTTTATTAAATCAAAATAAAAAATAAAAAATAAATTTCAATACAAATATATTATAAAAAGTTTATTCCTGTAAAAACCAACTATTGCAAACTTCTTAAAGAAGCATTAAATTCCTTAAAGAAACATCAGTAGAAATAGTACTAAAGTCCCCAGAACCAGAAATACTTAGTCCAAAGAAATAACATATCTCTTCAAATTAAATGAAAAAGAAACATCGGCACGTTTCTTTAACTCAATTAGACTAACATTTCCTATTTACCTATAATCACCCTATATAGTATCTGCAATCGTCCAAGTTTCCAAGAGTCAGGTTCTTACCTGACCTACGAAAAGAAAAGGACTTCCAACCTGGCCTATAAAAAAGAAAAAAAAAAGAACCAAAGAATAAATATAAATAAAGAGAAAAAAATTCTTTTTAAAGGGATGATAAAGTTAGAAAAACAAAAAAAATTTTCTATAAAAAGGACGAAAATAAAAAGAAATTTTTTCACAACAAAAGAAAGGTAATGATTGGAGATAAAAGAATAAAATCCGTATACATCAAATTTTTTTTTAAAAAAAAAACATTTAAAAATGAATTGCATATTAAATATACGGGAATCGTTATATGGAATCGATAAAAACGTATATCAAACGTACCATTTCTTATAGGCGGTTTAATAAAATGAAAAATTTTATTTTCTTTTAAATATTAGTTTAAAAACTGTTAACTGTTAAAAGAATAGTTATTAATCATTTAGTTTAATAAACCGAAAAAAATAAAAAAATATATTTTTTTTTAATTATCCGATTTAAAGACCATGATCAGTAGAACGGCTCGTCATACGAATAAGCGCGGAAATTACATGTGACCGATCTTATTAGGCAATTTGGTTTATTATGAAATTATGCGATACCATTTGATAGTTTGTCCAAAAATATTTTTAAATGAATATCTGATATAAATCTAATTAACTTAATTTGGATTGTAATAAGTACTATTTGCTGATCACTTGTCCAAATATATTTTAAAATGAAAGTCTGATAGTGTGTACTGTAATAAAACGAGGTTATGAAAACAAGTTCTTGAGAAACAAAGTTATTTTTATTTAGAAACAAACAATGAATTTTTTTTGAACATTGTCATTTAGTAGTGTTTATAGCGAAATAGTATACAACTTATATCAAAACAACGTTGTAACAATAAAGGACTGCTATAAGAGGCATAGCAAAGGAATAAGATCAATCAAAAAGGAATGAAAGAATTTAAATAAAGAATGAATTATTTTTATAAGATAATGGTACAAGAAACACAAACGACAAAAATGAATAATCAAAATATTAAAAAATCTAACACCAAATGCGTAACAACATTACAGAACACGTAATATTATGTTCTTGACTAAAAAAAGAAGAGACATTTTTATTGAAATCCGTAGTAAATTAAAATAATATGTCAAATAACACAAAAAGTACCCCCTTCAGGATCCAGATAATAATACTACACAGATACGGATTCAATATCTACTAATGCGGAAGCAATGGAAGTAGAAACGCCTTCTCAAGAAAATTCTCATGTGAAAATGAACAATTCGGAAAGTCATCAACACATACGGAAACAAAGAAGGATGATCAACAAGAGCAAGAAATTTGCTAAAACAGATCTTCACAAAAATGGATAATCAGTGGATAAATTTCTTACCGGCTACAAGATCTCGGTAGAATTGTCATACGAATTAGTCACGTGGTCTCACGAGGCAACTTTGAGTCATCCTATCGAAATATCAAATCCTACGCGTTAAGCTACTTTATTAGTTCTATACTTGTTAGCTTTGACCAAGATCCTGGACTTGCACGCTAGGTGGCGCTGGTTCCCAGTCTATGGACCCTGCTGTAAAGAAAACAGGGTGAAGTTCCAGCTCGTTATTTATGACTTTATTAAAGATATGCACAAAAGCCAAACTATAGAACCAAGGAGTAATTTTTCCGAATTTTCAATCAAAATTTCGAAAGTTTAGGTAATAAATGATGTGATAGAGTATAGTTTTGAAAACCGCCTTCATCATTAAAAGAATCAATTCCAATGACATCTGTTAATTTGATAAAAATTATACTTGTTGAAACTACTTTCTTTTAAAAATTTACGTTGTATGAGAGTAATATTATAAAATAATTATTAAAAAAAATTTAAATTAAACTTCAAATAAAATAACTAACAAATATAATACGGAATAATAAATAATTATAAAATCCATATTATCACCTATTCTATATTAAAAGTAAAGTCTAGAAAAAAAGTATAGTAGAATTTTCAGCATCTTTTAAACAAATAGCTATGAACTCCGTCTTTAGCGTAAAGAAGATTTTGAAGTGATTAGATCATTTCTAAATTAATCGACTTTTTCACTCAATTTGGATTTTCGGTTGTACTGATCTTCAAGACTCAATATAAAATCGTCCGAATTAGGAAATGCGCAATGTGAACTCGAGAAATGCGTTTTATAATAATGCTTAAAGCTTAAAGCATTTATGCTTAACAGATCTAATTAAAACTAATATTGGAAATCAGACAAAAAAAATCATAGAAATAGGAAAAAAATTTTTAGAATTTGTGTTTGATATATTACATAAAAAGATATGGAAACCACGCTGTGAAAAAATGAAGAAAAAGGAAAAAGAAAAAAAGATCACCAAAAAAATGAAAAAGATGAGAAGTTATGATAAAAATCAGAAAAAAATAGTATCAACTAATCAAATTAATAAATATGTTAATTTGGGTGGATTAATAGATAACATATACTTTGGGAGAAATATATTGGATTTTATAGTATATGTGAACCTAGTTAGATAGAAAGAATTTATTTATAATAATTTTATTTATTTTTATTTTATTTTTTACTTTAGATTATTTTCTTTATTTTGTCCAGTTTCTGGATGAGTAGTATTTTTATTCTTTCTTTTATTTATCATCTAACCTGGTTTAACAGATAATTAATTTCTTAGAAATTTTTTATTAGTTAGGATAAACTAGAATTGTAGTCGTATATAGTTTCTTTATAAACTATAAGACCTAATCAGTTTTCCAACATGTACCTTAAAATCCTATTTTGAATAAAATTGAATTGTTTACCAGTAAAAAAAAAAAAAAAAAAAAAAAAAGCTTAAAGCATTTATGCTAAAAAAAAAAAAAAAAAAAAAAAAAAAAAGCTTAAAGCATTTATGCTGGACCTAGTTAGATAGAAAGAATTTATTTATAATAATTTTATTTATTTTTATTTTATTTTTTACTTTAGATTATTTTCTTTATTTTGTCCAGTTTCTGGATGAGTAGTATTTTTATTCTTTCTTTTATTTATCATCTAACCTGGTTTAACAGATAATTAATTTCTTAGAAATTTTTTATTAGTTAGGATAAACTAGAATTGTAGTCGTATATAGTTTCTTTATAAACTATAAGACCTAATCAGTTTTCCAACATGTACCTTAAAATCCTATTTTGAATAAAATTGAATTGTTTACCAGTAAAAAAAAAAAAAAAAAAGCTTAAAGCATTTATGCCTAATGATTAATGCATATGCTTATGCTTAGGCTTCTTTTGACATCAAAAGAGTAAAATCGCGATTTAGGCCTTCCTGTGCCACTTTCATTGCATGTTTAGTTGAGTCATCAAATAATAGGTTTTTATAAATTTTTTTAATTTCGTTGATCTTTTGACAATCGTTAATTAAAAAAAACGTTGGAAAAAATGAAATATTGTTGATAAATTATTAAAAAATCATTTTAATTAATTAAATACTTTATTTTTTTAAAAAGAAAAATTCATATGAATTTTTCTAATAGGTTGTTTTTGCAAACAGAGTTTAGATTTATTGTTTTAAAAAAAAAAAAAAATTATAAATCAAATAAAATTAAACTTTTTAAAAAAAATTTACGCAGATTTTTATTTTTTATGTTCTTTTTTGAATAATAACTAATTTAATTTTTTTTTTTTTTTTTTTTTTTTTGATAATATCCGTTTAGAAAAAGATTATTAATATTTTTCTAATTATCGTTTAAAAAGAATAAATTTTCTTAGACTTCAATTAATTTAAATATTTTTTTTTATCAATTATTGTTTAAAAGAATGCAGCAGAAATATGGAATAAATATCTATCATTGAAATTACAAAATTCTTGTTTACTATTAAAAATGACGGATTTAAAATTTGATTTTTTTTTGAATTGAATTGTTAAAATAGACGTGATAATTATGCAAATAAAAATGATAATAATGGCAATAAGAAAAAAGAGAAAGAAATGAAGTGAAACCAAGTACTGAAGAAAAATGAAATTCAATAGGATGCTCTTATTTCATGGATCGAAGAGGTGTTAATTATGAAAATCGGACTGCAAATAGTGATGATGAACTGCTGCTTAATGGAGATTTTGACAATGATTTTTCAGTGAGAACACGTAATATTCATCTAGCAGTTGATCGATATGCAAAATGGAAATTCCCATCTTTTTACAAATAGTTTAGAGCCGCCTACATATGTTGAATTTTCTTTCTGATAATGAATGAACTGTTATTTTCATTAAAATCTTAATTTTATTTCATTAAATTTTTTTTGAAATTTTTTTGCTTTAATTTTCATTAATTTTTTTTGTTTTTTTAACGAGTTAAATTTTTGATAACATGAATTAATTTATAGAGATATTTAAAAATAAATAATTAATAAATTTATAGCGCATTTATTTTTATTAGAATACATTTAACATTTAAATTATAAATTATAAGAAATAAAAAAAACAAATGCTTGGTTACATCAATAATAATGTTCATTTTTTCTCATAATCACACATAATATATAATAAATCACGAACGAT
This sequence comes from Rhizophagus clarus, assembly GCA_015698045.1. Classification (NCBI taxonomy): domain Eukaryota; kingdom Fungi; phylum Glomeromycota; class Glomeromycetes; order Glomerales; family Glomeraceae; genus Rhizophagus; species Rhizophagus clarus. The sequence goes on along the minus strand of BLAL01000013.1, from coordinate 811,325 downwards.
GATGGAGTGATTTACAATTGCAATTTTATTCATACAGCTAGCTATTCTATAAATTTTTTAAAACTATTATAATCATTATACATGCATGTATACGAAAATTTTATAAAAAATTTATTATTTTTTTTTCCTAAATTATATTAAAAATTGCTTACATAATAAAAAAAAAATATTTTTTTATTAAAAACTATGAAAAAAAAAGTCCGACCCCTATTAGACCTCCAACCAAAAAGTTTAAAAAGATTAAATTTATAAAGTCACGGCTCTTTTTGAGCGTCCAATCAATAGTTTTTTGCTTGATGAAATTTACTGGACCAGCACATGACATAATATCCTTTAAATTCGCTAAAAATATTGTTACAATATGCTACCCAATGAAACCCATTGCAGTATATGCAATTTATATTTACCTATTTTTACAAGTTTAAATTTAAATAAATTATTAAATAATTTATAAACTAATCTTATATTAAATTGATAAATACCAGGCGGACATGATGAAACAGGTGGTAATGATGAGATGGATGGTGATTATAGCAAAGATGATTGAATATTTGACATGATCGTACTTGAATATTAATAAAAATTAATAGAATTTTTATTTACATTTTATTAATGATTTTACTTTGCTGTTTATTATTTTTGGTGCTGGTTCCTAAAGAAAAAAGATAAAGGAACGTTAGTAATGTTCTGAAAGAAAGAATAACAATACTCCCCTTACTCACATTCCAGAGTTCTAGACCAAACTTCTAAGTCAAATGCTGGTTCCTTAAGAATAAAAGTAAAGGAACGTTAGTGGCGTTTCTATAACAGACATTCTGACCTATTTCGAAGCTCAGATGACATTTACAGTTTAATTAAAAATAATTAAGTGTTTTTTTTTAAAATAATAAAAAAAAATAGTTAATTGATTAAAAAATCCTTTTCTTTAAAAAAAAAATTTAACGGTTCAAAAAAACTGTTTCTTTTTTAAAAAATAAATTTACCATTTTAAGAAAAAAACCATTTGTTTTTTAAAAAATAAACTTACCGGTATACAAAAAAACTGTTAATTTTTTTATTAAAAAAGAAAGAAATTTTTAAAAACCATTAGAGAAAAAGAGATTATTTATTTTATCGTTATCGGCAGATAAAATCGGATTGGTAAGTCACATGACTGATACCAAAACCTCCGTAACAATTAATGTTAAATTTTGGTTTATTTCTTTATTATTATATATTTTTATTTATTTACTATTTTTTGCGAACTGGCTTATAAGCCAGCTCAGCTTATGCAGAGCTTTAAGTTTAATTTATTTATAAAAAATATAAAAAAGGGCAAATTATAAAATCAAAATATACAAAAAAGTTAAAGAATTAAACAATATCAAACTTATTTAATTATTGAAATTTAATAGTTTTTGCAACACAAAAATGTGTCAAAATGGAACAGCTGCGCACAAAAAGTTTCATAGCAATATGCAGATTAAGTTGATATCTCAAATTTCTGATTTAGTATTTATCAATCTAATAATTTTCTTTTTTTGGTTTATAATCACATTTTTGTTACGTTGATTTAAATCAAAAAATTTTTTCATATTTTTTTTTACAATTACTTTTGCGATTTATTACTTTTGCTGTTTACATTGCATTATTGTAAAATGCCTGGACAACTCTCTACAATACTTTATATCTCAGAATACACAGAAAGTGTCTCATCTAATTTTATTGTTGGTTCTGCTGTCGGTATGACGCAATTAGAAGGAGATGAAGTGCAAATGTTTAACATCACAGTTTTTTATCCAACCGACTCCTCTGTTCAAGTTTATGTTCCTAAGTTAGAGCCTAAACAAATTTTATCTGTTAATAATTGTAAATTTTCGAAAGGAAGTGATAACAAGATTGATGTAATTAAATAAATTATTTTTGAAATTTTACTGTTTATTTGCTGTTATTAAATCAAATATTTTTTTTTTTACAAATAAAATAGCTTATCGTAACCTCTGCAAAAGTTTTAAATATGCAACCTTCTGATCTACCTGTTTATCCTATCTTTATTGTGGCAGTAGGAATGGCAACCGATGTTCCAACCATTTCCGAACATGGTGTAAAAATTGACTGTATTGTCAATGAATACTTATCCAAGGATAAAAATGTTGATATACCTATCACGATTTTTCATCCTAATGGAAGTCATCTCAAAGTCAGACCACTAACGTTAGACGTGGTTCAGTCTTATTCTTCTCAGGAGAAATGACAACCGTGGATGGACAATTGTATCTTGAATTGCATAATTTTTCATTTCTCAAGGGTCAGAATAACCAAGTATCGCCCAAGGTGAATTTTATGCCATGGTTAGAAACTGGATCAGTTCAGGTAACTCCAACACGATCAAGCAATGCGCAGCTTATCCATAATCAGCAAAAATCTCCTGAGTCAGGCACAAAACAAAAGCCATTTCAACCAGACAAATCAATGAAACTGGCTGATATTGCTACGTCCATCCTTGCTAAAAATGATGAAAATGAAAAGGAAATCAGTGAAATGGTAATAAAAATTTTGTTTTATAAATTTATCTATATTTTATACATATGTATTTAAATATTTTATATAAAATAAATCATCATCAAAGGATGCTGATAAAGAAGAAATTGATGAACAAAGTGATGTTGAAGAAATCAATAAACCAGCAGAGGTATATATTTTAATATTATCCATAAATAAAATAAATACATAATATACTATAATAAATAAATGCTATAATCATGTAGATTAATACCAATACTAAAAAGAGAAGATCGGAAAAACAAACAATCCAAACTACACGTTTTAAGAGAAAGGCATCTAAAAAGTGTGAGTTATATACTATTAAAATAAAATATACATATCTGATAAATTTTTTAATTAAAAATATAAAATTTATTAATTTTTTATTTATTTATTATTATTTTATTCATTTATTTATGTACGATGACCACACAGAATTTAGTTTTTTAACTAATTCGTGCCGATCATATTTTTTTCATGTGATTAAATTGAATAGTTGTTAAACTTAGGATTTTTAGTTTTTACCTGAAAACAAAGGTTACCAAGAAAAATATTTAATGAGAGTGAATGAGTTTGTTTATATTACAACTCTCATTGTACATGTAGAGTGTGCAACATAATTTTTTCATTATTAATAAAGTTTTTCGTTAACGACTTTAAAAAAAATGCATATGTATATAAATTTTTTGACAATAAGTAATGATCATTTTAAATGTTATAAATAATATTATATAAATTTATTTAAACACCTTTTTATTATATTTGGCAAACATGAATATATAATGCTCTGAACAAGTTGAGTCAACCTGGGTCAATTTGCGATTTGAGTCGAGTCGAGTCGAGTTTGATTCAAGGATTTGCCTATCACTTAACGATAATTCAAGTCACGAGTTGATTCCAATTCGAGTCGATTCCAAGTTTATATTAATACTCGAATTAATCCGGGTTGAATAAAATCTGCAGTAATAATTCAGATTTTATAAATTATTCAGTAAATAAACATTAAACAAAAAACATTTTTCATACTATTATTTAGGTTAAAAAATGTTACGAAAAACATTAGTTTTTCGTTTAGTAATTCAAGAATAAAAAACGTTTTGCAACGTTTTTTATCACTATAATTAAAAACGTTGCGAAAAACATTTTTTTGTGTAAATTTAAATTAAAAACGCTTTGCAAAAATGTTTTTTTCAATTAAATTTATAAATAAATAACATTGCGAACAACGTGTTTTTTTATTAATTCATAAATTAAAAACGATTCGCAATGTTTTTAATTAATGAAGTAAAAAAACATTGTCATTTTTTATTCTCGTTAAATTCATAAATAAAAAAATATTTCGCAACATTTTGTTATGCACAATTTAAATGAAAAAAAACCGTTTTGGATGGTTTTTAATTTTAATAAAAATGTCGCAAGACGTTTCTATTTCTTTTAATTTATCATGATAAAAAAAACCATTTCGTAATGGTTTTTAATCGTTTTAATAAAAATGTCGCAAGACGTTTCTATTTCTTTTAATTTATCATGATAAAAAAAACCATTTCGCAATGGTTTTTAATCGTTTTAATAAAACCGTCATGAAACGTTTTTATTTCTTAATTTAAATACTAAAGACATTGCGAACAATGTTTTTTTAACGTTTTTATCAACTCTCTGTGTAATTTTATTAACTCAGGTATAATCGATCTAAATCAAGTCGATCCAAGTGGATGTTTTTTATGAGTCTAGTTGAGTAGAGTCTAAAAAAATTATTATTTTGACTCGACTTAACTAGACTTGAATTTTCTGAATCGAGTACCATTTTGTTCAATAATTGACTCATTCAGAGCATTATGAATATACCATAAACTTACTATTAATCTTAGAAATTCTTCACTATTTTTTTTATTTGTTTGTCGATCAATGCAAAATCACAGGATTATGGAACAGGTCTACAATACTGTAAAAATATTAATAATCACACTTCAAAAATATTAATTTTTTCATGCATTGTGTAAAAAATTTAAATTTAGCATTTAACAAATACTATAATAATATATAATTCTTAAATTAATATGTTACAAAAGTACCGCCATAATGCTAATTTCCATGATGCCAAAAAATAAATGCCATTGCACTGCCACAATGCTAATTGCCGTGATGCCAAACTACCAAATTGAGCCATACTAATAATAGCAAATTGATTTGCATTGCCCCATCCAGCCAATTTTTGTTAATCTAACAATAAAAAATATTGGGCTAATTGCCGTTAAATAATCTAGAAAAACCACATTTCTTTTTTTTAAATTTAATATTATGTAAATGAACAATTATAAGTTTTTATTACATTATTTGTTAAACTAAAATAACCAAATAATAGCCTTTATAATGTTTATCAAAAAAGTAATTTTGCAATATCTATCATTTATTTATAGAATTAATAACAAAAATAAAAGATGTTGATAAAGCCTTTGGAAATTGACACAAGTAAGTTGGACTGAACCGAAAAAGCCAATTTAAATTATTTAAACTTATAATGTAAATGACTGATCCAAATTTTTGACTCAAATCTTTGACACCAAAAAAGTATAAAAATAGGAGTTTTTGAAAACAAAAAAAAAAAGTTTTTTTAAAAATTTAATCATGTCACAACATATCTTTCAACACTATGTTTTTGATACTAATCTTTCATCTGAACCACAATTAAATTGCCAAGATAATTCTGAAAATATGTTAAGACAACTACAGAATCAATTACAAGCCCTTCAAAATAATAATATATTTAATATTCCAAATATTTCACCTATTATTAATCAAAATTATTTACCAACTAACCCTTGGATACCAAGTCAAAAATTTCTCACATTATTAAATACATTTAAAACAAGCATATTAAATCAGTTCATTTGTGTTCTATATACATTTTGTGGACGTCTTATGTATCCTAAAAAATGTAAATGGTCAGCTTATACTGAGAGTGACCATAACAATTATCCTCTTTTACAAGCATATCCTGAAGAACAACTTATATTTCATACTAGCCTTCCAAAACGTATTGCAGTATGTTTATCTTATAAAGAACCTTTAACTAGATATCCATTTCCTTTTCTTTGTCCTATTCCAAATGAAATAGAAGCTGTACCTTTAAATAAAAGAATGTATTTATCTCCAGTATTTATGCATTGTTCTTTAGGTAGAACTTCTGCTGATAGTGCTATATATTCAGAATATAAAATATTAACTGGTACTATGAATTTTTCAAAAAATATGCGTTCTTTGTCATTATATTCTGGAATGATTGGTGCTTGATTCAAATTCAGATAATAATTGGCTAGATAATACATTAATTAGAGCAGCTAATTGGTTAAAATCCAATAATCCTTTTTTAAATCTTATTCACGCCTCTTAGATTCACCTGTATCTAATACAGCTAATCCTTTCCCTAGAGCCTTTCATATTCCAAATGATGATTCAGCCCCTCCATTTTTGAATGGTGATATTGTAGTGCCAAATAATAATTTTAACATTGAAATTCATAATGAGGATTTTCATTATACGCATTTAATGGCAGGATTTTTAAAATCACCTGACAATACATTGCTTCCTTTATCAGTAGATGATCCAGATTTGGAACCATTATTATTTCCTGACCTTTTTCCAGATGGTAAAGGACATTATCATAATATTATATCTAATAATAACAATACAGTACGTGAAGAAACTTATTCTAAATATATTAAACAAAGAGTACTTAATATTGATTCCCGATTTAGACTTAATCATCGTTGGTTAGCATGGTCATATTTGCAACTTGAAAAAATTCGGAATCATCAAAATAATCAGAGATTATGGAGACAAAAACAAACTGATAAAATATATCGTCCACCATCTGCTGCTGAACTAATTCAAAGATCTTTATATACAAATAAGCCTATTATTAATGAATCAATAACTACAACATTACCTACTTTTATTCGTACTGGTGATACATATTTTCATGAAAAAGAGTTACATGTAAATACAATGATATCTGAATATGGATTACCATCATTATTTATTACTCTTACAATGGCAGAAAGCCACTGGACACATTTGCATAAAATCTTAAAAGCAACAGATAATCACAATACTATTCCAACAAATAGACCATTACATACTACATTACATTTTATCCATCGTTTTCAAGAACTTAAAAAGAATATTTGGAAAAATCCTGAACATTCAGAATGGAATGAACTTAAATATTTTTTTGAAAGAATAGAATTTCAAAATCGTGGTGCAGCACATACTCATGGTGTATATTGGGTTTCAAAATCTATTGAACAAATGATTGCTGAAAATATTATAAGATCTGATTTACCAGATCCAATTACTGAATCTGAATTATATGCAAAAGTAAAAGCAAACCAAATTCATACATGTAGTATAAAATGTGGTGGTCAACCTGCTCCTGGACATACTTGTAAAAAAGGATTTCCTCAACCTTTTTCTCCATATACATATTATGATAATGATACTCATAGATATATTTATAAATGTATTAAACCTGAAGATCAGTAGGTTGTTCCATATCATCCTCAAACTCTAATTATTTGGGATGCACATATGAATATTCAATATGTAAGTTCTCGTGGCTTAGCTAGATATTTATCAAAATATATATCCAAATCTGAACCTTGTCATATTTTTAATGTAAAAGAAGGTGATAAATTTAGAGAACATATAATAGCTAGACGACTTGGTTCAATGGAATTATTATTTTTAATATTAGGTGAAACAATATGCAATTCTTCATGTACAGTTAGTTATCTTACTACTGATCCACCTACAAGTAGACAAAAAGCAATTCGTCCAGTTTATTTAATTAATGAAGAAGAAGATGATCCATATTGGAAAGATCATATAGAAAAATATTTTAATCGACCATTTGAAGAAGAATTTAATAATTTAACATATCCTGATTATTATAAATACTATGATATATCTAAATCTTTACCATCAACAAAACGTCAAATTCATAATGATTTATTAAATAACTATGTAGTTAAAAGAACTACTCCTAAATTAGTTAGATTTCGTTATTTGAAATTACAAGATGGAGAATTATATTTTTATCAAAAATTACTACTTGAACTTCCCTGTAGAAATGAAGAAGAATTACTTGGCACATTTCAAACATATAGAGAGCATTGGTTGTTTCTTCATCCTGAACTATATGAAAAAATTCAACAAATTACTCAAGAATATTTACATACTCAACAATTAAAATTAGATGCCCAATTTAGTCAAATAGTGGTTATGTTATTAAATGAATTACAAAATTTTATTCCATCTTCAGTATTAGAATTAATTAATATACAACTTTCATCCTTACGAATTAATCCACAAATTCTTCCTCAATGTTCTACTCTTGATCTTCCTAATGATCTTATTTCTACTATTAAAAATATTTTAGGCCCTAAAACACAAAAAAATAAATATCCATATTTTTTTATCACTGGACCAGCAGGAACTGGAAAGTCATTTATTATTAATTTAATTACTAAAGATCTTATAAATAAGAGATCAAAATACCTATTATTAGCCCCAACTGGTGTAGCAACAAAAAACAATTGCATTTGGAGGAATAAATATAATTGTAATTGGTGACTTAGCTCAATTACCTCCAGTAACTGGATTGAAAATATATAAATCTTCAGAATGGAAATTATTTTATCCATTATTCTTGACAAAACCACAACGTCAAAATCAAGACCAAGAATTTTATAATGTATTACAAGAAATTCGATTTGGAAAAATTTCTCCAAGATCTTGGGATTTTTTATATCAAAAAGCTGCAATCTTTAATCAACAACAACCTCTTCATATAGCACTTAACACAACAAATATTGTAGGATATAAAGAAGCAGCAAACCGTATTAATAACACTATTTGCAATATGCTTCCAGTAAATGAAAATAAATTTTTAATTAGTGAAGCAGTTGATATAATTAATGGAGAACAATATAATCCAAATGAATCACAAAAATTATTTAAGAGTAAAACTAATTATCCGGATTATTTACGTTTGCAATAAGGTGCACGTGTTATGTATCTTAAAAATGATATATCTAACCATAAAATTTGTAATGGTACTATTGGCATAGTAACTGATATAAACTTAGAAAAATTAGAAGTTAGAGTAGTTTTTAGTATAATAGGAGGTATTGTAGATATAGTAATCAAAAAAGATACTGCAACATTTTTTATTGATGGTAAACCTTCAAGTAGATGTCAATTTCCTTTACAAAATTCATTTGCTCTTACTGTTCATAAAACACAAGGTTTAACCTTACCTGAAGTATCCTTATCTTTAGATAATCAGATATTTGCAGAAGGACAGGCATATGTCGCAATAAGCCGATGCTCAAATTGGTCAAAAGTTCATATTGCATCATTAAATCCTGGTGCATTTATTACAGATCAATTAATGATTAAAGAATATGAACGTTTAGAAAAAATGGCATCTACACCTTTGCCTTTGTAAAATTATTTTATTTATTATTCATTTGATAAATTATTAGTATTATTATTTAATAATTATATATATTTATATAATTATAAAATATAAAAGTAAATAATTAAATCTTTAAAAAAAATCTCGTAAATTATAAATGTTATAATATTTAATTATACAATAAAATTATTATTATGATAATAATAATAGATAATGTATATGTGATAGGTATATAAATATAATTAGGGGACGAAGTCCCCGAAAAAGTGCATATTTCTAGTTATCTATAAAAGATAGACATGGTAAAATTAACAGTATAATTATAAAACTTTATTAGTCTCAAATATTTTATATAATTTTTTACTATTAACTAAGCGATTCAATGTAATATTTGTTAGTTTAATTATCCAAAAAAAAAAAAATTAAAATAATAAAATGTATGAATTGAATTGATAAAATTATCTTTCTGATTACTATCAAAATCATCAAATTTAAGAATTTGGAGAAACTTGATCACGCTTAATTGATCACATGTGATCGATCATGTGATTAATCATAGACTTGATCGATCAATTATTTTTATTTTAGCTCACTGTAACTTCTTTTCTTTCTAAGTAAATGAATAAAAATGATTCAAATTTGATATTGTTTTGACCAATTGTTGATTGATCATTATATTCGAGCCTAACACACAGTGCTCGAGCATCGACTCGAGCTGATCAATGGTCGAGCATGATTGGCTCGATCAAATTCACTAATACCACATATAATAATTCACTTTTAGATGATAATAAACAATATAACATCTTTACTAATAATTTTCAAACTTTAATATTATTAATTTAAACTTTTAATTTTTTTCAATTTAATTATTATTCTATGACTTTATTTTCTTATTAAGACATTATTTAGGTGTTATTTATTGTGATTCATTATACGAAAATTTGAACAATAATTATACTCAAAAAATTTTTTACTTTAAAAATAAAAATACTAGTATTAATTTAAAATACAAAATTTAATTTTTAACAATAATCGCTAAAATCCTAAAGAACAAAAATCGTAAACAAAATTTGTGAAAGAACATCCAACCAAAAAATACAACTTATTTGATGAAAAATAATTAGAGGTCTGGGACTCCGTTTTAAGTGAGTATGAATTTCTTTATTTCAAGATTAGTTTAGATAAAGCACCCGTTAACTTCATTAATATTTAGTTCATTAAATAATGAAAACATTTTCGTTTAATATCATTGTAAAATTTTACACTATATGAATAATACCATAAAATAATTTATTACAAACTTTAAATGTAATAATAATATTTATAAAATTCGTCTCGTTAGTCATATTTAAAAGTCTAGAAGAATGATACGCAAAATATTTCAGCAATTTTCAACTATTCAAAATGAAATTTCCGCATTTTTAAACAAACAGTTAATTACCATCTGGAAGTTCCAATTCATCTTGGTCTTCCGAATGAAGATTTGGATTATTATATACTTCATCTTCATCTATAAGTAATAAAATAAACAAAATAATATAAAATTTCTAATTACCATTATTAATTATTAATAAATAGTTAACAATTAATTTTACATACCAATAACAATAATATAATGGTTATTTATATGCTGTTGCATTAAAATTCTTCTATCTTCATTCTGAACATCTAAAAATTAATAAAATTATATATATAAATCATTCATTTTCAAATAAGTTTTTTTACTATCAACTAAATAATTTAATATACAAATCAATATTTCACTGCAAAGTTATTCATTTGATTATTCATACCTTTAAACATGTTGGTTATTTTTGACGTATTATTCTTCTGATTACTCAATTTATCAAAATCAACAACTGAAATATGTACCAATTAATGAATGTTCTATGCGATTCTTAGTGATATAGGATTAATTATACTTACTATTATTAGGGATATAAAAATTATATGATTTACTATGTAATACTATAAAATCATTTTAAGAATTAATTAATCATCATATGTAGAATAAAAATAAATTAAGATATATTGTATACCTTCTTGTTCTTCTATTGTTATTTAAATTAAAAAAAAAAATAAGAGATTAATAATTATACAATTACACCTAATAATAAATAATAATTAACGAAACTAATGAAATACCTTCTGTTGCATTTTTTGGTTCAGGAAAATTGTCAAAATGATAAAGTTTACTTGTAGTACTTGTATAATTTTCTACGCTACTCATTACTTCTAAATTATCATTATTTACTGGTAGAAGAGTTAATAAATAATTTGATTTATTTTGATAATGTAAATTAATTTCATTTATTTTTTTCCAAAGTGTTACGACATCGGGTCTTTTTGATGGATCTGCATCCCAACATTGTTTCATTAAACTTTTATATTCTAAAGGAGTTCCTGGTACAATTTTTGGTCTCATTCCATTAACAATATTCATTGCAAAATAATAATTATGATTGTAATTAATAAATGGTGGTTGTCCAGACGAAATTTCCCACATAAGCATTGCGATACTATAAACATCAGATTTAAAAGTCTGTTCCTTTCCAATAATTACCTCAGGTGCTATATAGGGAAGATTTCCATATATACTTGTTAATGGTTTATGTGCAGGTCCACAAAATCCAAGATCACTAATAACAAATCTTTGATCAAATATTAATAATACATTTCCAGAATGTAAATCTCTATGAATTGCATTTTCTCTATGAATACTATTAAGCGCAATAATTATATCCGTAACAATTTTAATTCTTTTTCTCCATGTCATTTCATTGTGATTCTGCTGCAAGTAACGTCTTAAGTCCATATTCATCTTAGTCATTACAAGCATATAACTTCCACTTGTTAAATCTTGTGTTAAACCAAAACATTGAACAATGCATGGCCATTTATTACTTAAAATTAGATGAGATTTAGCCTATAAATAAAATTCATTAAAAATATAAATATTGTAAAATTATTATTATTATTTCTTTTTCAATAATTATACATTACTAACCTCTTCAAACCAACTTTGATTTGCATTTTCAACATTTTCTAACTTTTTAAGTATCACTTTTTGTCTCCCAATTCTTATTAATTGTTTTTCCTTGGAATCCCATTTATAATACGCTCCATCAACCCGATCTGCTGTATAAATTTCAGAACATCCACCTTTTGTCAGATATTGAATATTTTGTAAATTATTATATGGGATCCATTCCGGTATTTTTATTGGTTTGAATGAATTAATTTGACATTCTTGGATTAAATTATCAATATCAACATTTCCAGATGTCCAATTTACAAATTTTTCTTTTAAATAATTTCGTACACAAAGTTCACAATATAATGTAGCAAAACATTCTTGTTTACAATTTTCACAAATTCTTTTTGATCCTTGATTAATAATAATTTTATAGGCATCATAACTTTCAGTTAATGATCTTATTGCTTCAGGTTTTTCATTTTCCGCAAGAGAATCATCAGCAAGAATTGTTCGTCGCATAAATTCATAATGTTTTAGTGCATCATTATGAACATTATATCCTATTAACGCAAGTGCTCTATTAATTGCAGCATTAACTGATTGATTTAAACTATAAGACATAATGAAATATATCATAAATCTTTTGAAATTTTTATAGAATAAATCTATTGATTTTTTTAAACAAAACAAAACGATGAAAAAAAAGTTATATAAATTGCAAATTTTAAACACGTGACATACTGCGGAATTATCATATGAAGGTAATATATTCGGTTACGTATTACTGCGGATTACTATATAAGGCAATTGTTTGCCGACGTAATTATGATAATGTTACATACTGTATATCGACAATGTACGTCGTGCACGCAAAAATAAATCATGGTTATAATTGTTTTTCAAATTAAGAAAAACCACATTCACTAATAAAAGCTTTGAAACTGTTTGTTCTATTAAACTATTATTTAAGGCAAAATGCAGGAAACTATATACAATACTTCTCGAATTATAATTTTTCATAAATCGCACATTAAAAAAAAAAAAAAAAAAAAAAAATAAGGAAAAATAAATCAAAATAAAAAATTTGTTAAAATAAAAAATTTATTAACAATTAATTTTTTAATTTTTTCTTAGTCAATTTAGATAATCCATTTGCTAATCATACCATACTTATTTCAACCGTGCATATTTACCTTTATCTAAATAATAAAAGTAAATATGCACGGTATGGTGCGCTTAGCAAATTGATTATCTAAATGGTAACCAATTTGCTAATCATAACATTCCTGGTTTGGCCAGGAATACCATTGCTGCTAATATAAAAACGGATATTATTTATTATTAAAACTCTTACTGCACTAGTTATGTTCGTGGTGAAGCAACTAATTGATGTAATTACGGCATAACCCGATTTAGCCGTAGTTATTTTTTCAACAATAAATAAATTCATAAATAAAATTTTCTGAAACTTTATGATTATCCAAATTGAAATCAGATATTTTTGTGTAATAAATAAGAAAAAGAATTTAATTAACGAGGAGTCATTATGATAATAGTAATTTGTATGATAATAGTAATTTGTGGTATGCCAGTATTTATTAAATTAATAATAACATTTATATGCCATATCTGTACGTACTATTTCGGATTAGGAATCATTTGGCATTTGTCATTTGTCACCAAAATACAGAAAGACTATTGGTACATTATCACGTGATGTAAAATCGCAAATCATAGTCGCCTAACCAATGACAGCAAAAATTATTAATATTGTATGCATAAATAAAATTTCACATGCGAAAAATAGGTTCTATATGCAGTATATGAGTTACAATTATTGCAAATTTATTAGCTTTTATTGCTTTTGTTGATAAAATAAACCCATTGATGAAATAACTTTATTGATGAAATGATGATTGGTGAATAATAATCTTGTTGGTAAATGAGATTATTGATAGTGGAACAATTTTCATTAAATAAATGTAATATTATTTATAAAAAAAAAATGGAGTTTATGATTAAATAGGCATAAAAAAAATTATTTCTACCAATAAAAATAATAATAAATCACGTGATTCAACACTCTTTCACTACTATTAAAACTTTTTTTATTACATATGCTAAATAAATTTTGTTTCAATATTTTGTTTCTTTATTTTAAAATAAACAAAATAATTAATAATAATTCTTGAAATATTTAATATTTTTCAAATGACTTAAATGACTGATCATTTGAGTTCCAAATGACAAATGACAAATGACTTGTCATTTGAGTCATTTGTCATTTCAAATCATTTACCGAATACTGTTTTATATTGTAATAATTTATCTCATCGTTCTGATTGGTTCTCATTTTTTTTTGTTCTTAATTTGCTATTAATAAAATTATAGTTTTTACTAAAATTGTTTCTTTTGTTTTAATTATCAAACAAAGAATCAATTGTATATTGAATTTTCAATAAATTTAGGTAATAGGACCACCAACCAAATTTTTTTAAGTCTTTTCCTCGTTATTATCACGTGACAAATTCAAAAATTAAATTGGAATATAGAATAAAGTTTAGCATATCAATACTATAAATATTTATTTTGATATAAATGAAGCTGAGGAACTCGATAAGAAAATGTGATGTGTAATCGATGATGTCATTGGTTTTGACGTGACAGATAGAGTTGGCCAGTTGGGCATGTGCGGGGGTGTTGGAGATGATAATACAATACCAGAAGGTTCTAAAGAAGCAAAGATAACGAACTCCAGTTGAAGAGTAGTATGGAAAAACTTGAATGAAATGAAATGAAAAGTTTTCACACTGCATCAAATATGAAATTCAGAAAACAAAACACAATAACTTTCTAATTATATACTGAATGTAATAGAATCAAAATTTATTATTTAACTTGAAAACTACAGATGATTTTTTTTTTGTCTCTGCTCTCTCAAACAAATTCATTCGAACTTTACATTTATAAATAAGTGATGTTTCAAATATAAGGTAACGACGTAACGTAAAGTGAAGTTCACGTTCTCTACACACGTCACGTGACTTATCAGCGCGGACAGCATTACTTGTTTATTGTTTACTGTTACAATAAAATATTTTCCTCATGAACTCTCTTTTTTTTAAGTAACAAAATTCAGTAATCTTTGAAGGATTCAAGCATGAAAAAATCAGCGTGAAAAATCTATTCTAATTTTACCGGTTTTTCCGGTAAATTTCTAATAAATCCGGTAAATTTTTATAATTCCGGAATTTTTTCGGTGGTGCAGCAGATTTCCGGAATATTTTAAAATTGCCGGAAATTTTATTTATAGTCAATATATTATACTTATTTCATAATCAAATTGATGGTAATACAAAAAAGCCGGTTAAAAAAAAACTAATTTCCAGAATTTTTATACTTTACCGGAATTTTTCCGAAATTTTACAAAATTTTTTTTTTCACGCTGTTTATAATAAACGCGTTTTTTTATAAATTTTATGATAATAAGAATTATTTAACAAGTATGAATGTTAATTTTTATTATTTATGAAGCAATAAATGTTTTTGTTTTAAGAAAAATTGTATTACATTCATTTTTCAATTTTTATTTTTTTTGTCACCTTACGTTACTCGCTTGGCCAATCTACAACTTGCTACCTATCGATCATTATACCGTCTAGCTAATACTTGTAATTTTAGATTCCCATGAATCCTATCTAATATACATTGATATCATAAATTGTGTAAATATAAATAAATATAAGCTATCAATTTTAAACTAAACTAATATAATGAAGCATAATCTATCCTCCTAAAACAATCCTCTATATTAGTATATTTCGTTGTCGGACCGATTGCCGACATCCATTTTCCCGACGTAACTTTTTCCCGACAATGATTTCCCGACACGGCAAAATCCCGAATAGACATTTTCCCAAATAATATTTTTTTCTCGACATGACATTATCCCGACGATAGATATCCCGACAGACAAATTCCCGACATGATAATTTCTCGAAATCAATTTATAAAAAATGTAACTTTGATTAAGTACAGTATATAGTATTTAACTATGTTCATGGTAAAATTAGGCGCCGGATGCCTAGAAGTGGAACTGTCATTCAGAATCCTCCACAATTTCCACTAGACCTTCTGTACATGAGCTTGTTGAAAATGGCTATTCCAGAACTCAAAATATGGTAAACGGATGGCACCAACGATGGAGTATTGTAATTGGTAGATCACATATTGGTCTATATTCTATTATTGATGTGATGCTTAAGGAACAATGTCAATAGAATTACATATTGAAAACATTTTTCATGGAGAGGCAAGACCATGCCAACGAAAACACATTATTGATCGTAAAGTCGCCTTTAAACATTTTTAACGATCGTAATGATCATTCCCTTTTAGATTATTTAAGAAGAATTGCACATACTATTTCTCTTTAATTTTTTTTAATTTGTAAGTTTTTACTTGTAATACTTTATAATAAATATGGTTCCTTTGTCTGATTAACTTGAGTGTTTAATTATGCTATGTATAAAAAGCATTGTAGATATTTTATTTAATGTTATTTACAACAAGCACAATAATAAATTTAATAAAATTGCGTTATTAATTAATATTAATCAACTTGAACTTAACAATAAAAAATGAATTATATAATTTTAGTTAATATGTGAAATTGTAAGTGTGTTCAAAAAAAAACAATTGTTTTATATTAAAATAAATTGTGATAAAACGTATAATTTCATTTTTCATTAAATAAAAAAAAAATTAAGAAGGTATTGCATAAAAAGTAAATTAAATAAATTATAATAAACATAAAATTTAATTTTCTATTAATTTATTTATTATATCAAAAAAAATTGTTTTTAATCTTTATTTTTTTTTTTTTTTACAGTAAATTAAATTGAGTATTTTTGTGGATCATTTCGAAATTTTGATTTTAGGAAATTGTCATGTCGGGAATTAGTCTGTCAGGATATCTATCATCGGGATAATGTCATGTCGGGATAACGTATTATTCGGGAAAATGACTAGTCGGGATTTTGTCGTGTTGGGAAATCATTGCACGTCGGGAAAATGGATGTCAGGAAATCGTGTCGTATCCGTATATTTAACGTGTCCCGTCAGTTAAATCCACTTTCTAAATAAGTACATCTACATATTTATCTAATAATTTCCTGTGTATTATATTTTTTAGCATAAGTTGGCTAAAACTATTTATCATTTTTATAAGTCTTCAGGTTTATTAATCATGTTCGTTTTTATTTCGTTCTCGTCTATATATTTTATTTCATGTATTGATACTTATTGGTTCTTTTATTTCTATACATATGGATGCTAATTCATTCTTAGCCATGACATGTTGGATAATTAATCTTTTCTCCCTCTTTAATTAAAATCATATACGGATGAGCCCGGTTAATTTTTTTCTTACGGATGCACAGGTAATTACGGGTAAATGTTTAGTAAAAATACAACAATTGATTAGAAATCCAGATATTAAAAATAAATTATTTAAATGGATGTAATTATCCGGCAAAGCAAGATGTAAGAATTTTGGCATTCGTGGCGCAGCAATTTTGATAACCACGATTTTTAACCGGAAAATCCAATTTATTTTAAACACTATTATGATAATGTGTAGGATTGTCAAAAAAATTGCATTTTTTAAATTTTCAAAATATTGAAATGGTGCAATAATAGAAAACTGCACCACCAGGAGGGGTGTTACAGTGTTAATCGCATCATCTGTATATTTAATAATCTTACTGCTGTTCCACCTTAAAAACTAGTTTATTAATTAAAAAAAGATTTTTCTTAAACTTGTTTATCTTGATTGATTGATTCTGGCAAAGATTAATGATTTTGGTTAGAATAATTTTCGATAATTCTGGCCAAATATCTAATGCATAAAAAAAAAGGTATTCATTAAACCCTGTTTACCTTGATTGTCACTTTTTAAACGATCACAACTTCATTTATCAGTATATTAGGCAATTTTTATTATACTATACAATCAATTTTTTATTTTCAAATTTTAATTAATTGTTTCAAATATTTTAGGAACTTTTAGATAAATCGTCTAACTAAAAGAAAGCTTATAAAGAAATTTTATATATTTATATGTAAAAGTAACAATAATATGCATGATAGCTAAGACAAGTATAGTATGATTAGCAAATGGATTATTAAATGGTTGCACAGCCAACAAGTATGATATGATTAGCAAATGGATTACTAAAGTTACTTTACGTCAATATTTTTATTTTTTTCATGATAAAAATTATTTTGCTGCACATCATAAATTTAGGTTAACATTATTTGGGTTACTTGAGTATGTTGTCGTGCTTATCACGTGAACACGCATCACTGCAATACGCAGTAATACGTGATCACGTGTGATTTTTAATTATAAAATAAACCGGCTCCCCCTTTCTTTTTTTGCTTTGTTTCAAAATCCATAAAGATTTATCATTATGGCTTATAGTCTAAATCAATCAATTAATGCTGCGATTAATAGAGCTGTTGCATTATTAGGATATAATGTTTACAAAGATGCACCAAAACAATATGAATTTGTACGACAAACAATTCTTTCTGATGATTTACTTACGGAAAATGAAAAACCTGAAGCAATAAGATCATTATCTGAAAGTTATGATTCTTATAAAATTATTATTAATGAAGGATCAAAAAGAATTTGTGAAAACTGTAACCAAAAATGTTTTGGTACATTATATTGTGAGCACTGCATACGAAATCATTTAAAAGAAAAATTCACAGATTGGACATCTGGAAATAATGATATTGATAATTTAATACAAGAATGTTAAATTAATTCATTCAAACCAGTAAAAATAGCAGAATGGATTCCATACAGTAATTTACAAAATATTCAATATCTGACAACAGGTGGATGTTCTGAAATTTATACAGCAGATCGAATCGATGGAGCGTATTATAAATGGGATTCTAAAGAAAAACA
Source organism: Rhizophagus clarus (assembly GCA_015698045.1). NCBI lineage: Eukaryota > Fungi > Glomeromycota > Glomeromycetes > Glomerales > Glomeraceae > Rhizophagus > Rhizophagus clarus. Next base: position 792,362 of record BLAL01000013.1, on the reverse strand, counting down.
ATTAAAAAGATATGGGAGACAAAAAGTAATACTTAAAAGGTTAGAAAATATTGAAAATGCAAACCAAAGTTGGTTTGAAGAGGTTAGTAACGTATAATTATTAAAAAAGTAAGACAATAATAAATTTTACAATATATAAAATTTAAAAAATTTTTTTTTTTACAGGCTAAATCTCATTTAATTTTAAGCAATAAATGGCCATATATTGTTCAATGTTTTGGTTTAACACAAGACCCATTAAATGGAAATTATATGCTTGTAATGAATAAAATGAATATAGATTTAAGAAATTATTTACAAAAAAAATCATAACAAAATGACATGGAGAGAAAGAATTCACATTGTTGGTGATATAATAATCGCAGTTGTTGCCATCCATAGAGAGAATGCAATTCATAGAGATTTACATTCTGGAAATGTATTATTAATATTAGGTCAAAGATTTGTTATTAGTGATCTAGGATTTTGTGGACCTGTTGATAAACCATTAACAAGTATATATGGAAGTCTCCTTTATATAGCACCTGAAGTTATTATTGGAAAGCAACAGACTTTTAAATCTGATATTTATAGTGTTGCAATGCTTATGTGGGAAATTTCATCTGGACAACCTCCATTTTTTAATTATAATCATGACTATTATCTTGCAATGAATATTGTTAATGGCATAAGACCAAAAATTGTACCAGGAACTCCTTTAGAGTATAAAAATTTGATGAAACGATGCTGGGAAGCTGATCCATTAAAAAGACCCGACATTAATACACTTCTAGAGGAAATAAATCTATTTCATCAAAATAAATCAAGTGAATTATTAACTCTACCAGAAAAAAATAGTAATTTAGAAATAATGAGTAATATAAGCAATTGTACAAGTAGTACAAGCAAACTTTATCATTTTGACAATCTTTCTGGACAAAAAATGCAACAGAAGGTACTTTATTATTAGTTTTTATTAATTATTTAAAGAATGCATTAATACCGTATATTGCGGGCCATAGTACCCCGGGTATCTTGTTTTACATAAAATCTGGGCAAAATTAGATTTATTAAATATTAAAATCATTAGAAAATGGAACTTTTTTCGGGTGAAAAGGGGGCACTATGCATGGGGGAGGTAATGTGGCCCGCGATATACGTATATAATATATATTAAATTTCATAATTAATAATATCTTATATTATTTTTTTTTTTATAATTTAAACAATAGAAGAACAAGAAGGTATATATTATATTTAACAAATTTCTATTTCGTTTTCAATCTAGTATAAAAGATTAAGTGATCAATTATATTATATTTTCATAGAATTTCATAGTAGATTATATAATTTTTGTATCCCTAATAATAGTAAGTATAACTAATATTATATTAAGAATCACATTAAATGATTATTAATTGATACAGTATATATTTTAGTCGTTGATTTTGGTAAATCGGGCAATCGATTGAATAATACATCAAAAATAAGCGTCAAGTTTAAAGGTATAAGTTATTTATTTATTTTTATATTGCAATAACACAATGAATAAATGTTGATTTATATATAAGATTATTTCGTTAAAATAGAAAAAGTTATTCAAAATATTTAAGAGGAATTCAAAAAAACCTATACTAAATTAATAATAGTGCTAAACCTGTTTTTATTAAAATTTTTAGATATCCAAAATGAAGATAAAAGAGTTTTAATACAACAACATGTTAAAAACCACCATGTTAATACAGATGGTACGTAAAGTAATTCTTTGTTAATAATAGTAATTAACGTTAAAATTTTATGGGTATGATACGAAATCCCGAAACTTAAAATCCCGACACTCAAAATCCTGACAAAAAATCCTGACAGGTACGAAATCCCAACAACTTTTTTGTTAATAAATTTAATTCATTTGGATTATCTACTTTAATTATTCTAACTCTAAGTAACTTCCTTTGCTCGCTTCGCTCGCAGTTTTTTTTCCTAACACCTACCTAACCCTAACACTAACCTAACACTAATCCTAACTAACCCTAACTAACCCTAAGCTAACCCTAAACTAACCTAAACTAACCCTAAGTAACTCCTATCTTACAGTATATAAAAAATCAGCGTAAAACCCTATCTTATGCTAATAAAAAATATTAATGGCTTGTCGGGATTATGCACCTGTCGGGATTTTGAGTTTCGGGATTTCGGACGGCTCCCAAATTTTATATCATTTTATTAATTCTAACATAATATTTATAGATGAAGATGAAGAATATAATAATCCAAATCTTCATTCAGAAGAACAGGATGATTTGGAACTTCCTGATGGTAATTAACTATTCGTTTGAAAATATTCTGAAACTTTTATTTTAGATAGTTTTTAAATTACTAAGTTATTTTATATACCTTCTTCTAGACCTTTTTTAAATATCATAGATAACTAAAGAGATGAATTTTTTATAAGTATTATCATCATTTTATTTATTCTATTTATTATTATTCATTACATTTAGAATGTAAGATAAATATCTTTCAAAATTCTTATTAATTTGTAAAATTATTTAATGGCATTATTCATAATATAAGATTTTAAAACAGCTGAATATTCAAATTTAATTTGTTCTTTCATTAAGAATATCTTTTAAACATTATTATAATAATACTGTATGACACGTTTATTTGATATTACGTATTTATATTCATTTTTTAAACATGTAGACGTTTAAATTGAAATCAGATGTACAGTAAAGATATTTTTGTGTAATAGGGAAAATGAGAATTTTAATTAAAATTTTAATTAACAAGACATCATAATTATAATTAATAACGATTGTAAAACGATTGTAATTTGTAAAATCATTGCTAAGTAATGATATAAATCATATCTGTACAAAATAATTTATTCCACCGTTCTGATTGGTTACCATAATTTTAGTTCTCAATTTGCTATTGGTTGATTAATAAAATTATTATTATGTTTTACCAAAATTGTTTCTTTCGTTTTAATTATCGAACATATATCTTCGTTTTATAATTAATTATTAATTATATCTTTGCTTTATAATTTTTTTTCATTGAGATTTACCATATACAGTGGGATATCAAAAATCACCGGACAGTTTTTTTTCAGAATTGCATAACTGCATTTTCTCAGCATCCAGTGATCATTAAACAATGAACCAAAGCTTGTTAGAATCACCATAACAAGATGCATTGAATGGTATTATCTGTGTATCTCTAGCATTAATAGGTAATTAGTTATTGTCAAGTATTTATAAACAGTAAAATAGGAATAACTTTTCATCCTCTAATGCTAAAAACATAAAAATAATACCATTCGATTTGTCTTGTTATGGCGAATCTAACAAGATATGCTTCATCATTCTATGATTAATGGGCAATGAAACGCCTTGATACTTTTATTTTTCATTATTAAAAAAATTTTCAAAAATCATGATTTTAAAATAAACTTTAAATGGAGTTTAAATGTCACCCGGTGATCATACAAAGATGATCAAAAGCTCATTAGATTCGTCTCATTGAGATGCATTGAATGGTGGTATTTATATATTTCTAGCATTAATAGATAGTTAATTATGATCAATTCTCTCTAAATTAAAAAATGGAGATAACTTTTTATCTATTGATGCTAGAGATATAAAATACTGCCATTTAATGTGTCTCATTATGATAAATATAATGAGCTTTTTTTGTTTTTATATTACCATCAGACAAGTAAACGCCTTGATGTTTCTACATGTCAATATTAAAAAAATTGTTAAAAAAAATACAATTTTAGAATAAACTTTAAATGGAGTTTAAATGTCACCCAGTGATCATACAAAGATGATCAAAGGCTCATTAGATTCGTCTCATTGAGGTGCATTGAATGTTGGTATTTTTAGATTTCTAGCATTAATAGATAGTTAATTATGATCAATAATCTCTAAATTAAAAAATGGTGATAACGTTTTATCTATTGATGCTAGAGATAAAAAATACTGCCATTTAATGTGTCTCATTATGATAAATATAATGAGCTTTTTTTGTTTTTATATTACCACCAGACAAGTAAACGCCTTGATGTTTCTACATGTCAATATTAAAAAAATTGTTAAAAAAATATAATTTTAAAATAAACTTTAAATGGAGTTTAAATGTCACCCAGTGATCATACAAAGATAATCAAAGGCTCATTAGATTCGTCTCATTGAGATGCATCGAATGGTAGTATTTATATATCTTTAACATATATAGGCAATAAGTTATGACAAATATTCTCTAAATGATAAAGTACAAATAACTTTTTACCTACTAATGTTAGTATTATAAAAAATACTGTCATTTAATGCATTTCATTTTGATAAATATAATGAGCTTTTTTTTATCTTTATTTAATATACTGTATTCTAAATATTCAAAGCCAAATGCATAAAGCCAAATATGCTAAGCAAATATACTAAGCCAAATAACTAAGCCTTATGTGTTAACCCAATATGCTAAGCCAAATACTAAGCAAATATGATGCAAAGCAAGTCAAGTATATTAAGCCAAAAATTAAAAAAATATATAAACATTAAAATTTTTACCAATTTGTATTTATGATAATATTTATTTTTTATAAATATTTTTTTTTAAAAAAATTTCTTTACTATTAAAAAAGTCTTTAAAATTATATAGTTTCTTCTTTTCCTTAATATTATAAATTATAAAAAAAATAATAAATTATTTAAATGGCTGCTACCCAACGTAAAGAACTTACAGAATTCCAGCGTGGTGAAATAATAGGTGCTTGGAAATGTGATTTTAGCATAAGAAAAATAAGTGAAATATTAAAACATTCAAAAAGTACAGTTCATGAAGTTATTGCTGCATATAAAGAAGGATTTGAAACACTACCTTCACGAAGTGGTAGACCACCTATTATAACAGAAAGAGATGGCCGCCATTTAATGCAAACTCTTAATAAAAACCGAAAAACTACTATTGATGAATTGTGTGAAAACTTTACTACTTCTACTTCAATAGAGGCAAGCCCAATTACTATCAAACGATATCTCCATAAAAATAATATTTATGGACGAGTTGGAGCAAAAAAACCCTTTGTAAATGCAGCTAATAAAATGAAAAGATTAAAATGGGCTAAACAAAAAGTAAAGTGGATAAATGAATGGGAAAACATTATTTGGAGTGATGAATCTAAATTTGAAGTATTTGGTGGTGATGGAAAAAGATATGTTTGGAGAACTCCTCAGGAAAAATATAATCCAAAATGTCTTATTCCTACATTTAAATCAGGTCAAGAAAGTGTAATGATTTGGGGTTGTTTTGTAAAAAATAAATTAGGTCCATTAGTTAAATTAGAAGGTAAAATAACAGCAAATGTCTATGTAAAAGAAATACTTGAAAAACATTTATTTCCCTTTATAAATAATTTAGAAGATAAAGAAAATTATATTTTTCAAGAAGATAATGCTCCTATTCATACAGCAAATATAGCAAAAAAGTGGAAAGAAGATAATAATATTGCAAGCTTACCATGGCCTGCACAAAGTCCAGATTTGAATCCTATAGAAAATCTATGGGATGAATTGGAAAGAAAAGTCAGAAATCATAGACCATTACCAAAAAATCAAGATGATTTATGGAAGATTTTACAAGAAGAATGGTTAAATCTTGATGAAAAAATATATAAAAATCTTGTAGATAGTATACTACGCCGTGTTGCTGCAGTTATTGAAAATAAAGGTGATCCTACAAAATATTAATAATAAAATAATAAATATTTTTTTTTTATAATTAAAATGTATTTTTTGTCAAAAACTTTTACACTTATTTTATTACTATTTAATTTTTTTCAATGAGATGAATCTAATGAGCTTTTAATCAACTTTGTATAATCACTGAGTAATATTTTAATCCTATTTAAATTAATTCTAAAATTACATTTTTTTAATAAATTTTTTTAATATTAACATTTAGAAACATCAAGGCATTTTCTCATCTGGTGGTAATATTAAAACAAAAAAAGCTCATTATATTTATCATAATGAGACACATTAAATGGTAGTATTTTACATCTCTAGTATCAATAGATAAAAAGTTATAACCACTTTTTAATTTAAAGAATATTGATCATAATTAACTATCTATTAATGCTAGAAATCTAAAAATACCAACATTCAATGCACCTCAATGAGACGAATCTAATGAGCCTTTGATCATCTTTGTATGATCTCTAGGTGACATTTAAACTCCATTTAAATTTATTTTAAAATTATATTTTTTTAACAATTTTTTTAATATTGACATGTAGAAACATCAAGGCGTTTTCTTGTCTGGCGGTAATATGAAAATAAAAAAAGCTCATTATATTTATCATAATGAGACACATTAAATAGTAGTATTTTATATCTCTAGCATCAATAGACAAAAAGTTATTACTACTTTTTATTTTAAAGAATATTGATCATAATTAACTATTTATTAATGCTAGAAATATAAAAATACCGTCATTCAATGCATCTCAATGAGACGAATCTAATGAGTTTTTGATCATCTTTGTATGATCACTGCATGACATTTAAACTCCATTTAAAGTTTATTCTAAAATTATATTTTTTTAACAATTTTTTTAATATTGACATGTAGAAACATCAAGGCGTTTAATTATCTGGTGGTAATATAAAAACAAAAAAAGCTCATTATATTTATCATAATGAGACACATTAAATGGCAGTATTTTAAATCTCTAGCATTAATAGATAAAATGTTATCACCATTTTTTAATTTAGAGATTATTGATCATAATTAACTATCTATTAATGCTAGAAATATATAAATACCACCATTCAATGCATCTCAATGAGACGTCTCTAATGATCCTTTGCTCATCTTTGTATGATCACTGGGTGACATTTAAACTCCATTTAAAGTTTATTTTAAAATCATGATTTTTGAAAATTTTTTTAATAATGAAAAATAAAAGTATCAAGGCGTTTCATTGCCCATTAATCATAGAATGATGAGGCATATCTTGTTAGATTCGCCATAACAAGACAAATCGAATGGTATTATTTTTATGTTTTTAGCATTAGAGACTGAAAAGTTATTCCTATTTTACTGTTTATAAATACTTGACAATAACTAATTACCTATTAATGCTAGAGATACACAGATAACATCATTCAATGCGCCTTGTTATGGTGATTCTAACAAGCTTTGGTTCATTGCTTAATGATCACTGGATGCTGAGAAAATGCGGTTAAGCAATTCTGAAAAAAAACTGTCCGGTGATTTTTGATATCCCACTGTACATTGCTTTCCCTTTCTCGTTATTATCACGTGACAAATACCAAAATAAGGTAGAAATATAAAGTTTAGCAGTCAGTTTTAGCATATCAGCACCATTAATTCATTAAATGTTATTTGATCAATAAACATGAAGAAGTTGATGTAGATATAAGTGTTGATTTTTAATATGAAAATAATATCAGTAGGTTCTAGGAAACAAAGAGAACGAAAAATAACAAATTCCAATTGAAGAATTTCAGCAGTTCATTGAAACTAGTTGTGCAGACTGTTATAATAATATACACTAAAGCTTAAATTGGTCAAAAGCAATTACTATAAAATAATAAATAAGACATTATACTTCTGTTCAGATAATGAATTCTATCGTTTAGTTTTTTTTTTTAATATGATTATAATATACAGTATATTAAAGTAAAACATGTTTTTATAAAATAAAATAGAATATACTACTAAATCCTATTATATTTATAATTAGATAATTTTTCATCAACAGATCTACATATAATGCGATGAAATCCAATTACTACAACAATAAACCACATATTCGGACTACTTGAATTAATTATTTTAATTCGATCACGTATTCCTACAGAATTTTTAGTAGCTTGTCCTTTTGCAGTTACATTCTTGTATCTTTCTAATTGCTTTATTCCATTATTCAATATTTCACCTATAGTTGTTTTTTTCCATTCATTAGCTTTTTTTGAATAATATATATATGATTTTAATAAAAGCTCCTCATTTCTTTTTCAAGTAATTCATCCAATTCTTTCAATTCATTTGCATTAAATTCTTTTTGCTGTTTTTCATTAATATTTCTTAATAATCCAACAAGCAAAACATTCTTTAATTCCATATCAGATATTAATATAATTTTTATCAGTATCTTCTCCCAAAACAAAAATGTCAAGAAAGCCAAACGGTTTGTTCATTATTAAACAAAGTTCTGGAACATTATATTGTGATTACAAAAGTAGTTCAACAATAGCCTGAAGAACAGACTCATCTGCTGCTGAAGATAATGACATTCGTGACCTTGCTGATAATCTTATCTCAGATAAGATCTTCATATGATATTGCAAAAAAGAAACACATCATCAGCTATTTGCATGTAATAATCCGTCTTATTTTCATTTTGTTTTTGTTTCTTTTTTTTTAAGTTCTAATAGATAATTAAATATAAGTTAATTAAATATAAGTTAATATAACAAACATAAAATGTGACTTATTTGGATCATTATCATTCTTCCTTACTTTTTGTAACTGAGAAGTTTCCTTCGTAGGTATCTTGATTATTGTGGGTGGTAAATTTTCTTTTTCATTATGTTATAAAAATATTAAATTACAAACATATTGGCAAGGAATAATTGAAATGTTCCAGATTTATCTATTTACAGCATAAGAAAGATTGTTAGCAGTGTGTACAATTTTTTTTATTTAGTAGTAAAAGAAGGTACATAGTCAATTTCTCCTCCAAAATTAACAGACTTTTACTAACAACAAAGTAAGGACGCCTGAATATCGAGCTGTGGAGTGGTTACCAAGCGTCTCCACCCAGTAATTCTCAAAAGTCAAGGCACATGTAAACACGTAGCTCGTCTTTAGAGTTACCCTTTCTTCGCAAAATAAAAAATATACACACCTTTTTCTTTAACGCTTCAATAATCTCTTTATCTACAAAAATATTCTCTGCTTCTCTTATATATCTACCAGCCCAAGAATTGTCTAGATCATTCCAGCAGCAAATATCTGAAGTTGGGGAAGCAATAATGACATCCCGGTACAAGTTTAAGAACCCAAGATATGATTTATTATTTCGCTTTTTTAAATAAGAAATTAGAGCTAAAACAAAGTTTTAGTTAGTAAAAGCTAAATAAGAAAAATATCACAATTGTTTACAAGACTTACCATCTTGGCCAGAATATTTTTCAGATAAATTCATGTTGATAAGATTAAAAGAAAAGGTAGAATATAATTTCAATATATATTATAATTTTATTCTTTATAATTATATTACTTTTTTTTATAAAAAAATGTATAGAATAAGGTTTTTAAATAAAAAATTAACTCTTTACACGTTGATGTGTCAGTTCGAGTGTATTTAAGATTCATTTAATTTTCATAATAACGAATCGTTTGATAGGACTAATTAATATTATACGCTGATTTATAAATTTGACTAATTCGTAGTCTATAATATAAATTCCGAATTTATTTTCAAAACACGTTCACTTATGTAAAGTCTATTCTTTTAATCTAATGTAATTCGCCGTCATATTAATATAACTTTAATATTCTATTAATTAAAATTTAATGTAAAGTGATATGACTCATATCTGTAATTCTGTATGACATCAGTGTCAGTCTGACCAATTATTCCTAAAACATGAAATGATCATAACTGATACAACTTTAATATTCTATTAATTATAGTATAAGGTTACGTCTGTATGACAATAAAAGTGTATGACAAAATGTAGTATTACCATCAATTAAGACATCAATTTGTTTCTGAAACATGTTAAACTATTTTCAGTTGGTTGATATATAATGCATTAAAGTATCATAACTGTGTAGTTTCGCACTGTAACACGAAATTTTTTGTAGATTCTGAATACTTTGGAAAAACAACAAGACAATGATTAACGTAAGTTATGTGCGTGTTACTAACGAAAATATTCTTTTCTTGGCCCGAAATCCAGAAATATGATAAATGATAATGTAAATTAAAATTAAGTAAAAATATTTAAATTTGTTCCTATATGCTTGACTCTTCTTTCGAGAGGTTCAGAGCAATACAAATCATTATTAACTAAATATTGTAAGTGGTACTGTATACAGTATACTAGGTGGAGTATTATGATCAGAAGAGTGCTATAATCGGACTATCAGAAAGTTAACTAAATAAAAATGGACTACTTGTAATGATATTATGGAAAATTATGTAAATTCATGGGATTGAATTAATGTATTTTATTATTAAAATGCAAATTTAAATTTAGATTCATTACTTTGAAGTTTACACGATTAATAATAAAAAAGTTATAATTAAAATCGTAATATAATACTATGTTTTGCGTAACAAAATTCATGTATAGTACTCGGAATATTTATATTCTACGTAGGAGAAGGTACGAGTATTGCCAAACTAAAAAAGATAGTTGAAAATTATTATTAATTCTGGCAGAAAAAAATTACCAAAAATTTAACCGATAAAATTAAAAATAGGATCTTGTACTACTATATTTCCCATATTAAGTTTTTATCTGATAAAGGTAATTAGAAATTATCATTAATTCTAGTTACTTGAGGTGAAATTTTTTATAGTAGATATGTGTGAGTTAAATACAGTAACTTGAAAGTATAAATTTTCAATAATAAAAAGTGAAAGTAAATTTACAATATTTAATTTCGCATAGATTAAATAGCTATAAAACTTTTACAATATGTGTAATTTATTGTGACAAACAAATTACTTACAGAATAACAATAATTTTATTAGTAAAAAAAATTTTTATTATAGGTGTGATTAAATGAAGCACATCAAGTATCAGTTTTTATCAGGCGTTACTCATGATCTTGTAACTGTAGAACTATCGTGCTTTATATGTATTTGCAATCAATAAAGTTTGTGCAAATTTTACCAATTATATTGCTTATTGTTGCTGAAACTGATAACTATTTTTTATTCGATTACGCATAGTATACTTGCTGTATATAATTTGCATAATTTTATTATCAATCACGTTTCGTTTATTTCAATGATTGATTCTCCGAATGTACGATTTTTTTTTTTAATTTTTTTTTTATTCTGTCTTTCAAAGAACAATTATTAATTTTTTTTTTTTTTAGTATTTAAAATATGGTTTCTCATCACACGTATTATCTACATAATGTGATTTACTATTTTTTACTATGTGTTAATTATCGAAGCTACGACAAACAATGTTTATAATCTATCACGATTTTAATTCTACGATTTTTTTATTCTTTATAACAATTGTTTTATCAGATTTCTCGAGGTATTTCTTTCTTTTTTTTTTTTAAAAAAAAAATATAGACTATTGTTTGTGAAATATAATTAAGTGTTAAAATCAAATCAATTTATAAGTCTGAAATTGGGAATAATATGTTGATAGTGCAAAATTGCGTTGAAAAATTTGAACGAAAAGTATTCGAGAAAAAAAAACTGATTTTTGATCTTCAGTTTCGGGTACCTGGAAAATCAACAGCATTCGACTTTCGTTCTTCATTCGATTAATTTATAAAATCAAAATATAATAAAATTCCTATTAGCTTCATCATTGAATATGTGAAATGTGTGTTGTTATTTAAGATCAGAATCAATAAATAACTTATTTAGAAAAAAGTACTATGTAAATTACAAACTAAGAAGATGTGTGTCTCATCTTACTTACTCTAATCTTGGTGTTTAAATAATTTATAATATATAATTTTCAAATAATACAGTATTTAAATGTTTATAAAAAGACACAACTAATTTAAGAACGGCTTAATATCACAATGATTCTATTCGTTCTTGTTTCCTATTAAAGCAAAATTTTTTGATTAATTAGAGCACATACTGTATAATAAATAATATAACTTATAAATTAATAAGTAATATAATTAATATTTATACCTGTTACATTTTTACTTATACGACTCATTTAATTTCTAGACTTGCACTATTTTCTCCGGTTGAGTTAACGATTCATCTGATTTACTCTGATAAAAACTAATTTCTTTTATTTTTCTCCAAAGTGTAGAAATATTAGGTCTTTTTGATGGATCAGCATCCCAACATTGAAATCATTAAATTTTCATATTCAAAAGGAGTTCCTGGCTCACTTCCTGGTACAATTTTAGGTCTCATATCGTTAACGATATCATTAGAAAAATTATCACGTGCATAATTAATAAATGGAAATTTTCCAGATGAAATTTCCCACATAAGCATCGCAATACTATAAATATCAGATTTAAAAGTATATTCTTTTCCAGAAATGACTTCAGGCGCTACATAAGGAAGTTTTCCAAATACATCCTTTAAAGGTATGTCCGCAGGTCCACAAAATCCAAAATCACAAATATAAATCGATTTTTAAACGATGATATATTTTCAGGATCCAAATTTCTATGAATTGCACTTTCTCGATGAATTTCATAGGCGAAGAAGTTATATCAATAACAATTTGAAATCTTTCTTTCCATGTAAGTTGATTATGATTTTGTTGTAAATAGTTTCTTAGATCTGTGTCCATTTCATCTATTACAAGCATATAATTCCCATTTGATGGATCTTGTGTTAAACCATAACATTGAATAACTTCTGTCAATTTGTTGCTAATAGTTAAATGTGTTTAGCCTATACACAGTAAATAATTAAAAAAAAATTTTAATAAGAATATTTTAATAATAACTTTTTATTTTATCGCATGCCTCTTCAATCCAACTTCGATTTATGCTTTCAATATTTTCTAAATCTTTTAACTATCACTTTCTGATTTCCAAACCTTTTTAATTCTCGCCTTTTAGAATCCCACTCAATAAAACATCCTTCAACCTAATTTGCTGTATAAAACTCAGAGCGGTCACTTTTTTTAAACATTTAACGTTATTTAAATTTTGATATGGGAAATTAACAGGATTACACAATAAATGTGTAAATCTAACTTTTTATTTTCATGATTATATTGATTTGCTCACGTGATTTTATAGCTCGATTCAATTGGTTAATTTTATTATATCACATGACAAAGAGGTTTCGGAAGGTTTCGCCAATATTGAAAAGTTTCGTCAATATTGAAAGAAAAGTTTCGTATTTTACCACTTGAAGGACGAAACGTTTCAACTTTGTATTTTAGGTTTTGCCCGCAACTATATATTACCTACAAGGTCATTTATTATTAAATTACTTTATAAATAGAATTATAAATCATCATTAATTATGATATAATGAAAATCGTTTCTAGCTAAAAAAAAAAGAAATTATTTCTCACTTTCTTTACTAATAAATATAAAAAAATCTGTGAACTGCTAAAGCGATAGGTAAATACGTGAATTTTATTATAAGTAATCGAATTAAGATTATTATCTAATTATCTTCCCATTTCATTGATTTTTAAGGGTATTTCGGATGTAATTTCTTAATACGAATTTTAAGGCAGTCTAATAAACATTTATGTTAGTCTAGTTATACAGCAATAAATGTATGAACAATTCACAGTACATTTAACCTAATAAAATTTATTTATATTTGAAATTGTAACAGTAATACCATAAACTTATACATGATTGGATCAAATAATCGCTATTAATTATTCTTACCATCTGAAAAATTCTACAAATTTATTTGATATAAATTTTCTTTTACTTGTTATTGACTTCCAAGAAGGCATATAATAATTTTCTTTATACCTAAATGCCTTGGCCTGACCACGCTTTGCTTCCTCTTTAATTTTTCTCAAAGTTTGACCATTAATTGGTAAATCATATAATTTCTGTTCAAGTTCTGCTATATCATCTGGTAAAACCGGAGGCATGGTAGGGTCATTGCTGTCAATCGCTTTTTTTATAACTTCTATTTGTGCTAAATAATTTCTTTTTGTGGCTTCAAGCCCTTTAAGAATTTCTTCGTCATAATTATTAGGATCAGCGCTTTTCTTAATTTTTTCTTCATTTATGAAATGATCCAAATAATCTGCATACGCATCATTGAAAGCAGCTATCGCATTTTGTCTTAAAAATTGTGCAAACTTTAGACTAATTTCATTTATTATATGTTGTTCTTTTTGTAATTGATTAACCCTTGCTTGATAATCCTCTATAATTGCTCTTTTTGTTTCCTGATCTGATTTCTTTTTCGAAATCTGCTTAACTACATTTTGGTCAATGATTTTTGTAGTTATTTGTTTGTTCTCGTAAGTGATATGCATATGCTTATCCCATTGGCAGCCACATTTGTTACATTTTCCACTTGAGTCCATTGCTTTACAATCTTTCAATGCTGCATTATTTATTTCATCACTTTTGACATTTTTCAAATAACAATGTCGATGGCAATGTGTTATGTAGTCGATTTTAGTAATGTTAGTTTGATCAATTTGCACCGACCTGACACAACTAATGCTGGTACATACAGTTCTTGGATATCCCAATGTTACTGGTTCAAGGTCTATTTGTGGAATATATAATCGATCTTTAAGCTCTTCTATGGTTTGATTGGAATTTGCTATTTCATTTTGTTGTTCTTTAATTAGCTTAATATTTGTTTGGATAAGTTGTCCTATCTCTGCAAGTGGCTTAGAAAGAAGTATCACTATATTTCTAGAATTATTGAGTGATAAGGTATCTTTAACTATATGAGGCGGACGTCCTACAAGATATAGGATAAGTCTCAATGATTCATCCACAGACTTTTTCCAACTTTCTGAAAAATTTTTTTCATCTGCATCCGTAAATAATATACCCGGTTCTTTGATCGCCGCTAGAAATCGAAACGATTCATTGTCAAAACAATATATTGTTTCTTGGCTTACTTTTATTTCAACACCGGATCGTGTTTTGAGCTCCTCAAGTTGTTTTTTAAGCGGTGGTAATGTATCTCCTGGGCGATAGAATGTTCCTCTAGCATTGGTAAAGCAGAAGACAATATTATCCTTTGCGTTTCTATGAAGATGTGATAACAATTCTTGTATACAGAATCTAAATATTATGGTTAACCGAGAATTATTGGGCTTAAGAAGTATGCAAATCCCATTTAAGTATCGGTGATGACTAATATACTTGAGTATATTTTCAAAATTTTTCTTATCTTGGTCTAACCCTCTAGTATCCCCTATACCAGGAGTATCAATCAACCTTACGATTTTATTTTCAGCTGCTTGGAAAACATAACTTTTACATTCTTGAGTGGATGACATCCCAATATTTTCTAATCGCTCATTTGAATCATCATTGCCTATCTTAATCGTTTTCGTTTCATAGTTATCATCTGTGATTGTGAATTTTGATGAGATTAATACTTCCATATTCCCAGATTTTGCTTCATTTAAAGTATCAAATTTAAGATAATTAACGAAAGCATTTATAAATGTTGACTTCCCTACACCAGTTTCACCAAGTAATAATATATTTATTTCTTCTGGAGGCGCTGATGGTAATAGATCAGTAAGTGCGTTTGATTCAAAAGATACATATCCTACATTATGATAAGGACTATTGCACCTGAATTTACAACTAGTTATTTCACTTTCGCCACATCCACAGTAAAAGTACCAATTATATCCATATTCTATATCCTGTTCACATTTGAAGCATCTCCAATTGCAAATAGTAGATGGACAATCGACATGTGGACAAGGTATCGCTAATCTCATCTTATCAATCGGATCATCTTTTGGTCTTGAATTAGATACATCAAACTTAACAAGATTTGATGTAAATAATATTTTGTTGTTGTTATAATAGTCATCACTCTTTAGTTTTCCGTTAACGTAGTGGTGAATTACCGGAAAACCAGGGCTTTTTATCCAAGTACAAATCTGAGTGTCAGCTATAAAGAACTTGCACAACTTCTCATTTAAACTATACAAATCCCGAAATACCATATGTACTGGCGACTTATTACCGTCAATTATATCATCATCAATGAGTATATAGATATGACCGGATGAATATCTATGCAAAATATGATTAATAGTTACATTGTTGTCGAGGAACTCCACTTTTTTTGTTTTAAGAGTAAGTACTAAATCGGCCTTTAGGGAAACTGATCGGTATTGATCAATGAACGCTGTAATTGAACTCTTAGATACGCTTTTTTGAAATGTCTTTATTATGTCCTCAAGTTCATTAATATTGCCTTTTCCGGAACGCATTTTAACAAGACTTTCTGCAAGATCTTTTCTAAATTTTGCCTCCTCCAATTTAATTTTTTGTACATTATTTTTGATCTCATCGAGAATATTAACAGATATAAGATTGGAGATAGATTTTGCATCATTAAATAAATCATTGAGCCTTTGTTTAGGTTTGAATAAATCATCGAAAATGTGGTCTATTTTTAAAACGGTTTCTTCGCTCAACTCCGTTAACACACTGTCAGTTGTAATATTCTGAGCGAGTAATTTCGCAAGTTCTGATAATGGATAGAGAACGTATTCAATTGGAAATCCATTTCCATTATTAGATTGTTTAGCGTATGAAGGAAGCTCTGTTATAACTTTTCTCACGTTATCAATTGATTGAGGAAATCTCTTATCATGTGGAACATCTCCAAGGAGCTTTATAAAGAATAATTTCATAAGGTCAGATTGATCTTTTCCGATATTTGCATTGTCATTTTCGGAAATAGAAAATGATAATTTTTCAAAATGAGACCTCAGAGCGGCTTCTACTTGAGACTTGTCCTCTTCCTTTGTGTCTTTACATTCAAATGATGCTATCATAATAGCTCCCCATTTAATTCCTATTACGATGTGGGTGGCATCTGTATTACTAAGCCCGTCAGTAGAAATGCACGCTTTGACATCATCACGATAAATATTCAAATTTTCTTCAACCGAAGTCATTTTGTATATTAGAGTGCCTTTTACAGACTTGAAATTTTCCTTTACATCGTTTAGATACTTTCCCGAACCTTCTGGAGAAATTAATCCAGCGAGAACACTTAATTTTAGCTCGGCTTCAACGTTCAACTCGTTGAACTTTTCCATATATGAATCTTCATATTCGTATGATAATTCGCTATTCGGAACATCAGCTCTACTTATGGAATCAATTGGAAATTCCGTTTTCAATATAGTAGTACCACAGAAAGTATCTCTTGTGGCATTATATAGAGACCCAATGAATGCGGTTCTCCCAAGAGACTTTCGTCGTATAATTCTTTTAGAGTCTGCCATTAAAGAATAAAAAATATTACATTGAGTATCGGAGTTATTAAATCAACTTTTAAAAACATAATATTATGTGTCATGCAACCTTGCACCAAGTCACATTGCATTTAAACCAAAGTTTATTACCTTTTTTGAGACACAATAGCAGTCTTGTAACACGTTAAGTAAACAATATTAATTTTTTTCTTTGTAATACGTTTTATTAATTTCTTTTTAATGTTCATTGAGGTGAAAAAATCTTCATCATTGTTTTGAGTTTCACCAATTTTAATATGACCTATTTGAGTAATAACATGTGGACTTAATATTGCTGCGTTGTGTTACTTAGAGGTGGAGAAAAAAAAATTACATTAAAAAAAAGTTAAGGCAAAAAAAAAGAAAGAAATATTTTTTTTTTTTTTTTTTTTTTTTTTTTTTTGACGCTGAAAAATTATCGATGAAGTAATAATAAAAAAAAAAAATTGATAACAGATAAAGTAATATGGAAATTTTTTTCTAGTGTGTTCCTTCAATTCAAATATTAATAAAAGTTTTTTTGTCATAGAAGTGATTTTTTCTTTTTTTTAATGAACAAACACATGTTAATAAAAGTAAAAATAACAAAGAATATGCTTATAAATATATTAATATATAGTAAATGTACTAATTGCATTGTTATTGTTTCATTTTTATTTAATCGTTGGAATTTTTAGTTGTACAGTACGTTCAGTATTAATTATAAAATAAATTAACGCCCGTAGTTCAAATGACAAAAAAAATGCATGATCAATGAATTAATCAACATACTGTGTTAACTTTAAAGAGTTAGAATGATCTACACAAAAGCAAATTTATTTCCAGGTTTATACTCATGATTTAGCCCTTTCTGCTTTTGTCCCTTCTTTTCGTGTTTTTTTTTTTTTTTTTTTTTTTTGATGTTAGCTGTTTATCTGGTTTTTTTATATAAGATAATAACAATCTAAAAAGTTTTTAACCGAACCGCAACTAGCAAATCATAACGAGCTAAATTTAGCCGAAAAGATTTAATTTGTAACACATAAATTTTAAATTCTATGATGACTTCGTATCTTGTTCAATTAACTTACGGAATAAAGAAACATGAAACTTGGTTATCAAAAATTTTATCTATATAAATAGGTAACTATTTTTTTTTTTCTTTCTTTAACCACAACTTTCAAATAATTTCCTTCTTTTATTAATCTTGCATTTTTTTATTTATTAAAACTTTTCATAAATCAAAATTTTTTTATTTAAGCTGTCGATCACGCCAGTGTTACGTCAACAAAATTGAATTTCATTCATGGCAGATACTCAGGGAATTATACGACGAAAGTCTCTTGGGAGAATCGCACCTATTGGTTCTCTATACAATGTATCAAAGGATACTTTCTGTGGGGATACAATATTGAAATCCGAATTTCCAAATGACTCCATAATCAGGGCTGACGTTTCAAATAATGAATTATTAAGTGAATATAATGATTCATACGTGGAAAAATTTAATAAGTTGAACGTTGAAGACGAGCTGAGATTAAGTGTTCTTGCAGGATTTTTCACTTTAGAAGGCTCAGGGAAATATCTTGCGGATATGAAAGAAGGTTTTAAATCTGTGAAGGGCGCTCTAATATACAAAATGATTTCTATCGAGGAAAAGTTGGATATTCATCGTGATGATGTTAAAGCTTGCATTTCTACAGACGGTTTTAATGATAACCAAGACGCCACTCATATCGTGATAGGAATAAAATGGGGTGGCACTATTATAACGTCATTTGAATATAACGATACTGATGAAGAAAATAGGACACAAGTTGAAGAGACGCTAAGGTCACAAATGGAAAGAATAATTTTCTCTAATGAAGGTCACATGGATGTTAAAGAAAAACAGTCAGATATTACGAGTAATTTCTCTATAAAGCTATTCGGAGACATTGTTCCTGATGACAAAGAACTCCCTAAATCATTTGATGAAGCTGGAAAAGTTATATATGAGCTTCCTTCGTATATTAAAAAATATGATGGCGGGAAAGGAGTTCCGATTGAATATACACTATATCCACTAACAGAACTTGCGAAATTAATTACTCAAAATTTCACTTTCAACAATATGAAAATTGAGCTGAGCAAGGAGACTATTTTAAATTTAGAAAAATTTTTCGATAGTTTGTCTGAATCAAAACAAAGGCTTAATGACTTACATAATGATGCACGATCTATCTTAAACCTCATACCCGATAAAATTTTTAAAGAGATCGAAAATCATGTACAAGAAATTACGTTGGAAGAAACGAAGTTTAAACACGAATTTGCAGAATGTCTTTTTGGAGTACGCTCTGGAAACGATAACATCAACGAAATTGAACGTAAAATGGAGATATTTCAAAAGAGTAAATTGTCCGGGAAATCCCTCATGAAATTTATTGATAAGCATCAATTGATATCTTTGAAGGCTGGCCTGCTAAAGTCCAATAAAGTTGAATATCTTGATGAAAATTCAGATATTGAGCATATTCTGCACCAACATCCAAACAAACGTGTATTTATACTCGTTGATAACAAAGATTGTGTCATTAATGATAATTCACTATCAGTATATTATGTATTTCGAGACCTATGTGATACAAATGAGGGATTGAATAAGTACTTCATGGCTGATACTATATTATGCGATGAGATAAAAAGTCCAAGTCGTCCAATAATTCAACATTATGTCAATGGAAAATTATCTAGTAATGACTATTATAACGATAACAAAATATTATTCACATCAAACCTGGTTAGGTTTGATCCCTTACCACGAATAAATCCAAAATTTATTCCCAATGAAAAGATAAAGCTATTAATACCTTGTCCTCGAGTTGATTGTCAATCCGTTGGTTGTGATTGGAGATGTTACAGATGTCAACAGGACATTGAATATGGTTATAATAAACATTTTTATTGTGGATGTGGTGAAAGTGAAATCGCCAATTGTAAGTTCAAGTGCAACAGTTCCTATCATATTGAAGGATATATACCTTTCAAATTGAATACACTTATTGATTTATTACCATCAGAAACTCCCGAAGAAGTAAATATACTATTGCTTGGTGAAACAGGTGTAGGAAAATCTACATTTATAAATGCCTTTGCGAATTACCTTAAATTTGATAAATTAATTAGCGCAAAATCTGGTGATATGGAGGAACTTATTTCATCCATTTTTACAATAACGGATGAAAATTATGATACGCAAACGATAAAAATTGGCAATAATGATTCAAACGAACAATTGGGAAATATAGGTATGTCATGTACTTTAGGATGTAAAAGTTATGTATTCCATGCACCTGAAAACAAACTTATAAGATTGATTGACACTCCTGGAGTAGGAGATACTAGAGGATTAGATCAAGATAAGAAAAATTTTGAAAATATTTTAAGTTATATTAGTCATTATCAATATTTGAATGGGATATGTATCCTTCTCAAACCAAACAATTCGCGATTAAACGTAGTATTTAAGTTTTGTATACAAGAATTATTACTACATCTTCATAAGAATGCAAAGGAAAACATCGTATTTTGCTTTACAAATGCTAGAGGAACATTTTATCGTCCAGGAGATACATTATCACCACTTAAAAAACAACTTAAGGAACTTGAGAAACATTCTAATGTTGAAATCAAAATTAATCAAGATACACTATACTGTTTTGATAATGAATCATTTAGATTTCTAGCGGCAATAAAGAAAGGTATATCATTCACGGATGCAGATGAAGAAAGTTTTGCGGAAAGTTGGAAAAAGTCGACGGATGAGTTATTTAGACTTATTAAGTATATCGTGATACGACCTCCTCATAAGGTGAAAGATACTCTATCACTTAACAATTCTAGAAATTTAGTAATGCTTCTTTCTAGACCTCTTGCAAAAATGGAACAACTTATACAAACAAATATTAATCAAATTGAAGAACAACAAAAGGAATTAGCAGATTCCAATCAAACAATAGAAGAGCTCAAGGAAAGAATGTATATTAAACAGTTGGACCTTGAACCAGTAGCGTTAGAATATCCTAGAACTGTTTGTACCAGCGACAGTTGTATAGAGTTACATAGAGTTGAAAAAACAAATCTTCAATATATAAATTACAAAAGCCACTGCGATCCACGTTGTTATATACCATTTGCTAAGTTTAACGTGATGAATCAATTCTTATGGTTGTGTGGGGCTATGAAAAATGGAATATGTCAAGTTTGTGATTGCGAATGGAATAAACATAAGCACATCACTTACGAAAACAAACCGGTAGCAAAAATATTTATTGACATTAATGTAGAATGGCGAATCTTTGAAGAAAAATCATATCAAGAAATAAAAGAAGAAATTATAGAACAATATCAAACAAGAGTTAATGAACTGAGAAAAGAGAAAGAGATCATGAATAAAATTTGCGTTAAATTTGCACAATTTTTAAGACAAAATGCGATAGCTACTTTTAACGATACATTTGTAGATTACCTAGATCTATTTATAAATGAAGAGAAGATTAAGAAAGGCAGTGACCCGGAGCTTTATGATGATAAAATCCTCAAAGGACTTGAGGAGACTAAAATGAATTACTTGGAACAAATAACGTTTATAAAACAAGCAATTAATGATAATAATTCTTCCATATCTCCAATTTCACCAGAAGAGATAGTTGAGCTCGAGCAACAATTGTATAATCTACCGATCAACGGTTCAACTCTAAAAAAAATAAAAGAAGAAGCGGAGAATAGTCAATTTAGTGCATTCAAATATAAAGAAAATCATTGTATGCTTTTGGGAAATGATTTGTATCAAAAAATACTTTCAAAGTCCAACGCGTTAACTAAGTTAACTAGTAAATTACATTTTTAATCACAATTACTTTATTTTGTTATGCTATATAGATTAAGAAATTAACTGAAAGTTATGGCGCAAAACTTTTATAATAAATTAACGAATTAGCTTGTTTTCGGATCTTATGTCTCCTATATTTATTAAGTTAGTTCATATAGAAATTTTAAATTTGTTATTAATAAACTTTTTGCATTCTACCTATTTGTAGTTATGGTTTAACATATTGTAAATTCTGTTTTTTCGATTCCTTGACTAATATAAAAAGTATAAAAACTAACGCGGAATGTATCATCAATTCATTATCAAGCATTGATTACAACGACTTATTATAATCAAATGATAACTTGATAGATCAAACTTGCCATATTAAGTGATTTAAAATATTTCAAACATACGGATGACGTCTATTTTACAGTTTTTTATTCTGTAGTAGCACCAATTCGAGTTATATTCAAACGAATATGAGATCAATTATCGGTCTGATCCTGTTCTGATCCTGGTTATTCGTGATCAAATAATTAATCGATCTTTTTGAATCGCGATACCTAATTAATTTTTAATTATAATAAAATTTTATAAAGAAATTTAACATTCAACAAAAAATAAACTTTTTGCACATTAAGAACTGAGTCTCAAACCAACCGGCTCAAATCAATAATATTTGGTTTCGGGACCAGGGCATATCTAAAAAATTTATAATCTAATTATAATACAAATAAATAATTATCAATAATGTAATCATCGTAACTCCTCAGTACGTTTCTTATATATAAATTAGAGGTGGCAAAATCTTTAATGTGAAATTAAATATAATTCAATATGTTTATGTTTAAACCCAATAAACTTTATTGATATTAAAAGTAAAAATAATACAATCAAATAAATGTAAAATATTAAACTTGATGCCCAACAAAAGATATTTTGAACGAAGAGTATGTAAATATGAATTAACACTACTAATAATAGTATTTAGAAAGTATAGATTTACAGTAAACAAATTGTAACTATTTATCAACTTTTGAAAATGGGATTACCTGAAAATTCTTGCGAGTGTATTTGATATTAAGTTTATTGATCTTGAATAATAACTCTCTTTATATCTGAACACACTAGTCTGGCTACGCTTTGCCTCATCTTTAATCTTCTTTAGAGTATTACCATTGATTGGTAGATTGTACAATTGCTGTTCAAGGTTGGCTACATCATTTGGAGATATTGTAGGCATGGAAGGATCATTATTTTCAATTGCTTTTTTAATAACTTCAATTTGTTCCAAATAACTTCTCTTTGTAGCTTCAAGTCCTTTAAGAATTTCATCATCATAACGATTCGGATCAGCACTCTTTTTAATCTTTTCTTCATTTATAAAATGATCCAAGTAGTCTGCATATGCATCATTAAAAGCAGCTATCGCATTTTGTCTTAAAAATTGTGCAAACTTTAAGCTAATTTCATTTATTGTACGTTGTTCTTTTTGGAGTTGATTTACCCTTTTTTGATAATCCTCTATAATTGCTCTTTTGGTTTCTTGATCTGATTTCTTTTTTGAAATCTGCAAAACTACATTCTTATCAATGATCTTCTTAGTTACTTGTATGTTCTCATAGGTAATATGCATATGTTTATCCCATTTACAATCACAATAGTTACATGTTCCATCTGAATTCATAGCACTGCATCCTCTCAGTGCCGCAGTATTTACTTCATTACATGTAACATCATTCAAATAACAATGAGAATGACAATGCTTTATATAATTTATTTTTTTAATATTGGTTTGTTCAATTTGCAATGATTCGACACAACCGCTGCTTGTGCACACAGTTCTTGGATATCCCAACGATACTGGCTCAAGATCCACTTGCGGGATATACAGCTGATCTTTAAGCTCTTCTATAGTCTTGTCAGAATTTTTTATTTCATTTTGTTGTTCTTTGATCAGCTTAATATTTGTTTGAATAAGTTGTCCTATTTCTGCAAGTGGTTTAGAAAGAAGTACCACTATATTTCTAGAACTGTTTAGCGATAGAGTATCTTTTACCACGTGAGGTCGACGAGTCACAAGATATTGAATAAGTCTCAGCGATTCATCCACAGACTTTTTCCAACTTTCTGCAAAATTCTGTTTATCTGTAACTTCAAAATTAATGCCTTTTTGAATTGCCGCTAGAAATCTAAACGATTCATTATCAAAACAATAAATTGTGTCTTTATTGGCTTTTATTTCAACATTAGATCGTTTTTTGAGATCTCCGAGTTGTTCTTTAAGTGGTGGTAATGTATCTCCAGGACGATAGAATGTTCCTCTAGCATTGGTAAAACAGAAGACAATGTTATCCTTTGCATTTCTATGAAGGTGTGATAACAATTCTTGTATGCAAAACCTAAATACTATGGTTAATCGAGCGTTATTAGGCTTGAGAAGAATACATATTCCATTTAAATACTGGTGATAACTAATATATTTTAAAATATTTTCAAAATTTTTCTTGTCTTGATCCAATCCTCTAGTATCTCCTATTCCAGGAGTATCGATTAATCTTATAAGCTTGTTTTCTACCGTAGGAAAGACATAAGTCCTACATTCTTGGGTTGATGACATGCCTACATTTTCTAATTTCTCATTTAAATCATCATTATTGCCTATTTTTATCGTTTTAGTATCATAATTTTCATCTGTTAATGTGAATTTTGATGATATTAGCACTTCCATATTTCCTTCTTTTGCATCATTTAATGTATCGAATTTTAGATAGTTAACAAAAGCATTTATGAACGTAGATTTTCCTACACCAGTCTCACCAAGTAATAATATATTTATTTCTTCTGGAGGTTCTTCCGGCAACAGGGTGATAAGTGTGTTTAAATCAAAAGAAATATATCCTTCAGTATGAAGAGGGTTATTGCATTTGAATTTGCAATTATCAATACTACTTTCACCACATCCACAGTACAAATGCCTGTTATATCCATATTCGACTTCGTGCTGACATTTGAAACATCTCCAATTGCAAAATGTAGAACAATTAGCTTGAGGACAAGGCACATGTAACCGCGCTTTATCAACAGGATCATTTTTTGGTTTGAGATGTGGTTGAGGATCAAATTTAATAAGATTTGATGTAAACAACGTTTTATTGGCATTGTAATAATCATTACTTTCTAATCTCCCATTGACATAATGATGAATCACCGGATAGCCAGGACTTTTTATTTCAGGACATATTTTTGGGTCAACTACAAAGAACTTACTTGACTTCTCGTTTGAATTATATAAATCTTGAAATACATTATGCACTGGTGACGAATTGTCACGAATAATTTCTTCGTCAACAAGTATGTAGATATGACCTTTTGGATTCATACGCAGAATATGATCAATAGTCGAATCCTTGCCAAGATATTCTATTTTTTTCTCTCTAAGAGCAAGTACCAAGTCAGCCTTTAGGGATATTGATCTGTATTGATCAACGAACGTCATAATAGAACTCTTAGATAAAACACCTCTCTGAAACGTCGTCATTATATTCTCAAGTTCATCAATATTATTTATTCCAGTACGCATTTTAACAAGGCTTTCTGCGAATTCCTTTCTAAATTTTGCCTCCTCTAATTTAATATCTTTTACATGATTGTTAATATCATCAAATATATTATCAGGTATGATATTAGAGATAGATTTTGCGTCATTAAATAAATCATTGAGTCTTTGTTTTGGTATGAATAGATCGTCAAAAACTTGCTCTATTTTTAAAACAGTTTCTTCACTCGATTCCATTATTAAATTATTGACTTTGATGTTTTGAGAAAGTTTCTTCGCGAGTTCCGACAATGGATAAAGGGTATATTCAATCGGAAACCCTTTCCCATCATTAGATTGTTTGGCGTAAGAAGGAAGGTCTGTCATGGCTTTCCCCGCTTCATCAAAAGATTGAAGAAATGTTTTATTATGTGGAACAGCATCTCCAAGAAGCTTTATAGTGAAATGATTCATAAGGTTAGGTTTATTATTTTCAACATCCACGCTACCATTTCCAGAAATAGAAAGTGATAAATTTTCAAAATAAGACTTTAACGTTGCTTCAACTTGATGTTTGTCCGCTTCCTTCATATTTTTGCGTTCATATGATGTAATCAAAGTAGCTCCCCATTTTATTCCTATCACGACGTGAGTGGCATCTGAGTTACTAAACCCGTCAATAGAAATGCAAGACCTAACATCATCACGACAAATGTTTAAATTTTCTTCGACCAAAGTCATCCTGTATATTAAGCTTCCTTTCACAGTTCTGGAACTATCTTTTAAATCGTTTAAATATTTTCCTGAACCCTCTAAAGCAAACAGTCCAGCAAGAACGCTTAATTTTAGCTCTGCTTCAACGTCTAATTTGTTGAACTTTTCTCTATATGAATCCTCATATTCGAATAACAATTCACTGTTGGGTATGTCGACTCTGTTTATGGAATCATTTGGAATTTTCTCTTTAAAAATTGTAGTACCACAAAATGTATCTCTCGTGGCATTATATAGTGATCCTATAAATGCGACTCTACCGAGAGACTTTCGTCGTATAATTTTATTAGCAGTATCTGTCATTAGAAAATTTAATTGCAGTACAGAGTATTAAAATTAACTCGTTTTAAAGGTTACCCTTGCACAAGTATCCTGTTACAGGCCGAATCAGAATCATTTCCTTTTTGAGAAACAATAACGATTTATCTGTTGTGTAACATGAGTAACATGAGAAAACAATTTTAACTGATTTATCATTCATTTGGTAATAATATTATTGTTATTTATATCTATTTTAATCGAACAAGCAAAAATCGAGACAATATTAATTTATTTTTTCAATTGTTTGATTGTTTTTTTTTTGATTGATAAATCGGATTTTTTGGATTTTTTTCAATCTAAAAATACAGGGAATATAACCACGGATGTTTTTTAAAAAAGCACCAGAAGGCAGCACATGTCTTAAATGGCTAAGTTTAGAATAACGTTTGTCTTGTTCTCAAACTGAATTGTAATTGACCGGTTTAACCGGTTATCAAATAAACAAAAAAAAATTCTTACACCCATTGTCTAGATTTTATTGTCCGTATCATGTTGTTTGTCTTTATTTGTAATGATTTTCTTTGCTATGATTATTTTGTTTAGACACACTTGGGCTGATGTTTTTTGTTATCCAAAAAATACATATTAAATTTTTTAGAAAAAAAAATAATTTTGTGTCCCACGCTAAACAAAAAATAAGTAATAATTAATTATCGTTTTGGTAGTTACCATGGTTACCATGGTTAATATTCTGTTTGGCTCGGAATTTTCTCCGAATGGTGGTTTTCTTAGCTTGATCGGCAAGTGTACAGTACTATAAGGTATAAAAATTTTACTCTATAATAGATAAATCTTTCGTGCTATAATAAATGGTACGATACAACTGTTGTTGCGAATGCAAAGTATTTTGCATCGCAATATTATGTTTTCCTTATCATTACAATTTTTTGTATGAATATTATTCAGATTTACAACCATATCACATTCAGATAATATGCAGTCCATTGAGAATTCTTGGCCCATTCGTAAGTCCGATCACAGTAACGAAATCAATTCGCTGTTTTTCGATTTATATAACATTATTTTTAACCCAATAATATTTCTTAATTTATGTAGAAAATCGCGTTTATTTTTTAATACTACTCATTTTTTATATCAAGCGTTAAAATGTCACTTAATGCATTTGCTACTTGTAAATAAATACAACCTTTTTTGCTATTTTTATAAGAACTATATAGCGCGAAACGTTTACCAGTAAAAATAAGCCATTACTCAGCATTAAATTCTATTCCTACTTAGTATATGAACGGAATAATATTACATGGTTACTTTATGAACCGTTTTGTATTTTAGTAATAGTTATTTCATGGGAAACCGTGGATATCATTTCACGGAGAAGCCGTGATGACAATGATATCATGGAATAATAGATAAGGAAAATCACGGACGATTATTAGGAAACGCGGTATTAGTGCTCCGAAAGGGTCGGGTCAGACCCGGGTCATTTGACCCGACCCGCGTTTAAAATCCGAATCGGGTTTATCATTATCTGACACGAGTCTTATATCCAACCCGACCCGTCGGGTTAGGGTCACTCCTTTACTAGACCCGGGTTGACCCGGGTTGACCCGGGTTTAATCAGATATTAACATGTCTATAAAATGTTTATTACATTACACGATTTTTAAACAAAAACTCAAAGAAGTTAAGTGCTTAAACTGTCCGTAAGTATTTTTTTTTTAGAAAAAAAAAATATTTGCTTAATTATTTACAAGTAATTTTATAAAAAAAAAAATAAGAAAATTCTCTTTTAATATTACATTTATTAAAATTTTAGGAATAAAACAAATACAACGAATCTTTGGCGTTCTTTAGTGTGTAATTATCCAGATAAAAATCCAAAAAAGCAGGAATTCAATGATAGAAACTCAAAGTACATTAGATGAATTTGTAGCAGCATTTCCATCCAAAGTATATAATAAAGATTTATTTTATCTGAAAATTTTATTTGGACCCGGGTTAAACTGTATCGGGTCGGGTCAGAGGTCGGGTCATATAAATGTTACCCGGGTATTTATACGGGTTTGTTTTTATACTCGGGTCGAGTTCGAATACATCCTCAAACTCGACCCGACTCGACCCTTTCGGAACACTACGCGGTATAAAAATAAATTAATCATAATTTTATTCATTAATAGTTGTTAATACATATATTCTTTCTAATAATGTCACAATATAATACCACAACAGAAACTAGATACTTTGGTTTATTTACATATCTTATGATATAAATATTTATTTTTTCTGACCTTCTGGTAAATGGCAAACTCATTTATCAAAATTTGTAAACGCTAACGTGTAACCTTTTATTCCTTTTAATTTAAAGTTTTTTACAACAATAAATAATACGTCATTTTAATGTTTCCTCAATTATCTTTACCATTTTATTACAAATATATAATTAATATAATTAACAAATGTCATCATAAAAGAATTTTAAATCGCGAAAGATCGCGAAATATCGTTTTTTCACTAAAGATCACCGACATGATATACTTTTGAAATTTTACACAAGTAAATTAAAAGCATATATATTTGAAGACTCAAATAAGATCGAAATGTTAAATAGTGAATTACAAAATTGTAACGGTTTTTTAGTAACGCACGTCTGCTTTTATCATGATTTTGTATTATACCGTATTTCAGAGAAAACTTCTTCTTTAAACTTATTTTAAACTATTAATGACCGTAAATCAACTTTGTTTGATTAGATTCATGTTCAAAATTATTAAAGGAAAAATTTGATCTACTGTAATTTCAGTGCCTCGTTTGAACAAAGTACTAAATTTACGACTTTTGACACCATGATTTTTTATACAAAAATGACCAACTATATTGAATTTCATAAGTATATTTATTATTTAAGCATCCAAAATAATGAAATCACAGCTCCACGTGCAATTGCTGCTATTGGTTGAAGGGAACTGAAGTATTTACTCAGAACTTTTCTCTAATTTTATTTTGTAAATATTCGTTTTCGTAAAATTCGGTTAAAATATTGTTGAAAATTCTTCATCGATTAAACTGTTTCCGCAGAAATCTCTAATGTGTACAGTAACTTTACCTATTCACAATGGATCATTTCTGACTAACTTATGAATATTCAATCCTGTAGTATATAAAGAAATTATTCGAATATTCTTTAAATTAAATAATGAACAAATAATCAAAACTTGCCTCCTATATCATATCTTTAATGAGGTTCGCATTATATACACATCGTCTCATACTAATAACTTTTCTTTTTCTGAATATTCTGTAGAGATAGTAAGTACTAATAAAACGTTTTCAAAGTCAATTCCATACCAACTACGTCAATGGTGTCTTTAATAAAACTTAAATTTTCATTTAAATAAATAACTGAAAAGATTAGAAAATTAATATTAACAATAAGCTGATATTGGATTGTGATTCATACTTTTCCTATTTCTCTAAGATAGTCGGTAATAGCTCAATTAGAAGTTTTTGGTCTTAAATTATCTCCAGGTGTAATTTGAACAATTTAATTGGTTCATTATTTTGTATTTAGCCAAAGCTGGATCACCACACAATATTGTATTCATCATCATCATATTAAAGAACTGCTTTATTTGTTTTAAACTGACCAACTGTCCAAGGCCATGTATCATTTGTGTATATATTTTGATCTTCTTCAACATGGCAATAAGCAAATCCAAGGATGTAAATCTAATCCAATTATAATTTTAAAACTTTAAAGCGTAGAAAATTAATTAGTTACATTTTAATCAATATAATTAAATTACAAAATTCATTACCACATACTTTATTATTATTTAAAGCAAAGAGTGTTATATTATTGTCAGTATCACAATTTCTTTGTTCATTATTTTTTTTAAAAGCTTAATAGTATTAACATCAATTCCGTCTACTTCCAATATCTTTAAATTTTCTAAAATTATTTCAAGTCGTTGAATTTCTGTTTTTCTAAATTAAAATCTGTTTGTAGTTTTCGAATTGCACATCTTTCTTTTGAAGTTCTTCTTTTAGATCATTATTTATACGTAAAACTTTTTCATAATCTTACTTCTTGATTTTCTTTATGAAAGTTTTTATATTGTTGATTAATTCTTTGATTTTCTTCTAATAAATTCATAATTTTATTATTATATAATTTTTTGAAACCAGTTTTAAATTTTCATGATTATTATCAGCAACAGGAAATAAATTTCCAGAATTTGTGCATTCATTAGTTATAATGTTTTTCAGCTAAGCTAAAAATTCCAAAAGTTAATTTTTTTTAGCGTGAGCGGCAAATTTATAACAAGAAAGTGGTTTTACAAATTTCTAAAATGCAACGTTAGTATGGTAGATCAACTGGCAGATCATATGAGCAATATAATAAGTAATCAAAATCAGAGTTCTATAGTAAAATAAATTTTACTTTGGTTTCAAAATTGTAATTCTATTTTCTTTTTTATTATAAAGGCTATTATTAAAATTAATTATAAAAAGTCATCAAATGATTGTAATAAATAATAAGTCGCTTAACAGTCGTTTAAAAATAGTTTAAAGACAACCGAACTTGTACTCATTTATTATGGTCAATTTTTCTTAATTTAATCAAAAAAAAAAAAAGATTATATATATGTGTAAATATATAATATAATGGATTACTAGTTTTACTCAGATTTGAGAGTAAACATTAAACAAATGTACTGTAGTCAACCATATATATAGTTCACTTCTTGCAATTTCACTTTGACCAAAAGTTAATTCAAAATTAATGGTTCCATTATTCAGACGTGCAATTAAAAAATGATTTAAAAAATTAAATTAAACGAGTTTAATCAATTACCAATAAAAATATGGTTACTTAGAAAATCATCATTTATTACATTCATTTAATGTATATTATGGTTTCTTTATTAGTATAGTTAGATTATCATAGTAAACCAGATAAATTATATTACTGTTAGATTTGAAAATAAATAACCTTATAATATTACTTTGAAACTACGTTTCAAAATCAAGAATTCGATAACTTTATGTGATAGTTTATTGATAATATAATGTGAAAATAAATTATTTAAATTACAAACTAAGAACTTGAAAGAAATCTCTTTCTTACTTACTACTCTAGTCTTAGTGTTTAAATAATTTACCATAATAATAATGTTATTGTCATTATATAATTTATACGTATTCAAAAATCTAAATTTAAAAGATTGAATTATAAGGTTAAATAAAACTTCAGTAATTTTCTTATTAAAATAAAAAGATATTACCTTTAGGAAGCTCGAATTCAATTAGTTCTGCTTCTGAATGAAGATTTGGATTGTTATATATATCTTCTTCTATAAAATGAAAAGAAATCAATATAAAATTAATTAATAATAGCGGTTGATAATTTTACATAACTATCAAAGTTAATATCATTTCTGATGATGTACCATTCTTCTGATTACTTTTACTTATTTCTGACGTACTATTCTTCCAATTATTTCTACTTATTTCTGATGTATTATTCTTCTGATTACTCAAATCAACTAAAAAAAAATTATATTATATAAAATAAATGTTTCTTTTACAGAATTAGAAATCCAATATTATCATACCATTATAAAAATTAGGTGATCTACTATAAAATGCTATAAAATTATAAAAGAAACTATTATTAATTTGATCATTTATAAATAAGTTAAATTAAAATGTTCTACACCTTTTAGCTCTTCTATAATTTAAAATTAAAAAAAAAATATTATATTAATAATTTAAGTATTAGTAATAAATAGTAATTATTACAATATTTACCTTTTGTTGCATTTTTTGGCTTGGGAAGATTCTCAAATTGATAGAGTTTACTTGTAAACATGCTACTATTGCTACTCGTAAAATTATCTATTTCTAAATCATCAACTTCTAGTTCAGATAACTCATTTGGTCTATTTTGATAAGATAGATTAAGTCTATCCATTTTACCTAAAAGTGTGTTGATATCAAGTCGTTTTGATGGATCTGCATCCCAACATATTTTCATCAAATTTTCATACTCTAAAGGTGTTCCTGAAACAATTTTTGGTCGCATACCATTAACAATATCCATAGCAAGATTATAATTATGCTCATAATTAATAAATGGTGCTTGACCTGATGAAATTTCCCACATAAGCATCGCGATACTATAAATGTCAGATTTAAAAGTATATTTTTTCTCAACAATAACTTCTGGTGCTATATATGGAAGATTTCCATATATACTTTTTAATGGTTTATCTGCGGGTCCAGAAAATCCAAGATCACTAATATAAAATCTAGCTTTAAATAATATATTTCCAGAATGTAAATCTTTATGAATTGCTTTCTCAGCGTGAACTCTTAAAAGTGCTTCAATTATATCAACAGCAATTTGGATTTTTTCCTTCCATTTAAGTTGTTTATGATTTTGTTGTAAATGTTTTCTTAAACCTTTATTCATATATTGCATTACGAGCATATAATTTCCATTTGATGGATCTCGTGTTAAACCATAGTATTGGACAACATTCGAATGTTTATTGCTTATAATTAAATGTGATTTGGCCTGTAAATTATAAAATTTTTAATTACTTAAAATTTTACTTTTAAAAATTTTAAAAACTTAAAAAAATATTTAATAAATTATTACAAACCTCTTGAAACCAACTTTGATTTGCATTTTCAACATTCTTTAATCTTTTAAGTACTATCCATTGATTTCCGATTCTTTTTAATTGTCGTTTTTTAGAATCCCATTCAATAAAATGTCCATCATTCCAAATTGCTGTATAAATTTCCGAACATCCACCTTTTGTTAGGTATCTAATACTTTGAAAATTATCATATGGAATCCATTCTGGTATTAAATGTGGAGCGATTACTTTCATTTGACATTCTTGTATTAAGTTATTAACATTATCATTTTCAGATGTCCAATTTGAAAAATTTGCTTTTAAATAATTTCTTATACAATGTTCACAATATGCTGTAGCTAAACATTTTTGGTTACAATCTTCACAAATTCTTTTTGTTCCTTCGTTAAGTCTAATTTTATCAGCATCATAAGTTTTAGTTAATAATCCTATTGCTTCAGATTTCTCTTTTTCTGTAAGTGATTCATCAGAAAGAATTGTTTGTTTTTTAAATTCATATCTTTTGTGTATATCATTATAAATATTAAAATTTACTAATTTATTTGCTTTGTTGATCGCAGCATTAATTAATTGATTATTGCAATATGACATAATGAAATAACTTCAAAATTTTTTTTAGAAGGTTATTTTTGAGATAAAAAAAAAAAAATAAAATAAATGAGTTTCCCAGGATGGGAGAATGGTTACGTAAATAATTTATGTACGGTGCAAATCTTCTTTTATTTTGGAAGTTTATTTATGCAATATTTCGTGATTTTCAGTCCAGTTTATCATATGATCAAATTTTTTTTTTGTTTGGACCCAAATCAGTTTAGACATATTATTATGTAACCAATATGCATACAAAAACGGTTAATAACATTTTAATATGATAATTTCTATGAAATAATATTATTTTTTAATGAACTTTTTATTGTAACACTGTTCAAACATGCAAAATTTCTTGTGCTTTAAAAAAAAAAAAGGAAGTTCCTGATTCAAGAGAAACTTCAGTTGTATTTTTTGGTTATTACGAGATTTATAACATGAAATGGTGACTTCAATTTGATCATGGTCATATGGATATGGATAGCTTTCTTACACTTTGCTTGCTGCCTTCTGAATGAACGAAATGCAGCGATTGACTCTTTTAAATATGACAGCATTTGGTGGCAATGAGTTCAGTATTAATCCAAGAAGTACAAATTTTGTCTTGACAATTAATTATCTCAGTAGCTCTGGGAATATTCGGTTATCGTTTCATTGATAGTCGCTTTATTTGCAAAGACCAGAAGACTGTCAAGAGCGAAACGCGTCAAAATCGGCAAAAGGGTGCGTGTAATAACTTCTTCCTTCATATAATAGTAATACATATGATGAATTATTTTAAATATTTCTTGGCTCATCTTAACGTATTTCCTTTCCTTATTAAACAAACAAATGATACAATTGTTAGGCCGACAGGATACGGACACATCGGACCGTCATTTTATGATTCCCATATAGATTATGGTGAGGGTCATATTACGAATCGCATAAGGGAGAAGATGATGATGAAGAAATGAAAAGATTAATGAAGTTCTATTATGAAGAAAAAATTTGAAGAAGAATTGAAGCAAAATACAATAAATATAATTGATTTATTTAACAGAATATCAAATAAAAACTAAGTTATTATGACGCTGGAAAAAAAACCGATTTTTGATTCTTATATTATGAATCTTATTTAATCTGAATGTGAAAACACGCGCAAATGTTCATGACAGAATATTATCAGAAATCAAATAAAAAAACTCTGTCATTATGACCTATTGCGGCTTTCAAAAAAAATGTTCTGATAAAAATTTTATGAAAACAAAAAACACAAACACAAAACTCAATCACGCACAAACAAAATCTAGCCAATAAAATCAACATATTTTGATCAAGTGACCACATTTTTTTAACGAATAAAATTTCTTTATTATAATTTATTTTTTAATTCCAAAGTCAAATGTAATTAAATATAATTAAATGGAAATACAAAATATTCTTTGTATTAAAGGCAACCTAAACTGTAATAAACAATGAAATAATATTTTTAATGTAATGATCAAAGTCAAAACAAAAATGAAACAATAATTATGAAGCTTTGAAAACCTACCTATCAAAATAAAGTTGTAATCACAGTGTATTCATTTGTATTCGTTTGTAATCGCTTGTAATCGCGTGTAATCACAGTAGGCCTGTTCAATTCTGATTGATCGGGTTTTTGATCGCAAAATCCGTTGACCAATCCGAACATGTGATCAAAATCAGAATTGATCGCTGATCGCAAAATTTCCGACAATAACCAATTAACACGTTTGTTTTTGCTTATTTTAAATTGCGATCAAAATGATTCTACATTTTTGTAGAACTCAAAAATCGGATTACTGAACGGGTTACACAATTTTGTCAGCCAATCTGTATCAACTCATAACCGATCAAAAATCCGCGCGATCAGAATTGAACAGGCCTAGTGTAACCGCAAAGTGTAATCGCGTAAATAAATATAAAAAGTATAAGAAAGTAGGTTAATTATAAATAGACCAATCAGAAAAGAAAAATAATCATGTGATTAAAATCTTAATTTTAATAATTTAGGCCAAAAATATTAAATTCGGCCAAAATTAATAATATTGCCTAAAATTATAAAATTTAATTAACCGTTAATTAACTGGTTAATTAATTAAATTATAATTAACCGTTAATTTTCCATCCTAAGAATCCTAAGTTGGCTAGATACTAGAGACTGGACTAGCGGATATATTTGAAACTTATTACATAGAGTCTTGAAGTTCTGTTCTTAGTGTAAATAAAAAAAATTTATATGTTAAACGAAAAGAAGAATTCTTTATTATTACCGTTCGTCATGCTATTCAAAAATAAGGGTAAAATTTTAAATTTTAATTATGGTAAATTTCATGCAGATCAATTTTTTTGAAAAAAAATTTTTTTTTTTTTTTAATTGAAAAAGCTAGTGTCTGAAAAAAAAAAAATTTTATTTAATTAATTTTAAACCGGATAAATGTTCGTCTAATGTTTCTGTTAACTACTACTTACACAATATCCCATCATCATTTCCTCAGCAAAATAAAAAAAAAGTAAATATGAAAAAAAATATGAATAAACAAATAATAAATAAATATAAAAATAACAAAATAGTAAGTAAATAAAATAATTCTATAATTACTACATGGTTAGATCATACATTCGATACAGTCTGATGAAGCTTGAGATTGTATAGGATAAATAATAATTTTTTCTTGTGTTATAAATTTATCAATTTGTTCTTGTGTTATAAATTTATCAGTTTGTTCTTGCGTTATAAATTTATCAATTTGTTCTCGTGTTATAAATTTATCAGTTTGTTCTTGTGATAAAGCTTCATTAGCTTCTACAAATTCATGCATGTCATTTGCAAATGTATCTGTTTCAAATGAAACATCAAACGATAGAGTGCCCTTTTTCATTTCTTCATAATATTTATCAACACATCTAAGCCAGTTAGATATAAAATATTCAATGTTTTCTATAATTGGTCTTTTAGAAGGATCTGGATCCCAACATTTTTTCATTAAATCTATATAACATTTTGGGGTACCTTTTGTAATTTCAGGACGTTCCCCTTCACAAATGCTTAAACAAAGTTGAAGACCATGTTCTTGATTACTAAATGGAGGAACACCTGATGTAAATTCCCACATTATCATTGAGAAACTATAGATATCACTTGCTGGAGTATAAGGTTCGTTTCTTAATACTTCAGGTGCCATATAAGGTAAAACTCCACAATTTTCATTTTGTGAGTCATTTACAGGTTGACATAATCCTAAATCAATAATGTATGCTTCATAATTATCTGAAACTAAAATATTACCATCATGAAGATCACAATGAATAAGACCTGATTTGTGTATTGTTTTAAGCCCCAAAACAATATTTTTTAATAATTGTAATTTATATTGCCATTCAATTTTAACTATGCTATGTAAACAATTTCTTAGGCTCCCCTTTTCTGCATAACCCATTACTATCATATAATTTAAATTATTTGGATCTTGAGTAATTCCAAAGAATTGAATGAATTTTGAAAATGATTTTTTCTGACAGCCGTAGTGATAATTCCACTATATAAAATAATTAACGTTAAATTATTAGTTTTAATATAAATGAGGAAATAAAATAAATAAAAAAATCATACCTCGCTTAAAAATTTATCAAAATCTTTTGAGTTAATGAGA
Organism: Rhizophagus clarus; assembly: GCA_015698045.1. Lineage (NCBI taxonomy): Eukaryota > Fungi > Glomeromycota > Glomeromycetes > Glomerales > Glomeraceae > Rhizophagus > Rhizophagus clarus. Next base: position 754,824 of record BLAL01000013.1, on the reverse strand, counting down.
GTTTTGAGAATTACTTCATAATCTGGTAGTCTAGCCCATTGTTTATTAAAATGCCGGGAAAAAATTGGCCCATCTAACCAAGTAGCTTTATAAATTTTACCAAATCCACCTTTACCATGATAATTAATACTTTTTAATTTATTATAAGGTATCCACTCCAAAATTTCATAGCTACTTTTAGCATTAAGTTGCGCTTCTTGAATAAATTTATCAATAAATTCATTTTCACTTGTCCAATTTGAAAAATCACGTTGAAGTTGTTTAGAAAAACATTTTTGGCACCACCAAATGTCTGTTGTTTCAGCTTTACATTCAATACATTGTAATTTTTTTATATGGTTAAAAATAAGATCAAAAGTTGTTTTATCATAATACTTTTTTGCTTTTTGATAATAATAAAAGGCTTTTTCTAGATTCATTTCTGTTCCTTCACCGTTATTATAACATAATATAATATAAACTATTGCATATTTATTACCCTTTTCTGTTGCTTTTTGAAACCAATAGAAAGCCTTTTCTAGATTCTTTTCTATTCCATTACCGTGGTAATAACATTTAGCTAAATTAAACATTGCATTATCATCATCATTTTCTGCTGACTTTTGTAACCAATAAATGGCATTTTCTATATTCTTATCTGTGGCTTCACCTTCGTAATAAAATGTAGCTAATTTATTCATTGCACGATTATTGCCACCTTCTACTGATTTTTGAATCCAATAAAAGGCTTTTTCTATATTCTTTTCTATTCCTTCACCATCGTGATAACATGTAGCTAAATTATTTTGTGCAAAAATGTTACCATTTTCTGCTGCTTTTTTGTACCAATAAATGGCTTTTTCTAGATTCTTCACTGTTCCTTTACCAGCGTGATAGCATTCAGCTAAACAAAATTGTCCATTATTATCACCATTTTCAGCTGATTTCTGGCACCAATAAAAGGCCTTTTCTAGATTCCTTTCTTCACCATATCTATAAAATGCAATTAATTTATTCATTGAGTCATTATTACCATTTTCTGCTGCTTTTTGGTACCAATAAAAGGCTTTTTGTGGATTCTTCACAGTTCCTTTACCATTTTCATAAAATACAGCTAAGCTATGCATTGAAACTTCATTACCATTTTCTGCTGCTTTTTGGAACCAATAAAATGCTTTTTCTAGACTCTTTTCTGTTAAATCACCATTATTATAACATGCAGCTAAATTATTTTGTGCAAAATGATTACCATTTTCCGCTGCTTTTTGGTACCAATAAATGGCCTTTTCTGGATTCTTTACTATTCCTACATCATTGTGATAACAAACAGCCAAATTAAATTGTCCTTCATTATTATCATTTTCTGCTGATTTTTGAAACCAATAAAAGGCTTTTTCTAGATTCTTTACCGTTCCTCTACCATTGTAATAAGATTTAGCTAAATAGAGTTGTCCATTATCATTTCCATTTTTTGCTGCTTTTTGGTACCAATAAAATGCTTTTTCTAGATTCTGTTCTGTTCCTTCACCATTATAATAACACGCAGCTAAATTATTTTGTGCAAAATGGTTGCCATTTTCTGCTGCTTTTTGGTACCAATAAAATGCTTTTTCTTGATTTTTTTCAGTCCCTTTACCTTTGTAATAACATATAGCTAAATTGAATTGTCCATTATTATCACCATTTTCTGCTGCTTTTTGAAACCAATAAAAGGCTTTTTCTAGATTCTTTTTTATTCCTTCACCATTGTGATAACATATAGCCAATTTAATCATTGCTTTTTTAGTACCACCTTCTGCAGCTTTTTGAAACCAATAAAAGGCTTTTTCTAGATTTGGTTCTGTTCCTTCTCCATTTTTATAAAGTACAGCTAAATCATTCATTGCATCATTATTACCACTTTCTACTGCTTTTTGAATCCAATAAAAGGCTTTTTCTAGATTCTTTTCTGTTCCTTTACCATTAAAATAAAGCGCAGCTAAATTACATATTGCACTTTGATCACCACCTTCTGCTGCTTTTTGAAACCAATAAAAGGCGTTTTCTAGATTTTTTTCTGTTCCTTCACCATTATAATAACATGCAGCTAAATTATATTGTGCACGATTGTTACCATTTTCTGCTGCTTTTTTGTACCAATGAAAGGCTTTTTCTGGATTCTTCACTATTCCTTTACCAGTTTGATAACACTCAGCTAAATTAAATTGTCCATAATTATTACCATTTTCTGCTGCTTTTTGAAACCAATAAAAGGCTTTTTCTAAATTCCTTTCTGTTCCTTCACCATTATTATAAAGTGTAGCTAAATCATGCATTGCAAGGTCATTTTCATTTTCTGCTGCTTTTTGGAACCAATAAAAGGCTTTTTCAAAATTCTTTTTTATTCCCTCACCTTTGTAATAAAATGCAGCTAAATAATACATCGCATTTGCAACACCATTTTCTGCTGCTTTTTGGTACCAATAAAATGCTTTTTCTAGATTTTTCGCTGTTCCTTCACCATTGTGATAACATATGGCTAAATTAAATTGTCCATTATTATTACCATTTTCTGCTGCTTTTTGAAACCAATAAAAGGCTTTTTCTAGATTCTTTTCTGTTCCTTCACCATTGTGATAACATTCAGCTAAATTATACATTGCATTATCATCACCATTTTCTTCTGCTTCTTGATGTAAATAAAAAAAATAAAATAATTTTTCTAATTGATTAATATAATAATCACTTGTATCATTCATATTGATAGAAGTTAGTTAGGAGGTACTATTTTTCTTGACAAATAACTGTCAATTTAAAGATTTTTTCATCAATCATTCTTAAATTATCCGACAAAAAACTCAAATAGGTTCGATTGTAAGTAATCTGCAACTTTAGCCCGAATTCGGCCGAGACCAGCGATGTCACCTTGCCGATCATTTGTTGATCATATAGTAAATTAGGTGATAAAGCTTCGGGTGAAGTTTGAAACTTTTATGCACGAATCACAAGGACGTGAGAAGGAAAACCAGTTCCTACGACGGATGGATAAAAAGTTCGGCCGACCTAAGGAAGACGACATAAGGTACTTCAGGAACTTAGGTGGCATAACGGGCCTTGACGAACACATTATAGAAGTTATTTACAAGACAATAGAAGAGGTCTCTACGGACATACAGTATATCGACAGGATATTATTAGACTTGGGAAAAACTCCGAACGACTTCGCTCATGGTTTCGCGAGGCGCAGCAAAAGTCCCGTGATAATGAGGCAGCGCTAGTGCTTCGATCCGGATGAAATCCGTCATCCGGATTACACAAAAAAAAAATCCGGATTTCATCCGGATCAATCCGGATTGTGAATCCGGTTTGGTAATCCGGATGAAATCCGGAATCCGGATCAGATCACATAGTAAATTTTTTATTAAATGATGATATTTTCGTCATTTTACATATTGCTAGGTGTATCAAACCTCTAGCACTTAAACTTTGACCAAAAATTCGTAATTTCGGCCAATTTTTATGATTTTCTTAACTCGTCCCGTTTTGGCCGGCATTATGCATTTTTGGCCGGAATTAAGAATTTAACTATGTGAAGGTGTTAAATATGCGGAAATAACATCATTGACGTTATAACGTTCAGGAAACATTTATTTCTGTGAATTTAACGTCTCTGACATTAAATTTTATTCATTTTAGCGTCAGAGATGTTATTTCACAAATTTAACGTTTCTAACGTTAAAATTTGAAGCCGAAGACCTTTTTTCCGCAGATTTAACATCTTCGATGTTTACCCTAGTGTTTAATACACTTTAATATAAGAAATTTTCTTAAATTATTTTTTTTTATATTTATTTCCATCCGGATCCCGGTTCAAACCAGATATTTGACATCTGGATTATAAACCGGATGAAAACCGCGGATTTCGGATATCTGAAAAAAAAAAATCTGGATTGATCCGGATTGATCTGGATACGGATCAAAGCACTAGGCAGCGCTATCAAAAAAGAAATCTGAGCTAAAAGCCAAGGAACGAATTATATCGCAGAAAAATGAGAAAATTGACCGAATAGGGAAAGGAATTGGAACAACGAGGGACCTACTTAATAAAGAAAAGATGCAAAACTTCAAGATAAAAAACATGATTGAAAACGGAAGGATCACCATACACAAAAAACGTAATACAAGATCACGGAAAGATGACTAACAAAGTATCACAATGCCTGGCGTACCTGTGCCACCGATCAATGAGGGTAACTATCACCGAGAGATTAATGAATATATAATTTTAATATACCGAAGATAACATCCGATAAAGCTATACAGGATTTTGTAGGTAATTTAGGTAGAATAATAGAATTAAAAATCAAGAGTATTAGGAAATATAAAGTAGTGAAAGTAAAGCTTCACCTGAACAAAGAGGAAGAAAAAAATACGTATACCTTAGTACTACCGATGTACATGTACAACATAGATACATGTAACGCGTTCACAGTATGGGTTCCCATGGAGATAGATACTTCAATGAGGATAAAACCGCAGAGTAGATGGAAACTATACAAAAATGTAAAGCAGAACATGAATAAAGCCGAGAAGAAACAGATGATTAAAGAATTTTATGCTAAGTTCCCACACATCCCATTTGTCAGATTTTGGAAGATCAAGAATAAAGAGTATTTTCAAGTAGGATGTACGAGCGAGACTACACGGAACACAGCCCTTGATGACTTGCCTGACTGGTTCAAAGAAGAAAATATGGACTGGACGAATGCGAAATCAATTAAGGAACTTCAATTAACACCTACTAAAGTCACGTGTGAAAAGGTGAAGATTCTTAAAGCGAGAGAAATTACATGCTCGGACGCAAAGTTAGCAGCATTTGGAATTACTCGTAGTGGATGGAACAAGCAGATTCAACAAGATGAAGAAGACGAGGTAAAGCGAAAAAAATTTAGCTTTACGATGGACATGGATAGTAAAGTTCATATAATAATGGATTCGAAAGAGGCTGATGTACCAGAAAGTGTTACAAGCAAAATTGACGCATTTGAAGCAATGACATACATGGACATTACCGTTATAGAAGATACAGAAGATATGGGCAACAAAGCTAAACCTACAAAAGAGAAATTTTATTTATATAACCTTTACGCGTGGATCGGGATCAATGATACGATGAGTGTAAATAAAGAAAATGAAGAGAAAATGTTTAATGAGTACGGTTTGATAGGGATGCACTCATTAGGGACAATATCTAAAGATCCTTCTCGGAAACATAGGAAAATGGTAGTCATGGAAGGTGAATTCAAGAACGCGGAAGATTAGCAAGAAGTGTTAAACGCCAAGAAGAATAGCATCGGATGGGAAACTGCAGAAGACATGATCAAATCAGGAAGACAAATTATCGAAATAATGGATATTCAAGATGACGATCGAATGACTTTACGAAAAGAAGACGTACAAGAACACACGAACGGTGATAGAATTTTTGAATTTTACAGTGTCAATAACCGTTGCGCATCAAGAATGGAAGCCAAAAAGAGCGAAGATAAAGAAGTAAACGAATTTAACAAGTGAGGAAAGAATCGAGAGGATACAGTTTTCCAAATAAAATTTGGTGCTAAAAGCGCCAAAGACGGAACATAAAGGTTTTCTCATATTCAGTTTCCTTAAGATAGTATTAGTATATATGGTTTACGGTTTATAAAACAATTAAAAAATTAAAAAACATATGAAAAAGAAAAATACAAAAAGAGGGAAGGGTAAGTTTGTTTTAGTTAAAAAATATAATAGTAGTAAACCATATAAGACAGGTTAAGTATAATAGTATATAGAGAAATGTAAATTTTTCTAATGTACAGTATATCAGATATGTTGTATTGAATATTATTCTTTACTAATAGCAACTTGTAAAATTTTAATAAAATGACATATTTTCACATAAATAATAATATAATTTAGCCATAAATTCTTGTTTACCTAAAATTACGTTTGATTGCTTCAGCCATTAACTTTAAAAAAAAAAAAAAAAACTTTTATGCACCATAGTTTAACTGATTTATAGTAAACGCATAATTACTGTATTTTATTGGTAAAGTCACCTAATGATGACACGATTTTGATAAAATTTGATATAGTAAATTCAAACTAATACTAAGCTGCTTTTGAATTTATTATGTAGATTTTTTCATAATTTAATTATAGCGATGTGATAACTGAATATCAAATAATCGACAAATGATCGTCATAAAATAGGGATGTCCGCCTTAAATTCCGGCCAGAATTGCCTTAATTCTGGCCGAAATTAAGAAGCTTGCCGCAAATTTTTAATTTAATATCTTTAAAAGTTTATATACTGTACATGCGAATTGTTTCTTCCCCAATGCCAAGATTTCATTATAAAATATTATTTTTTTTCTTTATTTTTCTTTGTGTATATTAAAAATACGGGACGGGTCTCAAAATATGACCAAATACAGGTCTCCGTAATGTCATTAATGAATCATACCTATTATGACGAACAAAAGTGGGACAAATTTTACGGTAAGCGCACCGACAAAAATTTTGCTGTCACGTGATTTTTGGCCCGCATTACGGAATTATGCACTAACACGTGGAAGTGTCCGGTAACAAATAATGTGACAAATAAATTTTCGCCTACTCGAAATAAACTAAGTCCCTCAGATAAATATAAACAATGAAGGGTGACGGACGTGAAGATTAATATCGCAGTCACGTGACAGCGAAATTTTTGTCGGTGCGACTGGGCTAGTATGGTAGGTATGATAATCACCTTTTTTTTGACATTCTTGAATCTTGATTGTTAATTATTAAACACTTAAAATGATCGGTAACGGTAAGTATCTGTCATATGACCTACAGAACTTTTTTTTTCGATTTATATAACAAATATTTTATCTTTTTTATTATTTTTTTTTCAACTTTTTTTATTTTATATTTCCAACTTCATCATCACCCTT